>JAWWLZ010000082.1:54076495-54086848 GCA_035041345.1 Poliocrania exsul
GGGCTGCATGTTTTGGTCCTCCAAAGAATTCTTGACACAGCCTGAAGAGGCAAAGAAACATAAAGCTCTTACACTGTAAGACAACGATTTCCTTTATGTGACAGGGATCATGGAGATTGAGAGTTCCTTCATGAAAGCAGACAGCATTCCTGCCTGCAGAAGGAGATCTAACAAATAATTATGCTGTCATCTTGGGGTATAAAAATAGAACAAAAGTACACATCAAGAAAAGGGAGTTTCACAAAATCCTTCTGCCATTTGGGAACTATGGCTTAGTCAATTTTTGGTTGCCTTCCACACCTCAGCTGCTCAAGGAAACTTATTCAAAATAGGTCTAGGAAGCTACATGCACGTTAAATGACACAACTGTGTGAAAGTACCAGATACATGCAATTCCCACACTTAAGGAATAGAAATTAAAATCTGATCTTACAATTAAGAACCCAGAATCCAACAAGTTCATTAGTATGAAAATAAGGCAATGGATTTCATTTTTTTTAAACAGTGCTAGAATGAGGACAGGTATGCCAGACACATCATTATAATTCAGGCACATTTGAAAATACAATTCTTGCTTTTTAAATTAGTTGCCTGTATTATTATTACTTCATTATCCTCTGAAACTGCAGCCCTAAATTTTCCAAATATTATGGAACTATTTCCCTTATTTACACATACAATTATTTTCTGTAGTTCCCTGGAAAATATTAAGAGAAGCAATAATTGATTTTATACAGAGTGATAATAATTAGTAGAGCAATAAGGAAAGGGTGGGGTTTTTTTGGTAACTAACTGGAAAAAGTAAAGAGCTTTTCACAGAGACTGTAAATTCAGGAAGAAGGAAAAGTAATGACTCCTGCTTAGAACACTGTAAAATTCCAAAGTTTCAGGCTAACACACACCATTGCAAACAGCACATTTCTGAAAACAAACAGGAATCCACACAGCATCTCACCTGTACAGTAGGAACGTCTGTAAACGCCTTAATAAAATCATCCTCATCCACAGCTCCAGCTCCTCCTTCTTTAGAGGAACCTAAATAAATGTAAAATATTGTTAAACATTACGTAAGGTACATCAAGGTTTCAAAACTGAAGCTTCTTTCACAAAACCTCCTTTCAAATATTTAACATAACTGACAAAAATGTTGAATTTTTGTACAGAATTGCACCCCATGTGTAGAACTGCAAGAGCCTGAACTCTGATTTCACCATGAGTAAGAAAAAAGGAAAATTGTTTTTTTTTAACTCCAAGCAATTTCCAATTTTACAAATTTAATGGTTTCATCACTCTGTGTTTAATTGGAAACTTGTTTTGTGTAACAATCCTCTAGTGGCCTTGCGCTTCCCAGTATTCTCACAAGGAGCTGAGAGGTGAGAGGTATTTTGCAGTCTCAAAGCTACAAGAACTTCAACAATGAAAGCAAAGATGCAGTGAAAAGAATTTGTGTTAGAGCAAGATCTGATGAGCAGCCTTCTTGTCAGGCCAATCATGATGGAACTATTCTCACAGAACAGCCAAAGGTGCCCCAAATCCTCAGCCAAAGGATCAAGGACAAACACTAACCCACAACCTGCTGGTTTCACACTGGGATATGGTTGTAAATGTCATTAAAATCTTGGGCAGAAACCGAGACAACTCTAAAGAAGAAAACAATTTGAAAACAGTCTGGATTTTACTTTGTTGCAAAAACTCAGGTTACCAAGAAAGCCCCTTTTTTAAAGAAATGAACTCAAGTTTGCTATCAGGTCATGGTCATCAAGTCCAGGCTGCACTGCAAGCACAAGGTGAAGCTTCACAGAACCCGTCAGTATGTTCAATGATTGCATCAGGAAGAGAACATGACAGAACAGGTTAACTGCATGGAGATAATCAGTCCAGTCCAACATTTCCTTCTTCTTGAGAGGAAAAACAATCTCTTACAGTAACTCAGGAACAAGTGCCTCTTTCAGACTGGGGAGAGATGGCAGAATGTCCTCCCTAGCTGGCAGAGGAGACACGTATTTTTTAACTAAAGAACAAATAAAAACCATAAGGAAAAAGCAGTGAGGAGGCTGAATGGTAAACTGAAAATAAAAAAAAGCAAGGAATTCTTGACAACGCAAATTCTCAGTGGCTGCACTCTGAAATGTTTCATGGTTTATAATCTTTGATCTCCTAATTACAGTGCAGGAAATTATGTCTGCTGTGTTTGTACACGTGTGCAGTTTGCTAACATGAGGGTCACCACTACTACAAATTTGATGACAAACTTAGTAGATCTCAATTCCTCCTCTGTGGAGAACAAGATCTCCCCACAGGTCTTTGTGGGTCCTCAGTGTAAAACCACAGAATTTGGATGTGGTACCTGCAGTATGATACAGGAATATTTAACAGACTTTGACTGCCTAAGCTCAGGGATGCTGTGAAGAGATGCTGTACATAACACAGTTCTACATGTGCATCTCCAGCACCATCTGCCATAATTGCCAGTGGCAACCAGAAGCTGAAGAAAAAAACCATAACCACCTATTTCTCTTCCCTCCACAGAGTTGAGGGAACAAGTCCTTCCATAAAGTTCATGAGTATCTGACCAGCTAAAAAAAAACTAAGAGGGAAAGATGCCATCTACACCCAGAACACACCTTTCTGCCACACAAACTTGCACAGCTCCTCCAAGGGAGGATGTCCCAGTCGGAGCAGAATTTTGTGGAGAGAAGCCTTGAAAAGAAGTAATTTGGCCCAGGAGCACCACGCTAAACTAGGTGGTACAAAGAGCTGTTTAGATGCTCGGTTCCTAATTTCATTTGTCCCTTCCCCAATAGTTTGACATGTAAGAAAGTCTTATAGAACCAAAACAGAGTCAACATACAATATACACTCAGGGATAAGGAAATGGAAAAGGAAGCTTATACAAGCCTGGTATTATCATTCAGTTACATAAATACACAAACACCTCTGTTAAAGCAGGGGAAAAACTTACTTTTCATTCCCATCCTTTACTTACCAATTTTTTACCAAAGGAATAAACTACATAAATAAAATGTTACAAATTGACACAGATAAGCCATGAACATAAAAAATATAGAAGAATGTTCAGATTTCAAGTATTTGTAGTGCACTCCTGTATTCTATAAAGGAAAGATTAAAAGGGGATGAAGTTGCCTTTGTTAAGTAAGAAGTGTTGTCATGTTTAGTCTGCCTTAAAGCACTGCTTTTAATATTGGAAAACAGTATGGGCTACATGACAGATATTTCTAGGACTGAAACATCATCCAGTAATGCATCCTGGGGAATAAGAGAAAATCTTCTATCTGAGAAGCAACATTTTTTCACTTTAAAACTAGAAAGAGGAGGGACAGACTACCATTTAAAATCCATCTGACATACTCCAGACACAGCACTTCTCATCTTCCCTAGTTTCAACAACTATTTACTTCTACAAAATAATTTTCTTCGAAATTAATATTCTTAGAAAATTGCTTTATTACCTCTTTGCCTGGTAATAAAAGAAGTTATGCAGGATTTTTGGGAGGTGACACTTTATTTTAGAGTTTTTTGTAAAAAGACATTTCATTTCTGTTTTAATCTTTCTCCTCCTCAGCTGCATGATCACACATGCACATCAACACAAAGTATGAAGTGCCTGCCTTCTCTTCATACTGCACACAAGTCAGAGGTCTACACTGCCTGAGGAGGAAAAACACTGTTCAGTCCTTCCCTTCCTGATCAACCTGTAGGTATGTTCAGCAATTCTGCTTACCAGGTCACTGTTTCTGTAGAGATTAATTAAAAAAATGACAGAACTCCACACTCTGTTTCCCAGTTCAAGTATTTCACTGTGCTAACAAGAAACACAATAGTCACACACATGCAAAGAACCTTCTTCAAAGAACCTCTCATGCTGTTCTAAGGCTTGACTCTCCTCCACAAAACAACAGCAGAGCTTTACAGAACTCTCATTCAGACAGTACTGACTCCAGACTCAAAACTGATGCATCTGATGGAGCACACACATTTTAACAAGCTGTTTTGTTGCTGTTACCACTTACCTTCTCAGACCATGCTTGTGATCATAAATTTCTTAGATCCCTCTCTAGTATCACTGCCTTTGACTCCACAGTGCACGTTCACTGCTACCCACAGGACTCATAATCCTTTGACCAAATACGGACAAGCTCAGCTACTGCATTCCTGATGGCAGGAACACCATAAACAACTCCAAGGGGCTTTAACCCCTCTGCATTTTTAACATCTTTAAGTGCTCAGCACACAGTTAAAATCCAGAGCCTCATCAACTGGGTAATTACATTACCCTGCCTTTGGACTAAGCACTCTGAATCCAACTGGGCTTCCCTCACCTGAGACACAGGAGGAAAAATTCGTTAAAGGAGATGAACTAAAATACACACAAGACATTTATCTAGTCTTCATTCATAACCTTTACTTATTCTTATCCTTCAATCCCTCTAAGTAGAGGCACAGAGAGACCTGCAAAGCCTGAGTTGCACTCCAGGAAGGTGGTGAGAATCTACCAAATGTAACAGGCAGACAGAATTGTTGTGGAAATAAATCCAGCAGCTGAAGTCCCTCTGGGTTTTATTAGTGGAGCTTTGGGAGGGTTTTGGTTTTGAGGTTTTGTTACATTTCTCCCTCTTTCTTTTTTTTTTTTTATTCTTTGTGTGTGTGTGTCTTCGTGTTTGTTTTGATTTTTAAACTTAAGCTCAATGAATCTGGAAATGGAGGCAAAGAAAATAAACCACTCACTTCCTGCAGAGTGCTAGGAGAGATGACTTTTTCATGAGTTGAATTTAAGGATTTCTAACATTTTGCAAGGCCTTAGGAGTATATATTTTTTTTTAAAGAAAGTTTATTCCAGTGATGAGGCTGAGTTCAGCACTATGAGTAACTCAACATCAGAAAGGGTCCTGTATGCAAGCAAAACAATTACCCAGTCTTTTGCAAAATAATGTTTTTCACCCAGGAGTTAATTCCTGTGGTTGACATCTTCCCCTCTTCAGACAACTATTTGGAATCCTTCCAACATATCACAACAACTTTGGAATGCTCATTTGCTGTACTGCCTACTAGGACCTACAAAGCTGTACCTTCCAGATGACAAAACAATCAGAAAATACCATATGGGAGAAGAAAGACATTGAGAGTGATATTGGACTGGTACTTTTGTTTTGAAATGAAGAACTGTTTAATCAAAGCATGCCTAACTGTTTAATGAAAGTACACAAGCCCTGGCCTAAAAATAAAAAAGAATTCCTTGATTTTTATTTGGTAGCATGTCTTCACTAGTCTAATTATTTTTTTTTACTTCTGTGGGCTTTCAACAAAAATTCCAAACAAAAAAATTACCCTGTGAAAAAAGGGAATTTCAAAACTAGTACAGAAACTTAGGAGTAGAAAAAAATAGCTCTAATAGTTTCAGTTTTGCTCCTAATGCTTTTCGCAAAACGCTTCCCTAAAAATGTTTAACTATTTTCTGATACAACATGCATCACAAATTTAACATTAATAAAGTTTTAAAAGGATATTGCTTCTCTGATGCCTTCTATCCTTCAGAAATCTCTCACTGGATGGAATAACTATCTTATGGAGCAACACATTTAGACTAAAATGATGGGGATTACAATTTTTTCCCTGAAAGATAACAAAAAGCTACACCTTTGTCTCAGCTAATTGAAAAGCTTTATTTCTTCTCTATCAGAGACTGAAGCAAGAGATGCAGCACATCATTCTGGATTGAAAGAAAAAGGAAAACTACTGTTAGCCTTCTGGCTTTGTAGGTTAATAAACAATCAGCTGTAAATTAGGAACAGACAGCAGCTCCAGCTCTGCGTGGGATAAATGCACAGGATAAGCTCAAGTACTTACTCAGCTTTTCGTATAATAGGTTAACTGGCAACTCCCACTCACTCCCACTGACCTCTCATTCTCTGGTACAGCTGAACTGTAAGTCACAACAGGGAGGGGCTGAACTGAGAATGAAATAAACTGGCCAATATGAATAGTTTCAGCTCCCTATTCAGCTGCACTGTGGGGCCACACGAACACCATGGCAGCACAGCCCAGGGATACAAATAAGCCAGGGCAGACAGGGAAGGAAATTAGACCAGGCAGCTTCAGAAGTGCAACTGCTGAAAGTCTAAGTAAGGGGAACAGAGGAATATTCAAAATGAACTCAAGGAAGCACAACTGCAAAGGCCACCTGGTGGAATGAGCAGCCTCTGTCACTCAACACTGAGGGGTGGATCCAAAGCAAGTGCTGATACCAAACAAAAACAAACAAACAAAAATGCAAATGTACACACACAAGCTATAAATAATAGATGACAACAACCCTATCAACAAAGAAGACACAAACCCTAATTGTTTCTTCACAGGGTACTTGCAGTAACAGCCACATTCTGTTCCCAGTCCTGGTGGGCAGATGTTGCAAAGGTCGTATTTAATTCCTTCTTTGAATGTACGTTCTGTTTGTTAGAATGACAGGAAAAAACTGCAGTTTTTCCTGCATCTTCTGCAGCACTCAGATAGTAGTCATAAAATCTACTCATTTATCCTTGGGTCAGGCTTATTACTACATGATAAAACCAAGAACATACTTTGAAAATGGCATCTGTTGGGAGCCAGGGGAGGAAATCCCTCTGAGATGGTAAGGGTGAATTTTAAGAGAATAAGTGTGACAAAAATTCTCCTGTATAGACAGCTTTGAATCTCATTAGCTCAGGAAGGAATCTATTTATCTTTCAAGGTGTGCTAAGATTACTAAAATAGTCTAGAATAACATCTTTTCATACGCACTTTTCATGAGTCTGCTTCTGTAAAACAGGAACCAAACGTTTGGAAAAGTGGCTGAAGATTGAGAACTTTTGAAAGTTTTCTTCATGTTTCAAATTACCAAGTTATCTAAAGCCATTTTATATATTGTACATACACACCTTGACATATTAACAGGTTCTAACATTCTAAATGGTCTTATTTCTGTGTTTGAAAAGCCAATCTGCAGACTTCAATTGACAAACTTGAATAAAAACCTTGCATAAAACAAGTAATGGCTACTCATCAGTCTCAAATATCTGTATGAGGCATAAAGGTGTTTTAAGAGTCCCTTAGTAAAGATGCCTTCAGCTTGCCTGCCTAAGTTAGGAAAATATTTGAGGGCAACAAAAAAATAGCAGTTGCTCCAGTTAAAAACACTTTGATCAGCATTAGACAAGTTTTTTTTTAAACAAGGTACTTACTTTTAGATAGTTACACTGGTAAATCCTATAGGAAGGGTATAATTAGATTGATCTAGATAAAATTATGTTAGTTTAGTAACTTGTACAATGAGTAATTGTTCTGGTGCAAGTGTTGGCATCACTTACTGCCTGTGCTATACAAGTTAAGAAACAGATCATGCTGCAAATTGCCAGAGCTCTGACAGTAAAACTTCAGGGGAGACCAAACCATGAAAAGCTGCACTGATCCTACTTCAGACAAAAGTTTCCATCCAGCTGCCTTGTACCCATTTTTTGAGAAAACAACAACTGCATGTGGAAACAAGGAATTCGACATTCCCCCAAACTTCTCTGCTATTGTGAACTTGTCCATGGTTCCAGTGCTTTTGCAAGCACACACCTTTGTGTGTGCCTAGCAGAGAAACCTCATAAATAAAACTTCATTGGGAGTTACCTTATTGGGTTGCTCCACACATTTGTGTGATGGTTGTTGTTACCTGCATATAGGGGAGTGAGGAAAAGGAGAGAGAGCAAAAGGAACATGTACCAGTCTCATGGGCCACTGCAGTTCATGATTTAATAACTTAGCCCAAAATGCCTTTGAGTTAAGCTGGACTGCTTTAAACAAAGCCACTGAGCAGACAATTAGGCTCAGCAAACCTGTTCAGTTGTTCCAAATCAAGTCACCAGAGTTTCATAAAATGAGTTCCAGAAATCGAGCATATTTTTAAAATCATGGTTCTAGCAGGAACTGGACTGACAAAGCCTTCCTCTTGTTTTAAACCAGCTTAGAAAACAACTCAAGTCATAACCAAGCAACTCTGAGCAGAGTAGAAAAGGATTTGCTAGAAAGCCCACTAAGGAAACCAACAGATGAATTTTGTCATGTTCAGTCCCAGTGACTGACATTTGTTCTGAACTGACTTGTCCCCCTCAGCTCCTCCAATGCCAAGTCATTGTCCCTGAGGCATCCAGAAAGTCATTCAAGCTGAAACAGCTGCACAAACTGAACAAAACAGCAAAATACCTTCAAACACCTTGGCAATACCCTCTATTCCTTACTTTATCTGCCTATGTCAGAAACTTGGCTGACATGGTTAGAGAATTTCCCCAGAGATCCAACCTGTATTGCGACTGTTTCATTAAAACATTCCTCCTGCATGCCAGAGACATTGCACATGAACAGAAGTTTCCACACAAGTGACTGTGCTGTCCCTCAGGACTGAGATGCTGAACAGATCTCTCCGTACCATTACTCAGCCCAGGCAAGAACAGGAGCAGGAAGGACAAGCAGAAATGAGGAGTGAGCTGTGCTTACAGGGCAGAAGGTGGTGCAAGGTATTCAACTGTTAGAACAGCACATCTCAACCCTTGAGGTGTGACATGTTAGTGAGGATCAAACACAGGAGTCCCATACTAAGAGGAAGCCCAAAATAACTCTTATGTGGACTGAGGATGACTGCACCACCATGTACACCTTAAAATCTGAAGCTGTTCTTGAGCAATTACACAACAAATTAATAGTGTTTTACTCAATACAAGGTTTGAACAACATACCTTAGATAAGACCAAACCCTGGATGCAGAGGGAAAAAAAGCAGTTCCATGTGCAGCAAAATACAGATGCCTGACTTATTTTAGGTTTATCTCAATTGATTAACGTTGGTTTCTACTCAGCTGGAAGCTCATACAGTCATCTTTCAACTCATGCAATGTTCATGCTCACATGGTAAAAGCACTCATGCATTTCTTTTCCCCACTGGCACTCATTTTTCATAAATAATTAAAAACATACATTTGAGACCCTGCCTTTTCCATCCAGTTTCAACAGGTGAGTTTTGAAGTTTTCAATCCAGCTTTCTAGTAAACTATTTACATTTTACTTTGATTTATTCCTGGTTTTACACCCTAACAGGGGAAATTGCACTTATTATTTTATATTACAGAAATTACTGAGAATAACCGAGAACACAAACAGTCCACTTGTATGATCTGTAATTTGTGTTGCCAAAACAAAATGGTTTGGGATACTTCAATTTTTTGGAGCTGTGGTGGAACAGTTTCAGTAAAATACAATTTTCATTACTGTTGTCACTTTTCATTTGTGCATTCTTTCCTGAAACAATTTAAATAGATAACATATTAAGAACACTCAAATGTGACATCACCTGTCATTGCAAACCACACAATTTCAGTTTTTAGATGTTTTAGCTAACACACTTTTATCATCCTTTATTTCTAAAATTTCACTAGTGCAAGACAGAACATCAAAGTGACTTGATTTTAATGTACTGTTTTTCTCTTATATTTTAAAGGACATTTATTTGTTGGCAAAAAAATACTTGCACCATAGATGCAAACACTTGTATTATAGAAATAACCTGCATTCCCTGCTCCTCTGTCTGAGAGCATGTACATTAGTCCAAAGAACTGAAACAAGTTTTTTTAAGACACTTCTCCCACACACACAGACCACCCCACAAAGAAGTCACACCTGCTACTGTGCCAAGCAGCAATGCAGGAATGTTTTGGAAAGGTTGTCCTCACTTACTCTTCAAAACAGTTACAGTCCATAAGGACTCAAAGTGGCAGGATCTGCTGATTTCAGTCCATCTTCCCCCCTCTCTCCTTCCTCTTTTTCCTTCTAGATTCACCCATATGAAAATATAAACAAATTGCTTCCCTTTCTCACTGCTTCAAAAAAATCAGTACTCAGAGTCAGCAACTGAACAAGGGCTGGGTTGTCTCCCTTATTCTCCTCACTGTCTGAATGACCATGGCTGCCAGTGGGACATCTGGGACCAGAACACAGCGCAGGATGTCACAGGCAGGTTGCACCCTGTGGGGTGCCCTCACCTCCAGAGCTCTTCATTTGTGCTCCACTGTTACTCTGTCCCTATTGTATCCATTTATAAGCTGACCTCTAGACTCTGAGCCTTTTGAGACAAGGCTGTTTGATACAGTACAGTGCTTATACCAACATAATGAATCCCCTCAGTTCAGGAAAGATCTTGAGGGGCTGGAGCAGGTCCAGAGAAGAGCAACGAGGCTGGAGAAGGGACCGGAGCACAAGTGCTGTGGGGAGAGGCTGAGGGAGCTGGGGGTGTTTAGCCTGGAGAAGAGGAGGCTCAGAGGTGACC
>JAWWLZ010000082.1:54089318-54101667 GCA_035041345.1 Poliocrania exsul
AAACACCCCCAGCTCCCTCAGCCTCTCCCCACAGCACTTGTGCTCCAGTCCCTTCACCAGCCTTGTTGCTCTTCTCTTCTCATGTACATACCTGTTTCACCTGCCTTCCTGGACAATGACTTTGCACTTCCAAAGTCACCAAAGTGTATTTCCTACATTAAAGGGGAAGTGCCCAACACAAGGAAAAATCTTATTTTGCATATTCAGTAGGTCCTTCCACTTGAGCAGAGTATCTGGGCAGTGGTGGAATTGTAGATTTCTTCAGTAAGAAACATATCCATGAGTAATGAAAAGCCAAACACACATGCATTGAGGTGTAATTGAGCAGGTAAGAAAGCTGGGCTAAGGGGTTTAATTTCCTCAGTCTCAAGACAGGATAGCCTCCACTCCCTTTGGAAGCCAGGAAAAAGCTGTACTTTGTTGTCACTTATAGCTGATAGGAAAAGACATCTTTGTAAAACAACATCGTAGGAGAACAATCTTTGGAATGTAAAAGGCAGCTGGAATGAAAGGAACTTTGCAATCATCTCAGCCTATGCCCAACACAGTTTCTATCTCCACTAAATTCTGCCTGGTTCAAGAAGTCTGAAGAAAGTGAAGGACTTGCTTCAACTGCAGGTCACTGACATGACTTGAGAGATTTTTGTGAAAAGGAAAGAAAAAGCAACACAGTTAATGGAGCTGCTGCTATTCATCCTCCAAGGCGGAATGAACTCCAATGAACTCCAATTTCTGAGTATGGATTCATGGATGTATGAAAGAGTCAGAAAAAACTAACAAGCAGGGCCAACAGGTGGCACAAGCACAAGGTGAGTAGTGAAAGCTTTAAATACCCAGTGCTTATGCAGTAAAGATGAGAAATGACACACCCACTCATAACAGACTTGGAATGCAGTGGTGAGAAGAAGGATTTGGGACTGGAGGATATGGTAGAGTCTTAATAAATCAGCAAGAGCTGACAACTTTCAGAATTATACATTTAATCCACAGACATGGCAATTTTGAGGCTGGAGAAAAGTCTCATGAGTCCTGTAGGCACCTGCAAAGTGAGTGTGAAAGGGCATCAAGGTTTGTTTGTAGTCATAAAGATCCATGAAGTCTCAAGATAAGCAGAACAGGATACCCTGTCCAGACTCTTCAAAGGCCATGGTTCTCTGTGCAACACAGCTTTCTAACCCAGCACTTGGCACTGGAATGACAGTGTGCTTGTGGACTGTTGATGGGCACTTCTCTGGCAGCCATTTCTGACCACTGTCAGGTGGGTCAGGGGACTGCACACACCCCCTGTCTGAGCAGGTGTCATTGCTCACATGAGTACTGCTGGGGGCAACTGTCGCTCCTGGAAGAGACTCTGACATTGTTGGCTTGTTTCAGAGATACATTTGGCACCTGCACTGATGTTCTTGATTAGGCCAGAAGATGCAGGATTTGTTAAGCACTACATTAGTATTTAAACATATATTTTCACAATTCTGACTACAGACATGCTCGAGAATAAAAAAAAGAGATGCATATGTAGACACTCCCCAATATTTTCCATAGTTGAAAGGAGGTGGTATAAAGCAAGGAATGACCAAGGTCCTCTGCTCTTGGCATGCCTAAATTTTGCTCATATTCATTTTTTTGTTTTAATTTTTTGAAGTTTGGCAATATAGGAAAAGGAGAAGACACAACGCAGTAATTTTCGAGTTTTTTAATCTCCTTGACTACTGAATTTTTAGATGAACTGAAAAATCAGTTAAGTGGTTATTCTGTTCTCATTTCCCTTCACCTGCTCTTGTACCTCCATGTTTTTACTGCAGAGCGTGTAAAATGAAAGTCTACATGCAAAAAAAAAAATTACATTAAACCTCATCTATATTTAATAAAATATTATTAGAAGCAGCATATACTGAAACAGGAAACCTGAGCATTCAGTTCTCATAGTATGTTGTTACTCCTTCATGCAAAACCCACTATGCCTCAGGCAAAAGGAGATTATATTATTATTATTTACCTGTTTATATTTACTTATTACTATTATGTGTAATAATAATAGTAAATATTAAGAATCAGTTTGAAAGAGATAATTTCCTTTACACTAAGTCTTTCAGGTGGTGTTTTCTGGTTCATATTGCTACCAATTCTCAGTTATACTATGACAGTGTTAATCCAGCCCTATGGAAATATTTTCTATTTATTGGGAATTCTGAAGTTCCCAACTGAAAAACAAGAAATTGCCAAAATATTAGGTAGACCTTAGTGATGTGAAAATGCTTCAGGAAGTTTGTATTTTTGCAGATCATGTATGGGAATGTTACACGAATAGGAACACAAAAAATTTACAAAAATCCCTTACTGAAAGGATCATTTATTCATAGAAAAGCCATACCTGAAGTATGGTGTATTTCCACAGAATTATGCATTTTTTTCTGAAGGTGTATAAGAACCATCAAAAAAGCTGTCACTTCCTTAGCAGTACAGAGTTGCTTTTGTTAGATTACCCCCGCCCTAAAAAAATGCGGATTTCCCTGTTCTAAGATCATAATTAGTAAGCATTCCTCATTATACTGCTTTGAAATTACACCATGCAAAACAATCCTGGCAAGGCTTTTGGCCCTCATTTTTAATCTTTCACAACCAATTTCACAATAGTCTTGACAGTTAAAGGAATAATAATAAAAGTCATTCTGACATAATATGCACCTCTGTTGTGGTCTGTGGGTGATGGCTCGTCCTTTCCAGCCACGTGAAACTGCAGACCAACAGGAAAAATTTCCTCTACACAGACCTACTACAGATTTTCACAGTTCATTTATATATACATTAAATGTGGTGTGGATTCCAGCAGAAACACCCCTATATATCTTCATGTCACCAACACAAATGCTGTCTCCAGATGTTAATTTTATTTATACCCTGAGATGCCTTTATAAGCTCAGTGTACACTCACAAAGACAGACATGCACACACCTTTATAATTACATAAAACAGGGTCCCTTTACTGTTCTCAGCTCTGCAAAAATACTGCAGTCATGAATTAAACATCACCTTCCAAAGTTCTCTGTTTTGTGCCTGCTCTGGGCAAGCTTTCTGGGAACAGTGATTAGAATCTGAATAGCTTTACATTACCTCCAACCTTAGGCCCACCAGCTGATCCTGGTTTTCTTGCACTGTTTGAAGGATTTCCTGGCTTTTTAGGTGCTGGAACCTTGAAGGCTGAAGCAGCTGATGATGGCCTATTTCCATCCACTGACTCTTCATCATCAAAGCTTTTGTCTAAGAAAGGATATATTAAATAAAAATACAGCTATTAGAATGGGTGTATTTTCATTTCCTAATCAACTGTTTTGCTTCACGTTTCACAGAAATTCACAAAAATTCACAAAATGCATAAATAAAAACAAGTATTTATCACCTTGTCCTGTCTCTGACCTAGCAATATAATGACAATGAGAAATAAACAGCATTTTCTACATTTTAAGTTCTTATAGAATATTATTTTTCCTTCATCATTAACACAGCAAAACTCAGCATTAAAACGAATCCTACACATTCATTCTGACGAAGGGAAAATATCTTTGCACAGGTTAAATATTTTTGAGCATTTGACAATATTTCCCCAAAAGGAACGCCTTTAATTTAATTTTTATCATTCCATCTACCAAAGACAAACGCTTCTCCTTTTTCTTCTTTTACTCATGCATGCATTTTCTGCCACACATCCTCCCACAATGTGTCTAACCAGCACTCCCTGTCTCTCCTTCCACCCAGATCTTTCAACTTACAATCACAGATCCTCTTGCAGATCAGTCGCCTCATTCCTCTGATGGCTCTTCAATCCCCTCACCTTAGGACGGACCCAGCACCTCACATGGCCACACGCAGTAAATCCTTCATACTAATCAAAGATTCTATCAAAAGCTGCTCGCAAACACCCTGGATCCAGCACTGAGATTTGTGCCGGCATCTTTCTCTCCCTTTTCCCTGCACTAGGTGCTGCACAGCCAATGAGCTGCAAGGTGACATCATCTGCTGGGAGCCAACGCCAGAGGAAAAGGTGAAAATTCTCCATGCAAATAAATTCATTCCCACACAGTATTTGCCACTATTCCAATCCTTCGTTAAAACAATTAGACAGGCAGACAATATTCGGGGGTCTGCACTCCTCTCTCCTATAATGGCAGGTTTGGGTATTTTTAATCAAGAGAGAAATTCATCTCTAGTAACTAAAGAAATAGTCTCAATACAAAATATTTTGCCTTAAAAGAACCCCCCAGCATATTCCAACAGTAGAATATAATGTTTTCTCAACCCACTTAAGGAAAAAGGATTTATCTACAAGCTTGAGCATGGAAAAATGTATCAGCCTATGGTTCCTACAATAAATAAAATGGGTGAGGCTGAGACACAGCTGCACTACAGTAATGAAAGACCAATTTAGCAAACTACCTGCTCTAAAACCTGCCATTTCTAAAAGAAAAATAAAATTAATGGCAAAGCTTTATCATCTCCAGAACGGTCACTGTTTACCCTTTGCTTATTCAGAACTTGCTCCCAATGAAATGTCAACTATATTTAACAATATAACCTCCCAGAGGAAGGCAGCTTGCATGAAAAGGGTAGGATACAGCAAGGTTTTGTGAGCAGCATTTGCAGCACCACCGAACCCTGAACACCCTTCATTTAAATGTCCAAGATCACTGCTGCTATAGTTAGTACATTTTATCAGCATCTGCCAAAAGCTGCGTTAGCACCAACGAACCAACATGACCAAAGAAAAAAGCCATCACAAGAAGCATATGGATGTATATTAACCATTTTCATTAACAGTACTTCCATCTCTCCTAGAGACACTTATTTTTAAGAGAATCATGCTAAGAATAATTGTGTTTGGATCTGTAAACTCTGGGAATCGGAGAAGGCATCAGCCTTTCCCCCCCAACTGTCCTGTGTGTTGCCATGGAAACAGCACTCCCGCTCAGCATAAGGGCTGAGCCAGAATACATTTTGATTCCTGATGCTTTTACTCTCGGTATCTTAAACAGAGCCAGACATCAAGATTTTTGAGCAAGAAAAGCCACTAATTCAAATGCCACATGAAGTGCCATGACCTAAGCTCCATATTAGAAAGGTAAACAGCAGTGGCAAACATCTGGGATACCTGCACCATCACAGGGAATTTTAAAACAGCATCAGGAAGCATCTTGCAGATTTCTAAACAGCACAAACAGATCAACAGTGACAGGTCTTCCCCACCCTTTTAGGCCTTTACACTTCTGTTTCCCTAGGATTTAACAACACCAAAATCCTGAGCAATCTTGAGAGACGTTCCATTTTCAGAAATACACTTCACAGTGTTGGTGAAGATCTGACTCCTGAAGTCTGTATTTATAGCACTCCATGAAACCAAAGCGCTGTATCTGCTTCCCGTAGGATGTGCTTGCCACGTGCTCTCACTCATCTGCAATGAGACACTTGGCTTGTGGCTCTCATGAAAGCATTTCTATGCACTTCAGCATGGAGAGCCCCAGCTTGAGCTTTAACTGCTGCTCCACAGGGTATAATCAAGGTGCAGTTCTGTTCAACCCAGCTGAGCCAAACGTGTTTGCTGCGTGCCTTTGGTTGGCCAAAGGACCAGGGATGGAGATCCTGACTGCCAACATGCAGAGCACAGTGATTGTTGTACTGTCAGTATCAAACTGTGGCTGTAATGTTGGGTTGTGCAGTCCACAAACCAAATAAATTTCTTCAACAGAAATCATAACAGCCCATTTTGCTATTTCAAAACAAAGCTGTCTGAAGGATCTTTTTCATTCTAGAATGGCCAGAAAATTTTCATTCTAGGTAATTTTAAGGCCTAGCACTTTCAGATTATCAGATTTTACATATGCAAACACACCTGACAGCTGAGAAAGCACTATCCAAACAGCATTTTACAACAAAGCTCCAAGGTACTAAAAATAAAAAGCTATATGAATTGCCAGCAACACATGGAACATCTTAAAGGAAAAACACAATAAATTACAGACACTGAGCCTCAGGTAAATCTCACAACACTATTCTTGTACTCAGTATCTTCATTTTAAGCCACAGTGAGTAAGATGACTTTTGGAGCTAAGGACACCGTAACAAGAAGAGCCTGGAATCGAATCCTGCCAAAAGCTGCTGAAGAAACCTTATGAGCCAACAAATGCTCTTACTCTGGTACGAGTTCTCTCTCAGATGAAAAACTTCAAAGCAGGAAAAAGAAGAAATGCAAGAAAAGATTGTTCTTATCTTCAGAAAGCTGGAAACACAGGAGTCAACATCTGAACATTAGAAGTTTTCTTTTCTAATGGAGGGCAGAGATTTGTACCACAGAGGAGTGTTCTGTAAGTCCAATGCAACAAGTGAATTGGCATCAATGAACTGACCCTGAGATCAGCTCAGTTGGTTAAAACTTGGTTGTAATAATGCCAAGGTCATGGGTTCAATCCCCTGTGTGGGCCATTGACTTAAGAGTTGGATTCGATGATCCTTGTGGGTCCCTTCCAACTCAGAATAGTCTGTGATTCTGTCTGTGACTCTGTTCTTACAACAAATTTCAAGAGTTATTAGTTTTTCCAGTAAAAGACCCATCAAACCAACCTATAGGGCACATCAGAACATATAGAGTACCACACTTTCAAAACTTGGCGTTTATCCAAAGTTATGCTATGATTAAATCCAGGCAGACGAAAACTCTGAACTGTCACAAAGGTTTAAATACTAAAATTCTTGAGAGGCAAACTATGCAATTTGAACTAAGAAAATCAACAAAATATATGTGCTATCTTCGTGCCCTGCAGAATTACTCTTGGGGGCCAGATCACAAATATGTAGTGTAAGTTTCCTGAAGTATTCGTAGAGATCAAAGGATCAACATTTACAATAAAACTTGATACTCAAAGAACATTCTAGTATTCCCAGTATTTAAAACTTCAAAACAATCCATTTGCTGTGATTTGCCTATAGAGCAGCAAGGGTAACTACAGATGTATCCAGTGACAAGGAGATTTTAGAGAGAAATTTGGAGCTTTACATATCCAGAGAAAAAACAGTTTATTTTGGAAGAAAATTAAATTAAAATACATTCATTGTTATTGCAACTCAAGCCCCTACCTTAGCTGGTTTTAAGATTCATAGAATTAATGTGACATTTAATATCTGACATTTTCTAAATCACAGTCATTAACAGAAGAAACAAACACAGCAGCACCTACAGGGTTGTACAAATACAAGACCCAGACCTACCTGTGCTACTCAGCAGCAGCAAATCAGAAGTTAACTGGCCTTAAAGCAGACCCCAAGAAACAACACAGAGGGGAAAAACTGCACCCCCTGCAGTAACACTGAACTCAGCTGGCCATAAAGGGAAACCTTGATACTGTTAACAGCATCTTACACATCTAACACTATTAGGGTTGTAAATACCAACTTGTAGTATTTTATTGTAGAGTGCCAAAATCGAAAACACAGTATATTTAATATTTATGTATTTAGTAAAACTAGTTTTTAACTGCCTTTTCTGAAAAACGTGCCCTTCCTGTGTCCATTTTGGTGCAAAGCACTGCTAATAAATACTAAGTGGGTTTGCAGCACTGCTGACAGTTCCTCTCTCACACCAAAAACTGTGCATGACAACAACTGCAAAATTCTACTCAAGCAGAACAACAGCAAGTAGACAAACTCCTTGGATTTTCCCAACCATGCCCCATTCTGTGCCTACCCAAACACTGATTCCCAGCCTCCCTTCAGTGCCTTACAAACATGGACTGCATCAATTACTTGGAACATCTGGGACAGGATCATTAGCTCAATTCCAGATGAACTGGTACGGCCCACAACAACTTCTGTCAAGCATGAAAATGGAGCCGCGAGCGCTACACATGCACCAAGTGGGTTGATCCTCCTAATCCATCCTTCAAGCCAATGCCCCACATCGTTTAGAGAGCACTTTATCCCTTACACAGCAGGCATTCCATACAGTCCAAATCTGTTTGTCCTGACACAAAGGACAGGATTCACTTGCCTAAGCACAGTCATCTAAAACCAGTTTAGACAGTCCTGGGTATCCTGTCTGGGGCCAGCTGACATTCCAGAAGGCCACAGATCTCTTGCCAGTCTCGTGTTGCTCTGCAGGGCTGCTGGGGACACTGCAAGGCACCTCAAGTGGCACTAAGACACCTACAGCTGGACAGATGAATCACATCCAACATGCTTTAGATCTACCACAAAGGCATCATTTCCTGGGCATTCTCCCTGTGCCATGGCAGGCAGAGGGATCCTGAACCATCAGGAGACAAATCCTCACTCACAAACAAAAACCTGCTTTCCACAATGATGGAGCAACCTGGTTCTTCAGGAGACAAGAGTAGCCATTCCAGTAAGGGGAGGCCACTTGCTGATGGATGTAACTTTTACTTCATGGGACCTCATCTGCTTCTCTTTGCACTCTCGAAGGAGGAAACTGCACCACTGATTCACTGCTGGCAACTGGTTCTCTTGTCCTGTGCAATATGTTTTGATGCTCACCAGCAAAATCTCAAACTCTTATCAAAAGAGACTCCTTTTTTGACAGTAACCTCACAGGGGATGGGGGAGATAAAGAAGACCAATGGGAACAGTTGTTAAATAACAAAACACTGTTCAAAAATCCTCCAGTGCACTAAAGCCAAATGTATTCCTTGATATGCTATTTTTTCTGGAAGTTCCAGGCAGCTAGTGTCTTTAAAAAAAAAGATAATAAAAAAGGCAGCCAGTAAAGGGAGCAAGAGTAAGAGGAATAAGGCAAATATTTATCAGTTAAATTATGCTGTTGGTCCAGCCTCACATTCTGACAAAGGTGCCCTAAGTTTTCAACAAGCAAAGCAGAACACAGTTCTGCTACATCCCATCAGACTGACAGGCTCACACCAGATGTGCTTTTGGGTTCTGATTTGTGTGCTCGGCCCTTTTTCAAAACATGACTCCCCATGAATAGGGCAAAAGAGGAAGGGGAAACTGGAAAGCAGACACTAAAACTGACAGAGTTTTAGAAAAGAAATATATGGAAGTGGCAATGGCACATGCCATGATAAATTATTCACATTTAATACAAGCCTGTTCTAATGACACTAATGATTTATCCATTTTGTTCCGCAGTTTTATGAAGAAATATGTTCAGAAAATATTTAAATCAGAAAAAATGTAACATATCCCAGCACTGTTTTCCTGATCCCAAAGACAAGTTAGTATTACAGTTCCTATTACCACTGTCTGGCTGAAACTCAGGACTTAACCACAAGTTTTAAACAAAGCTGCAATAATCCAGAATAAGCAACTGAGCTAATTTTGCTCTCAAGTGAAGCTTCATTCCCATTTTTAGCTCTAGAAATCTCCGCTAAACATAAGTTTCTAATTTTTATCTATTAAAGTTTAAGACAGTTTCTGTAAATCTTGCTGTATTTTTCACTTTTACAGCATCTGTAAAATTATTTCCATAGTCCAATTAAATTTGTCTAAGTTAATAAATCATTTAGTCAGTTGTAAATTTTTACAATTGGAATTTTTATACATGTCTCAAATGTTACTATCAGCAACTTACTGAAAACTGAAGATCCAGTCAGTATTAGTGTTTTTTAAAAATCCTCAGTTTCACTCTACACCTTTTCTCAGGCAGGTTCAAGAGCCTTCTGAATCAACACCCCATAGTCTATAACCTATTAGTAACCAAAGCACAACTCAACCAGTAAAAAGGGGGAAGATAATCAGGTTCTCCAGCATTCATGACAAGGCAACACCTAAAACAGGATTCAAGACTAAACAGCATTATCTAAAATAAAACTACACACTTACTGTTCCTCAACATCTGCACTGTATTATTGCTTTAGGTCACTCTATTTGGCCTGACTGCACCATGTCCAGTGATAAAATGCTTACAAATCATGTGTTTTTTGGGCAGGTGAAAGGAGAAAAGGTGTAGTGAGGACACAGACATGCCTTGCAGAAGAAATTAAAACCTGAAAATTTCTGACCATTTAAACACGTTATAGGTAGACAGTGTAGAACACAAACTGATGGGATACTCCTCTGTTTAAGCACAGAGTAAAATACACCTAACACTGCACAGAAGTTCTGCACTCCTATGAAATGTCAGAATTAAAGCTGAGAAGGGCAGTAACTTCTGAATCAATCAAGATTTCTAGTAAATGAATGAGTATTCCCTTAGAGAGTCTCCCTATCCAGAAACTGATTAAAATGAAAGTAGGTAGAGTTCACTTAAAACACTGATAACAAAAGAAAAAGGGAAAAATAAAGAAAAGGCTTGAGGAGAACTTTTTCTTCATTCCTTATTAATTTGTGAGACACTTCACACATGAAAGACTCATAATTTCTATCAAAAGTGATGGTTTATTTAACTGTTGTAGCCCATCTGAATTCAGACCTCATTTGTGGCCTAACACTTCACTCTGTTGCTTAAGTTGCCTTCTAAAAAATCTACCACTTCAAGTATCTTCTTCAAGTATAAACTCCACTATTCACACTTAAAATATTCTGTAAGCCAACAACCAGTCTTAGCTCAGTAGGCCTGGTTTCAGTTCTGTCTTCATTATCTCAGCTCCAGAAGTCATTTTATCTTTCTTCACAAATTCCCTTTGCTTGTACATCAACCACCTACTCCAGACAGCACCAGCATTTTCTTCAGTGAATCAAATGACCTATTTGAAAACCAATATATTTTATCATGAAACACCCTACATTTTAAAACCATTATCCATAAATTGCAGTAATATGACTAACATTACAGATCTGTTTAAGTTGGAAAAGTGAGAAAAAAGGACCCTCAGTAGTATTTGCAGCAAAGTCAATCAAACAACTGATATCCATTGAGGAACAAACCATTCATGACATTTCCAGTACTTACTTCAGTCACACAGAGACACTTGAGTTTAATTATTTGGATTTTCAAGCTATCAGTTATATCACATCAAGGGTAAGAGGGGCAGACTAATACCATGTTCATTCATCTCTAACATGTATCACAGGTATTAAGTGACCATAAAGGGCCACGTGTTATCACAGTATCAACATCAAGGTTTACAAACAGAGAGCTTAAGTTGTGATTTACTATTGGAGGCTGACAGTGATAAAATTAATTCTAACACAGAAAGATCATTTTAGTAGCAAATGTTTGCCTAATTTTTTAGTATGGCCAATTTCTGCATATTCAACTCAATTTCCATGTTGAAAATGTAAAATGGCAATGCAGATTGACAAATAAATCACAGGTTCTAGAAGCAGGAAGTCTAATAAGTCTGCTATGAACACACAGCAGATAAAATGTAGAGGCATTTATTGTTCTGAATTTTAGATCCATGTAGTTCAGGAATTAAAAGTTAATATCTGCACATGAAAACGTGCACACCACAGCACAGAATGAAAGGTGGTGTTAATGGTCTTTCAACTCACTGATCAACCTGATCTCTACATCATGTATACAGAAGTGGAAATTAAGAGAATACAGCAAATTACCTTTATTTGACTCTCAATGCTGCCACTTCACTTGTAGGTGATAAAACTGGTGGGTTTGAGAGGACAAACTCTCCTCAAACTGGACTTCTTACCACAAAATCATAGAATGGTTTGGGTCAGAAGGGACCATGAAGATCACCAAGCTCCCTCTTGTCCTATCACTACATGCCCATGTAAAAGTCCCTCTCCAGTTTTCTTGCAGGTTCCCTTTAGGTACTGGGAGGTGCCATAAGGTCTCCCTGGAGCCTCCTCTTCTCCAGGTTGAACAACCCCAATCCTCCCAGCCCACCTTCACAGGAGAGGTGTCTCAGCCCTCTGATCACCTTTGTGGCTTCCTCTGGACTTTGCTCCAATAGGTCCAGGTCCTTCCTATGCTGGGGACCAGAATCCAGAGCTGGATGCAGCACTCCAGGTGGGGTCTCACCAGAGAGGAGGGACAGAATCCCCTGCCCTGCCCTGCTGGCCACACTGCTGTGGATGCAGACCAGGACACAACTGGCTTTCTGGGCTGCAAGTGCACACTGATGGCTCATGTCCAGCTCCTCATCCACCAGCACCCCAGAACCAAAGAACCCACATCAGACCTCGAAAATCTAAAGTGGCTGGGATATAGTGAGGCTGCTAAAAAAACTTATTTTGATGGAGTAATTGGGTGAGGAAAGAACACACAAACCCTAAGCCATAATACTCTAAAGTACTTATATAAATACAATATGCAGAATGGAATTTCTTATTCAGGTCAATAATATGGGAGAACTTTTATCTCTGAAGGCATTTCAGACACCTGAAATGATTCAATTATAGCTTATTTCCTCATCAGTGTTTATTACAGGAA
>JAWWLZ010000082.1:54107535-54118734 GCA_035041345.1 Poliocrania exsul
CCATTAAACATTAAAATGGAAAAATTGCATGGGTTGAACAGAGATGTAAAATTTATACTTGGCTCAAATCATTTTGTTGCTGAATGAGCAGAGAGCTCATTTCCCTACTTTTCTTTTAATTCCCTGTCTCAAAAATTACACTACTACCTGATACGGGAGACTGCTTAAATTCTCTTAGAAAAAAATAGTATTTACAAATTTCAGGCAGCAGAAACAAGTGCTGAGATTGGCTGCCACTTCTGTTTCCATAGAAATGAACACTCATTTGCTCAAAAATGGGGAGGTGCTTTAAAGAATCCTCTCCAGTTTGGAGGGCTTATGGGTATTTCTGGAGGAGTGAAACAAGCAGCACATGTAAGATATTGCTAAACAGTCAAACATCCTGATATGGTTCTACTTAATATGCAACATCACTATGATTGTAAACAAATCCCAAGTTTACATAGCAGCTCATTCATTCATTCACATAATTCACATTAAATATATGATCTCTGGTTACTGGCCACATCTGAGGGTAAAGCAAGATGGGTGGAAAATAATTAGAAAAAAAATGAAAATCAAAGGTCAGTTGGAGAGGCAAGCTAGCAGTGGGATATTATTTAAGGCTGTAGGTCATTCTCATCAAGCAAAAGCTTTCCTGCCCAGTTCCCTTGTTAGACATTTGCCTTTAATCTGTTGGCTTTTGAAACTCCTTATTACATCCTGCCCCAATTACTCCATCCATACTTGTTTGAATGTGCTTTCCACCTTCTCTGCCTTCCAAGAGGATCTGTCAGTCTCTAACGTTTTGTTCCCCTCCTCCTCTTCACAGTTCCATCAG
The DNA here is from genome assembly GCA_035041345.1 of Poliocrania exsul. Lineage (NCBI taxonomy): Eukaryota > Metazoa > Chordata > Aves > Passeriformes > Thamnophilidae > Poliocrania > Poliocrania exsul. The sequence continues at coordinate 54,108,356 of JAWWLZ010000082.1, forward strand.
GGATTAGGTTCAATAAAGGAAGAAGGTAACACGAGACTAAAGGGACTGTTCACACTGGATCCCCTCTAGCACACTCACAGGGATAATAAGATATTAAATCAATCAGTGTGCATAAGATTGCAGGTAGGACAGCTTTTCCTCTCCTCCCTTTGTTTCTCCTACACACCTAAGCATGCCAACACAATGTTTCTAAAACTCTCAAGTGTTACAGCAGGTTAGTACAAACATGTTTTTTTTAAACATGTATTTGTTTTGATTATTAAAACAGTACAGAAAACATTTTTGTATTCAGATTATTTAAAGCTGCGAGCTTTCAGGTTTTATTCTTTTTTCATTCTTTTTCTCCCTCCTAAGTACAAGCTGAATAAAAAGACTGAACAACTGACATTAGTAATATTTGATAAGAGAATCCTAAGTCACATCTCTGGATTCTCAGAAACTAGGTCAACACACCAAACATTTACAACCCCAGCAGTGTAAGGACTATGAAGGAGATGACATTTTCCACAGCTGTATTAGCAAAGCCTTCCCTCCCTATCCATCAGACACCGAAGAGAATCCCCATCAGGTACAGGCAGCTGACCTGGGACATTTAACCCCATGTGGCAGGAGGCCATTCCTTTTGCCTACTATGGGGTTTAATTATATTAAAGCCAATTAAACAGTTTCTTGCTCCCTCCACACACCTCTACGCATACTTTGGAACCATAACCCTATTCCCCTCTCACCCTCCCAAACCCTACTATCACATACCCAAAGCACTAAAAATATCCTCAACCCTGTAACAGATTTATTTAGACTTTAAAATCTGGCCTTTATCCAGAGATGTTTGATAGAGCTCCTGAAAGAAAAGTTGCTAACAAGGCTACAGGAATTAAAAAGTAACTTTCAATCTCCAAGCAGTAAACACAAATTGTCCTTCAGAGAATAATGAAGTACAAAGCCAAGATAAAGCACTAACAATGGAATACCTTTCAATAATGTGAAAAATTGCCTAGATGGAAGCAACAGATAAACTAAGTTCAAGCAAAAATACTGAAAACAATATATTACGATGGATTCTGTCTATGGTACCAAAGCAGAATCATAGTAACTTTGCACAGAAATTGCCACCTACAAGATAAAATACATGGTTTATACTGCCACACATCAGCATTAATAGCTGTGTTTTACACAAGATAAAAATCAGCTTAAAAATAAGCTTTATTAACTCCCTGAAACAGAGACAAAAAGGACCAAAGTGCTATGTTAACTAGTCCAGCAATGTTGTAGATATGTTTTCATGTATTTAAATTATTTCAATGCACTTATTTTCCCTCACATAACCTTCTCCATTCTCTTGAGAACTACCAATAGAAAAAATACACATGTAAAATGCATCTGTGAACCTCTCAAACCCAAGCACCTGTGTTAACTTTAAATGCAAAAGATAATGGTTTATCCTTTCATAGTGAGTAAATTTAAAATCCAACAGAATGTTTATGTAAAACATTCTCCCCCCAAATTAGAATGCTTTTTTTCCTAAAAATACTAATTCTTACAAAGCAATTTCTGTATTCCTAAAGTGTTCAAGAATAGCAATGTTTTATTTCAAAGCAAACTGCAGCACAGAAATTCTTACTACCTCAAAGAGAAAGTTATAAAAACACATTCCTTTGAACCTACAGTCCCTTCTGTTTTCATACTACCAGGAAAAAAGTGAGAAAATTTAAAATTAAAAAGGTGTATGTATTTGAGTAAATTAAGGAATCATATGCATCCCTCAAAGTATTTCTACTCCTGCATAGTCACACATTTTAGATCCTGCAGAGCCTGCCTTGCATAGTTCCTTTGAATGAAAAATGAACATCAGAAAACCCTTCCCTAAAAAACAAGATCTATGACAGGACCCGAGGCAACGGCCTGAGTTGTGTCAGGGGAGATTTAGGTTGGATATTAGAAAAAGGTTCCTTCCCCCTGAGGGTGGATGGGCACTGGCACAAGGTCCCCAGGGCAGTGGTCAGAGCACAAACCTGACAGAGCTCAAGAAGCATCTGGATGATACTCTGAGGCCTGTGGTGTGACTCTGGGGGATGGTCCTGTGAGGGTGAAGAGTTGGACTTGAGTGACCTTTGTGGGTCCCTTCCTACTCAGCATATTCTTTATTGTGTGACCCACTGATTCCTTACAGAAGGCAATGAAGCTTCAAAAACAATTGAATTAAAGGCACTGCCACAACACCTCTCTGGTTGTGCTGTTTTGCTACATTTTTCTTAATTTATACTTTTAATAAGGAAGTATAGGTTTGGTGTTTTCATACTATAAAACACTATCAAAAAAAGCAGTAGGAAGCAACAAGGATTCTCTGCATAAGGTTCTCTCTTTTTGAAATACACACAAAGAAAATTAGGTCAGACTCAAAGAAATCTTAACTTCAACATACAGATGCCTTTGAATGCTGCAGTCACTTATTTCTATGATTTAAAAGTCCATGTATTATAAACATAATGCATCATCCTAAGTGAGAAGATATCAAACACATCACTAAAGTACCATTTCCTTTTAGAAACATTCTGTAAGAGAGGATAAAGATGCATTTGATCTTTTTTCCCAAGCATGAACACTTTGCAGCATTCTTCTATCCTCTACTGAGCACATCTGTAACTTGTTAAATATTCTCTGCTTGTTTCCATGCAGTTTCAACACCTTTTCCAATTGTATTCTGACTGCAGGCCAGCAAATACTTCCAGTAAAACAGAACAAGCTTGTTTCACCAAATGTCTCATTTTCTCAGCATTTACATGATTCTCTATTCATTCATCTCATGTTGATAATGCTGATATTGAAATATTTATCCTGTATTAATCTAAAGCTGATTATAAATATATGATCTTTCATACTCACCACCGACGCTGCTTAAAATCATATTTCCAGAGTTTCTTAATTCATCAAATTTCATAAAGATTGTTTGCAACCTATAAAAAACAAAAACAACAAAGTATTTTTATATCCCTGAAATCCCTACTGGTAAAAACATAAATCAGTTTATTGGCATATATAAAGCAGTAATGTGGAATATAATACGGATTAAGAGTATCAAGAAACAATTCCTAAGGGATTCACTTTTAGCTGAGCATCCTCACACAAATGCACAGAAAACTCATTCCACTTAGCAAAGAACAAAAACAAAACTGAGCATTGTTATCAGCATGATAAAAAACAGCATTCTAAAGTTCAGGTTCAGTAACAGTATATATTTGGTTTAGATAACTGTGATTTTCATTCATACACAACAATAAAAGGTAACAATTTGAACTAGGGAATGCTCATGCAGGAAAACAAATAGAGATTACTATTTAATTTATTCTGAAACAATTAATAATTTTCCTCTAAACTTTTGTTCCTCAAAATTTCCTCAGTTTGGTTATGAAAATATTTCTGTGGTAGTCAGCACTTCCACAGGAAAAAAAAACACCAAAACCAACAAAGCTTTTTGCTAAACTTAAGATACACTAAACACTTTGTTATATCCAACACACACCCCACGGACTTAAACTCTCAGAACAGACAACACTCTGCAAATGCTTTGCTACGTGTAAATATCACAACCCCCACAAAACAAAAAATGCACATCAAGCAAAAAAATCTCCAAAACTCTGTTTGCAATCTAGTTCCACAGGGAAAAAATGGTGTTCCAGCAAGAAAGTTGGCTGAACACTTGAACAGGCATTTCTCATCACTCCTGCAGAAAACTCAATGAAAGCAGTGGAAGCATCTCAGAAAAACTGCGAGCCAGGCACCAGCAATCCATTTGTACTGACATAAGGCATTGTTCAGCTGCAAACATTGGAGAACATTTTCTTACATTTCTCCAAAGACTTTGTTGCATTTTAGACTACTCAGAATACAGTAATATGTAACACACACATGAATTTTTAGCTCCAAGTTTATCCAGATTGAATCCTGATTTTAAATGAACAAAGTTAAGAACTACAAATCACACGACAGTCTGCAAGTCTCCAAACAGGAACAGTTCAGCTACTTCGACAGAACCGAAGATCATATTAAAATTTGTTAAAAATTTGCACTGCAAGGCTGTCTTTATAACTCCCAATCCAAACTATTTTAAGACCAAGCAAGAAAAATGGGTGAAAGCAATACCAGGGTATGAAAACCCTCACAAGGCATAAAGGAGGAAAGTCAAGGTCACACAAATATTTTTACTTCAACACTTCCCCATGCACACAACACTTTTACTCAATGATCCGTGCAGAGAGGCTGAGCATTCTCACCGTGCACAGTCTGTATTCTCTGAGACTGCACACCCCTTTCACTCACTGGGACCTCATTTATCTAAAATGAAAAATGTGATAGAATAATGAAATGCAGATAGACGACAGTATAAAAAGTTTCAGTGTTTCCCTGCACCTTCCAAGAAATTAGGATTCTCACAGTGTGTTATTTTTACTTTCCAAATACTTCAAAGCAATCTGCTACAGAGCAAATTTGTCCTGGATTTAGCAGGCCCACAACAAGAACTACACGGATTTAGCTGAGAATTCCACAAAAATGCCTACCCTACTGCAAGCATCTAAAAAAACACAACCAGGAACCCCCTTAATTGGTAAAGTCAATAACCTGTAATCAAAACCAGCAGTTTTTCTACCATCTCTGCTTATCTCAAAACTAGATGTTGCTTGGTGGTAGTTTGCCTAATCTTTCCCTATTTGTCAGCCTTCTGTCTGGAGCCAATTATTCTCTCCCCTTTGTGCCACCACTGTGTTTACAACCACAGCAAAAGGTCTGAAACGGCAGCAATTCATGGATGTCGCTGCTCTAATATTAAACCTCCAGTTTTTAATGAAAAGATCAATTTGTAAACTAAGGTCAATTTACACCGAAATGCGTTTTTGTTTTTGCACTTAAACCTTGAGGAAGTAAAACTTTTGAAATTAAATGCTTTTTGGGTGCTACATTTGCTAATGACACATGGAATCCCATTAACATGCCATGTGCTTTCAGCCATACAAAGGGGAAAATCCACGCGAGAATCAATACACATAATAATGTGTTAGGCCATCCTGTTGTCATAACAAGAAATTAATGTGTTTGCTTCACATGTACCACAGCAAATACTTTCAGTGTTCACCAGCAAATGTGAGTGCCCCTCAGCACTGCTGAATTCCATTGCAAATACTGCATTAACAGTTCACCTGGTTAATGAGGAAAACTTCACATCTGAAGGGCTGAAACTGTTATTCTGAGAGAAGCTGAACATGACTAGAGAGATTAACAGATTTCCTTTAAAATTTCACTTTAATTCTTATATCCTGTAAGACTGATGTTATCCATTTGGCACACATATTTTAGAGAATTCAAAAGAAAAAAAAATATTTCCTGCTCTTTTGAACTTGGGTTTTCAAAAATGCTTTCCTGAGTGTTTTAAACAGAAGGTAAAAACAAAATGCTTCCTTGTAAATATGTTATAATAATACACATGTTGCCTCTCACTCTGGGCAAAACATTTGATGAAGTACTAGCTACAAACAATAAAAAATGTGTTTGCCAGCACTGGATGCTATGTCATCAGTGGTGCAGGATGCAGAACAACACGAGTACTACCACTCCTAGAACTTTCAAAGCACGTCTTTACAACCAGAGGCACACTCTCCAGTATTTGTCATAATTACAACAACAACAACAAAAATCTATCATAACACAGCTGTGAAAATGGTCAAGCACTACTGTAGATCCAACCCTCTCTTTACAAGGACTGTAACTACTTACAGGAACTGTAACTACTACTTTGCAAAGTCTCTCACAACAACTTTCGTCCTCCCTCTCCTCCCATCCTGCTCTTCTTGCTGCCTTCTTCTCATATTTCCTCACAGAGTCACAGGCAGCAAGGCAGTATGGGCTAAAGTCTCTAAAATTATTGCAACCACAATCAATTTAACAATGTTTACAGGAGTTCAGCTGTTGGCAAAGGAGAGCCTGGGCAAGAGGAATCCCAGAATGTTTACAGGGCTGGATGAGGACCAGTTTCACCAGCACTGAGGAACGCTCGTTAAGAAGAGAATTCTTACTCCTGTACCTCCCATCTGCAAGCCCAAGCCCAGATATGGAATTGTAATCAATCATTGAAGTCACCAGAAATTCTATGTCACCAGTGAAGTATTATATCCTTTCTCCAAAAAGACACAGACAGGTATTTTCTAATTTCAAGTATGGAAGGAAAAATCCCCATTGTGCTGGTTTAAAGGTAAACTGGCAGGAGAAATGAACCCAACTCAAAAGAGACTGTAAGCCAGAATTATAATTTAATAAAAATATCACAATAAAGGCAAAGATACAATGAGAAATTGGTTTAAACCCACAAAACCCAGAGATATAACCCAGCACCCCAGGGCACAAACAGAATGGTGTTCATTGGCCTCTGGGCTGAGCCCACGTGGTTGAGTACAAAGTAAAAAGAAAGGAAAGAAAAACCTGTTGGTGCCAATGATGGTCACCGTCTGGTCAAGTGTGGTGGTCACAGTTGTGGTCCTCCTCTGGATCCAACAAGTGGTCCCAGAAGTCTCCACACTCCAAGACTATATCCCCTCATGTTCAGGTGGAAACGCTCAGTACCTCCCCCAGGGGAGGCAGTTCCACACTGGGTGATCTGACCCTGGGAGTCAGAGGGTATTTTTGGAATCCTTGATGGCCCATGAGTAGACATGACCCCTCAGGTGAGTGTGAAGGTGCCAACTACTCCCCAGGGGGGAGTTATCACAGCTGAGTCATTGGTGTCAATCAGGAACACTTCCCTATCTCACAGGGTTCTTTAACACCCAGCTCACAGCCTGAGGCGTCAGGTGTGCCCTGAGCAGCTGCTGCAAATGCTCCACTGGTAACAGGTCATGAGAAATGAACAGAGGGTGTAGAATACACAGCTTTGGTCACACCCACACAGTGATAAACTGGTCCCAGCTGCTGAACTAGGACACCCATTGACAAAAAACACATGTTCAGGACAGCAGGCCCCTTCGGCATGGGCTGTCTCAGTGAGTGAATGAATGCACAAGGTCAAAGCACTTGAAATGGGGGTTCCTGGCAACCTGCTAAATCCTCTCCTCTGGCAGGCAACAGGTTTCTATTGAAGCATTACCATGTTATGGTGATGATGTTCAGTGAGGGGAGCACAGCGTGAGCTGACATGGAAACAGGGATGTTTTAAAGAACGTGCACTGCACTTCTAGACTGAAAAGCTGCCATTTGTGGTCACACTTGATGGATGTCAGCTGTTCACATGACAGGCAGAAGGGGATAGCTAGAAGTTTGGACCTTGCAATGGAGAGGCAAAAGAGCACCACCCCCCTGTCAACAGCAGAAGGGTAAGGAAGAAGAAAGGGTGGTAAATGGTCTGCTGTTCATGTCCAAAGTGAGGCTAAGGCAGGAAATGGCCCATATGAAACCTTGGAATTATTTCTGCATATTTCTCCCTTCCAAGAAAAAAAAAAAAAAAAAGCCAGGATCTTGCAGACATGTGTCCACATCTGGATACACAGATGGACCTCATCTACAACATGAACTAGACAGATCAGTAAAATGTGCATACCACATAAAAAGTGGTATTCAGAAATTCATACTGCACTATGCACATTTTACAATATGAAGTTGTGGCCCTAGACATAAGAACTAAACAAATAATTGGTTTTATAATTTTATACATCTCAAGTAACAGTGAGGAAATTTGTCAGATGAATTCCTGAAAGGTAACAGCTTTTAACACTCAGACTAAGTAACTGCTATTCAGAGCAATATATACTATTTCCATTCAAGGAAGAGCAGCCACAAAGATTCCACAGTGCAACAAATTCAATTTGGCCCATATAGAACAAAACTTGTTCATTGTTCTTGGCTCACTGAATAAGAAATACAACATCACCTTTCAGTATTCACAAATACACCAACACTAACACTACTTCCAGGCCTGATACCAAAGACTGTCAAACCTCTTTGGCAGCAACTTTAACAAAAGGGAAAAGAACATCCAAATTTCAACCCACTGACTTGATACTGATTCCTAAAAAAAGAACATGCTTCAAGCAGAAGGACACTACTGTTCTGAGATTTGTAAGTTGAAAAATGATAAATACAAAGAGGAACTCATTGATTTTATTTATAAACAAACTCAAATTAATGTTGGTAAAGAAGAGAAATACATTAAAGAAAAATAAATAGTAGCAAGTAGAGTTGAACTACAAATGTAAGATCCTGTAATTTACTCATTACCAAGATCCCAACAGGCCCAGTAACACTCTCTACAAAATCCAGGATTTTCCACAAGAGCAAACCCTACCAGGTGCAGATTACAAAACCTTTTAAGGCTACCATTATTAAATTACTAACTATATTAGGTTTTATACAGACACAACATGTATATACCATTTGCATAGTTAAGGAAATTGAACCATTTCTCAAAACAATGCTTGACTGACTTTCCTGCTGTCCTTTCAGCAGACAGGAGCTCTGATTTTCAGTGCTTTAGCACAGAGTGCATTCAAGCAGCAACACAGAGCTCTCTAATGAATAATTTTTTCTGTAAACTAAACAAGCCTATATTGTATTAATTGATATGTGCACCAAACACTGAAGTAATATGTTTTCCTGTTAATATTTACACTTACTCACAGTTTTTAGTGCACTGACATGCAGTGAAGGAGCTGCAGTGCAGTTTTTCAAGGCTGAACTCAACAGCTGAAAGCAGCCGTGTCTGAACTACAGATTATCTGTAATACTTAAAACCCTTAAAACCTACCCAGACACACTAATATGAACAGAGATTCCCCTCAAAATAGTGATGAATATCCTACAGCAAAGATTTTTTTTTTTTTACAGATGATAGCTCCTGCATAACCACATGAAAATGTTAATGCATCTAAGCAAAGGGAAAGCTTCTGACAGGCACTGGGAAAGAAATGTTTTAAATTAGGTCTGCCTCTGAAGGAACAACAGTCTGAGCTACCACAGAGCTAATCTGTCTTTCCTGAGCTTTGTCAAACACCTTCTTATTTGAGTGAGGAGTAAGAAGAGACTACAGGAGCTCTGCTTTCTGTCAGCAATGGATGAGACAGAGACTTGGCAGACAACTCAAATACACCCTAACTACTCCCCCCTTTATCCCAGCCTGGAAACTACCACTAAAACTCAGCTCAAGGTACTATTACACACTAGTCCTGACAGTCAGGTGCAAAACTATTGAGAGTCACTAGCAACAACCCATTTAACATGCACCAAGTAGAGTCCTGCTTCTTTATGCACATGTAAATGATACACACCATGCCTGCTTTTGGAACAGGGGGAATTTTGTATTCAGCTGATTCAAACAGTAGAAACAGCAACTTGGCACCTACTGCAACTAAATTAGAAGCTGTTGATTACCCTGAGGATACAAAGCACCTACGGCATTTAATCCAATTTGGATCCCAAGATGTTCTCAGTTTGTATCCCATGGAATCACGAATGGTGAGTGCTGAACCTAAACTTACAGTCAGACCCAAGATCCATTATACAAAGGCTGTGTTATCTGCACTCTTTTATTCTCTATTCCAAAAGATGTCCAAGGCTGTATCTTAATGCAAGAAAGATCTTCTCTGGTATGTTTCAATTATCTACTAGGAAACCTAATTTTTGGAATCGTAGTAATAATACAGCTTAAATTTCTGTGGTAACCATCTAATCTATTCATAGTCTAAACACATGGACAATTTCTCATTCCCACAAGCAGGGTAAATTTTTGTCTGACCATGCTGAACTCTGCCTGGAATGTGAAACAATAAATTCAACATCTTTCTCCTATGACATTTTCATAGAACTGTACAGTGGGTTTGGATCATCAAGTTCCAACCCGTCCAGGACAGGCAGGAGCACCTTCCACTAGACCAGGCTGCTCAAAGCCCCATCCAACCTGGCTGTGAACACTGCCAGTGATGGGGCATCCACAGCTCCCTGGGGCATCTTGTTCCAGTGTCTCACCACCATCACAGTAAAGAACTGCTTTCTGATATCTAACCTAAACCTTTAGTGTAAAGCCGTTCCCCCTTGTCCTATCTCTATACATCCTTGCAGAAAGTCCCTCTCCAGCTTTCTTGCAGGCTTCCTTTATGTACTGGAAGGTGCTCCATGTTCTCTGCAGAGCCTTCTCTTCTCCAGCCTGAAACACCCCAGCTCTCAGCCTGTCTCCATAGGAGAGGTGCTCCAGCACCCTAATCAACTTAGTTGCTCTCCTCTGGGCTAGCAAGTCAACCTTCTCACATCAGAGGCCCCAAAGCTAAACACGTATTTTATAGAATCATAGAATGGATTGGGTTGGAAAAGACCTCCGAGATCATCAAGTCCAACCCTTGGTCCAACTC
>JAWWLZ010000082.1:54165389-54182269 GCA_035041345.1 Poliocrania exsul
TCCTGTGAGCCTGACACTTGGTGTGGAGAGGAGGATTTTGTACAATATTTGCCCTTTCTTTTCCCCCAAGATCCTGTTTGCTCAATAATAGCAAGTTCCAGATAATACAGATACTAAAACATGTTCTATCAAAGAAAAAACAGTTTATCTTTCTTATAACACCTGAATTGCAACTATCTTATTAGTAGCTTCTGCAATTACAGCAAAAGAGCTCTTTTTTCCCCTGTAAAAACAAGGAATAATTATCACAACTTGACTATCCAATAAGTAAAAAATGTGGTACTTTCACAGGCAGGGTGTTAATTGTGGTGCAGCCAATACTGCCAAGCTGTGTTTTCAAACAGAGCGGCCCAGGGCCAGTTCTGGCTGAACAGAAAAGCCTCTTGCCAGTGCTGGGGATTGTATGACACTGCTCACAAAGGCCCCAGGGAGAGCACAGTCATTTCTGTGTAGCCCAGAGCCAGCTTTCTGATCAGTTCTTGTTTGTCCACAATTGACCTATTTCTCTATTGTATGCCACCATTAAATCCTTTCTTGTTTCTGATGTGGTTAAATACCACTTTCTTCCTACAAAGTGTTGTTGTAAAAAGGACAAAAATGTAATACTTCATCTTTCAGACCCACTTTTTTCCCCTTAGACTTCCTCTTGCTCCCTACTCTTTTCTCTGTACACTTCCCTTCATATTCTGATTTCTGTTGCTTTCTGTGGGCTTTTACTTTCCAGTCATGCTTCATGTATCTGGCAGAGTTCTTTGTTTTTTACTGCCAAATATCTTCACAGCTCTCTTTCAGAAACTTTAATCCAAATAAATAAAATTTACTCCTTTGAGAAATTTTATTTTTGTCTTTACAGAATCCCTTTTCTTCTTGTACTCAACTATAGTATCTTTAGGGTCAGGGAGTACATGAGAGTTGGCTTGATATATGATTAATGAATACAGCTGGGCCTTGCTAAGCTGGATATGGTGTTTCTGCTGAGTCTGGTTTGCTCTAAGAGGTGGTTCACTGTGGCGTGAGTGCTCACTTGAGCACACACAGATGAGATTTATCTTGTGAAGATGCTGTCTGTCTTTCCAGAGGCAGGCTGTAATACCAGACTCACTGAGGAGAAGGATCACAGGTGAATGGGAAGAGCAAAACCTCTTTGCCAAAAGGTTGTGTTTCTCAACAGTGACTGGCATTAGCAAAAACACTCCCCTTTTTTATTTTCACCAAAGAGATGGAACTGATGATCTGTAAACTGGCAAAGCTTGTAGCAGATACCTAAAGATGTCAAGATTTGAGGCAAACTGAGTGAAAATGGAAGTATCCTGGGGAGAATACATAAGGTTTTGCCCTCATTATCTTAAGAGGAACCTGTTACTTGCTGACATCAGTAATCTTTGAAGCACAAACCCAGCATTTCTATGTAAATTCCTTCACTGCACTTGATCAGGTGAAAAAACTCTCTTTCATAGCATTGGTTTCTCTGGAAACCACAGCACAATGGCTTTCTCCAAAGGATCTGAACATCTGGCTCCTGTTATACATTGAGGTACAGCTGTCATTATTTACAACACTCACTTCTCAGTAGAACTGGGTGTGGGAAGTACTTTGGATTCATTGTTTAGCAGTGGACTACTGATCTGCTTCAGTTTCATGATAAAATAAAACTTATTTCCTATGAAATGTGAATCCAAGAAACCAAGAAATTTCCTGCTGTGGGGTTTTTGAGGTGACACTGACTGTTTGAGCAGTGTCCTGTGACTCAGCCTCACTCTCTGTATAAGTATCAGTTAAACCACCAGTCTGCAGCATGAACCTAATGTTTTAAAACTTGTGGTAAGAACCCATATAATAGAATAAGCATATGTAAGCTTCTCCAATGTTATGTACTGATGAAAGTACTTCTAGTATGGGAAATGAAATATAAGATGCAAATCCTGTATGCATACCCCATATGCTTTGAGAACAGCTTTTTTTCTCAGCTTTTCCTATACAGAATTAGTAAAATAATAAACAATTTCATGAATGAGCATTAACCTGCTCTAAGCAGCAACATGGTGTGGGATGCTGGAAAACTTTGTGAGGAGCAAAAACTCATGGACAAGCAGCAGTGCCCTGGGAAATGTGTCTTTTGTGTCCAAATCATCCTTCAGAGTAGCAAGTGAAAGTGTGCCAGCTCTTCCATCAGTAATTCAAACCCACATGGTCAAAACATGCCCAATACACAGGCACAATATATCAGTGACAGAGGAATAAACATAAAGGCATCTATAATTCATGGAAGATTTAACATTAGATACCATCAGACATTGTATTAATATTTACCAGGAACAAAATCTTGGCTCTGTTGAAGTCAAGTAGAGGCTTAGCCATTGACTTCAGTGGAGTTGTGACAACCCTCATGAATCTTGTCCTGTCATAACACCGGAGAAATGCACCCAGTGTAGAAAGTCAGCACTACAGGTAGGCACCAGCCCAATTTTTAAAAGGACTGTAAAACTGGTGTTTGAGCTCTTTTCAGAACTTCTTTTGAAGAGAACAGTAGTTCTTAAGAAGAGCACTTGCAGATGGAGTTTGGAATGAGATGATCTTTAAGGTCTCTGCCAACATGTTCTATGACTCTATGGTCAGGCACTAGATCAGAGATTTCTGCAGGAAATGCCACTAAACACATTGAAAGAAGTAAATTATTTCCTAATTTAAAATGCACAACCCCCCATGTTTATGACTGGAGAAAATGAAGAAATCTTTTAAGAAGATTTGGGTGAGTTGTACCAAAATAAATTAGTACTGGGGAGTTTATTTGCAGGAAAAAACCCACCAAAACAACGCCCAAATCCAAAAAATCATCCCTTAAGCCCAAATAAAAGGCAAAATTTCACTTAATCCTAGATTCAATCAGGATTTCAGTGGTTTGAACAATCATTTTAATTTTTCTGTTAGAAATGCTTCCTCTTCAAGGAGTGCTACCTACCCCTTTTTAGAATAACTGAATAATAATAACAACTCTCCTTATACATTAGTAATATTTGGATTCAAACAGACTAGGATTTTCTGTCATTAAAAGCCATGGGAAAAACTTCTTTTTAAAATGTGCAAATGGCACAATAAGACATGATCCTTTAACATGCATACACAAGGCAGCAACTCTCCAGAAGAGACCTGCCACATTTTATATGATACTTTAAACTGCTTATGGTACAGGGTAAGACCCTGTGCCTTGTCCTGCTTTATGAAATTTATTTTAATGACAAGTTGCTTGTCCTTCTTAGTCGTGAGATACAAGAAGAAGTTCAAAGGATTGATCTGAACCCAGCTCTTTGATATCTCAGGCTATTCTGCTGAGCATTCAGACCTCTCTTTAGCCTACAGGTCTGACAGTCTCTAGTGGAATTTATGAACAGCTGTAACATTGGTTAAAAGATTTATTCTTCCAGTTTATAACTCTCTAAGTGGACAGATATCAACTCCAGCCTTGGTATGGTATACAATTCACTCTCTGAATACTGTTCATTGATGATTAAGAAGAAATGGCATCTCATAGCCTGAATGAGACAGTACACATTGTAAAGATGGTTCTATTGAATGACCCATCAGGAAGGAGTATAACACAACTAGATAGATATTAATGGTGTATGGATGCCATATGATGAGAATTGGTTGCTCAACAATTGGAGTAAACAGAGAAAAAATGTTGCAGACTGTGATTTAGTTCAAATCAAATTTACTGAAATCTGTGCATCTATCTAGCATACCAAAGGCTTTCTTTACATGTCTAGGCTTGTATGCTGAGTCTGCTGAATGGCTAAAATGCATGTGAAAGCAGCTAAATTCCCTTTAAAAGATTGTAGCACTATTTCTGCTTTACCAACTTGCCTTTGGTGTTTTCAGAGATTCTCCCCCTTTCTTGCTTTCTCTGCCTATAGGTTTGTTCAATACAAAGTCAACCAGGTTAGAACACAGAGTAACAAAGCACTGATGGTGCTGAGAGGATTATTCTAAATGAGCAGTAACTTGGAAAGAGAGAAGACTGGTTTGAACTGGCATTGCAAGAAGAAAATAAAACCAGATTAAATGCTTGAAGCAAACTAGCCTATTTATATAATTCAGTTCTTTCAACTCTTCCTAATCTTTAGGCACTGAATCTTAAAAATGAATAGTTTGTTTTGTAACAGATGAGTGATCAAATGTATTGATTGTTGGTCTAACTCTACTGTTGTGAAAATCAGGAGTAATAAACTCCAATTGACTTCATCTGGACCAGAGGTAGAGCAGTATCAAATGCTTGTGGAAAGAATGTCTTAAAACTATTGTTAGTGAAAAATAGATGACAGTAGAGAAGTTCAAGCACATGTTTTTAGCATATAAGAATTTTATTAGTGTTGCTTCACCATCAACTAGAAAAAATAGGAAAAAATAATAGTTCACTGGTTTAAAGAGATTACATATTTGTATCTTGGATTCTCAGCTGGTTTTAGAGTATGTATTTCCAGCTACAAAATCCTCAGTGCAGAATTTTGGATAAAAGTGAGAAGTTAGATATGATCTTCAGTTTTGGAAAAATCTAAGCAGTAAAACTTGCTGGAAGGGAATTAACTTACTGCTGAATTCTTGCAGCTCATAGATTTTTACTGGGCACCAGTATTCAGGCTAGAGGAGGATTTAAGCAATGGCCAGTAGGGGCACAATCCTGTGTGCCAATGCCCCACTGTAAAGTAATGCAGTTTCACACTGATACAGCATAAAATAAGACAGAAATTCTGTTGTTAAACAGAAATATTTCCCTTTATGCCAAATCACTCTAAAGCTAAAATACTTTATTCCAAACTACATAGTACTGGATAAAATTAGCAAAGGTGAAATACACTTTTTCTATCAGAAAATAATCTGGTAGAAAATTTCTGACCTGCCTCTCTCTTGTGTCATTATTCCTACCCTATACAAAACCTGTTTTGAATATGTTGGGATACTGAGAACTTAAAGGGGAATTGGTAACCACCTCAGGGTGGGGGTTGTAGGGATGGGTGGGTGAGCTGAGAGTGGTTTAAAAGCCAGCCCTGTGCTTTGAAGAAGTTAAAGAAATTCTGCTTTCATCAAACCCCTTGTCCAGCGGCAATTGTGACAGAGAAGTCAGTTCCTCTCAGCTCTACTTTCCCAGCCATGGATCAGGACTCTGATAACACTCAAGGATACATGGCCACTGAAGGAAGTTTTCTTCCAGGATGAGACAGATGGCACAACTCCCGAGTTTGCCCTGTTTTCTGTAGGCTATTGTTTGTTAAGCAAACACAGGGAGCAGGATGCGAAAGCTTCGATACATCTGACTCCGTTCAGCTTGGCTAAATCTTAACCTCTGTGTGACGGATTTTACAGGTTTCTGAAAAACTGCCTGGTTTACAGGGCAAGAAAAATTAAAATAATGCAAATACCATGAAATATATAACAACAAGTGGACTTTGTTTCTAACTAACATGCAAGAAGGGGAAGAGGGAGATTAAGACTTCTGGCCAGATTTCTGCTTTATCACTGAAATTAGTAATCAAATAGAAAATTGTGAGAGATTGGGAGCATGATCCTGTTTTTAATGCAGTCACTGGTGGTTTTACTATCCATTTCTTTGGGTAAAATTTCTGGCCCTAAGCCTTTTCAGTTTTGTTGTCTAGAAGCTTAGGCCTGCTTTTAATCATTTAATTATCCTTTTCTGAATTAACTTTAATGTTCTTCCTATTTATTTGTACTAAAGAAACTACAGCTATTCTTTCAAGTGCCTAAGTGCTGTGTGGATGGGTGGTCTTATTCTTCTTAAAAGACAAAAATGTTGAAAAAAACCATCATGTCCTGATGTTATTTATCTATTTATGGCTACATAATAAATGTCAGATTGTCATTTAGTGTAGCCTTTAGAGCTTAAAAAAATTTCAATTTGGTTTATAAAGCAGACCCTAATTATATGGGACTTACATTACCCTCCCTGAAATTATTTCTTTCTGGAGACAACTGGATGACATTTAGCGGTAATTTCTAGGATTTCTTTTTTCTGTATTTTTCCATTTGTTTAAGTAAAAGAAGTCAAATCATCTTAGGCAGAAAACTAAATTACTGAAAAGATATAGTTTACTGCACAGGTCTTCAGTGATAAAGGAAAGGCTGTAATTAGCAACTAATTAGATAAATTCAATGAATAAACAATTCAACATAAATATAAACGTTTGATGTGCAGAATATTGAACAGGAAAATGTAAGGATATGATTCTGCTGCCATCAAGAACAATGCAGAATGCAGTGAACCAGTGGAAATAATTAGCTGCCTATAGATGCAGAATCAGTGTTATACCCAAAGACCCCAATGCAAATGCATAACTGGACTAATTTGAAACAGTATCTCTTCCTGGTTTTTTTTTCCTTAGCTCTTAAAAAGACTTCAAGGCTTCAGTGAAAGATCACTGTGCTATGCAACTTATTTATATGTAAGGAAATGACAGTACTTTTCCATAAACATTAGATTCTAAACCTGTATGCACATACAAATATTTAAAATATTTTAAACTAATTTTTAATTTGGTACATCACTTAAACAGATGTACTTTTTAAGTAAATCAGAATATGAAAAAACATCCCAATAGTGCACTGTAACCTGCAGGAACTGTGGTCATTGTGAAGTGACATGTGGAAAATAAAGCTACAGTCCAGCTCCTCAGTGGAGCCTGAGGATGTTGGCATGGGACTGTGACAGCTTCCAGGGAAGGAATTAATGTGCATAAGCACAGATGTCTAGCACAGGCTAACATATACACGTGCACACACACAGAAAATGCAAAAGCAGACCTTTCATTTTAAAATGAGAGAAAGGATGTGCCCCTTGCCTTTTCCGTCCTTGAGGTACAAGGGAAGGACAGTTCACACTTGCACAGAATTAGTACTGATTGGAGACTCCAGTGCAGATGTATTTTGTTCTGGTTTTCAGGGAGCTGCCTGCCAGAATTGTTATTGCAAGCACTGAAGTCTTAGCATAAGGTCCTGAATACACCCTTCTTATGTATGTATTTATATTTGTATTTCCTGTTACAAACCTATCTTGATTGATCTGGTTCTTATTCATCACCTGTTACCTTAGCCATGGGTGAACATAAAACTGAAACTTGCAGTCCTTTTGTTCCTTGGCCGGCTCTCAGGTCTGGAGTTTGTTCTGAACATTTCAGCAGCAATTTGTGTGTTCTTTGCATAAGAAATTGCACTGCCTGGCAGCCTTCATTGCCCAGGTCAGGCTCATATTGCCTTCTGTGCATTTATGTAAGACAGATATACAATGGCAATATGGCAGTTGAAGCAAAGCATTGCCTTTTGGCTGAGCTGGGATAATTCACTTTGCACGCTTTTTGATCAATGACAATATATAATATATTAAAAAAATACACTTTAATATAAGTCTCAGTGTCTAGAGGCCTGAAAGTTCAGTCATAGGTTCAGGCTTCTGCCAGTAGTAAAACATTAAGCTGGGATATATTACTAATCAAGTTTAAAAAATGCAAAGCATTTACTGAAAGCAAGAAACTGGTTGATTCATAAAGGTGATGAAAGTAACAAAATTATTGCATTTTTAGATATGATTTTACTGCTTAACACCTGGGTGGATGGCCGGTGGTGGTGAATGGAGTTCCCTCCAGCTGGCAGCCAGTCACAAGGGCTGCTCCCAGACCTCTATCAGTGATCTGGACAAGGGGATCAAATGCACCCCCAGTTAATTTTCAGATGATACCAAGTAGGGTGGGAGTGTTGATCTGCTTGAGAGACAGGCTGGATAAACGGGCCGACGCCAGTTGTATGTGCTTGGTAGTTCTCATCAAAGGACTCAATGGGAATCTCTTTTTAAATGCAGATTTGTCTTACCCCTCTGCCCTTCCCAAAACAGAAAAAAAAATGTCCAAAAAAAGCTTCCAGATGTACAGAAGTATGTTTTCCCAACATGACAGGGTTTAGTTTGCTGCACCAAATTCTGATATGGTATTGCCTGTGGGAACTTTGGTTCTTTTCTCTTTATTATGTAGAAGAAGAAAGCCTTTCAGACATTTCCTATGACCACAGTCCCTTGACTTCCATTTAAGCCACAGGATGCTGTATTTTCCCATCCTTAACTTCTATATAGTAAAGTAAGGGAACTACATCTTCTTGCCCCTCCCTATTTGCTTCTATCTTCCACCCCTAATCTCAGGTTTGACTGCAGAGGCTGCCCAGAAGGAAGTTCATCTGAATGGTCTCCCATTCAGGAGGCAACGTGGCAGGGCTCAGTGATCTTGTTTTCACTGACAGAGAATCTCATGGCTTTTCCACTTAGGATAGAAAAGGTTGATGGTTTCACTGAGGAAAAGTAATATTTAAATGTGAAGAGAAAGGCAAGAACAGACGTTGCTCTGAGTACTCAAACCTTCACTGCTTCTTGTTTTGCTTAGAAGGTTAAAAACTGTTTACAGTTTCTTTCAAATTAAGAACAGCTGCTCATATGCATGAGGGCCTGTCCTTGTCCTAACTCCCCTTCTGCAAGTTATTTGAAAGACAACAATGAATTTTCACGTAGTTTAATGACCATTGTTCTTATACAGTGTGTTTTTATTACAGTACATATTCTTTGTTTCCTTTGAGATGTAACCTCAAAGAGCATTTATACAGATGAACATCAGTATGTCATTTATTATGAAAACTTTCTACAGTTAAGATTCAGGCATTTGGAATATCTGTGCTTTTGTCTACTAAAAAGACAAAAGTGACAGCTTGATTTTGACCTTCGTTCTTCCATTGGGCTTCAAGGTATTCTTGCAGAAGTGCATCATTCTTTTGTGAGCTATTATGAGCTCATCTATTTTTTTCTCTCTGACATCATTGCCATGTTTCACCACATGAATTCTTCATAACTCGTTTTTGCTCATTCTGGTTCTGGAAGCAAAAAGGGAATTCTCTCTGGTGGTACTGCATGTGTGTGGTCTGGAGCACATAGTCACACATCTGAGTTCCTTATGAAGAAAAAAGGGTCTCTGAGTAAATTTTACTGATAGTGTTGCAATATCAATCTGGTATGGCAATGCATCTGAAAAATGAGATTCTTCCTGTGACCTCCTGGAAATGGCATTCCAGCTGAAGACCAGATGACATGGTCATTTTTATAAACCAGAATGTTTCACATCTTATGTAGGTGTATCTCAGGTGTTGGCAGGTGGGATCCTCAAACCTCTGCTGTCTGCTTTTTATCCTTTGCCCTGAGATTAATTTAGCCCCAGCTGAAGACACAACAAGAGAGGCCTTATTATTATGTTTTCCACTACAAAAAATTGCTATTACCTGGGCTCCAAGAAAACCTTTATTATTGCACAGATATAATGGTGTCTTTCTACAGGTAGTTAGAATCCTCCCTTGCACTCCAGCATACACTGAAAACCAAGTGGACAGGAAGGAAAGAGAAGATCACCCAAGTTATATTCTCTTCCTTTCAGTTGTTCTCTCTCCATGCATCTACCATTCTTCCCCTGAGGTGCTGTATCATCTTTTACATAGCTGTCCCAAAATGCCCAAAGTGTTGTTCAATCCCACGATATTTACATACCTTCTGTAGTGATGTTTAAAAACTCTCTTTTCTGATTTGAAAGCCACCAAGACAGAAAAGTACATTGAAAGTTAAGGGCTATTCAGAGCATCCTGTAGGACAGGTACTGAGATGAAAAATTCACCAGTAATATTTCCAGTGGGGTAAATCTGGATTTGCATGCTCTAATAGGACTATATTTTGTCTACAAGACATTCACCTTCTGTATTTTGATTCAGTAGTTTGAGATGAGGCTTAAGTGGATTGCTCAGCCAAACTACACCACAAACAATCTCTACATAATGAATGATGCTCAGTCTGTCTTGTGATGACAAGAAATGCTCATAATTTAACTGCATATTTCAGGCTTATATTTTATGGAGAACAAAAGTGTCCTCTTATGTTCAGACCCAAAGTGGGAGGACTGGACCACATTCTCCTTACAAAGTCAAGGATAATTCTGTGGGAACAGAATACTCTGTATTTCCCATCTTTCTACTACTCCCTGAAAGAACACTTTTTGTAGCCTGCAATACCAAAGAATGTGGTAAAGACTGAGCTCCCCTCTGTAGGTCAGAATCTGACTCCAAGCAGAAATACCTGGGTCTTGCTTCTGACAGATGTTGATCTGATGTGTTTCTAAAGACTTCCATTATCCTCCCTTTCATTGCCAATCTAGTATGGTCTAGGATATCCTTATCAGTAGAAAATTTTTCCTAATAACTGACATCAATTATACTGCTGCTGCTTAAACCCATTTATTCCTTGTCAAGCACTAGAGATATGTAAAATGAATTATCCTTCTCCTTTGTCATCAGCTGTGTATGAGTTCAAAAATGCATGTGCCACCCCAAATGTAAACTGCAGACATAAAACCCAGCAGAACCTGTGTTTTTTCAGCCATCTAAGGTGTGTAACTATGCAAAGCAGAGTTCTCTTTACAGCACTGAACAGTATGCCATCTTCTTATGTTTGATAAGTTCATAGAAGCTTTAGTTCATAAGTATATACACTAATGTTTACACACACTAATAGCAGGAGGACTGAGTAAGGAATAAGAAACTAGCAAAAAAGAAACCCTTTGAACCTCCTTCCACTCATCACCTCTACACCTCACTTGGACCACACAGATTTAAAAGCATCTTTCAGATCCATAAGAATGCATCTTAATGGATTTGCAAGAAAAGCTGACTCTTGTTTCTACAATCTGCTTTTTCATTTAGAATTTTCAAAGTGTTACAAAAACACTGGTTAATTCAATTTAATTGCTTCTACTGTGTGAAAGATACTGCAGTGTTATGACAACTTAAAAATAGGAAATGAGACTACACAGGTTCAAACCAAAATTGGACATAGTTAAAACTAGACATCTTAACAAGGGGTCCAATTTTCAAAAGGTCTTACTAGTGCAACTTTTGCAAGTATCTACTTATGGCCACTAATAAAACTGAATTAGTCAACTCTTGAAGAGGAAACAGAATACTTAAGTATTTTTTCTTACCTTTCACAGTTAATCTTTTTGTTTATTATAGTTGTTATACTACTTTTCAAACATATCTTCAGAAGATACTGTGAGAAGGGAGAAAGCAAGACTATTTCTGCAGAGGCTATTTCTTTATTACCTTCTTTAATTCTTTTTACTTGTTTAAATACAGGCATGCAGGGGAAAACATAGTCTGTATTAACCATTGGAATGAACATAAATCTTGAGTGGTTGACCCCAATCTATCTTTGATGACAACTGAACAAAGACATACGAACTCACTTCCATATGTTTCTCACTATTCGCACTCAATTAGTTACCTAACATTCTGTGAATCTGGACATTCACAGTGCAGGAAAACTTCAGTGAGCTTTTGGGGTTACAAGGGACTCAGGATGTAACTCTCTAATTAAAATGAGATGCATTGAGGAATGTCTATGGACACTTGGAACTAACTATTTCTTCTCAGATTACAGTGAGATTCAAAACAATTATTCTCTATGTCTTACATCAGGGGGAAATAAAACTTTAACTCTTTCAAAATCTTAATTATTTCTTTGTTTTAGAGCTGAACAGTTTGGTGGCAAGAACTTAGCTTACCTATAATCAATGCTTTTTAATCCATCATTTTGCCCTGAAAACTATTATTTAAAATATTCTATGAGCTGTTGGAAGATAAAATGTGGACAAAGTCCTACTGTGTGAGGACACATGGTTACAGTATTTAAATGCTTTTGACTTCAAACTTCTTTAGTTCAGCATTTGAATGTTTTTTTTTAAAGACTTTTCAATTCATGATTAGGTATTAAAAATATCAAAACCTAAAGACAGTGTTTCTTTCTGCTGAAAGAACCCCCATACTCTGAGATCTATTCCCAAAATGTACAATAAAAATATGTGTGGAGATTGTTGAACATGGTAGGATTTTATTTGGAGTTCATATGATTTTAGAAATTATGGATATCCTGTATGAGACGGGAAACTCATTCTTCACATAAACTGATTGATTATTCATATGCTTTTAACATGTGCAAAAAGCCCAAACATTTTGCTATTTGTCAGTGTCCAAGTAGAGGAAATAATTACTTAATTTTTATCAAATGGAAATTTGAGTATATCCTAGAAACTGCAATAGGATAGTTGGGAATAAAGTAACTAAAGGAATGTTGGCATTGCTGCTCTAGTAGTGGTGAGTAAATGCCCCAGGCTGCAGTTACACTGTCAGATCAGTTCTGAGACTTTTGCTGTGGTAGAATCATAGGGGAGGGGGATGAGGAGCTTGTTTATATGTCTTCAAAGCATATCCCTATTTATTTTCCTCATTTTTCTGAAAAAAATTGTTTTTAAACATATTACCTGCACTTGGAATTAAAGTCAAAGCAACTAAAATGTATGGTCTGCTTTCAACTCAGTTCATGCGTGTTTAATCTAACTATAACTCTCTTGATATCCTTATGTCAAAGGACTTGGAGTTTCTGAGTCTGCATTGGAAGGTTTTTGACCTTGCATTTAGCAAGCAAGTGATCTGGGAGAATTCAGGAGCATATGGATTATAGGAACAGACAATACAACCACATTGGTTTGCAAAAGTTGAGAACTTAAGATGCAAACCCACGAAGATGTAAAAGACAAGGGTAGAACTGTAGGGGGAAGTTTTCCCTTGAAGCAGCACACAGCATTCACATAAACCCCAGTTATTTCGCCCAGGTAGTGTTGTGCAGCTCAAGGCTCCAAAAGCAGCTGACCAAGGTAATGAGTGTGCACCCTTTTCTCTGGCAGAGATCGGGTTGTCTTTCCTCCATCTCTTACAAGGAAGTGAAACACAGAGGTGAAAAGTTGGCATCAAGCTGGGATTCGCTTGAAGATGGCAAAATATGAAGGCAAGGGCCCTCCCAGCCTCTTTAGCTGACACTCTTGAAAAGGGATTGGTGGCAGGGAAGAGTAACACAGACAACTTTCTATACTCTAAGGTAGCCGAAAGCAGAGGAATAGTGACTTTCAAAGGTTGCAGCCCTCACAGATAATCCTTTGTTTGTGGCTTTTCTGCTGTCCACATCAAGGAACCTCCTGACAGCTTTGCAGAAGACACATGAATATACACAAAAATTAAATTACCAGATGGCTTACAATAGAACCTACTTCCAAGAGCAGTGTTATGCACATGTGTAAGCATTTGCAGTTTGGGACCTGAAGTATAATTAATACACTGCTGGCCCCAAACTGCATTAACCCTCCCAAAACTACTGTTTTACTTTGAAATCTCACTTTCCTCTCCTTCCTTGTCTTGTGCATTTATCCTCATACATTTGTAAGACTTAATTAGCTGTGCTAATTAGCTGGATCTGCATATATTTTCACCTATTTGACAACCTGTGGGACACCATACAAACTAAACAGCCTTGGGTAGAACCAAATATTTTTTCTTTAAAAATAAGGATACACATATCAAAGACAGCTTTTCTTTTTCCTTTGGTATAAGCAAGCAAATGTGTTTGGAAAGGGTGTTTTTGATTATATGCTTAGAAGAAAGAGTGGTTTTGATGATATGTTTAGGAATTGGGAGACAGCCTTGCAAGGGGAAAATTTATTGGATACTTGGAGGGAGCAGCTTGTATAAACTCTCCCCAGCTCTGCAGAGCCACTCTTTGCATGCGTTTTGTTCTGAAGGCAGCCTGCAGAAACAAGTTTGGTTGTGAGTAACAAAAGTCTGGCAGAGATCAAGCTCAAGTCACCTATCTGCTCCTGGAATGGGGCAGAGGGGATGTGGAACAGTTCAAAAGCTCAGACACTGGGAAAATGAAAACATTACCACATCTGAGGACCATTTCCTGGTATTTCACTGCTATTTTTTAGCAAGTGGGGAGGGGAGGGGGAAGGGTCTGGAAAATATTAAATTGGCTCCAAAGAGCACTTAAAAAAAAAGGTGGAATTTTGCAGACATTAACTGTCTGTTTCATGGCTGTGTGTTTGGAAATCCAGCACAGTTATGTAACATGTTTCAGCTTTTTAAACATTTTTTTTCTTTCTGAGGTGCCACCAGGGCTTTTGCTAATGTTTTCATCATTATAACAAAGCAAGTTTTAGGTATGTGTTCTTTTCATCAATGGCTAAGCTGATTTAAGAACAGACGTAAAACCTGAAAAATTCTCATTCAGATCTGCATTTATGCAGAGGTTTGCTTTTCTCTTTCTGCTGTGTAAAACCCACTGTAAGGCAGCTTTTGACAAAAGACGATACTTTTAGCTTATTTACTTTCAGGGTGAGGCTTTATTTGTGGTGGGAGAGTTAAGGACATAACTATGTGGGGAGCAGTTTAAATGGTTTAGCATAACACCCTTTTCTTTCTAGTCTTTCCAGGCACATATACTAGGATTATAAAACACATGTCTTTTCATTAGGTTTCCCAGACACAGTGAAGTTGTTAAGTCTGCCACATCTGTCTGTCCTTTCTCAACCTCCCACATTTTTGGCTTGGGGTGAAAGAGCAATGTTTCCCCCAGAATCGGATGGCAGAGCAGGAAATGGGGCATTCTTGCAGCTGCAGAGCACAGCTAAATGACATCTTTTCTGAAGCCTTTTAACATTGGATCCTTGGAGGGGAAATTTGTTTGATTAGGCTGTATTTTGGAGGTATCAAAAGGAGAGGTTAAGGGAGGTAGTGGATAGACATAAGAGAATGTCCAGAGTGAGATTTTTGATATGTGAACTTTGTTCTGTTTTTTCTCCAAAACAATCCACAGGAATTTGTTTATTTGTATGTGCTGGGCTCAGTTTGTGACCCAGGGTAGTTACATACCTTGGATAAGTGGGTCATGAAGATTCAGTTCTTAGTTCTTGATAGGAATTACATTCACACAGGTTTTTTCCTAAACAAAGTTCAAAACAGTTTTTTAAAGAATCTCAATAATAATGTTACTTATTAGAGGAATTAGAAGAATTTTGGCAATATGAAGAAGCCATGCTTGTCTTAGGGAACTTTTCATTACTAGTTTTAATGTTGTGGTTTAATCCCAGTCTGCAATTAAGCACCACACAACCACTTGCTCACTCCCTCACCAGTGAGATGGGGGAGAGAATTAGAAGAGTAAAAGTGAGAAAACTCATAGGTGTGGGTTGAGATAAAGACAGTTTAATAGGTTAAGAAAAACCTGTGTGCACAAGCAAAGCAAAACAAGGAATGAATGCACCATTTCCCATGGGCAGGCAGGTGTTCAGACATCTCCAGAACAGCAGGACTCCATCACACCTAGTGGTTACTTGAGAAGACAAGCACCATCACCATGAACATTCCTCCTTCCTTCTTCCCCCAGCTTTATATACTGAACATGACATCATATGCCTTTGGTCAGCTGGGGCCAGCTGTCTCAGCTGTGTCCTCTACCAGCTTCTTGTGCTCTCCCATCCCACTCTCTGGTGCAGTGGTGTGAGTGGCAGAAGGGGCCCTGGTGCTGTGCAAGCCCTGATCAGCAATAATGAAACCATCTCTGCATTATCAACGCTGCTTTCAGCACAAATCCAAAGCACAGCTACTGTGAGCAAATGAACTCTACTCCAGCCAAAAACAGCACAAATGTACACTCACCCATATGTGTATCAGGATGAGAGTCAGGCTTATTTTGTTTCACCTCCCTCTTACTTATGCAGTACTCATATCTAGAACTGATTGGTATAGCCTGAGGATCAGTCCCATCCTTTCAGAACTCTTTACTGCTATTGGTCTAAAGTCTTGCTGGTACCAGAGCCAACCAGTGTAATGTGTAGTAGCTTTTGTTGAGATAGATACATGGTCCCTGATGGAAAGCACCCATGAGTGCTAAAGCAGCTGGTAGACATCATAGCAAGGCCACTCTCAATCATCTTTGTCCATTTGCAGCAGCTGGGAGAAGTGCCCAAAGACTGGAGGAGAGAAACCTCGTGCCTACCTTCAAGACAGGCAAGAAGGAGGAACTAAGGAACTGTAGACCAGTCAGCCTCACTTTCATCCCTGGCAAGGTGATACTGGGAACCATTATCATCCTGTAAACTATTTGCAGGCACATGAAGGACAAGAAACTCCTCAGGAGCAGTCAGCATGGCTTCACTATATGGAAGTTATGCTTGGCCAACCTGATAACATTCTACAGTGAGCTAATCGATGTGTCTGGTAAATGAGGGGAGAGCAGTGGCTGGTGTCTGCCAGGCCTTCAGGAAGGTCTCTGACACTGTGTCCCATAACAGCCTCACAGCTCCTCAGGGTGGTGCTGTAGGGGCTGCATGGGGAATTGAAAACTGATTGAATAGCCAGACCATGATGGTGGTGATGACCAGTGCAAAGACTAGTTGGAAGATGGAAAGTGTAGCCCAAGAGTCAATACCACGTGAGTCCTGTTTAACACCTTTGCTAGTGATCTGCATGATGGGGCAGAGTGTACCCTCAATGATTTCATTGATGACACTAATTTGGGAGGAGTGACCGATGGACCAGAGGGCTGTGCTGCCATCCAGCATGAGCTTGACAGGCTGAAGAAAGGAGCTGACAGAAACCTTGGGAGGGAGAATTGCAAAGTCCAGTACTTGGTGGTGAACAACTGTACACATCAGTGTATGCCATGGGCCACTCAGCTGGAGAGCAACTTGTCAGAAATAAACCTGGGGGTCCTGATGGAGACCAAGTTGGACATGAGTCAGCGATGTGCCCTTGTGTCAAAGAAGGCTACCAGTATCCTGGTCTGCAGTAAGCAAAGCATTGCCAGCAGACTGAGGGAGGTGCTCCTTCCCCTCTGTCCAGCACTGGTGATGCCACACCTGAAATTCTGGATCTAGTTCTGGGCTACCTGGTACAAGAGAACTATGGAACTGCAA
>JAWWLZ010000082.1:54195697-54211698 GCA_035041345.1 Poliocrania exsul
TCCCTTTCAAAGTCATCAAAGCTAGGACTCCTCCATCACTTCTTGGACACTTAAGTTATAATGATAATCCTAATGGCACCTTTACTCCTTGGGTATGAATATAAGCAATTTCTGTAGCAAGAGTTTATGTTTTGAAAAAAAAATTAATGTATATATTTTTACAAAATAGAGCACATAATCTGCATGTGAGAGTACAAGTATGAGTGTATTCACATGCCCACACTGGTAGTTATTTATATTTTAAGGTAGTTGTGAACCCCAGAATGTATTTGAGCACTTGGCTAAACTGGTGGTGTATTAATTTTAAATAATGCAACATTAAGCAATAAATCATGATGATGATGGATGTAGGGCATGTCACAGTGCTGTTCCTACCCTTGTCATGATTTTTAAGAGTTCCATTATGCCATTTTATATGCTTCCTTATACATTATCTGAAGCCAGCCCTTTTTTAGGAGCTGTCACACAGAGCAAGATGTATGTTTTTCATTCTCAAATAGATTTCGGGGTGGAGGGATGAGGTTTTTGATGTTTTACTGTGGGATGGTCAATAGAGCTGTATTAAACTGGCCCTTCCTGTTTCACAGCCACCTGGCCTTGGCTTTTTTGTACCTTTTGCCCTGAGAAGACTGTTGTCCACAAACCCTCCCAGCCCTGACCTAGCCCAAATGCATCTAAATGTGCAGGCATTAGCCTTCCATTCCATGTCTGGCAGGAATGTGGAACACAACTGATGGAAAATGGCTTGTTGCTTGTGGGATCTCCACTGTTACCAATACTTGTCATGCTTTGTGGCCCTTTCACCAGGGCACCAGGCAGGTATTGTTATGTGACATTCAGGGACAAAACAAGTGGAGGGGATTGTGGCAGTATGTGGGAATACTATATATTCTTTCCGTTAATAGAAAGGTGCCAGTGATGAACCAAAGCCTGATGTCATAAGCCACTTATTTATAAAAAAACAGTTTTAAGGCAGACAAAAAGCGAATGTGCTATTCAGCATCTTGTTTCTGTTGCTCTCAGTTCTCTGCCATCCAGCTACAAACACTGACAAAGAGCCTACTCCTAATGCTTTGTTTGCCAGTTATCCAAGCAATAATAGCCAACAAATAATTTTTTAAAGTAATAGACTCTCAAAAACTAAGGCAACTTTTGGCCTTGTACGAGCAAAAGCTTTTCATTATGCTTTTAAAGCAAATGTCAAACATAAACTCTTTTTCATGTCCACGTAAGCCCAACAGGCATGTAATGCCTGCTTCCTGCCAAATCAGGTATTAACTACGGCTATCACTTAGAGGAAAATTAAAACCATATGCATCTTTGTCCTTGAAGTTTCTCCAGACAATTTAAGAAGGCTCTCTGTAGATTTATTGCAATATCAGTTCATGGGGTTTCAGTGCATGCATGTATTTATCATGGTTTTTCAAAAACAGGCTGTTCATTTGGTCTTGAATGCAGTGGGCACATCGGCATATGCACAGTGGCTCCAGGACCTGGAGTTCAACCTGGGGCTTTTGACCTGGATTTCATATGGCTGTAATTTTGGTGGGCACTTAAACAAAGGGTTGTATTTTTAGCCTGTCTTAAAGGTATTTGGAGCATTTTTTCTTGCTTTTGTGCTTGAGCAGGGGAAAATGCTACTTTGTGCATGAGAGTTTTTGATGGGCACTGTAAGAACTACTTCACTCAGCTCTTGCAATGCCATGACACCAATAACAGTATTAAGTTGAGGAGGGCTGAAGTCATGCAGAGGAAAGTTTGGTGGCTGATCTGTTGCCCATGGTTGTAACTTTTCTAAGTAGGAGAAAGTTGAGATTCGCAGTCACTTTGATACAAAAGTGTGTTTTCTGTTACCCACTTATGAGAAATCTGACCTGTAACTTTTCCCTAAGTCAATCCTGACTTATTTCCCATTGATTTCTGGGTAGCTTTAGTTGCATGAAGAGTGTCCCCACCTGGAAAAAGAAGAGAACCTGTTGGCTCCAACTCAACAAACCTTTCAGGATTTTAGAGTTTCTGGGTTGTGGTGTTTCAAAAGCAGTGATCTGAAGGCAAAAGCTGTAGCGTTCTTCACTGTGGAACCATGACAGGCCAGTATGGGGATGGCTTTTGTTTCCTCAGCCCTCATTTGTCAAGAATTCCTATTTAGGAATGCATTTACACATGTAGCAAGAAGACTCTTAAGATGTGAGAGCCTGGACAAAAGGAACACTGACAGAACCCTCCAATAGAGTGATGGAATAGCCTCGGGGTCACCAAACCCTGAGACTTTGCTGTTTTCCCCCAGAAAAAGGAGCATGGTTTTAATGTATCAGACAGATAAAGAAACATAGTTTTAAGCTGGGATCACTGAACATCCATAAAAAGAGAAATGGAAGAATACTGAAAGCAAAAAGATGTTTTCCTTATTCATCTTACTTCTCCCTTGAAAAGAATTGTTGCTAAATGTTCATTTAAATGTAGAACTAATTGACCAGAACCAAGTGCTTTGTTTCATGGTGCACGGCTCCCATTTTGAGAGACAGAGGCTTTTCTAGAAGTGTGGAAGATGAGCTATAGGCAGCTCTGACTGATGTTCCAGCAGTGTTTCTTCTTCTTGGGTTTTGCAGCTCTGTTGAAGTTGTCAGTGTAACAGCATTGGAATATCATTCAAACACTTAGGAAACCTGAACAGGTTTCAGCAATGTTGGAGGACATTCGATGGAAAAATGAATTATGTGGAACTCATCAGAGAACAGCACTTTCAGTTTAAATTTTTTAAAATTCTTATTAATCTAACTCTGACAATTAGCTGCAAAGGGCTGGCTCAGGATTTAAAAACATAATCTTCATATTTTGCTGAAACATGGTGAGAATGAGAAAAAAGAATGACAATGATGAACATTGCTACAGATTTGTGCACTTCAAAGTGGTAGCTGTTACACATACTGTGGATTCAATGATTTTCTTATAAATTTTCATATTCTCACTGAAACTTCCACATATTGTGGAAATTTCCATTTAGAATTTTATACATTATGCTTTGTCACAAAAATTAAAAACAAGGAACAAACAAATGCACACACACAAACATACGCAAACAAATAAATAAACAAGAAAGAAAGAAAGAAAGAAAGAAAGAAAGAAAGAAAGAAAGAAAGAAAGAAAGAAAGAAAGAAAAAGAAAGAAAGAAAGAAAAAATACTTGTTAATACTGCAGTTGCATTTCAGTTCTATCTTCAGTGTTTTGATCAATTATCACCACAGCTTTTTAAAGCTAAAGGTATAATTCATTGAGTTATTGTCTTCAACACTTTTATATCTCAGATGTGGCTGCAAACTAAAACCTGGCTTATACCTATTAAACACTGTCAGGGCAAATATGAAAAATGTGTTTTCAATCTGTTTACTGAGAAGAAAGGTTGGAGTTTGGAGTTTGCCATATGAATCTGGGATCCAAGCATCAATCCACAGGGGTTTGACACAGATGAATGGACTGCTGGCTTCTGGATCCTTGAAGATTCTTTGAACCTCCATTTTTGGCTAATGGTAGGTGGAGAATCACATTTTACTTTTCCTGTAATAAGTCAGAAAAAAAACTTGTCACAAGGCATTCCTCCTCTCAAATCCTGTTGGAAGTTGGGCCATTATAGAGAAACTGGGAACCAGGACAAGAGGGGAAACCTTGCCAAGAAATCCTGAAAATAGAAAGCTGAAAAATATTACTGGTGTCACTTGGAAGATTTACACTTCTAATTACTTTCATCAGTGTGGCTTTAAATGCTGTGAAAATCAGAGTACATTGAAAGCATTCTTCTCAAAGTACTTGCAGGTTTAAAAAAAGCTTGTGAGCTGGACACTGAGCTGTGGATGATGTTCCAGTAGATGCTAAGAAATCTGACTATCCTCAGTATCTATGGTAAAATTTAGGAATCATACCACATGGTGCTTTTTAACCCCCATTCTACCCCTTATGCAGTCTTTATAGGTAAGGGAATAGTTGGATTCTGGAGTGCAGAGGAACTAATAGTTAAATCTCACTTGATTTAAATATTAATACTGTTTTCCTCTTTGAGGGGGGATAATTTGCTGTAAGCTCCATTTTAAAAAGAAAACACAAAAAATCAAGATAAAAATATTTACTATATAAATAATTCTAATACTTTTTAAATACTGCATTTTTACCCTCCACATGACTTTTGTTTGCTCTGTGTAAGCTATTTTTCATATATGCTCTTTCTTGTAGGCTAAATATCAAGCTTACAAGCTGCAGAAATGTTTAGGGTGTTCAGAGAAGAACAACTGAAGAATAAGGGTCCTTACAGGGTCCTGATTTAGCTTCACATTTTGTTCTTTTTTTGTGTTGTCTCAGTCCCTTGCATGAGAAAAGGCAGAGGTTGACTGACTAATGTAGCCATAGTGATTGTAGTTTTTGGTAATGACAAGAGCTGTATCACTCAGTGCTGAAGGAAGATCTTTACATTGAGCTCATATGCTTTCTCGCATATGTCCTAGTTTTGGCTCACTTTTTGTTTTCTAAATTATATCCCAAATAGTGTGGTGTATAATGCTATCAGACTTAAAAATCAGAAACCTCAGCATCAACATCCAGCATCAGGATGTTGGATATTTTATCTCATTCTTAAATGAAACTACAGGAAAACCCTATTCTGATTCTGTGTTTTGGTGCTGCTAACACAATGGTTTAGAAATCTAATTATCTTTTACATGGTAAGTTGTTGTTGCTGCTGTTGTCGATAATCCCAATAATTTTGAAACTCATCTATCTATCTTGTAGTCCTACCAGGTAAGAAGAACTTTGTGTATGTGTGTGACCTGCAGGCTGAAATGCTACTTGCCACACCAGTTACTACTTCATCTGTCCACCTTGCTCAGCTTATAGCCTACTCTTTTTGAGAGACTTTTCAAATCATTTTCGAACTTTAGGGATATAGCTTAAGGAGATAGGATGTCAACATCCAAAACTATGTTGCCCAAAAACACTGGGGACATTGTGTTTTCTCTATCCAGTCTTAACAGTGGCTGGATCAATAGACCAGGTACTGTCCATATCATTAGTGGAATGACTCTGGGGTACAGTTTTTCTGCTTACATGGATGAGAAATTCTTGCAGGATCTTTTTGCCTAAGGAAGAGCTTTCTTCCTTTAAATGAATTTATGCTGAACATTCCTCTAGGCACACAGAGATTGGGGGATTGAGAAAAAAAATTATTGTAGCCAGGTGACTGGAAGAGCAGCTCAAAGTATAATATCATCTCATGGGCTACTGGACTGTATTTTGAGGCACATTTATTCTGGCTTCCATTGACTGACCTCTTTTCTCAACTGGAAAGATATCATGCAAAAACCTACACTAGTGAAGCAAATGACATTAAGATGATGTACAGAACTACAAACATGCTTTTTTTCCCTTTTAAATATGTAACTGAGACACAACACCATGAGCTGTGGAATATGTGAACCTAGTTCTCACAGTTAAATACCATGCAGAGTGTGGGAAAAACAGAAACTTTGCTATAGAAAGAGGCTTCTTCTAAGCCAAATGGATGACATCTGAGACCAGATTCTTGTGCAAGAGGAGGAAAGAGTTGATGATTACAGTTTAACATGCAAACAGCTCCCAGGACATAGCAGAAATCATAGGTTCCAAACATACTTCTGGTTGCACTCTGACAAGTTCACAGGGACATATTTTCATTCTGTGCAAACAACATGAGGCTGACTGGGTTTGGCTGCAGTGCTATCCAAGAGGACAGTTCAGGCTTTTGAAATCCTATAGTGCTGTCAATGGCAAAAATTGCAAGAGGCAACATCATGTCTTGCTTTCAGGCAAAATTTGGTGCATCAGTTTGGTGTTTTCTATATTTATTGTATGTTCTTGAAACACTGTCCTTGGGAACTGAATAATTGCTGTTAGCAAAGAAGTGCTCTGGCTTTGCCCCTCTGGCTTTTTCTGCCTGGGTGAATGTTGCATACACTTTAGTGCTGTGACCATCTGAAAGGATACATGTTTATAAAGGTGCAAAATAATTTTCAAGGAGATGATAATTAATTTTTTTAGCCTCTGTCAAAACTATGTAGAAGACAAGTACAAAGATCAAGGGCAGGAAATCCTGACTCCTCCCCAAGCCAGAACATCAACCCCAGACCTGTCATTAGGAAAGGCCTCTATAATTGTTCCTTACCCTTCTGACTGTTACCACTGTCACTGATCTGGACATCCCTGGATATTTGTGGTATCTGTTTTCAGCAGGCATTGCTGGTGGTGAAAGTTTCCCACTGCTGGGAAAGGGATTTGGGTTGGGAAAGTTGTGTTTTCCTTGTGAAACCAGAGGGGTGTGGTAGTAGCAGCAGCCAGAGATTCTGACCAACATGGGTCCAACACTAGGGCCAAAGTGGAAGCCCCACAACTAAACAACAGCCAGATGGAACAGCCATTTGGAATTGCCATGCATCCTTGCACCTAGGGCACACTTTTATACATGCTGTGGCCTCTTACTGCATGATGCAGAAACTATATTTTTTATTTGTTTGCTCCCATTTCTCCCTCAAATTTTAAGCAGATGTAACAGTGGGGGTTGATGGGTTGAGAGCCAATTCAATGGCCACCCATCTAGTTGTACTAGAAAACACCAGTTGAAAACAGAGCAAATTAAGACCTGCTCCTGACAAGTGGATGAAGGCAAATAAATCCTAAAAGAAGAGTTAACACAATGTATTTTCCAACATTCATCTCATGATTAGTCTATCGTAATTAAGACTAAGTATCAAAAGAAGAAAAGGGAGCATCAGAGTTATGCTGGTATAGGGCCACTCAAGACAGTATTGTTTTCCCAGTGTTTGGTGGATGTGATCTGCTCTAACCAAATGCTGTGGAAATTGTAGGTGAGGGGAAATAGCCACGAAAACAAATATGAAAGCTTTATGTAATTTTAATTAGGTTTAATATCTGGCGTGACAGTTTTGTCAGAGAAGAAAAAGGAAAATTAGTCCCATTGCTGCCTTCTTCCAGCTCTTCAGCCTTTCTCTCCCCCTGCAATGCATGCAGGATTACTTGTTGTGATATACAAAGGAGATACTTTGGGAAGTTAAAATTTATCCCTGGGAACCTGATTCTGGAGGTCATGACAAAAGTTTCACTGAAACTGTGACCATTTACACAAAGGTTGCCCATTCCTGTTTTAAGAGTTTAAATTGTATTGAGAGAAGGAGGAAACAAAAAGAACCCTGAAGTACAACATATTCATAAACCAGGAGAAATAAATAAGTTGTTCTGTTTCTAACTCATTTTTATTATAACTTTTTCCTCTGTTTAAAATTACATCCTGTTCCAGAAGACTTGAAATTTCAGCAAAAAAAATTTAATAATTTCCTTCCTTTAGAGTTGTAACTCTACTCTGTGATTTACTAGAGGAAGGGTGTCTTATTTCTGACTGCCTGATCTGCTTGCAAGGATCTGGTGCAATCTGGTGCCCTCCTGAAAGGCACAATTTTGGTTGCTGGTCCATCCAGCAATGCTAAATTTATATAAAGAAGTTTTATATAACTAACGATACCAGAGAAACAGATGTTTTCTGTTTACTCAGGGTCTCTTGTCCTCAGGAATCAGAGAACAAACTTAGCACATCCAAAGCCACATGACTTTTTAATTGCCCCTAAATCAGATTTGGTTAAGGATCACCCTTTTGTCAAGCAACATGTTTTACTGATTAAATTACTTAACCTTAAACCTTTGGTAACTGGAAGAGAGGAATAAGGAGAGGGGGTAGAGCTGTGAGGACTCAGAAGAGGCATGAAGTGAATTGTTTGTGGAGATTCAAAGAAGAAGGCAGAGAGCAAAGGAGATCCTGAACAGGAAGGACCAGAAGTTGGATATGAAAGCAAGACCGGCAAAGAAAAATGGATGAGAAGTGAAACAGAAATAACTGAGGAAATTAAAGATGGGTTGAGGAAGAGACAGGGAGAGGGAACAGAAGATGAAAAAACAAGAAAAATAACTGCATGAGCTGCATAAATTTCTGTAATATGTATGTATTGGCTTCCATTGATATTTACCCAGTAGTTATGCATGTAGGCCATTAAGAATCCAGGCTTCCTACTGAAGTGTCCCAGAAGATGATTTATTCAACTCATATTATTGGCTGCTGCTGTTTGCTGCCTACAGAGGGAGCTCAGACAGTTTAAACTCAAAGGCCAGCTTTTACTTGGCTCAAATTTGGCAAAATTATTTCTAATTACTGTATTAGAGTTGGATACTTTTGGTTTTTAAAACTGTAAAAAATGTGGCTTTCTTAGAGATATCTTGATATTCTTGTAGGATCAAGATGGAACTGTAGGCCAACAAACTTCCTTGCTGGAGAAGAAAAACTCTTTAGATCAAAATAATCTAGCTTGATGCTTATACTTTTTTTTTCACCCATGTGTAAAGAATATAAAAGTGTTTGGTTTGTGTGTGTGCTTTGTGTGTCACTAAAGGATCAACTCTAATAGCTTTTTAGAGATCTCACTGAATTGTGAGGGTGTAAGTATAAGTACAGGAAAAGTCTTTGAGCACAGCACCTCAGAATGGAGATTAAAAGAATAAAAATTGTGATTGTATAATAAACTTAATGCTGTTAATAAGCTGTCCCAGTCTTCATACTTGTGATTATCATCCCCTCAAACTTCAGTTCCCATAACTGAGAATATAAACCTGAGTTACTGTTATTCAGTAGGAATTAAATGATCTTAATGTTTCTGTGTCTTCTGACTTCTAATTACTTACCTAACAGTACCAAAAGCTATGGGCTTGTTTTCCAGTTGAGAAGGGGAATATATTGCTTTGAATTCAGTTTTTTTAATCTGGGATACTTTTGGAAAGAAACATTGCTAATTTTTTTTGAGGGGAGCAATGGACAATTTTTCACACACTTTTGCCATGTTTAAATGTCTGTCTTTAAGTGCAGGTGTTTCTTAGTCCCTGTTATTTCCAAGTAAAATATTAGGAACTGTTCCTTTTGCTTTCCTGAAAAAGTCTTGAGTAGGGACCCAGTAGAAAATGAGTAGAAATAATTTTTCTAAAATGCTGCAAATAGTGCTGGGCACTTAGGACCATCACAGGATTTAGGTTCAATCAACTCTGTGTACCTTCTTACTTGGAAAGCCAGAAGTATATGGCAATGTTTGCCTTAGCTGTGTTAAGATGAAAAAAGCAATGTGGTTATTGTGTGTGTGTGTGTAAGATTAAAACACACAAAAAAGAAGAGGGATATAGAATATTTCCATGGAAAATTAAAGGATTTAGTAGGCAAGCAAAATTTCACATAGGAAAGAAGAACTACTTAGTGGAATATATGGCCATGGGATTAAATGTTTCATATTCCTCTCTACATCTCTGAGGACTGAATCATGCAAATGAAATTAGCCCAGTACATCCTGACACAGATTGGCCAAAAGCCTTTTCTGTCTTTCCTGTGTGATTCCAGGCCTGTGCCTGGCGACTTTTATTATGAGGTCTGCAAAAAGTGCTATGTGTGTGTGTGTGTGCTGGATCCTCCATACTGAATCTTTCTGGAATCCTTTCCCTGGACACTGCTGCCCTTGTCCTGCCTGTGCTGTGTGTCCTGTGTGCACAGCCAGCACCCTCCTGCTGGCTGAACCTGTGCCGGTGGTTTCTGTTGCTCAGAGCAGCACCAACTTTTGTATGAGCATCTATTAGGGTGCCGATACTGACTTGATCCTGGAGGGAATAAAAATCTAAAGTTTGTTATTAATTAGTTAATATAATTTATTTTCATACAAAGTAGTAATTAATTATGTGGATTAGTGATGAACTATCAGAAGCTCTGTCCAACGTGTGCATTTAAAAGAGAGCAGATAAATTTTGTGTGTGCTGTGGCAGGGCGAGTTCTGAGAAGCGCAGCAGCAGCCGCAGCCACGGGAGGGCACTGCGATCCTCCCCTCCATCAGCACTCCCCAGGCAGGGCCTCACTGCTGGGAAAGATTTTAAAGTTTCAGGAGGAGGTTTGTAATTTTTACTTTTTTTTTTTTTTTTTTTTAACACATCAAAAAGTCCTCATTCTAGGACTAATAAAGTAGCCCCTCATTTTAGTTGTATTCCAGCATGTACTCGCTCTGTAGTTGTTACCATGAACAGCTTGTGACTTCATCTTCTTTCACTATTATTCCATCCTTTCCCCTCTCCCTAATTAACTGTCACTGGCTCTTGTTTCCCTGCATATACTTTGACATTCCTCTTTATTCTTATTTTTCAGGGTGACTGTGTATTATTTTATTTATTGTAACCAAAAGAAAAGAATAAAACCGTAACACAATCTTAAACAAATCAGGAGAAGGCAATATTAAGGATACCTATAAGAAGAATCCAAAGGAAAGGAAAACCAAGCCCCAAACCCACCACTAAGAACAAATGCAAATATCTTTTTCTTAGG
The DNA here is from genome assembly GCA_035041345.1 of Poliocrania exsul. Classification (NCBI taxonomy): domain Eukaryota; kingdom Metazoa; phylum Chordata; class Aves; order Passeriformes; family Thamnophilidae; genus Poliocrania; species Poliocrania exsul. The sequence continues at coordinate 54,206,127 of JAWWLZ010000082.1, forward strand.
CCTGTAGATAGCTTCTCTATGACCTGTAGCTGTCCTAAATAAATTTGTAACAGGAGAAGTAAATATTTGTTAACCTTGATGATTTCTCTGCTGAAAATAGAAATGCTTAAAAGAGAAGGTCTGGAATCTATCAAACTACAACCTGAAAGGAAATTTTATCAATATTTCCAGAAACAGAAATATTTGTGAGAATCATTGCTCTTGTAATATACTCTGCTTTTGGTTATACCAAGTATTCTTTTCTTCATATGTGATAAAAACTGTCTGCACTGGAGAGAGACATCTCCCTGGATCAAGTGCCACATGCCTAAGAACCTGGCTTTTAATTCTTATCAAACTTGGAGCCATTTAAAACTGTACTGTGGCACTGTTGAAAGCTGGGGGAAGTGACTCTGAATGGATTGCAAGCACAGAGATACTCAGCATTACATGTCTGCTTTACTACTCTTTCCAGCTTGATATTCCTGCTAATATTTAACTTGTAAGCAAGTTGCCTCCATAAAATAAGTTGTGTCATCTGACAAGCTGATTTTGTTATATGTTGTGTGACGTTTTCCAAGCCTCTGTTTTGCAGTCTGAAGGACCTGTTGCACACTGCCATTAATCCCAGAGCCCCTGCCATCCCCCTTCTTGGGCTACTATGGCTATTGCTTGACCCTACACAAGTTAGTCTCCATCTGCTGGTTTCTGTACATCTCTGCTGTATTTTTGTACAACTCTACATTTTGTATCTGTCTGTAAGTTTCACAGGTCCTTGTTATTTGTATCTCCAAGTTTCTTGGTGAGAAAGAATAAGAAAAGTGACCAATATTTTGTCTTTCTGTGTAATTTTAAATTATTTTCCTTCTTATCAGCCTTTATTTGCCTATAGCACAGTGAAACACTTGGAACTGGTCTTGACCGTGTCTTTCCCTGGTGATTGAAATGAAAGGAGGTAGGATGTATGTCAGGCTATAGCATGAGTTGAATGGAAGGAAGTGGTTTGAAATATTCAGTGGTGTGTCTTAGGATGCACAAGTCACATACATTTAATAGCTGCCTTCTGAGCTGCAGAAGAAGGTGCAAACTATCTGTGGGATTCACAGACCTTGAAGTCAGTGTCATAGCTGTCTGCCTGCAGCATTGTGAAAGCTGGAGTCCAAAGAGAGGTGGCATAAATACTTCAAGTCCAAGATGTCATCAAAATGCATGCAAATTATTTAAACCATTGTCAAAACTTGTACTGAAGAAAGTTAGCGTTCTAACTTCTAATTCTGATTTCTAAAACTAGTGTTCTAGTTTCTAATCTGTCAGTTACTTTTGCTAATTCTTTCAACACTAACAAAAAGGTTTTGTAAGGTATTATTTATCTACAACCCCACCCCCTAAACTAAACTGGAGTTAGCCTCATTGCTAAAATCAAAGTAATTGACATTTAATAGGAATTTAAATAAATCTAAATTAAATATGAAATCTGATAATCTGGAGATAGTGTAAAAGCAGAATAGAGAGAAAAAAATTACAAACTTAGAGAAGGGATGATTTAAAATGACTGTGCAGGTACAGGCATTTATGGAAATAGAAAGGCTTGAGCCAAGTAAAAGGGCAGAAAATGGATAGAAACTACTGTAATTCTGCTTTATTCTACCTAGAATTTATATGCAAATATTCTGGTGGCAGGAAGGCACTCCAGGTTCTGAGGGCTATGGGCCTTAACAGCAGCAAAAGTAAAGCAAAGCAGGCACTGTATACATCAGCTTTAATACCAACTACATATGAGATGATCAAATGGTGCAGTAAAGAAAGGGAACATAGTAAATACAGAAGAAATAAGAACCAATATTGATCCCAAATGTATTCATGGTGGAAAGGACAAAAGATATAACAGGAAATTCCACTAGAAATGAAAGAGTTGCTCTTAATTCCAAACTAAGCTGTGACCTTAACACAGCTCTTGCTGCACAGGTGTCTGGTTTGAGTGATTATTGAAAATCCAAACTGAAATGCTGCTTATTCAGCTATTTTGGCACTTCATGTATTTCATCAAAATGTACAGATGAGGCTCAGTTGACTCAGTCTCTGTTTGGTAATCTCTGCTGTTGGAAGTATCTGAGCAGAACAGTAGCTGGGTACTTACTTTGTACTGCTGATTAAACTTGGCCCTGGGATCTAAGGCAACAAAAAGAAAGTAGCCTTCCTTTAAGCAAGGGCATTCCCTTTCTTTAATTGAGTTTAGTTTCAGATATATTGTTACCAAATGTCTAAACTGATATCTCCCCTCCACTCCTGTACCTATAAATTACAAAGCAGCAGTTAGTAGAATTCCTCAGGGCACAGGAGTTAAGGCTGCATGATGTGCATGCCTGAGGTTTCTGTGGCCACATTTGCAAACAATAAATGTTGTGTTTTTATCTTATTTCCCTTGGGGAATATATTTTGTGTAATTTGGTTAAATGGTACATGGATTATAAATGTGTGCCTGTGTGTGTATACATACCCACAATTTATCCCCAGGCAGAAATACAAATAAATTGTTAAAGGTCAACAGTTGTCTTGTTGCTGACAAGAGGCTCTCTGTTGATGAGCCAAAGAATTATGCTCTCTTAGTTATGTTCAGTGAGATAAGTTAGCTGAATGTGATGGAAGAGTTCTTTGGATGTTTGTTAAGGTGCTACATAACATATCTTAAAGACCTGGTTGCTGCTCATATTGTAACTTATTCCTAGAATGCATCATGGTGGCCTGATAACTTGCCTTCAGACATTCTGTGAAACTATAAACATGACACTGGTTTATAGCATGGTGCTAATAATGCCAAGGTTGCAGGTTTGACCCCTGTACAGGGATCAGAGTTGGACTTGATGATCCTTTCAGGTCCCTTCCAACTCAGAATATTCTGTGACTGTGAACAACACTGAGATCTCAGAAACACAGCCTTTGATGTGTTTCAGGTTGTTTGAGATTTTGTTGTACCTTTTTGTGGGCGTTGTTTAAAGAAGCCCACCAAGTTTTTTTTTCTAGACCCTCTCTCCTCCACTAAATGCATTAAGCATTGCTGCAGAAGAGAAAGGAAAAAGCAGTCACAAAAATCTGAGTCACACAGTTAGGCTACCACTGTACATTTGTCTGCTATTGCAATAGGCATAGGAATGATCCAAAATAGCTATGAACTTTGCAGAGCTTGAAAGAGAAACTTCCTTGGAGGGAGGCGGGGGGGGAAGAGTGTGAGATAACATCCCTTATTCTAGGCTCAGTTCTGTTCTCCATACTGAACAGCTTCTGCCTGTGACTTTGAGAAAGTGGATATACTTGCCTGTACTGTTCATTTTATCTAGAGTCTTGCAATCATTTGCTGTATTTATAAAGTCCATGTTCTGAAGCTAAGTAAATAATATATTGATTTCAGTTTTCTTTATTATGAGTAAAGTTCCTGCTTCTGGAAAAAGGCTTGGAAATGTGGACTCTCCAGCCTTACAAAACAAAAGGCAAAGAAAGGGAATTAAAATGAAGGTTATTATGGATGAAGAGGGACTGTGTCTCAGAATTTTGTCTTGCTCTGCATTGTAAAGTTGGAAAGATGACTGCACACCCATGTCAGCTGGGAGTTCTTTTGGGGAAAATCTTTTTCTAAACTGATGGAGCACTGCTGACCAAGCCTCAGTGCAGATGGAGGCCTCCTGGCAGAAGAGTAGTTCTCTGTGTGTGGCTCATATTGTTTGAATAGATGAGATGGCTGTAGTGGCAAGAGATCCTCCCGCAGGTCAGGGTGTAAGTGTAATGTAAGTCTGTGCTAGGAAGCTGTGTCAGCATAAGTGGGCCAGAAGTGTGGGACAGCACCAATTAGTGGTCCCTAAGCTCTGCTCGAGAAGTTAAAGGCTTTCACAGATGCCTGAGTGGACAGAGAAACAGCTCATGCCAGTGCTTCCAACATGATTGTCTCTACTTGTGTAAGAGTGGCATAATATAATGGGTAGGCAGAAAGCAACTTTTCAGAAACTTGTATGAGGAATGCTGAATTGTGAGAAGGTATTTTTTATTGTCTTCATTGAGTACAATGAGAAAATATGAACACCAGAGGTGCACTGAAATAGTTAAAACATTCTCCATCACTGCAACAGTTTTATTGTTTCCTATCCTACATTTTTCCTGACTGGGTACTATGCTGAGATTTTAATGTGATTCCCCTTTGCTTTATAATTGCTGTTATGCTAAAGCTTTTCCTCCTTCTCATTCAACTTTCATAGTTTTGGTTTGTCTTGCAGAGTTGAATGTAAGTTCTGGGAAGATACAACAGTCTTATTTGTGTTCCTTGTTCACTCAGATTAATGCTGTTCCACTGTTCTATTTTATTATGGCTAATTGGAGGTATTTTCCTAATTCATGTGGCTACAGTTATGTTCCTGCAACTCTCCTGAAGCCACTGGACAACATAAGCTCACGAACCTGAAATTGGTGTCTCCCCATGTGATTCAAACTGGTGAGAAAAGGAGTGGAGGGGAAAGGATACAGGAGTTTGAAACAAGATTTGGTACCTGGAGCCTGGAAGCAGACATGTCTCAACTCACAGGAGGATACTTTATACAAAAATTTGGTTTTGTTGCATCCTCCTTTCATAATGTACAGGTTAGATTCCACTCTTTAGGGCCTATTCTTTGAATCATGTCATTGCGAATTAAAAAGAAGACATCATATTCCCTGAGAAGAGTAACTACCAAACCTATAATCTAAGTGAATCATAGTAACTACCAGACTTAAAATCCAAGTGGATTGCAGATGAGCCATTCAAATCTTTAATGTTTTTTGTACAGCTGACATTATAATGAAAGTTGAGGAAAATTCCTTAAACTGGATATGGTATATGTGGGGCTGTAAAAAGCAGCCAGGCAATAGTGGAGTCACTGGACAAAGATTTAAACTCCTTGGGGGCATAGCCATTGGTTTTATTTATTACAGACACAGAGCATACTGTGCTTAAGAAGGGGTAATTATTTTTCTGTCATTAAATAAATTTCCTGTTTATGGTATTGTCCTGGTTCTGGCCAGGACAGGGTTAATTTTTGCATTAGCCAGGAGGGGCCAGGAGGTTATTCTATACCACCTCACACCATTGCTGGGGAGCAGAAGAAAGGAGTCTCCTCTGGTGGGGGTAGCATGGCTGTGGTTGGGTTGCTTGGACTCCCCTTGAGCATTTTGCCTGCGAATCACTCTCTTTTTTTGTACACTTTTGTTATTAGTATTGTTGCTGTTACTCCTTGTTTTCTTATCTCATTGCTGTTTGAAGTAAATTGTTCTTATCTCAACCCATGGTCTTCACCTTTTGTGCCTCCAGCCAGTCACAAGATGAGAGGGAGGGGATGAGGAAGTGAGTGACTGGTGCATGGGTTTCAGTGGGAATACTAAATTGGGGAATACCATTCCCAAACCAAGACAAGTGTTTAAAGAGGTGGCTTGATCTACCCTTATCGAAAGAAACTTAATTTCAAATTAATGGCTAAACCCCAAGTTCTCTGGCTCCGTATTCTAGAAAACAGTGGCAGCTAACCTGCAGTCCATGAAAGGTCTAAAAGGACATGTAAACTCGTGGCTATTCATC
>JAWWLZ010000082.1:54270122-54281417 GCA_035041345.1 Poliocrania exsul
TGTGTTGTGCAAGACCTAGATGGTACATGTATTCTTTGAGGTCAGTTTGTTTCCTTGCTAATTTTCATTAAAAATAAATAAATATGTTGACAAGGGGAGAATAAGATATTAGTGAGAGAATGGAAGAAAGAATGGGAGGGAGGGAGGGAAGGGAAGGGAAGGGAAAGGAAGGAAGGGAAGGGAAAGGAAGGAAGGAAGGGAAGGGAAAGGAAGGAAGGGAGGGAAGGGAAAGGAAGGAAGGGAGGGAAGGGAAAGGAAGGAAGGAAAGGAAGGAAGAGAAGGGAAGGGAAAGGAAGGAAGGGAAGGGAAAGGAAGGAAGGGAAGGAAGGAAAGGAGAAGGGAAGGGAGAAGGGAAGGAAGGAAGGAAAGAGAGAAGGGAAGGAAGGAAAGAAAGAGGAAAGAAAAAAAGGAAAGAAAGGAAATAGAGGGAGAAAGAAAGAAAGAAAGAAAATAATAAATCTTCTTTTTCCTCCCATGCCCTGTCCTGTTGTGACTGATTTTGGGAAGGCCCTCTTTACTAGTCTGGTTATTTGCTGATTAGTTCATTTTTGTATAGATACAGGACAGCTCATACAGACTTGCCATGTAACTTACTTATTTATTAATTAATTATTAATTATTAATTAATTATCACTATTTTTTAGGAGAAGTAGACATTTTTTAGTCTTCGAAAGTAGGATCAAAGAACCTGGAACTGATGCATTTTTACATTGCTGCTTCTTGGAATGCTCCCTTAGATCATGTTACATACGTCATGCCATTTTTGTCTCTGGGAAATGGGAATCAAGTAGCTTACAAGAATATACCATTCCTTTCTTCTTGAATTTCTCTTATAAAAAGTTCTTTACCCTTACCATACATTAGACTTTCAGCTTCTGCTCAAGAGGCACTGTCTTTGCATCCACCCTTACAGATAAAGGCAATAGCGACATTGTGAAGGATACTCTGAACATCAGCAGTGTCTGTAATTGTGTAAAAGGCAAAATGCGCTGGGTCCCAGTTATGTGTAGCATTTTGCACCATTGCTGTCCCATACTATATTGCTGTGTGGTAATATGTTGCTTTTTCTGGGTATTTTGTTGAAGTGTGCATACTCATAGAAACTGGTTGAATTCCTTCTGGCAATATTCCATCTCAAAAAGCTTAAGCCACCTCAGCATTACGTTTCTACAAGTTGCCTTACTGTCTTGATAAGAGATTAGAAACTGAGGTATAGACATCATTATGAATAACCACAATTTTGTTCAAACAGAATGAGAGTGATTATTACCCATTTTGAACATTAGGAGCTCCATCCTAGAAGTTCTGACTGTTTTGTATCAGCAAGCTTCATTACAATTTTCTTTTACTCATTTGGTGTGATAATACAGCATTTCATAGGATTTTACTAGAAATTATTTCTAAAAGGCTGCTTCCCTTGTCTTGTTCTGTCTTGCTGAAAGAAGCATTTTAAATACCTCCCGCAGTTAAAGCATAATAAAGCAAACTCAGTCTTATTGAAAGCCACCTGGGAGGGATAGTTTTGATGACAAAAAAATAGGTATTTAAATGTGTCATTCTGTACCCTATTCTTGCATTATCTCTTTTCTGAATAACTGGAAGATTGAAGATATATTTGGAATATAAATGTTTAAGACTTTGTTTTAATGTATTTTAAGAGGAGGCAAATTTGTTAAAATGGCTTGAGAGCTATTAAAGTCAGGATTGTGATATAAGAAAGTCAGAAATAATGCCATAAAATTCAGACACTTCCTGTGTTTTCATTTCAGTCTCCAACACAGTGCTCTCAATCTCAAAAATGGGCAAACTGGGGCTTTGTAGAGGAGACCCCTTCATTACAACTGGAGAATACATTTTGGTGGGAAAGTGAAAAGTTCCTGTTTGGTTCACAATCCTTTGTGGGCTGCTTTGGTCTCCCTTGGCTTGCTGAGCAGTGCACTCCCAGCAGTTTTTAAAGAGGGTTTCTCTAACCTTCTTGCTGGAGAGGTCACTGCCTCTTTGCCATTACTCTTGCAGACCTTCTGTCATGGATTGAAACCAGGCCTTTGCTAAATTGCTGTACGTATCTTAGTATTGCCTGATGCAATTCCTTTTTCTGATTTAATACATTTAAGCATTAAACTGGCTTTAGGGAGATGCAGAATGTCATCCTGCAGATATAGATGGTTTTCAACTGTGAGGAAATAAAGCAAAAAACTGAAACCACCCCCAAACTCATTACTTTACAAACAAGTTTGACACATGACTTCTGCTTTCATATCTTTCTGTGATGTTGAGTAGAAAAGACCAACGTTGCTGCCTTCTGTTCTTCTCTACCACATTCCCTTCTTCCCTGTAATATGTATAAAGAAAAAAAATCACCCCTCCCCATTTTAACCTATGTTTATAATTTAAATATTTAATATCTTTAATATCTTTAGTTCTTTCATTTCATGGGCATCTGTCTGTCCCACATCAGGATACAGTGGAACCTGTGGGCTGAGCAGTGACCTCTGCAGTTTGTCATGACAAAGCTCCTGTCTCCTTCTCCTAAAACTTCTGATACTGTTAACTCTGTGGTGCCGTTTGTGATGATAGGACCTTAATGCCTGTAGCTCTTATCACTATGGATCAGATGTTGGAAGCAGAATGAAATTGTGAGAAATCAGACCAATAAATATGTTCTACGTCCAAACTTCTGAGGCACCAGTTCTAGTGCACAGTTTGTTTCCATTCAAGAAAATCCAATCCATGCTGGTAGCTTTTTCTTTTAGGACAGGAAAATGTTGGCAGAACTGTATCCCCTTTGCTTCCTGGGATCCTCCCTGTCTGGTAATGTTGCAACTGTTTGACTTTGCAAATGAAGAATGTTTTCTTGTGGGGATTATTATACCAAAATAGTCCTGGTCTCCTGAAAGGGTAACATAGTTCCCTGAGGAATGTATTCTTCATTAAACTTGGAGAGGTCAGATCTCATACAGAGAAAGCAGAAGTCAAGTCTTTCAAGGATATATACAGTTAGGATTAGGATTATTTTTTTTAGCTGAAGAAACAGCAAAACAAGACATTTTGAGCAAAGATACTACGTTTTTTGTCCTCATTTGTGTCAAATAATTTCAGCCTTCTTTATAAACCTCTTCAGTCTGTTACACAGATTAACTCAGGAGGGATAGCAGCTGGCACTGACAGTTCAAACTGGCAAAGTAAACCACATTGCAGAGGGCTGGCGCAGAGTCCAGTAAAATCTAGTTTAGGATCCTGGCTCCTGCTGGCTGGTTTAACCCTCTGTTAGCTACACCCAAGGCCTGACTGAGTTTCTTGCCTTTGCTTCTGAGCTCTTCCCGAGCAAATCCAGTGAGCTGATAAAGGAAGAGACTTGTTATCTATTTACTTGTTCACAGTTATGAAAAGAAACGTATCCATTTTTGGAGCTTTCTATTTCAATGGAGTTTGGTGGTTGTGGTTTTTTTTTTTTGTTTTTTTTTTTTTAAATCCTTTTCCCAAATAACCTCTCTAACAACTGTACTTGTCCTTTGAAGAGTTAAACAACTTTCGTGATGTAGGTCAGGACTGGGACATTGCAAGATCAAATATCACAGCATGGAAGAAAGCCAGACTTTTAGGTGGCAAAGATATGTGAACAATACATTTCTGTATCTTGGGATATCTGCATTGCTAGTTACTTGAGAAAGATTCCTTTCCCTTTAATGAATTAGTTTGAAACAGCTTTGTCACTTTGTCTAGGGAAATGTCAGTTTTTATGTATATAAATATGTTAAATTTTTAAAATCCTCCTGAAGGTACATAACTTTTAATTTCAGGTGCTAATTTCAGACATTATTTCATAAGGCATAATCCCAAGTGTACAGCTTAATTGAATCTTAGCTGATTTTACTGTATCTCTTGTCTTTTTTTCTTTTGGGGAAACAATTGTATTGTGTTTATTAAAAATATTGTAGTGTCTGCAAAGTGCTCGTTCTGTTTCTGCTGTGTTTGCCAAGTCTTCCTTTAAGGCTGCTGTTTTCAATGTGTCCAAAAAGTGCTTAATTTGAAGAGGAAAACTTTGTGAGTTTTAGGCATGCATCAGAGCTATTCTGTCTGGCATGAAGTGCTGAGACTACTTGATATCTCCAGGACAAAGGTCTGAGCTAGATACGAATATCACACAATTGGAGGTGGTCTATTAAAAAAACCAAAACCAACCAACCAACCGAAAGAACAATTGTAGTTTTGTATCTCAGGTTCTTATTGGCATTGGGTTCCTTTTTATCCTAGAATCTGAATTTACATTTTTCATTTTCTTATGCTGGAAGTTGTATCTTTAAGAGCACAGAGTTATTTGAAGATACACTGCACTCAATATCCTTTCGTTTGTTTTCTAAGTGAGTAAGGCAATTTATGCCTTGGGTGTTTAGAGAGGTGGATTGGAGAAGGGAAACAATAACTGACAGACGTGCCAGAAGAGGAAAACTAAACAGAAAAATTGAAATCAATAGCTAAGTGTATGTGTTAAGAAAAAGTGTGTGTGTTTATGTGTGTATGTATAAAAAATTCATACTAAATATGTCCATGAGCTTACCTTTCAGGCTCTTGACAGTCATATATGCAACATTCAGAAGGCCTCCTAACATGTCTGTAACTTTATGTTATTTGCAGGCCTCAGTGGTTTCATTTTGCTGCTCTTTTCACCCTTTCTCATCACTTTTGTAGCACAATTAATAGCGAATTTGAGTGAACAGGTTTTTTAGTAGGTCACTTTATATATTTGGTGAAGATTCTTTCACCTGCACAACCTTTGTGTTATACCTAACCTGTGGCAGGCATGCCAGCATTTCTTACTTGATTAAACCGTAGCTTGGAAGAAAGTGATGCATTATAACCAAGTGGTTAAATTGCTTTTTCAAAAGCCATATAATAGTGTCTGAGATCTGGACTTTGAAATGTGCCTTTGGTAATAACTGGCTCAGTCTTTGAAGATGGTTCTTCCTTTGAAAAATCACGTACTTCTTGCAAAAAGAAAATAAAAAGGAAAGAAGATAAAAGTTAAATATGCATCTAGGAGTGAAAAAAGCACTGAAATGTCATTACTGAATATCCCAGGAAATGACCTGTTGCAGTGGGGAGCACTGTTGTGTCTCAGATACAGCAAGTGGGGACAGATTTTATTTCCTTAGTGCCAGATATCCTGCCATTTGTTGACTTTTTTTTTTTTCATTTGAGTTAACATTTATCTCCTGTGAATCAGTTATTCATTAACTGATGTGACTGGTGTTACAGTCATATGAATAAAAATTACCTGCAGATTCACTGGAATCGAATTCTTCATTAAAGAAATTTTTAAAATCTTTTTCCATCAGTATGGGACATTTTTAAACTAAGGCTTGATTCAGGAAGGATCACGCCGAGAAAATGTTTTCATATTAACTGGGTATGCCAGAACAGGTAGTTTGTCTTTCAAATATGTGCTTGATTATTTGTGAATAGACTAATAATGTGCCTATATAACGTGCCTAATAATGTGTGTGTGTGCTGGGCACTCAAGAGGTAACTATTTTTGAAAATAAGCAATGTATTCCTGTATTCTGATACTGCTTGTTAAGATGTGAATGTACTGAAGTACAGAAGCGAAATGCGCCTTGGTTGTGTGTAACTATGAAATATTACACTAATGCATGTCCAGTACATTTCTTACTAGAATAAAGAAACTATTGAAAGCTAACCAGGCTATTGTAAACGTCTATAGGATTAGCTGGAGCTTCAGTCGGGGGACCAGAAAAGTCTTTCTGAAGTTTATTGTTTTATGCAGTTGGTACACAGTGTATGACTTTTCAAACTAATGAATGAGACACATTCATTTTTCTGTCTCTGCATTGTTACTGGATTGAAGTCTTGCAGTTGTGCTTTTCAGCTCTATACTTTTTCTTTAAATGCTAATATTTTAGACTGTCTCAGGTCTTTGAAAACCAGGAAAAGAGTTGAAGCTACTCACATAGCCTCAACCTAGGTTGTTTGTACCTCATAATAGCCTCTCTGTTATCTTTTAAGGGGTTAAAAACTCTTTTGCTTTTAACCTGCGTCTGGATTAACAGTGGAAGAATTTGCTATAACTGCTTATGAGAAGTGGAGATACAAGAAGTCTTGACTATTTTGCTTCATATGGGAAGAAATATGCTATTTGTGTATATGGAGTCAGAGGGGAAAAAAAACCCAGCACGTCTTGGGTAGTTCAGTGTGTCTTGTATTGAATTTTGTAGCTCAAAACCAGTAGCAGAGCATCGAAGTCTTTGTTGTCTGAGTGATGCATTTTTAGTGCTTTGCAGTTTAGTGACAGTTCAACACAGTGGTAAGTGGCAGTATGCAAGTGTAAAGGGATTGTATACACAAGAAAGGATCCTTTGTGACTCTCATAGTCCTAGAACAATACCATCTAACACGGGAAAGTGCAGAAGACACAGAACCATAAGGTTAGCTCAGTTGATTAGAGCACTGTGGTAATAATGCCAAGGTTCTGGTAGGTTAGATCCCTGTAAGTTCAATTAAGAGCTGAACTTGATCTTTGTGTGTCCCTCCCAACTCAGAATCTTCTGTGATTCTGTGATCTTCTTACAGCCCAGAGGTGCCTGGCTGAGATGCCACAAATCTGCAGGGATCTGCGCTTTTTTCTTGAAGTTCTTTTCTACTGGATGTCTCCAGTGTTCTTGTGTCAGAGTAAAGGGGATTTTTCTTGGGCAATAAGTCAGCTGTAATTATCAAGCAGCTTACAGCAGAGTTGTGTTTTAGTCAGCCAAAGGATAAATATATGCTTGATTTCTCAAGGGTTTTGATCAGTGGAGGGAAGGGAGAGAGCAGAGATGATATTTATGTGTGCCAGTGATGACAGTTTTATTCCGCAATGCTTCCAGTTATTAATTACATGAGCACATCATGTCAGTTCCTCTCTGCTTGTCCTCTGCACTACCCAGCCAACCTGCAAACTCCTTGGGGATTTTCATTAATTCTCTCTTCCTAGTATAGGCAGTGAAAGTAATTGAAATTTCACGTGTTTACCTACTTTAACCTCAGGTGTTGCTAACGAGAACAGTAGCAAAACCTGTTTATAAGCACTTAGATGATCACATGGTCAGGACTGGGCACAGCCTGTCCTCTGTAGATAGAGATGTTTGCTGTTGGTGGTGGTGCAGGGTGCATGTGGCTTTGATTCTTTAGCTGTGGATTGCTCTGCCTGGTGGTTTGTCACTTGGGCTCGAAAGGAGAATTGGCAGTTGTAATTGAAGGTGGCATGTGAAGTTTTACATGCTGTGTAAGGCAAGGGATCACAGAGGCAGATGATATCTTTGCTTTCAGCAACAGGAATGCTATCATGACAGCTTAGTTAACATCTTCCATGTGTTCAGTGTGGGTGTTTGGTGATAGACTAGTAAATCATTAGTCACAAAATGAGCTGCAGAGATGCAGCTTATTAAGACCTTGGACTTGCAAGCCCACTGAGGAGTCAGAGGGTACAGCAGGCAAACTTCAAGGGTTCAATCTGTCCTCTTCCTATGGGGGTAATGTGGAGATCATGAGCAGCCTGGTATTTGAGAAATCACTGTGGTACATTCCTCCCCTCCGCCCCCCCCTTTTATAAATACTTTGTGATTTAAGAAGCATTGATGAGAATTGGTGATAGATCTTTTTCAGGACCACTTATGGAAGGAAATGGCTGTCCCTTCCATGTAGTGGTTAAAAGCTATTACTGAGTGTTAAAGCTGGAGCGGGCTGTCCTTGTGTAGTCAGGTCTCTCTCTTTTTGTCTGTGCTACATACAGGACTGATGCTACTTTTTGTTCTTGGAGTTTGCTCTGTTGTGTGGGCTGCATCCTCTTTTTATTATTCTAAGGATTATAAATTACATGAGGCCCTTTCTGCACAGTAAACCACTCTGTATGCTATACCTTGAGATCTCGTGGGGCAGATCACCAACAGTTCCTGAAAGAAAACTCCACCTTTGTTCAGGTGTTACCACAGAGTTTCTGGCTCCACTCTGCTGGTTGAGTGGTAAGTTTGTCCTAGAGAGCCATAATTTTGAAGGGGAACATTTTAAATGAAACAGCTTTCACTGGGTTTAACCTCAAGGTGCTGGTTAAAGTGAGCATGCATGATGTTTATTACTGAAGCTCAGCTGAGCAGTGTAAATGGATGAACGTACAGTTTTCTGACTGTGTGAAATTTGAGCATGTCTGGTGTATGGGATTGTAGAAAAAAATCTCACACTTGCTTTTCCCTAGATCATCATGTTATCCCTATTAGTAATTTTTTTCCTGGATTGATTTGTGTTTTGGTTTCTGAATATTCAAATAAGGTGGTTTGGTGGTGGTTTCTTTTTTTTTTTTCTTTCCTTATTTTTTCCCCCTCAGAGTGATGGATACAGAATATGTTCTTAATAGGAAATGTTTTAACTTGGAGCCAAAATTCTGGCATTATGTGAATCCAGACAGTATCTGCTTGCTCTGCCCAGCCTGTGCCCTGTAAAAGTTCCAGAACAAGGGTAGGGTATTGGGGACTGCCGAAGTTCTGCATTTCTTGGAAAGCAGAAAAGTTATTTATTAACTAAGACTGAGATGATGGTAAAGAATGCTGCAAAGGATGGAGGAAGGGAGAAAGCCCTCCATGTTTCCCTGTGTATGTGACCTGAGGAAAGGCATTACTCTTCAACCTGTTTCAGTGATTACAGGATGTGAGCAGGGCACTGAGTTTGTTTTGAGCTAATGTTAACTTTTCAGGGAGCTGAAAGTAAGTAATGCAGCTGAGAGCAGCAGGTTCTGCACCTGGTCTGGCTGGTGTCCCTTTGACTCTGCCTGAAGGGAACTCAATGCAATTGAGACATATCCAAAGGAAGTATCTTTTTTTTCTTATTTTATTATCATTTTTGTTCTAGGTGGTGACACCCTGCTTTTTTCCAGGCAACTACGAGCTGGTAAGTATTTTTGGCACTACTGATACCTATCAAGTTTTATTAGGTTATAGGTTAGGTTATTGTTGCAGTCTCCTACAATCCCCTGTTATTTTGGTACTGTGCCATCACTTTTCTTCTCTGAAGGCTTGGCAAATTAAGAGTCTATTCTTGAAGCTTATTACTGTGTATTATCCCATGCAGAAAACCAGATGTTTTATGCTTTTATTTGTGTATTTGAAATTTTAAAAAGTGCATAATTATTTGTTTCAACATTCGTAAGTTTGAAAGTACAAGTAGTGTAAGATTTGGTTGGGGCCTGCTATTTTTTGTTGAAGATGGGAGACAGGAAGTAACCCCACATCGGGTCAGTATGGCAAAATTAAAAGCCTTTTTTGCTTGCATGACTGAATTTGGTTATTTCAGCTCCAAGGGTAACATGAGTGATGCCTGGAGGATGGGCTGTAACAGTTACTCACTGAACCAGCACTGGCACCTGTTGGTGTCATTACTAGGACTAATCAGCCACCAGCTGATGCCCAAGTGTCAGCCAAGAACTCTGTGTATTATAGGGATGTGATGCAACCACTGGCAATTACATCTCACTTCTGCCTTGCTTTATGAATTGGCTGTCACTTGACATATTTTTGTGACTTGATTTCCCTGCTGAAAAAATACAGGTAGTGATACTTGCCTGTTATGAACCACAGAAGTAAAAATATGCTTTTAAAAATTATTATCCTATATAAGGTAACCTGGAAACCTGAATCAGTAATTTCTGGTATTATGAGGAATGTGAATGTCAACTTGTTGGAGGTCTCTCCTAAATTTGACCCAGTAATTTTATGAATTAACCTACATCAGAATCTGAGAGTCTTGTATGGCATTACTACTAGAATTATAAATAGAAAAGAAGCTCTTATGTCTGCAACACACAGTATTAGGTGCACACTGGCAACTGCAGTTGCTGTTTCTTTTGTTGTGCACACAACCTGAGTATTGATTTTGACATGGAAAATTTGTCATTGTGATTCAGGAGCAATTTTAAATGTATAGCAACCTTTGGGATATGTTCCCAGTCATTAATAATTCTGATTGAATTTGATTTATGTACATGGGGCAATGCTGATAATCTGTGCCCAAGTGTTACCTGCTGACAGGTGAAGAGCATAGATGGCAAAAGTGGCTTAACCTGTTCCAGTTCATTAGCAAGGCTGTAGACAGAGGTATAGTCAGTCTCCAAATAAAAACATTTACTAGTTTTAGGCAGAAGAAGGAGTAGAATTCTATTTAAATTTCTTGCTGCAAGTGAAGTATTTTCACTACATAGTGGGAAATATGTTCTTAATATTGACAGTGAGACTGAACGGTGTGTTTTGCTTTTGATGTGAAATGTGGTGACATTTTTAGATTAGGAGTCTTTGTTGTGCCAACTGAATTTTATTTGTTTAGAGGAGAGTTCTGTTGGTCTGAAGGAGGATGATCTGTGATGGCATTAGCTGTAAACCGTTTCTTTTACAACTGCTTTGAGTGTAAAATTTTGAAGATCAAGTATAAGTGCTTAAGATTTTTAGATAATACACAGGGCAACATCTATTCAAATTAACCAAAACGTTGTGGCATCACATTTTGCTGTGAAGCCATGGATTTATCCTCATTTATTCCAGCAAGCAATTCCAGCCTTTTAGTTTCCACATGAATAAAGAGTACCTATGCCTGCTTTAAAGCAGTGTTGCATATATTTAGCCAATGAAAAGGTTCCTGTATTGCTCTCCTTCAGGTGGTTTATAGCAAGAACTGGAGCTAAACTCACTGTGACATGTTTGTTGGAAGACTGCTGAAGCCTCATGAAATGCACAGATGTTCTTTTTCTTCAGAATGTGGCATTTATTGATTATTTTTGGCCTGGATGCAGGTTTCCAAAGAGGCTCTTTCTTCCCATTTCTCATGAGCCATGTATCCTGAAGCTTTGTAATGACATCAGGAGCCTCTTATATCAACTCAATGCAGCTGTCAGGAGTTTCAGGTGCTAAAATATAAACAGCTGCTCATAAGTGTTCTAATGCTACTTTATGTTGTCATGCACATTCCTCAGATTGGAGAAGGGGGGATAATGTTAGTCCAGCTCTGTTAATTCAAGTCAAATGTTTAGCAAAGATGGCCTATTCTGCTGCAATTAATTTTATTTCATGAAGAGGCAATAGGTTATTTGTGGAAATGGTCTTTCATTGCAGAGATGTATAGCTTGGCACAAAGTTTGTTTAAATAGCCTTTATTGGAATTATTGGATCTTATTTTAAAAGATTGTTAGTTACTCAGTTAATAGTACTTTTAAAAAATTGGTATTTTTAATTAAAAAAATTGCTAGCAACTACACACTTTTTT
>JAWWLZ010000082.1:54297768-54308930 GCA_035041345.1 Poliocrania exsul
TTTTTCTGCAGCCAGCTGTCTCTGGTCCCTCAGGTGGGTATCTGATAGTTTCTTGCCATTGTGTCTTCACTGTGTCTGTCTCTACTATATGTTGTGAAACAACATGTAAAGGTAGGGTTGCTGTTGGTGTGTGTTCTGTCCAGATCTTTCTCACTAACTTGTTTTAGATGCATTGTTTTCCTGCTGTTTAGTTTTCTATAGGAAATTAAGTTGTAAGCAAATCTGTAATGATCTCCATGTGGAAATTTTTAATTTTTTTTTTCTGTCTAGTGCTATGGCATATATTGTCTCAGCTTGTTCTGTGAAGGTGAATTTAAAACAAAACCAGTATTTTATTTACTTTTTTCTTCTACTGGCTTTTTAGTTAGTGTGTATAAACGATTAAAGCCAAGTATGACTTCAGGAGCATGAACTTTACTCACAGTAGAAATTAGTTGCTGGAGAAATTCCACTTAATGATTTAAATATGTTATTATTTCCTCTTGAACTGAGATGTCATAGATGCATTATGAACCAGATTGTCCTCAAGATGCATGTGTAATAGTTGTGACATGCTCTGATGTCCTCAGCATGCTGCTTTGGTGCTCTTGGCTTCCCTTTCATGAGGCACTGGTACCTAAGGAGTCTCAAAATACTAATAGTTTGAAGGTGACCTATAGGTAAAGCTTTACAGGTGCAAATTCAGCTATTCTCAGTGGCCTTTTCTATGGGACAGCAGTATAAGCCTGTAGTCTCAATCCAGTTAAATGTCACTGTTTGTAGTACAAAACTCTGATAAATGGTAATTCTTGTTCAGTATGTCCTCTCTCTGAGAGGAATTGTAGTCAGTTTCTCTTGCAAAGCTGGATTTTTTTGATTTTGCTTTAGTTTTGTTCTATTTATTAATTTATTTTCTGATTTGTATTTTGGAAATCAGCTGTCTTGGTCAAAAGAAAGTTTGATGCCTTCTGCTCCAATTATGTTTCTGTGAATTCACAAGATAACTTGACAAACCACAGCCAGGTTTTAGATTCAGAGAGCTTGTTTTTAAACTATCTTTTGTTTCTTATTTTTGAATACCTCTTCAGCCTGCTCAAGAGGCACGTATGTATCAGCAAAGGAAAAAGCCCCCAAAATCTCCGTGAAATGGTGTGCAAGTCAGCAGTTCTGCTGAGGTTGATAAGGACAGTTCTACTCTTTCACTGGATCAGTCTCAGCTAGCAGAACATATACTACCAATCAGCATTTGTCATTTTTTGTCTAGTGTTCTCTCTTCACTCTAGTTGATAGTGAGAACAGAGAAGGGATGATACACCCAAGGAATTGGGTGAGTGCATTGTTTCCTGTTTGAGTCTGTTTGTTATGAAGAGTATGAACAAAAAGTCCCAAATACCTAATTTTCTCTTAAGAATAGAGGATTATACTTTGACCATCTGAAACCAGAGTCCTTATGAAAGCCTGGCCATAGCTTACAGTAAATTTTTCTCTGCTTAGTTGTCCTTAAATAAAAAAAAAAAATCTTCCATACAGACTTTGGTACCTAGAAGAAATGTGGCTTCTCCAACAGATAACAATGTAGAAACTGATGCTATTGCTCCTCTTTCTTATACCAAAATGCAAGTAAGTAGACCTAGGATATGCCAAAAAGGGATCAAAAAGGATGCACTTAATCCTCCACTGTGTTACGGCTTAACTCCAGCCAGTAACTTGGTCCCACATAGCTGCTCGCTCACTTCCTGATAGTGGGATGGGGGAGAGAGCTGGAAGAGTAAAAGTGAGAAAAGGCACAGCTTGAGATAAAGGCAGTTTAATAGGTGAAACAGAAGCCAAGCAAAGCAAGGAGCTCCTTCACTGCTTCCCATAGCAGGCAGGTATCCACCCATCTCCAGGAGAGCAGGGCTTTGCATAGTGGTGACCTGGGGAGACAAATGTCATCACCCTGAATACCTCCACTGCTTTCTTCCCAGGCGTAGGATGCTGAGCATGTCATATGATATGGACAATCCCTTTGGCCATTTGGGGTCAGCTGCCCTGGCTGTGTCCTCTTCCAGCTTCTTGCGCACCCCCAGCCCACTTGCTGGTGGGGTGGGGTGAGAGGCAGAAAAGCCCATGGCACTGTGTAAGTGCTGCACGGCAATAATGGAGACATCCCCCCATGTTACCAACACCATTTTCAACATAAATCCAAACTACTGTGAAGAAAACTAAGTCTACCCCAGATAAAACCCACATACAATGTGGGTAGCATTCTATTTGTAGCATATGCTTCTCTTCAAAGACTTCTGTGATGTCTTGTTTTGTTGTTACATGAGAAATGTTGGTTCTTGTATCTTCTGGACTTTATTCTAATACTGAGAGAAGTACTGGAGTATCTCAGTTATATCTCACTATAACTTGACAGGGACTTGGGGACAATGGTGTCTTTGAGTTTGATCCAGCAGTGACAAATATCTATCGTAAACAGGGCTGTATTCTGACACACAGGAATTTTAAATTGATCTTAAGTAAAACAACAAGAAAGATGAATAAAAAGTTATTATACATAGCCCTTTTGTTTCCTATGGAAAATTTTAGTTAACTGATTTCTTAACAGCTTTATCACTGATTTTAAGAATTCTGTACTGAGATCTGTACTGAGAACTTCAACTCTGAATTTGTTTACAAGTATTAAAGCTAACATGAAACTAGAAGAAACTTTTTCTCTTTTGTAGAAGACACTTTTGATTTCCTTCCTGTTAAATTACTGTTGGTATTTCTGGAAAGATAAATATCGTGTTATTTGTAATTGTTGATATGTCTTCCTGATCCAAATAAATTTGGAGAATGTACATAGAAATTTTTGATTGTGATTTACCTCTTCAGCAGTAATCTGTTTAAAATGAAAACAGTATATTAAATAATGACCGTGTTTCTCATAACATAAAGGTGTTTTATTCTTTCGTTTGGAGGTTAAGATCAATGGAAGTGGTGTATACCCTTTATGATCAATATCATGTGTAATTTCAGAACCTTGTGCAGCTTAAAATAGTTGTTTTCTTGGGTACCTTGTTTATTTGGGCCTTTTTCTGTCTGAATGCATTTCTAGCCTAAAAAGCATAATTTTTTCCTATAGAGGCTATGATATCATACTGTTTCCTCTGTGTCCATGATGGGATTGCACATTTTTAGGTACCACATTGGTGAGCAGCAGGCATCAGTTTCTAGAAGGGAAATGATGTAGCTCTTTAACCTGTTTGGGTTTTGGCTGCTTTGCTGAGCCAGCAGAGGTTAATGCCCAAAGGTAACATTTTAGAAAAGTGTTGCACTTTAAAAAAGGATTCTTAAATTGTCCGTGGGTAATAGTAAAAGTCATAATGGACACATCTCATATTTACTCTTTCTCAAATTTATGATCTGTTTATCCCATTCTAGCAATGTAATGAGACCTTTTCCACTGATTATGTCACCTGTACTTAATTTGTGATGTGAAATAGCCACACTGTGAAAGAAAATCTGCCTCAGTAGCATTGTTTCAGTTCTTCAGTATTCATATTTCAGCTTTTTGTTATTGATTGATCCTGATTGTACTTCCTTATGAAAGAGTCAGTTATACTTGTATAGACTGCTTTCTTTTTGTTCATTTTACAGTCTTTTTCTGTAACTGTTCCTTATTTAGCACTGTTTGGTAACTTGTTATCTAATGAGTTAAGAGAAGAGTTGGAAGATGGCATAGGCTAAGCTGTAGTTAAATAGCTATGTCATATCTTCCCTGCAAAGTTTTACTGATTTTGTCAGCCAGAAAATTTGAATATTTAATGCTGTACCACCCTCACAGACTTTTCATTGTTATGTACTGTGCAGTTATTTTGCATGATGCCCAGGTCTCTCAGTATACCTCTGACTCAAAGCAGTGCAAAATCATTAAGAGGTAGTAGAATTTTAATTGTCCTTTTTCGAAATGTGCATTTAGTTTCAGCTTCATCATATAACAACTGAATACCTAAGAACAGTGGGCAAACCTGAAGACATATCACTGTAGTTTCTTGTAATTTTCGTATTTCAAATACAGCTATTTAGTGCATAAATTATGGAGTCTTGATGGTTGGTGTTTTTTCTTTTTTTCTCTGAATAGGTATTAAACCTCTCTGAAAAGAGATATGACCTCGCCAAGCTTAACCCAAAGGTATTGTCTTCCATAACATCTCTTTCTAGTGTTAAATACAACTTAAATGGCCTGATAAGCCCTGAAGCTATGCAAGTGTTGATATATAGAGTAAGAGAACAGGTTTTGGAAGATTATAAAAAGCCCCATGTGCACTCCATTTTATTTTTTTCTCAAGGCCTGTTTTGTGTCTCTTGGGTCTGTGTTTTACATAGCTGTTGCTGCTGTTTTCTTAGACTTTACACACAGGACCTGAAGCCTGTTGTGACTTCTGAAAAACTCCTGTTGAGTGCTATGAATTTTCCTTTAAATATACTTTCTTCGTGCAGTCGCAGCATACTGGGGTTGCACCCTGTAATGTGCAGTCAGATAGCTGAAGGCAGTGAATTTGGTTCATCAAGGATTTCCCTTTTGTACTATCTTTACATAGTTGTCTGCACAGTAGAGACATAAGGAATGTCAGAATGATCTGTCTCTTGTTCCTCCTCACTAATTGTTGTATTTGTTTGTTGTAAAAAATGGTGTGTAGGTACTCTTCAGGATCTATTATAGGGTCAGAGTAGCACAGATGTGTATTTACCCAGTAGATCTACATGGATATATGCTACCTGAAGAAAGTACTAAAAGAACTCTTAATTTTAACCTTTTGAGTGCTTTACTGGTCATGAAGGGTTTAAATTGTTCATGGTTACTGATTTTGTTAGTGTTAAACATGCATATAGGTTGAATAAACAATATCATGTAGTGAATAAAGCTGAACAGAAAATACAAACAAAATTTTGAGAAGCTGTATCTGTTGCACAGGAAGGAAATAAACTTCAAATCATATGAAGCCAATCAAAAATACATTATTTTTTCTAATTTTGACCTTCTTTACTGTTACAAAGTACCTGGATTTCTGATTGAAAAATAGTCAAGAATTTGAGGTCTTCAGAAATGTTGTGACTTTTAAGTGGTTGGTGAGATTGGGGTAGGAGGGATGCAATTTTTGTTTATTTATTTCTATAAAAGTATCAGAATCCTAAAACCAAACAAATGCCTTTCTTCCCCTTAAGAGACCTGTAAGCATGATGGCATTTAATGGCATGGTTATCTGTCATTGGAAAAACTGTGGAGACTTTGGAGCAACAGTTATTTGAATCCAGATTATAATATGTGATACTGTGGTCCTGGTGTCTGTTGTAAATGTTCCTTGTTTAACTGCAGATTATGGATGTGGGGTGGCCTGATCTCCATGCTCCACTTCTCGATAAGGTGTGCACCATCTGCAAGGCTATGGAGTCATGGCTGAACAGTGATCCTCAACACGTGGTGGTGATACATTGCAGGGTAAGTGAGCTTTGTGTATACACATTGCCTATTCATTTTCAAAAACATTATCCTTTATTCTTACTCATTTTAAAAAATAAGTATGATCTGTTTTCAGTGTTGTAAACAGTGTGCCAGATCTTGAGTGCTTGTTATAAATTGCTCTTTATGATGACTGAAGTCCTAGCCCTTGCTGCAGGTATGGCACGCAGTGATGTTAGCTCACATCATGCAAAGGTCACTGTTATTAAAGGTGTATTTAGAAGCTTGAGGTTTTTCCAGTGTGATAGGAAACTCTTTAGACACTCTTCATATTCTGTGACATTCAGGAATTTTGTTGCAGGACAAGATTTTAACTGCAGTGCCTCATAGCAGAGCTACCAGCGTGCTCTGTGACTTCCCCTTGCTTGCTCACAATGAAGAGAAATAAAGAAAAACCTTAGTTAAATATGGATAATATTAATTCAGAACTGAGTTGGTAGCTATGCTGGTGACACCTGAGGCAAAACTCTCTCTGTATCACTGGTAGGTGTTACTCTAAACAAAAGGAGAGTGCTAATGGGACCAAAACTTCTCTTCAAGTAAGGTTGTATAGTCCCTAGTCCTGACTTTTTTAGACAGAATGCCATTATTATATGAAATGCTTGAAGTCTTACTAGTTGCAGGACTGCAACCAGGAGAACAGCCAGCCCATCCACAGGGCAAAAGAAAAGGGAACAAAGTACTTCTAGATACACAGTTATATACAAATTGATAATGCATGTTGTTGCTTCAAGTTTTTTGGTAATTTTTGCTTTCCAGCTGCAAAAATGGATACAGCCACATACATGTATCAGCTGAGAGACTGAAAATGTTTTGAAATCCATGAGAATTACTGCTTGGTAAATTGTACTGAATTTGCCATGTAAATTTATTTTAAACCATTTTGGAACTTTTTTTTAAATTATCCATAGAAAGTCAGTTGTAAATCTTGGGTGTTGGGGAGGTAAAAATACCCAAACGTGACTGAAACTCATACCCTTTTCAAAATAGATATTTTATAGCATTTCATGCTGGAAAGTGCAACATTGTCTAAATTTGTGAATGATTTTTGGAAAAAATAATTCAAAATTAGAACAGTTGATACAATTTTTCTTTTTCTTCTTTTTTCCCCCCCAGATAATTCCTTTAAATCGGTAAGAGTTGACAGGCATGCACATAGAAATCCTATTTAGTGGATTTTGTTGTCATTTTTAAGCCAGCTTGGATTGACAGATAAGCTGCTGCCCATTATTTCCACCCTTCCATCAACACAGGGGATGCATGAGTAAAAGGACTGTCTGAATGTCATGTCTTAAAATTGTATTTGTTATGAGTCTTAAATAAAATAACTTATTTATTACATTATTGGGCATTATCATTCCCTTTTTCCTAATGCAGGGGGGAAAAGGAAGGATAGGCGTAGTCATATCATCGTATATGCACTTCATCAATGTTTCTGCAAGGTAAGTGGAAATAATGCATGTTGTGTGTTTTTTTACAGTGACCATCAAGGAAAATGCCTTTTAGTTGAGTGCTGTCTTTCAGTTTGTTGTTTGTCAATTCAGGTTTGTCAGATTTTCTTCTCAAAGAATCTTGCAGCATGTCTTTAATGGCGCTGCTTTCATGGCAGACTTTTCTTGTAGTCCTGTTTTCAGCAGGAGGTTGGACTGAGTGACACTCCAACATCTCTTCGAAACTGAGATTTTTAATGTTTTGCAGGAAATTTTTCTAAAGGATGTTTCAAGATGAATGGTGAAACGTGCAGGAAACCATTTTTATATAATAATAACATCTTCACTCTATTAAACCTATCTATTTGCCACATCCATCAAGTAGTTGCTTTTGAATCAGTGAGAAATTATTTTTAAAGTACTTAAGGAAAAAGAACTGGAAACAGCATTTGAATAGGAAATTCATAGGCATTAATCAAAGTACAGAATGCAGTTTAAGACATAATCTTTGTTTTGTAGTCAATGCAAACAGTAGGTATTTGATTACTTGATTTTATTTAGTTCCTTTGAAATGCTCAAATTATGAAATGATAATTGATAATTTATGTCAACAAAGATAAAATTTAACAAATGGTCTCAGAAAGGATAAAATGTGTTCTGGGGAGTTTTCTTGGGTTTTAATCATATCGTTTTCCCTTGATTTCTTTTATATATACATACATAAATGTATAAAAATAAAAATTCCCTCTAAATGCCATGGTTAAATCAAATTTGGTTCTGAATTGACACCAGCCTGTTTGTAATAGATTTGATCCACTACTATAGTTGATGGAGTCTTAAATCACTAGAGGTTGATGCCAAATTACTCATGGATTTCAGTAAAATTAGAATCTCAGAAAATAATCTGTGTTCACTAGGGTAAGCCCCATCAAGAGGTCATTATAGACCAAGAAACTGGGTGCGTTGTGTACACCAATATGTGCTGAAAAAATACTTGAATTTTTTGAAGTAGTGATTTCAACAGTGACTGCCCCAGTTTCATAATATTTTGTTGAGAAGTATTGTGAATGACACAGTCTGTCAGGTGAGGTTAGTACAGTACTGTGGTGTGATCTCAGTGTTGCAATCCTTAAAGTTGTCATTCTTAAAGGTGGTACCTGGCTATAAATACACTTTAGTAATGCCATTACAATCACATCCACGTGTTAAGCACAGCAATGAAAGGTAACATTGTTGCTGTTACTGTTGATTTTCTTTTCTCATTGCTGTTTCCAGTAAATTGTTCTTAATCAAAAATGAAAACCCATGATGTTTGCCTTTTGTGCCTCCAATTCAGTTCTCTCCATCTTGCTGCTGAGGTTGGAGAGTGTAGTTTAGAGTCGCAGTGGGAGCACTAAATTGGGGAATGCCATTCCTAAACCATGGCAACATGCCAAAAAATCTAGGCTTAGTTAAGTATAGTGAATTTAGGGTTAGCACTGCTTCTATGAAGACAGGCTGAGAGGATTAGGATAGGGGTTCAGCCTGAAGAAGAGGAAGCTCCAGGGAGATCTTCTGGCAGTCTTCCAGTACCTAAAGGGAGCCTGCAAGAAGGATGGAGTGGAGCTTTTTCAAGGTAATGCAGTGATAGGACAAGGGGGAATGGCTATAGACTGAAGGAAGGTAGATTTAGATTAAATATTGGATATAAGGAAGAAATTCTTCACTGTGAGGGTGGTGAGGCACTGGAACAGGCTGTCCAGAGAAGTTGTGGATGCCCCATCCTTGGAAGTGTTCAAGGCCAGGCTGGATGGGGATTTGAGGAACCTGGTCAAGTGAAAGGAGGGTTGGAACAAAGTCATCTTTATGGTCCCTTTGAAGCCAAACCATTCTATGATTCTGTGAAAAATCCTTAATGATGTGAGTCCACTTTGGTTATGTGTTATAATATCTGATTTTTCTCATTTAGGAAGGAATAATGTGCCATCAAATTTAATAAGGTCAAACAGAGCTCTTTGTAATAGTTGGTGTACTCTGTTTTAACACGCAAAGTACTAGCAGTCTTTGACCACTTTAGAATGGGTTGCCCAAATTCTGGATGGTAGTGTGGGTGAAGATATATAAAGATATAGGATGTATTGGCTGAAAAAAAGGGTGGGTTTTAGGTCAAGAATATTCTAAATTCACAGTGTGTAATCTTTAACAGCCATGAAGAAAAGGTTTTACTTTACAGCCTGATACAGCACCCTGTCAAGACAATTGGCAGCTTCTACATCGTTTTTGGAAAAGGCATAAATTCCATTTTATCCTGATTCATATATATATACTTTGCACAGATTTTTTTTTTCTCTAAACTCATTTAGGTTGAACTAGATGTGGAATTAAAAAGCTTAGGTTTTTGTGTGTACTTATATTTTGAAATTTCCGGATTTTTGATGTCCTGATGTACATTAACACTGTGAGTTACATCTATTATGAGACACAATACTTTTATCTGAAATCAGTACAAAAGTATCAGCATAGTACATTACTCAGCATATATGGTTAACAGCATTCCTACTGATTTTTGGGACTTCTGTTTATTTTTTCTATATCCTCTTGCCTTCCTTCACACAGATGCAGAAGACCTACATCAGAGCTGTTCTGGATAGAGAATAGAAAAAATTAATTTTTTGGAATATGTTACTCCTTAGTTGTGCATTTGAAGAGTTTGTGGTTGTTTAATGTAAAACAGTTCCTTTTCAAAAACTGCCAATTGTGTTTTAAATAGTCTCTTCCTTGGTGGCTCAAGGCACAGGAAACAAAAGACTGAATGAATTGTTGACTGCTTAAATGATCCTCTAGCCTGGTACTATAGTTCTTTTTGAAAAAGGGAATTTGTATTTTGTAGAGAGAACTCCCCAGTGGCACTCTCAGGAAATGATGGCGAGTATTCTTCTTTGGCAGCCTGAGCTGCTTGGCTTTGCCAAAGTTTGCTGCATTATGCCTTTAACAAACTCATGTTGGAAGTATGCAGTCTAGTTAATTGAATAATGGTGTAGGTGCTCTGCCTCAGGAAGGAACTGGCTTAAGGTGCCAAATGAGAAGGTCTCGGTGGAAAAAAACATTGTTGTTCCCAGTGTCCAAAGTGCTAAAGTTGCTAGTTAGGTGCTTCTTTCTGTTTTTTGTTTGTTTGTTTGTTTGTTTTTTCCCTTGCTTCTCTCCTTTTCTTTCCTTTCAGATATTTTTGCATATTTCAAGCAGTGACCTGATGAATTGCCAGGAAAAGGCAGAATAACATGATATCTGTGTCTCTCTCTTTACAGTGCTGATCAGGCTCTAGACAGATTTGCTATGAAGAAGTTCTTTGATGATAAAGTTTCAGCTTTAATGCAGCCATCCCAAAGAAGGTATTCAGTTTGTTTCTAGTTCATGCCAGTAAGAAATGTCATCATTATCTTCTGCTGTCATCCCTTACTCCCTCTCCTGATATGTGAAGACTATTTCCCTAAGATCCTCCAATGCTTCCTGAGCTCTCAGCGCTCTATATTATATATTAGCACTCTATATATTATATTAATATTCTTTGATTGATGAGATCTCTCCTTCAGTTCCTCCACGTAGCCCAAGACAGATCTTTAGTTCCACACTGTTGTCTAAATGGGTTCTTAGTGAGTTGTTTGTTACTAAAGAGATGTCACAATCTATTTCTTGATTCTTCCAAGGTAATAATAAACTCATGGTGGCATAAGTGATGTGTATGGAATATGTGCTGGTTAGTGTGCAGTAAAGAACTGAATACTACTTGTTTAAAGGATCTGCAGATTATCCATTTGCCCCATCTCCATGCTGGGAAATATTTGTCAAAATATGTGTTATTCATTATGTCTGGATGTGTTACCTTTCCAGTCTGTCTGCATGAACAAAGTTGAGTTAGGACTCAAAGTAATAAGCATTTTGGAAAGTGAATAGTTTTGGGGTTTGCTATTTACCTTGTTTTGATGAGAGGTAATGAAGGATTCAGTACCAGAAGAGACTGATATCCATCAGACTAATTGTGATATAGGTGAATCTTTGAGAAATATGAAATATCAGCTGGGTTTATTTGGTAATTGTTGTTCATTTCTTTTTGTCTTAATCCACATGTATGCAGTGGGCTTTTTAGAAGTTGTTTAAAGTAGAAGACTTTGCCAATAATTAAAGCAGAAAAATTAGTAATAACAACTAGCATAAGGCATTTGGTTTTGTTAATCTATAAATAAGAAAACTTTTTCTGTTACTTTTTGAACCCATTTGGTGGCATG
>JAWWLZ010000082.1:54339512-54371978 GCA_035041345.1 Poliocrania exsul
ACTTGAAAATAAGTCACAAGTCTTGAGGCCCAGTGCAAACCCCTTTAAGTTCAACTAGCAAATTAGGAAATCAGAGAGCTCTGCTAAATGTATCTGTGTCTTAACCTCCCTTTTTGATATGTGAACTTGTTTAGAAACACCTGAATATCAATTTATTGAAGGTGCCATAGAGTGCTGGAGCAATTTTATTAATAATGGCAATACTGTGAAATTACATGTTCCCTTCTTAACAGAAAGAGTAATTTAATTATGTTGACTTTTTAGATGGTCCCTTTAAACCTTTTTGTTTTTTGCTGTGGTCCTGTACAGTTTCCAGCAACCATGTAGAGTCATCATTGTTTTTCCACTGCTGTATATTTAGTGCCCATAACTAAATCTTGCTGAAAGCCTAGCAGTGTAGCAAGAGAAATGCCACCATTCTCCATGTGTGTGCTGTCCCAACTGTAAGGAAGAATAATTGTGAATTCTGATCCTCAGCTTTTGGAGTATACACTTGCAAATTAATGAAGTGTTCCTGAAGATGGGCTTTGGTTTTGGTATGAATGAAGGAAATAGTTTCATGTAGTTGAGTGACTTTGCAATGCCCTTTCCTTACAGTTTTGTACTTGTGGCAATGTGTCTGTGCCATGATGTTTTGTTCTTTTGCTGGTTTTCCAAGCAAAAGGTACTTCAAGTTAAGTCTTTGCTTAAAAGGATTGAAAAAAGTTTGCAGAAGTAGAATCAAAATGACAATAGCTTCTGTGTATTGGGTTGCACTAGTAAATGTAGCAGTCTATTCTCTGTACTGTGGATCATGGCACAAGTATTATTTTCTTTTGATCCAAGGTGGGCAAAAGTGGGATTTTGTATTACAGTAGTATTCTAAGGGTGAGTCTACGCTGGCTGGCTCTGCCTTTTTTCCTTACTGGCTGGACAGCAGCCAGCCTCTGCTCTAGAAGCCTGTGCTTTGTGAAGCAGATTTTCTTGCTCCAGTGTACTTGTAAAACCATTAAAGTGCAAATGTGATCCTTTTGAACGTTTGGGAAATACACATTAACCTTTACACAGCATAAATATTCTGGTGGGGTTTGGATGCCCTTTTTTTTACTTCTCAGAACACTCAAAGTTTAAGGACCTCATGTGAGCCTGTAGGTCCTGCTTGTTAGCATTTGGCTAAGAACAACTCCCTTCAGTTTGTTTCCTGTCAGAGTATTTTTCACTTTTTGTTTTTGTGATACATGAGTTGTTTTCTTCAGCCTCCTTTTTTTTCTATTAGAGTCAGGGACTTGAGGAGCACAGCACTCATCTTCATGATGAGTTAGCTACTGCTGTTTTATGTTGAATAACTGTTTTTTTAAAAAAATGTAATGCGTATATGAACATCAGCATTTGGTTGAATGTCTTGGGTAGTCAGACAAAGGAAAAAGGAAATGTATGAAGATGGCTTCATACATTTTTCCTTACTTTCCAGTCAATTCTGTTATCCACAAATTATAATTTTCTAAAAACTCTTTTAAAAGTTGTTAAAGGATTGCCAAATAAATGTTTATGAACTAGGAACTGATCTCACAGTCTTGTATCAATTTGCCAAATCAATACCTGTTTTTTATATCACAGTTTGAGAGTTGCACTAAATGTAGGTTTAGGTCTTGAGATTGTAGAAGGCACCATGAGTGGGCAGTGCCAAGTCCCAAGATGATACGGATTCACAATCCATATCTTCTTCCAAAACTTTTGATCAGTTTATTGTGATTGGTTCATTTGCATCACCCTTCTCTACCAGTCTACACCAGTCCAGATACCATCTGTACTTGCAACATTCAGCATAAAAACTTTGAAGAGGTATGTTTTGTAGCCTGGCTTACAGAATTCAAATCTTCTATACCTGAAGTGGCCTAGACTGGCACACCCAGTAACCTGATAGCCCTCAGATGTGGGAATGTACAACCAAAAATACCCAGTACTGCAAAGGGTGATGTGTCCCAGAAAGCCAAAACCAGTTGAGTGATGTGGCTTGAGAACATCTTTCTAAACACCTCCATGGACAGATTTAACCAGTGGTTATTCCAAAGTGTTCTTGTGTGAAGCACCACTAAGTGCACCAGTATTGTTCCATATCTAAAACAACAGAATTTGAGCAACATGGTGATTTTTCTGAATTAATCTGTTGCAGGTGAACTATCTATAGGGTAAGTTAATTTATACAAAGATGCTACTATGTTCCTTCTGGCAGTCTGGCTAACTGCAGATGTCAGTGTTGAGCCTCAGCCTGTATTCAAGCAGGCAGAATGCTAATGGTCTAAAATCATCAGCATGTACATGCAATTCAGGAGCAAAAGAGGCCTGTAATTGGAACAAGGAAAACAGTTGGGATTTTTTCCTCACAGAGAATCAAAATGCTGTGGCACTAAAACTAAACTTGCATCTTAAGTGAGAATCATTGTTTTGCATCAAGGATTTTTAATATACTTTTTTGTTTCTTTTTATGTCTTCAAGGCAAATGCAGGAAGTTCCCAGCTTAAAAGCAATTCTGCATCATCCCAAAGGACAGAGCCAGTTCTCTGGTTCTGGGAAAGTACTGCCAGCATAGCTCATGTTGTGTGGTTGTGTTTTTTATCAGAGTCCTGATTTGTTTCACGTGCAGCCATTTACTGATTTGCAAGAATAGCAACATTTGAACCAAAACTTGTGTGCTTTTGAACTAGGTTTGAACTGAACTTCTAACTCCTGTGTACACAATGAACAGGTAGATTTATTTTGAAGATACAAGAGCCATTTTTATCCTTTGTTCAACTGAGAAGTCATTAAAGTGCTGACAGTCCCTGAAATAGAAAATGAGTGTTGTCCAGGGGCACAGCTGTGTGGTGGTGATGCACGTGTACATTTGGAACAATGTTCAGAGCAAAAGTTTGTGAGCTGCTGTGCTGAGATACAGCTGTTATTAATGGAGGAACTAACAGCTTCACTCCCCCTCGTTTGAGGTGATTCATTCCAAAGACAGAGCAGGCAAAGCCTGCTGGGATCTGGGAGCTTGAAAGCAGTAGCTGCTACATAAAAATAAGTGTTATTACTAAAGGACTTCCAGAAAGCTTTTTTTACCTGATAACTTCAGTAATACTCAAATTCTTAAAGGTGTGGACAAGTGTCTGACCTGATTGGTCAGTGCAGAACTGGTTTTCCTAGCAGCTGTTTGTTTTAGGAAAAAAAAGATGCCAGTGATCTGGAAACTAAAACTCAGCTCAGCTTCATTTGGATATTGAAACAGTCTGTGAAAAGAACCACTGTACAGAAATAGTTTGTAGACTGAATTACCTTTTCAGCCAACACATTTCCATTCCTCCTTGGCTGCTGCAGTTCAGATTTCATTGAACCTGATTGTCCCCTCAGGCTCCTCCCTCGTGTTTACATTTTCATTTGCTTTTTCTGGCTGATACAAGTCTCATGCTTCTTTAGCAAGACCATTTACCTCCAGGAGCAGAAACAGCAGCTGCAGCTCAAACAGCAGGAGCAGAGACATGTCTGGCCTTTTTAAGCTGGGAAGTTTACCCTACCTTTGGCTTTCCTTTGTGCATAGTTTTGATTGGTGAATATTGATTTAAATGAGCCAGATTGACTGTTGCAGAAAGTTCCTGATCGTGCTTAGTAAAGAGGTAAGAAGTTTTGTTGTGGTTCAAGATCTGGAAATACAAACCCCAGGTATTTCTGTATGGATTTTATAGGAATTATATAGGAAGAGCTTGCAAGGAATGAAGGCCTGTCTTTGTTAGGGAGGGAGAAAGGAAAAGACAAGCACACATAAAAAGATTTAACTTTGAAGGAATGCAGCTCTGGACTTGTCCAAGTTTGCCTGAAGGTAAAAATATTTATTTATGAGGTTGAAAAAAGTAATTCGGATCTTCTGTAATGTTTCCTGCTGCAACATGAACAAGGGTACAGTTTGCAAAGGTTTGTGTATTTGCAACCATCTTACTTTTGTTCAGGTGGGCTGGATTGAACAGCTCTTGCTGAATTTGTGGTTTACAAGTTTACCTAACTGGCTTTTGTTTGTGTGTGTTTTCCCAAGTGGTGAATGGACAGGGGGTAGCTGTGGGGACAAGTCAAAATGCTCAAAGATTGAAAGCTTTTGAATTCACAAGCCTGCCTTTGCATATTTGGATTTCAAGGAGGGAAGTGCCAGGAAAACACAGGCTTGGAATGATGCCATTGAACTTGGAATGTGTTAGTATTTCAGGTCCTAATTTTTAAATAAGTTGCTCTTTGTGTATTAGGTAGAGGAGTGAATATACACAGATTGCTCTGAGGTTTTCATTTATGAGAGCCCTGATATTGGGATGTGTGTGTGTAATTCAGACTCAGTGTGGGAATGTAGCTGGGCTTGAGCGTGGCCAGTTCAGAGAGTTCAAACAGCTCCTGGGAAGAGCAGTCAGGTTGAAAGAAAGGAGTCCCCTTCGGTTTGGTTAACTAAATTCCAACATTACTTAGGTCTCCTCTGTTGTTGTCTTTTCTTGTTTTTTT
Source organism: Poliocrania exsul (assembly GCA_035041345.1). Taxonomy (NCBI): domain Eukaryota; kingdom Metazoa; phylum Chordata; class Aves; order Passeriformes; family Thamnophilidae; genus Poliocrania; species Poliocrania exsul. Next base: position 54,344,007 of record JAWWLZ010000082.1, read on the forward strand.
GACAGCTGTGTTACTCCTGCATTTTACGGAGTGTTGATTCCTTGGAAAAAAATGAGAGCAGGGAGTGAGTTGTGTATGGAGATGAGGTATTGAGTGCAAAGTCCTTTGCAGTACCATTACTTAGCAAGGTGCACAAAGTAAAGTTTTGCACTGCTATTATATATCTCATTTTCTTTGGTCAGAAATGTTCTCTGCCTATATGCATACCTTCATTTTGCAATCAAGTTGGTTATCACTTTTTTGGGGAAAAATATGAATGAAGACCAGGGTAAAGTGAAGTCCAAAAGTCGTAGTGCACAGGTATTCTAAAATTATGCTTATGAAAATGGTAGAATATGAAAACAAGAATATGAAAACAATATGAGGTACAACTTCAAAACCTTGTATTTTGTAGGTTTATAGTGTTTGAATAGTTCCTTTGTCCTAGTTTTATGAAGGAATGAATGATACATACATAGTTTTTATATATATGGTTTATATGTGTATATACAGTTTTTAATTTCATAGTTTATACTGTAGTAAGACTGAGTGCAAGGTGCTGCACCTGGGTAGGGACATCCCCTGATATATCAGTACAGGCTGGGTGGATTAACAAATGGAGAGCATTTCTGCCAAGAAGGAATAGTGAGTGCTGTTGGATGAGAGGCTGCACATGAGCTGGCAGTGTGTGCTCACAGCACAGAAAGCCAAGTGTATCCTGGGCTGTATCCAAAGCAGTGTGGCCAGCAGGGTGAGGGAGGTGAGTCTGTCCCTCTGCTCCACCCCGGAGAGACCCCACCTGGAGTGCTGCATCCAGCTCTGGGGTCACCAGCACAGGATGGACATCAACCTGTTGTAGTGAGTCCAGAGGAGGGTTACCAGAATGATTAGAGGGATGGAGCATCTCTCCTGTGAGGAAAGGCTGAGAGAATTGGGTTTGTTCAGCCTGGAGAAGAAAATGCTTTGGAGGTGACCTTATTGCAGCCTTCCAGTTCCTGAAGAGAGCCTATGAGGAGGCTGGAGAGGGACTTTTTACAAGGGCATGTAATGACAGGACAAGGGGGAATGGCTTTAAATTGAAAGAGAAGAGATTTAGATGCGATATAAAGAATAAATTCTTTATTGTGAGAGTGGAGAGACAGTGGAACAGGCTGCCTAGAGAAGCTGTAGATGCCACATCCATGGGAGTCTGTTCAAGGCCACAGCTGGATGGGGATCTGAGCAATGTGGTCTATTGGTAGGTGTCGCTGCCCGTGGCACAGGGGTTGGAATAGATGATCTTTAAGGCCCATTCCAACCCAAACATTCTATGATACAGTCTATGATGATAATTAAAATTAGAACCCTGAAGTTAATCTAAGACTGTTTTCCTACAACTGTGCAAATTTGAAAATTATTTAAATTTTTATATGCCATATCTGTTGTATTTTGATGATTAGGAGCTGCAAGTTTAAATATCTGGACTCTTCAGAACAGCAGGATTTTTTTTCAGCTGCAAGTCTTGTTTTTTCTCATCTGTTTATAATGCAGAGTGATAATTCTTGGTTGCTAAAAAGGCAGCTGTCTATTAGAGCAAAATATCTAGCAAGTAAGTTGTTTTGATCCACAATCACAGGTGTTTCCTTGCCAAGTCTATCAATATTGCATTGATATTTAAATTCAGAGCCAAAAATCAGCAGGTCCCAAACTTTTCTGTTTCTGGCTTCACTTGTAGACCCATAACATAACATGGCTCCTTGAGTTCTAGCATAAATATAAAAAGTAATGTCTGTCAGGCTTACCATCCTACTTGTGATCAGTGAGACGTCTGTTCGAGGAGCTGCTGCTTTAAGAAATTGCCTTAGGGATTTCTGAAACTTGGCAGTGGACCAGACTTTCAGATATGGATACTTAAGTAAGACATCCAGTTCCCACACTTTACTGATTACATTTTTCTTATGCAGCTTAAATTTCTTTTTTATGTCTCTGAATGCTCACTTGAAATGGGTCATGCAGGACTGGGGGTCCTGGTAACTTGGTTGTGTATTTAGTCATGTTGAGTTTTTGGTTCTCCTCTCATGTATATACATTTCCTTCCACTTTAAATAATCTACATTTATCAGATAACAGTGCAGGGTGCATAAAATATAAGCTGTTCTTTCATTGTGAAATTGTACTTAATAAGTGGCTGTTGTCTTGGTTATGGACAGTGTTAGGCTGGCCCTGAGTAAAACAGTACTCATGTCCACAGATATTCAGGCTTTTTAATCCGACATTCCACATACTTGCAATCTTGAGGTAACAGAGTGAGACACTGAATGCCACAAATCCTAATTGCCAGTTTTATGGTGCCAAAATATTTCACAGAGATGTTAGTGTGCAGTCATAATCCCTTCTGCCACGGTGTTCAGTTCTGACAGGTTTGTGTGATTCATTTGCATATATAGTAATTGGGAAGTCCAGACAGCTCACAGTTGTCAGTTACTTATATAAAGGGCTCTAGTCATCTTAGAATAATTTCTAATTTCAGAGATTTTGTTTTAAACAGTGACCATATTGTGCCAAAAACATGGTTAGTACTGAAACTTCAGACCAGTTGTTTCCATATACAGACTCATGAACACATATAGACTCATGTGTGTAAGCTTTTCTCGCCTGGCCAAGAAGCCTTTCAGTCTCTTAAGTTTGCTGTCTCTGTTCTAACCAATTTTTTTGGAGGACCATCTTGATCCAAAACCTTTGAAAAGTCCCAGAAAGACTCACGTTCCCACCACTATCTCTTTATCAATCAGGCTTCTAATGGGTGCAAATGTTCTTCAATGTAGTAGAGATCTATGCTTTTAAGTAGCTTTGAAAACCTGTTTGCAAAAAAGACATTTTCATTCATCTACATGACAGATTAGGGGAGGGAGAAATTCCTCTAGCAGAACTTCTCTTCTTTCATCTGATTTACTTGACCAAAGCATTCCCACTCCCTTCCTTGATGCTTAACAGTTAATGTTAACCATTCAGAGAAGCATGAAACTTTTTACAATCTCTTCTTAGTGTTCACTACAAACTATAACTCAGATTAAAACTGGGATTTGAGTAGTCATTAATTAACTGTCTTAGCAACGGGATCATTTGAGAGTTCAAAACCAGCTATTTAATTTCTGCATTTATCAGAAAAAGATACTTTTAAACTTACTTAAAAGACATCTCAGAATACTGAAATAGTTTAAGGCTAAGCTTTATACTAATACATAAATGCAAGATGAAGAAGAACAGTCTCTAAAAAAAGTAAAATATTCAGAATTTGAAAAAAAATCACAACAAAGTCCTGAATTTTGTAAAGTTCTTGTATCCAATTCAAAATCTGATGAACAGAAGCACCTAAATGCTTTAGTTTGCATACTTAATAGATAAACAGCAAACAATTATCATTAGCAACTAAATCCCTATCCTCTGAAAGCTGTGTTCATATTTATACCCAATGAGGCCAAATCTTAACACCATTAAAAATAAATTGAGAGACTATTTTTGTACATTTGCCAATTTGTGTGTAGTATTACTGTACAGATTGAAGAGACTAAAACACCAGCTTTCTAAAAAAAGCTTTCTTTTTTCCAAATGGAAACATTAAGAGAGGGGATGAATAATTCTAGGTTTGATATTTGTATTTCATTTTCTGTTTGTGGTTTTTGCCTTTTTTTATTTTTCTGAATGAATTTTTAAGTAACTTGAACTCATGTCTCTTCTGCAGAATGGAAGCTGTAGAGTTCACAGTTGGAAGACCCCCAAATAGTTTGTGGTTGCTTGGCATTCCAGGCAACATGCAGAATAAATTGGATAATTTTATATTAGTGGAAGTACTGGATGGGGTTTTCTGTGACTCTTGCAGAGCACACATGTGCAAGACACTCAGGTCCGTAGTCCTCTGGCAGTCTGTCCATCTCCTTGTCTGTACTGCAGTCACTGTGATTGGAAGGCACTGTGTGATGGCACAGGGGAGCCTAACAGAGGGAATTACACGAAGGTTTCCCTTTGCTTCCATGGCAGTACTTAAGAATTTGAGGTTTTTTGTCCTTAATGTTTTTTGTCCTGCAATGAGAACCAAACGCATGTTTGATCTGGGGTGAGGTGTTTATGGCTGACCTGCATGTTTGAAGGGTTTACAGCACTGTGCCTAGTTTGGGGTAACAGAAGAGTCACACAGGAAGATTTTGTAATAGTTCAAGTATACTAGTTCTGTATTTACTTAATGGCGTTCCAGTTCAGATCTGTAACCTCTTCAAGTCTGTGTTGTGTAAGGATATTTAACTGCTCCAAACACAGCAGGTTTTTTATTGATTCCTTCCTAGTTTTTAAACTCAAAACTAAGCACATAGAAAAACATCACCTAATAGTTACTCTTACTTCTGGTTGTGTTTTTATTTATTCTTTTTTTTAAGTTTTACATTTTATTGTGGTAACTCTATTAAATGCTTCCACATGAAGCACCAAGTGTGATTCATTGTTCTAGAAGTAGTGAGATCTTATGAGAAATCACAGCGTGAAAAAGCCTGAGACACTGTCAATCGTCTGTAATTTTTTGATACATATTTTTTCATAAATGCTGTTTTTAAATATCTGCTCATATAGATAAATAGATAACAGATAACATATATCACAGATAAGACCAGAGCAGCTCTTTTCACCATGGGATTTACATGTCAGAAATTTGATCCACATTGAAATTTTGCAGCAAGGGGAGTAGCTTTCCTTTTTGCTCAGTCTGGTAACTTGTTGTGAAAAGGAGTATTTTGTTCTTTTGCATGTGCTATTTTTAGAATCAACATCAGACAAGTAATACTTCCTAGCCCTTAAGAAGTAAAAAGTTGTCCTTTAATTTTAAGCGAAAATCTACTAAAGCTATTATTCAATGTGTAAGTATTTTAGCTGATGGAATCTAGTCAGTGTGTCCCACAATGAAAACTTTTTCCAACCAGACCACTTTCTTGCCTTTATAAACAAATGAATTCATTGCCATTGGGAATACAATTTCTAAATAATGCTTTTTCTAAATGAGTGTTGCCTAGAAAAATTTCCTTGTTTGGAAGCTTTGTGATCATGATGCCATCTTAAGTCTATTTTGTAAATGTGTGGTAGAGTTGATGTTGAAATGCATTGGACTCTCCATGGCTCTCTTGATTCTGGAACTACCACAGATGTAGACTAAGATAATGATTACCTTTGAGAAAGACCTGTTCCTAAATCATAATGGTTTAATTTTCTTACTCTCAAACTATGGATAACAAAAGTTATTCAGAAACTTCTGCTTAATATAAATGTTTTGGTAAATGAGCATGAAATCCTTTGAAAGTAGAACTACTCTACTTTCTTGGCTTGATGGACACTAGAAAAATTTATTCCTAAAGCTTTTCATACAAAACAGAATTCTGCTCATTTTCAGCACTGGGTAAAAGCCCACTAGCCATGCTCTAACGTCATGTTGGTCTAACCTGTGTGATGTGTTAGATGTGATGTGTTGGATGGGAGTTAGACAAATAAATCCAATAAAGGATCATAAGAATGTGCTTCTCATGGCTTTTTTTCTTCGTCTTAGTCTATAAGGTCAAGGAAAGCTTTAAAAAGCCCTGACAGACAGAGGTAGAAAAAAGTGATTTGGATAAAATAAGCTGGATTCAAATAAACTTGTGAGCCTTCAAAATGTTTCAGGGGGAAATTGCTGTTCTGTTCTGTGGTTTTATTCATTATCAGCGTTGGTAGTACTGAAATAATATGGAGGAGATGATTCTCACAGAAGTATTTTTAACTCAAATGGTTCATTTTGGTTTTTTTTTTTGAAAACAAGAAGATTTTCAACAGATCTTATTACCCATTTAGTATGTATTTTGTATTTGTTATTGTTGGGTAAATATTTTATGTGATTTCTATTTGCAGTAAAGCATAGTATCTAAAATATTACATGTGTGATGAAACATGTAGGAGATAATTCTGAGGCTGAGATTTGAATCTTTAACTTTTGATTCTCTTGACTTTCTGCTATATGTTTTACATTCATTTTTTGTTGGTTATTGAACAGAAATAATTAAGATGGGCTGATGGCTACAGCATGAAAAAAATTTAATAAATCAGAATGAAAATACAGGATGCATATCTTGAGATAGTAAGAAGCAGCAGGGTTCACAGATGGCAGTAACAATTCTGGGATCAAAAGCAATGTGGTTACTTCAGTGGAGCCCTCCACTTGAGTTCATTAGTCCTTGAAACAAACCACTGAAATGCATACTTGATCCTCCACACGTTTATTTGTGCATGCCTTTGTGAAGAGGCCTTATGTACATTCCAAGGACTGCAGCTCTGATGAAAAGCTTGTTTTTCCCTTGCATCACTCAGAAAGGGAGAAAATGATTCTTCATAGTGTAGTTAGACTGTCAAGTAGAAATGGATGAACTAGTAGAACATATATATTGAAGGCAGGTATTGCTGGTAGGTTCCTATTCTTGCTCTGAATTGAATGCGTTGTAGCTACTTCTCTAATTTCTAGCACTGTAACAGTGTGATTTTTCACACTAATGTGAAGAGTTTGTGAAGCCATAAATATGCATTCAAAACAACATAAAAAGAGTGATTGTATTTGATCTTGAGCTATAAATGGCATGTTGTGTTTTCTTCTAGAAAACTGTTAGAAATTGAAATATAAAATGAAAGAAGATAATGCTACTGATGGTTGCTGTAGTTGTAAACAATACCATTAGAGTTAGCAATACTTCTGTCATGTGCTATGACACCAGTCAAAACCTTTATATAATGCCTTGTCCTTAGCTCTCTCTTTCCCTCTCTCCACAGTGCTGCATACTCAAGGTCCCATTGATGGCAGTCTGTATGCAAAAGTGAGAAAGAAGAGCTCTTCAGACACCAACATCCCTGGTGTTGCTCAGAGTGTCCCTGTGACCGGCAGTCCTGATCACAGTGATCATACCCTGTCTGTGGGTAGCGATTCAGGACACTCCACAGCTTCCATCAGGACAGACAAGACTGAGGAACGCCGTGTGCCGGGAGTCAAACGGGGACTGAGCCCACAAGAGAAGGCAGAGCTGGACCAGCTACTTAGTGGCTTTGGTCTGGAGGATTCTGTCACCACCACCAAGGATATGACTGATGCTCAAAGCAAGTACAGTGGGACTCACCACATAGTGCCAGCTCAAGTTCACATGAATGGACTCACCAAAGTGAAGGACAGGGAGACTGATATTCTGGATGACGAAATGCCTAATCATGACCTTCACAGTGTGGACAGCATTGGGACCTTGTCTTCCTCAGAAGGGCAGCACTCCACCCACCTAGGGAACTTCAGCTGCCACAAGAGCAGTCAGAACTCACTGCTTTCAGATGGCTTTGGAAGTAATGCTGGGGAAGAGCATCACAATGCTTTTGCTACAGACCTGGGCATTGGTGTGGATCACCTCTATGAGAGATCATTTGGAAGCGCTGAGCCAAAGTCAGCTCAGCAGCTGCAACGGAACCCTTCTGTGTCACCCTGTCCTCAAGCCTATGGCCCCAGTAACTACTCTACTCAGACCTGGGTGCGCCAGCAGCAGATGGTCACTGCTCACCAGTATGGTTTTGCTCCAGAGAATGAAATTAGGGTTGGCATTCATAACACTGTGGAGAATTTGGGCAGCGTCCAGAGCCCATCTCGAATCCCAGACACCCCAACACGTGGCTCCAGCAGCAGAGATGCTGTGCAGAGAGGGCTAGGAAGCACAGTGGGTGCTGCAGAAGCTGAAGAACATGCAAGTGCTGAGAGTTTTAAGTCAAGGCCAGTGCCTCAGAGGAACACACATGGCCTGAATTTAGGACAGAATGCTGGGGACTTGCCAGCTTCTCCAACTTTGGATATTGATCAGTCCATTGAACAACTGAACAGGCTGATCTTGGAGTTAGACCCTACATTTGAACCTATCCCAACCCGCATTAACACTGTCACCAGTGACAGAAATCAAGTAAATGGCTTTGCCAGCCTTGATGTAAATGTGGAAGGGCTTGAGAATAGTCCTGTAGTCCATGACAAATTAGAGGTCACAAACAGGAATCACTCCCGGCATGGTAAGCTGTGATACTTTCTGAGCATAATGCTTTTTTTAGCACCTGTGTGTTCATGATATGGTACAGCAGGACCCTCAGGTCATGACTTAGAATTTTGAGGGTGATTATCAAGGGATTATTTCTAATACCCTCTTTACATAACCATCCAAGATTTATGGAATCAAATTGATATGAAATAAATGAGTTTTGTGGGTACTTGGTTTTTAGCTTGAAAAAAGTACTGTTCAGCAAGTTCTTACCTGTTAGATCATCAGTTGGGTTTTTTTTGCTGCTATAAGCTTAAGTTGAAATGGGGCAGAATGTGTACTTTGAGGCATTTTTGAAGGCATCTGTAGTGTATGTTTTTCATTATTATGGGGGGGGTTTATTTCAATTGAAAGTAGTAGAAAAAAGTTCCAACAACTTTATCTTCAAGTTTAGTGTAATGCTGCTGACATTAAATTTTTTATGCAAAATTTTTAGAAATAATGTAATATTTACCAGTGAAGTATTTTACAATATGCTCTTTCTGAAACTTTTTTCTGTTTAAAAATTCACAAGTCCACAGTGCTTGCTTGTTATCTCTGGCTCTGAAGTGATTGCAGAAATCAACTGGTGGAATTAAATATGCAAAAGTTGCAGACCATATTGGCTAAGTAATGCTATTAGGACTAGCAGCTTTGCAAAAGGATGAGTAGTCTGCCTCTGAGTTCACTGAAACTTGTTACTAATGGTGTAGCTAAAATGTATGAGAAGCTCTTGCTGGTCTTACTGCCATGTTTGAAAATTCTGTGTGGTCTAATTCCTCTGGCAGGACGTATTTCCTTACCTTCCTTCCTCCCCTTCCATCTTGCTCTTCTCTCTCTTCCTGTCTCCAGTCATGGTGCAATGAAAGAGTAACTTGTGTCTCCAGGATTTGATTCAGTAGTAGCCAGTGTGACAGAAGATGTGCCCTTGGCCTCATTGGACACAAATGAGCTGCTTCAGCTCAAGCCCAGTAGAATGTGCTGAACCATTCAATGATGAGTGTGCCTGACCAGTGTGTGGTTCCTGTTAATGTGCAAGCCTTGATTAAGGATGGGATGCTTGTAGAGAAGGTGAAATCACAATTTTGTGTTTAGGAAGGTAACTGAGGACTAAAGAAGTCCAGAAATCCATGGTGAATAAATGTGAATATACTGCTTATTTTTATTACATGATTTGCATTTTGTGGCATTAATTAGTTTTTAATTCTCTTGAGTCTTTCTAATTTATTGGCTGGTGGACAAATAGAGATTTTTCCAGCAGGAGAGCACTCTTCTCCTTATATACAGTGAGTCTAGTGAAGGGGATAAAAAGGTCACTTAGAATAAGCCACCTTTTACAGTTCTGTGTTTAAATACATGAAGCTAAAAGGAGATATTTGAATTTTTCTCACAGATTCTGGTCATCTGCCAAAGGAAGTAGGAGTCACTGTAATTTCCTTTCCATTTTTAAAGTCAGGTAAATAAAGACCAGTGTCCTTGGGGCATGTTCTGGAAGAGGATTTGTTTTAAAGAATTAAATTATGGAATTTCCATATTTAATGCAATCAAATATAAATATATATAGACAGCATTTGGAGTCCTGAGTAATTTGAGGGGAGATAACAGGGCATAGTATGAAAGAGAAAAGACTTTAGTAGTCAGGAAGTAACATAAGAACAACCCTTTAATTAAACAAGATTTAAAAAAATAAATTCACTCTTGTAGCTTTAGCACAATAATAATAATTTTTTTAATTTTGTCTTTATGTCAAGTGCTAAAAGGTTCTATTTCTGATTTCTGCAAGTAGCATTCAGTTTAGACTAGCAAGAGTTTGATTTTAAACCCACTCATGGTTCCAAAGGTAAAAACAACACATATATGTGGGATGCTGTCATCTCTGCCTGAGACAAGGAGGTCCCAAGCACATACTGATTTTCCAAATGCTGTAGGATATATTTATTTACATATCTGCACTTGCCCCATTGATATACACAGAATCCTTTGTGTATGGTGTGCACAAAGCAGCAAGGGGAAAATGCAATTTCACTGAAGGAATGTTAAGAACTGGGAACACTGGGGCATTTTTCCCTTGTTACACCATTGATCTGAATCACTGGATTGAGAACTGGATGCATGTCAGGTCTCAGAGGGTTGTGGTCATTGACACAGTCTAGTTGGATGCCTGAAGGTCAGGGATCAGTACTGAGTCTAGTCTTGTTTAACTTGTGGATGACTTGGATGAAGGGCTGGAGTGCCTCCTCGGCAAGTTTGCTGATGACATAAAGCTGGGAAGAGTGGCCATAATCCAGAATGTGTTGGATGTGGTTTATCTTACCTTGGAGTAGCCTCATGGAATTTTACAGAGTAAAGATAAACAGAAGAATCTCCAAAGCACTTAATTAGCTGTTGAAACTATGGAAGCACAGGAGCTATAACTGATAGCACAAAGAACTGCTGACTTCCATGGGGATGAGGAAATAGCTACAAATAAAGGACAGCCAAACAGCACTTGCTCACAGTGGCTGATTTCACACAGTCAGGTTTTAAGGGGAACTCTATACCCTGTGACTTAAACTCCATGACCTAAGGAGTATATCAAGAGAATTAATTGGCCCGTGATGGGGAGGGAGTTGGCAAATTGAGAGTGAATGATCTGAGTGAGGTTGAATGGATGAATGAGATACTCTGGATGAATGGGAGCGAGCAGTGCTGGAGATGGATGGGATCGATGGGATGCATGGTGTGAGTTCCAGGGGTTGAATTCCAAGAGGATGGTGGAGTTACCTGGTTTTCTGCATGAACATGCAGAAAAATGTATGCCTTAGAAGGCATGTGCATGTTTCCACTGCCCTGCAAAGCTGGAAGAGTAAGCTTAAGAATGAAATATGTGTGTGTGTCAGGTGGGATGTACATTATGGTGCATTCTTGCCTCTGCTCATGTGATTCTACACTGATTGACAGAGAGGCAGCTACCTCTCTTTCCATGCTTCTTCCTAGATGTTTTTATGCACATATTCCCTTAGCATAGGTCAACATGGCACAAACTGCTGACTGCAGAGCTCTGGGTTCTGTCTGAAATGATGTCTTAGGTTAAATGCTCAGGGTTTTTGAAAATAGGAAGATGCAGGCAGTGATTGTTGAATTTCTTTTTCCTAGGAGGTATCTTTATGAACCATGTAGAACAGTGGCTGATGAGTGCTTTTCTCCTTCAGTCTTATGTGTGTCACTTATCAGAGGTGAATCACTGCACTGTATATTAAGATTTTTCCAGTTTTTGTCTTTTATGTGAGCTGACTTTTGTAGAGGTGAGTTTCTGGTAGTAAATGGAGTTCTGTTTACTAATAATACAGTGCTGCAATAGTGCTTAATTTTAAATGACAGGAAGTTTGTAGCATGAGGAAATTTTGATGTGTACATAAGCTTTTCTCTGCAGCCTTATGTTGCCCCTTTACTTCACTCTCTGTATATTTTTCATGCCTAGTGACACATGACTTCAGTCTACTGTTAAAGATATTTGTAAGACTTATTTTCTCAAACCAGCCATCTTTTAGTGCAAGGCTTATGCTTATTGGGTAGAGAAGGAAAGCTAAATCAATGTACTACTTCCACCTAGAAAACTGTAAAAGCAAGAATCTGTTAATAAATGTGGAAAACAGAAAGCTTTTTATTCATTTTCATTAAAACCTACCATTACTGTCACCCGTGTCCCATCTGTGCCTCCCACCTTGTCACTGTTAGAATGTTGCAATTTGCATCTTTAGAAAAATATTAAATGCAATGGAGGAGTTATGCAATCAAGCTTAGATAGAACATAGGAAAGCACAATTATTCAGGATTTGGGGCAGCCTGTTTCAATTACTGTGACCAAGAAATGCATTTCTGCCTAAATTGGCCAGCATGAGGATGGGAGGAACTGTATTTTCTATACGTTTGAAATTATATTGTTGCTCTTAGTTAATTCTAATTCTTCTTCATGCATGAGTTACTGTGTTTGAAATTGCTATGTTAAAACATGCCTAGGTCACCTAATGTTGTAGGGACAACAGAGATAGACAATTCATGCAGCCTTACATTGTGTAGGGAGTTTGTATAGCTTATCAGCTCAGTAAAGAACTGTGCATTAAACAAAGCCTCTCTCCCTCAAAAAAGTAATGCAAAATGAATAAAAACGAGGTAGCTATACATCTGATTACAGATGTCTGGAATATCTTCAGAGATCTTTGCTCTATTAAAAGTAAATCTTTGGAGATAGTCCAAAATACAGTATCATAAATCATATTACAGTGTATCTGCAGACAATAGAAAGGGGAAGAAATCCTTTTTGCATACTTTATTAAATAATAATTTTTTTAAGCATTGAACTGTTCCAGATGTTCCCATTCACTGTACTGTTCTGCGGGAAAGCAAACTCGGTCTATCTGAAATAAGTTGTGAAGTGAGAGAAGAACAAAGCTTGTCCAAATCCTCACCTGCCTTATTTGTATCCACAATGCACTACAAAACCTGTTGTAGTTTGGATAGCACAGGAAAATTTTGGTGCCTGACTTGGGAGTTAATTTTAAAGTGGTTATCAGTAAATTTAAACTGAGTTTTTAGCTAAATTAAAGGTTAAAATTAATTTTTAAAGTTAAAAATGGGCTTTTAACTAAATCCAGTTTTTAAACTAAAATAAATAGTTAATTTTTAAGCTACAGTTAAAAATTTAATTTTAGTTACATTTAGCAGCTCAGTAATTTTTAATTGAATTTATGTCGTGTACTTATGCCACAAATTTTTATCAATCCTGTAGTTTTCAATGTAGGCTTGAGTGTAGCATCATAATGAACTCTTTCTAATGGTTTGGAAATACCATTTTGGATTTTGCAACAGGTTTGCTGCCCATTTTGGCATAGTGTAAAAGGGCTAAGAAACTCAAGTGACCAGACCTGCAAAGCTGCTCTCTGTCCTGCATGGACAGGTTTGATGGTCTGCTTGGATTTGGGGTAGAGTTTAGACCTTTTCATTTGCTTGTTAGACTAATGGATTATAAGGAGTTTACACTCATAGTCTACCAGCTGCTCTGCATAGGGGTAAAAAGAATAGTTTGCTTGTGAATCATTGCTAAATATGGGGTATTTTTTCAAGAATAAAGGGATTTTTTCCAACTACAACAGCACTTGGTACTACATTTTAGAAAGGTTAAAGCACTGAAGATATCACAGACACAGCTTAGTGGACTTTTGTTCAAATTAATCCCTTTGAAACAGTGTTCCTGTAGATGTGTGAATCTGACAACTTGAGTATATCATGATACTCTTTTAGTACTTGCATCAGAGATCCACTAAGGTCATTGGTTCAATCCCTGTTCAGGCCATTCACTTAAAACTTGGAGTTGATGATCCTTGTGGGTCCCTTTCAACTCAGAATATTCTGTGACTGTGATTTTATTTCAACTGAGTATATATTTGCTTATCCTTTTTTCCACCACAGCAGTGTTTAGCTCAAGTTTTGTCTTGCTGTCTTTGAAGATGGTATTTTTCCTTTAAATGTATAATAGTGATTGTAAAGCTGATTTTGAATTCATAGAATAGATTTGCTATGGTTTAAGCATAAAGTCATCTTGAAACCTCAGTTGTTACAAGCCTTCTTCAAAAATCTTAAGCTTTGTGGCAGTGCCAGAGAAGGAAATCACTTTTAATTTTGGTAACATTTTCTTAGTATGTAGGATAGTCCCTGAATGCTCCTCTGTTAGAAGTTAACTTATGGACTTTTTTTTCCCCTTGATGAATTCTTAAGCCTCATGTTGGATTGAATCCCCTTGTTTCACAGTAATTGATAGGTCTTTTTAAACTGCTGTATAGGCCTCTGGAATTCCTGCAATGCTAACATAATCCTCCCCAGAGTGTTATTGCAGCCTCCGAGACTGTTGCTGAGGTCTGTGAAAGCAGCATTGGAAATACAGCCTTATGGGAGTTTTCACTGTACCTTTCTCAAGAGAACACTGCGCTTCATTGATCTGTGGGTTGAACTGGTAGAGCCTCTCATGTCATGCTAACTTTTCACACAGTTGGAGCTGTGGTGAGAGGCTCACTTGCTGTGCAAGTGCTTTGGCTGTTTCTCCCAGTGCCCCTCTGTGACGTGCTTTTACACAGCAATGATTTTTAACTTGACTGTCTGCACAGTCTGTTGTGTTAAGTTGTATTAATTAGTTGATTAATTAAACATACAGCGTGTAATTTTCTGAAACCACCAGAAGTTTGGCAGATTTTCTTGAATGTGTAGGTGCTACCTTTTGTCTCTTGTGAAAGGGATAGTGTTGAAATAAATTGCATATTCCAAAAATCCTGCTGGGGAATAAATGAAGTTAAGTAAGTGAGAAGCTGTCTGTGAAATAATAGTTAACACTGCTTAAGCTCTATCCAGAGAAAATGACCTTACTGTTGATTAAGTACTGATGATTGAAGTGGTTAAAATCAATTTTAAGAGTTCAGACATTTATATTTCAATTCTATAACAATTCCCCGTGTTTGCAAGCAGTTGGACACTTCAGTAGAGAACTTTTAAGATAAGTGTCTTGTAAAAACTGAACAATCAATTTCTTTCCTTTTGATGGCAGCAATTCTTGCTTTCCAGATTTTCAGTACGTGTTAAGGCCCATGTGAAATTTCAGTTAATAGTATTAGGTTCAAAGTTTGATAGCACGTTGTGACTGAAAAAACAAAACATAAACAAGTTTTGTTCCCTCATTTAGTTATAAAACTACAAATGAAATCTAGCAATCTAACATATTTTCTTTAAACATTGAAGATGATGTAAATATTTGCAAATTTCCAAGCAGTATTATAAGTGAAAATGTACTTGGTCTTACATTTAAATATAAAAAATTTGCAATTAATGACTCCAGTTTGAAGTTCATTCTTGGTGATTTGATATCATCTGACATTGTCTATACTGCTGTGCCATTGATTGAAGGAAGTATTGCCAAATAAACCTGCTTTATAAGGTGTATTTAGTGTTGGTGTGGCCTCACCTTGAGTACTGTGTGCCATTTAAAAATTAGGTGAATATGTCCGGGGATGGCACCAAAGCTGGGGAGGGGCTGGAAGGCACATCCTGCGAGGAGTGGCTGAGGATGCTGGCTGTGTCTAGTTCAGAAAGAGGAAGGCTGACACACCCCTCCACCCCAAGCAATTTGAATGCATTTATTTATAGGGTTTGCAAAGTTTTTTATGTAATATATCGATCCATTTAAAAAGCAAAAAAGCCCAAACCTTCTAGCAAGACAAACAATATGGAGAAACAGAAGGGCGGTTGAGTGTCCTGCAGGATTGTTCACAGATCATTAAAACTGGACTTCTTCATCCACAAAGTGCTAATGTGATTTAGAGCCCCTTAGAGAATGGTAAATGACAAGATGCTGAAACTTTTATAGTTCTTTTGGACTTTGTTTTTTAATTATCTGCTATAAGGGATTTCCAGTTTGACTTTAATTGCACAGTTGGCTGTGATACGCACTAGGTAGAAGTGAATAACTTCAATGGACCATGCCAGGCTTTGGAGAAGACTGATAGTTCTGTTTTACAAATGATAAGGACTTCCATGATGGGTAGAAGGGCTCTCAGCCAAGTTGCCTTTTATACTTCCACCAGAAAAGTTCTTCACAGAGAGGCTTTCATGTACGCTGTGCTTTCTCTGCTCTCATATAAAGCTGGTTTTGAGGGTAAGTCCACAGGCCGTGTGCATAAAGTGGAAACATGTAGGCATCATCTTACTGATTGTTGTAACTGAAAGTGAATGTGTTTTAATGGTGTGCCTCATACACTCAGTGAATACAAGCGTGTATAACACATGACCAGTTAACATAATTGGTTTTATAGTTTAGCTGGGACAACTGCTAGTACATGAGACATGTTATTGACATGCCACCATAGACAAGATTTTAAACTTAGTGTTGCTTTCTTTCTAATAGGTATAAACACCTCTCAGTAGTAGTTCAGGAAAGCAAAGCAGCTAAAGAAGCCAAACAGTGATTAATCTTTAACCCCATGCCATGCTTCTGTTAGCTGTAGCATTGGTATAGAGATAACCATCTGACAAGATCAATGCCCGTTGTGGTTCTGATGCAAATCTTTTGGAATGTTATTATTTGTTCTTCAGGAAAAATAAAATTACAAATTTACAATATGGATGTTTAAAAAGTATTTTAGTTTTCAAAGTTGCACCATAAAAACTGAATCTCAGCTGTGTCCTTTCCAAAATGTGTTAGGTGTATAAATATTGACTCAACAAAATAAATAGCTAAATTTGAACCCTGAAATGTAACGCTATTGTTGGAATTCTGAAAAATGACTAACAGGGTTTCATGTAGTTAGTTAGTTAGTTGCTTTAATAGTAGTTACTGTCATACTGGCTTTGATGCCAGAAGAGCTGGATTTTTTGGAAGTATCTAATTCTGTAGTTTTGCAAATGATTTATTAATATATTTAGGACAAGCCGCTACTTGCCAGCAAGTTACTCAGTTTGATACATATGTATGTCAATGCAGAATCACATAAGTAAAGTTTTAGTCTGAAAACCCTTTCTCTGATTCAATCTTGAATAAAAACTGTTCTCTACAGAAACATATTTGTGCATTGATGCTCTATAACTGGCTATGTAATCAAGGTGAAATGTCTGTAATATAGATATTTATGCTGCATGCCAGACTTTAACCTTGGGTTCTGTAAGGAATGGATGTGTGTGTAAGGTGGAGTTACGATCTTTCCCTGCCAAAGTCCAGTTCAGCTCTCCTGCTGGTTTAGATGAAAGGCACACTTTGGGCTCCTACTGTTATGGCACCACCATCAGGGTGTGTAGGAGATTTGCTTCATCAGCACATACTTGCATTTGGGAATGATTGTAAGGGTTTGAATAACACCAAGCCACTGAAGGAAGTTCTTTTAGAAATCTTCAGCTCTTTTATGAGAAACAGCTCATTCTCAAAGATCTTTTTGCATATGTAGACAATAGAAGCTCTCAGAGGAATATTTGAAAAGTTGCTATGCATATGGTTATTTTTGTTCTGTCCTGTGACTACGCACTAAGGACTATTGTGGGATCCTTATTGTTGACTTATTCTTACAAAGAAGGGTAGAATAAGCTGCTGCTGCAGGAATGTTCTCCAAGTGCCTGCTGTTTGGAGTGGACGACGAAGTATAAAGTCCTGCTAATCATAAAGCTGTATCTAACAACATTCTCTTAATAGCGACTTTGGAAACAAATACTGCTTTATGCCCTTATATCCTGGTTTGTTCTTACGGCTCAGCTTACTCTTCTGTGCTGTTCCTCAGAAAAGTTAAAGCGTCTACGTGTGTCTAACACCTAATATTTGTGATTGTGTGATTGCCCTGTGAGTCACAAAAGGGGTACAATGAGCTGATTTATAAGGGCCGAGGTCTGTTTTAGCTAAAAAGAAGCCCCTTTTTTTCCGGGGAAAATGCATTCCTGGACTGCAGCGATGGTTTCCCATTGGAGCGCCCGCAGCGGCCCCTGCTGGCAAAGCTCTTCCCATGGCACTGGGGCTGCGGCTTCCAGAACGAGCATCAGCAGAAACATGCAGCTTGAGTGACTGCTCCAGAATCGGGGGTACTGCAAATATATTCCTATTGGTGTCAGCAATGCTAACTACAACTGGTATTTTTTCCCCACCTATATGGTTTTTGTAAAACAGTTATTTCATGAGCATTCTTGAATAGAATCACTACAGGTACAATAGTGAAGTTTGTTTTTACAGCTCTTAACTGGAAAAGAAAAGTTTCTTAATAATCAGCTTGCCTATTTGTTTTCAGCAACAGGTATGCAAGATGATGGTGCACCAGGGAAAAGGATCAGGAAGTTAAGTGTTGGGCAGTATGACAATGATGTCCCCGGGCAGCCGTTGTGTAACAGGTGTGGATGGGTGACATCTCCTGCTACTGACCAGGCTGTAATTCCAGGATCACCAGTTGCTGTAGGGGAGACCAAGGAGGTAAACAATGGAGAATTTTCCAAGAAATAGTCCCATGTTCACATTCAGTGTCCAAAATCAATGTGAAGCAATTGGGCAGTTGCATCACTGCAAGAAGAACAAATGCCTGCGGTTACCTCAGAAATGCAGTTCAGTGTTTAAGAACGTCCTGCTCTTGTCTATTCTGTGTGTGTGCATGTTTTCAGTGTTCTGAGATGTCTCTACTGAAACAGTAGATCATGTTATATTTGATTATAGAAACCTTCTGTAATTTGACAAAGAATGCCCCACTGTGTTGTGGGGTTAAGTGGGAATTTTCACATCATAATTTTGGGGTTTCGTGCCTTTTCTTAGACGGCTGTTGTACGTTGTCAAGATGAAATAGGTGGAGGAATCTTCTCCCCAACAAAAAATGGAAATGAAGCTGTCACATCCACACCAGTTATTTCCCTGTCACCAGAGATGACATATGGTAAGAAAATGTCTGCCTGTATTTATTTGTTTATTTTAATACCACTATTAACATTTTAGCTGTTATTAAAGAGGAATTGCCCTTTTCCTTCTTCCTTAGTGACAACACCTCCTCTATACCATCAGAGGATTCTCTCCAGTCAAAAGGTCAGCAGCCCATCTGAGCTGTACAGAACCATTCCTGGTAAGATACTCCTACTTCCTAAATAATGTGAAAATGAACTGTTTATGTAGGCAACTAACACAACAGTGGTTTATAAATAGGACACATAAATGGTGAATTTAGATGTGTAAGTCAGAGGAACAGATTTGAGCAGTCTGATTTTAATCATACTGAAAAGAAGTAAATAATGAAGAATTATCCAAAAAGGATTTAATGCCACCCAGATTTTAATTGGCACCAGGGAGTCCCATGCTCACATTCAGTGCCCAAAACCAGTGTGAAGCAATTAGGCAGCTGCATCACAGGAATAAGAGGAAATGCAGCTCAGTGTTTGAGGCTGTCCTGCTCTTCTCTTTATCTGTTTGTGTGGTTTCAATGTTCTGCAATCTCTGTGCTGATATTTGATAATGTTGAAGTAGAACTGCCAGAAGACTTGAATTCCTTGTGATTTTTAAGTAGGTTTTGTCTCCCTCTGAGGAAGGAGGGGTGATATCCTTCTTGACATCTCTCCAGGCAAATGAAGCTGACAATAAAGGTTGGCCTCCTCAAGTCAAGGAGATCCTTAATCAAAGGAATGATTCCTCTGGACGTTTTTTTTGCCACAATACAGTTTGTAAATGTGCAAGCATGGAAACATGCTTGCTAGTAGATGATTATATGGTTAAAGATTTAATAGCTATGAATTGCATTAATAAAGGGTTGTTTTTTGAGACCTTAACTCTTTGCTGCTAAAAATAGCAGCTAAGATACTGTTACCTGTCACCTTTTTTTGTGTAAAATTATTTGAAAACACTAAGATTTAAAAGAAAAAAGTATTTCCAGAGACTGCATCAGAAAGTGCTGGACATAGAAGGAAGCCAACTAATTTGTTTCAAACCTGAATAAAAATCACAGACATTGATTTAAATTTTATGCCTTAGAAGATGTTAAAATGAAAATTAACATGTATATATAGTTTTATTGCTTAGACACATTAAAAAAAAAGTCCTGTGAGAAGCAGCTGAGAGAGCTGGGGGTGTCCAGCCCAGAGAAGAGGAGTCACAGGGGAGACATCTCTCTCTACCACTACCTGAAAGGAGGTTGTATCCAGGTGGATATTGGGCTGTTTTCCCAGTGGAACAAGAGGGCACAAACCATGCCAGGGGAGGTTTAGGTTAGACATTAGGAAGTTCTTTACAGAGAGGGTGATCAGGCTTTGGAATGGGCTGCCCAGGAAGGTGGTAGGTTTGCTATCCTGGGAGCTATTTAAGAAGAGACTGGATGTGGCACTCAGTGCCATGTTCTGGTAGGCAGGGTGGTGATGGGTCAAAGATTGGACTCGATCTCAGAGGTCCTTTCCAACCCAGTTGATTCTGTGATTCTTCTTCTCCCCATACATTTGTGGGAGGTGTCCTGTCTGCAGGATTCCTTTCCAGAGCTTTGTTCTTTCCCAGAAAGGAGCAAGTTTAACCTCCCTCAGTGTGTGTGCATGCAGTCATTCTGTGTCAGCACTGCTGCCCCAGTGAGCACTTGCTGCCATGGTTTCACTGCTCTTTCCCTTACTTTTACATAGCTCAAAAGGAATACAGCACCCACAGAGCTCATTCTGAATTATCTTTTGAAAATACCTTACCTTGTTTCTTGAAACAAACTTGAGTGGTCTATAAATGGGCTAGTTTCATAAATACCCTGTGTAAAAGCAGTGCTCCAGATAGAATTCAGATCTAGCTCTCTTGAATATTACAATGGCTGTTGTATATCCCATGGGAGGGAGAGTCCCACACATTAGTAAAGGAACAGCAATGCTACTTGTAGGCCATTTTGAAGCTTAATAAAGGCTCTTGTGTCTCGGAGAGCATACAGCTAATTGAAATCCCTTTGTACATAGAAGTAATGAGTAAAAGCGTAGCAAGCTCTTTGGCAGAGGACTGAACTCTGGCTCACTGCCCTGCCACTCCACCCCTCCAGCTGGATGTGAGGAGCTGCCCCTTCTGCAGCCCTGCCAAAGCACAGACAGGACTCTGCAGAAAACCTCCATTCATGCACAGGCACTGTCTTGCAACAGAAGGCAGAGATCTGTGGAACAAGGCAAGATTGTCTATAATCCTTTATCAGTGTACTGACAAGGAGAAGACACGGTGTTTTGGTTTTTTGTCTTTTCTAAACAACCTGAGTAAACTTGTATAGTTCAAGCAGTGCATTTGATGGAATGATAATGTTGCTGCTGGTGGGAAGAATCTTGAAGCTTTCAAACATGTAAGGCCTTGCCTCTTCATCCTTTCCATGGAGCTTAGTCTAGGTGCTGTACTCAAAGCTTGTGTATGAGCTGCATCTGTTCTAAAAATTATAAAAAGTTAATCTTTTTTCCTCATGCTGTCATGGAACGAGACACCGGAGTATTTCCATAGTTCTCCTCATACAGACTGCTTTTATCTGACAGAGACACTTTAGCCCTCAATTCCCCCATTGACTAACATAGACTTACTCTGTTACGTCATCCAGTAGCTTGATGAATGTTTCATAAGTCTTTTGGAAGGCAGAGCTACAACCTAGCAGATATCCTCATTACTTCATAATTGTATTACTGATCAGAATTTTATACTGTTGTAGTTTCATACTGTTATTCCAGGATTGCAATTTCTTCCAGTCACTGAGTTGCAAGGGAAATGAAACATAGTGCTTCCTTGTTTGATTAATAAACAGTCAGGCTTCTAGACTGAAAATGTTTTCTGTGTGCCAGGAGAGTCAGTAGCATTGGGAATAAAAGTGAGAGTAACTTGTGAAAGGGAAAAATTCCCTGTTTATGGTGGGCCAAAACTTTCTCCACAGTGTGAAAAGCT
The DNA here is from genome assembly GCA_035041345.1 of Poliocrania exsul. NCBI lineage: Eukaryota > Metazoa > Chordata > Aves > Passeriformes > Thamnophilidae > Poliocrania > Poliocrania exsul. The sequence goes on from JAWWLZ010000082.1 coordinate 54,365,457, forward strand.
TTCATGTAATATTGATTTATACCTGCCTTTCTCTTCTCCTCTTACCTCTTTATATAAGATATATATGGCCAAACCAAGTAATAGGTGTGGAACTTTTCCAGACATCTGGGTTCATTTGCTTAGAAAACAGTGATCTTCTTATGTGGATGGTTATCATAAGCCCTGTCCTCCTGGAAAGAAAAGTGAATTTTGGTTTTTGCTATTGTGATTTTGGGGTTGTGGGGTTTGGGATTTTTTTTTTATTATTATTATTCTTGTGGTTTTTAATTTGTTTGTTGAGGCATTAATGAGAAATAAAAAATACAAGTAGGGACAGGAAGTTTATAATGTTTAATGCAAAGTTGATATTTTTCATCATCCTGCAATGGACCTTGACATGTTTATTTCATGGCTGAATACAGTGTTCATCTACACTAATTAAACACCTAATGTTTCTTAATTATTATAAAATACACCATTTCCTGGTGCATAAGAAGCCTCCATAGGTTTTAGGAGCAAGCAGGAAAGGACTCAGTTCTCCTGTTTGGATTCTACTAGCATGAACTTAGTGAGGTCCTCCAGAAAGAGCATGTGGAATACTGTAAAGCATAATCATAAATGTTCAGAGACCATTTCATGACTCTTGTAAGCACTGAAGTCAGTATCATGTGCTATGATCTGTGTCACACTTTTTGTCCCTGAATTAATTCCATTGAGACATTCAGCTCAATAAAACTAACGATTAGACAAAATTTTTATTGCATGAAGTTTGGAGATGACTTGGTGCATTTTCAAGTCTTCATTGTCACAGACCTCCTTCCCTTTGTGCCACTGATTGTAATACAGTTCTTAACATAACTTCCAAATACAAACATGGACATTTTGTATTTATTTGGCATATAGAGAAATAAGCAATGCTTATTACCAGTGATTCCACTCTCTTATTCCAAATTCACAGCAAAGGTAAGAATATTACATTTGCTGAAGAACTTGACCATTTAATTTCATTTATATCAATTGGACTGGTGGAAAATATCTTGAAACAGAAAAACCAAACTGAAACTGAAAATAACTTAAAATACTTGTAGCCCATGCATGCTTTTAGTGAGCAATAATAGCCAAAATACTTACAGTTTGAATGTCTACAGCTGAGCTGTTTGGTAATCAGCTTTAATTTAGCTTTTTTTTTCCCCCCCACACTCACTTTGGGTAAAATTTTCATGGGAGGTACTCTCCCAGTCCACACTGCTTAACTTCCCAAAGCTTCATTCTCTGGCTTCGAGATGAAATGATTTAGAGATGAATCTATTTAGATAGTTAAATATGGACAGGTTTTGTTTACAGCTGTTACGTGTTTCTAAATACAACTTTATAGAATCTGTATGTATTTTAGCCACAGTACACATTCTGATATGTCACTGATTCAGAGAAAGGAATACAGTTATACATAACTGAATATAAAAAACCAGGGAGTGCAACAAGTGCCAAATCCATGGAAGACAGCATGTGATGATAAAGCAGTGGGACAATATAAATGTATGTTTTCTTTGGCTGATATGTTAAATTTGACAAAATATGCCATTCTTGTTACTAGATTTTCATAAGAAAGCTCATTTTCTAAAGTATACTCTGTCTTTCACTGGTTTTTGATACTGTAGTTTGATAAAATATTCTGAAACATGAATTCTTTTGGGTTTGTAGCCAATGTTGTATCTGATCACAGACTCAAAATTCTTTAAATCTGATGCTTATGTCAAGACAAAGATATTTCATGGTAGAATGTTCTTACAGCCCCGTGAGCTAAACTTCTGCAAAGGGACAGCGTCTGCTGTGACCTACATGTTGAATATCCTGTTGAACTGAGAAAAAGTCATGTGCTACAGATGGTCATGGAAAATACTGTACTAGCAGAATACATAATCTAGTGCCATGTACATAATTCCATGTGCAGCTTCTCTATAGTCCTGCAGAATTAAAAAAAGAAAACCAAAAAAGGCAGAGAAGATTCTTAGGTGCTTTAGACATTACATTGAAGTGATGTTTTGAAGCTATTCACTCTCTTCTTTGCTTAGCCCTCTCTCTTTTGTAGCAGGATTTTCATCTGAACAGAAAAACTGTGATCACAGATCAGAATAAGCATTACATTCTATCCTTCCCTGTTAAAACTGCTTTGGAGAAAGAATCAGATACTGATTTAGAAAGACTTTGTTTTTCTGCATTTTATACTGTGTTTCATTTTCTGTGCAAGCATTCACGTTGCTTTTTTTTCTTGGTTTGAATGGATGACTATTCATTCCACTTGAGGAATGTGCTGATTGATAAGTAAATCAGAGAACTGAGACTGTCCCCTTAAAAAGGGCCCTCTCAGGGGCCAGTTTGCATGGTTGGTGTTAACCATTTGAACCAACACACTGTTAGAAGTTACATGGAGTCTTCTGCCTGAAACAGCAAATGTAAATTAACTTTCCTCACAGGGAAATTATTATCTAAGTGGTGGGGACCCTAAATGCAGAGAAACAGGCTCTCCACTTTTCTCATCCACTTAAATTTTGAACTGTGTTAGAGGCATGGCAGATCCTGTGGTGAAAATATTGTCCTACAGGAACTCATATACCATAAGGTTTCTAGCTCGGGACATCTGTAACGTTTCTTGCATGTTATAAGTCTTTCATCAATGGTACCTCAATAAATCTAACTGCTCCATGATCCCACTCTGGTGCCATTAAAGCAAATAACTGCTTATAGGTTCTTCTTCAAGAAGATGCGCCCTGTAGACATCATCCCTTATGTGAGGCACTTAGCTTTTATTCCAGTCTGTCTGTTGTTTGTTTGGTCTTGACTAACTTTTCCTAAAACTGTGAATTGAAAATGAAACAACTGCGTTTTTCAAAAAGAGTTAATAACTGAGAAAAAACTGGGTGAAGTTTTGCATAAGACACTTGTTATTATGGTGAGCAAGTTGCACCAAGATTATATGGTGAGCACTCCCTTGGATGCTTTCTCCCTTTCTCTCTTTGCAAAACTAGTTGTGCCAAAAAGCCTTGAAAAATCACACAATTATTTTAATAGTATTTGGAACTGTCAATTTGCTTTCATTTTTTATCACCTCCTGCCATCTTCTACCGCCCCCTGCTCTAAAAACCTGATACATGAAATTTCTCTAATATGTATATAAACTTTTTTTCCTTCTAGTGACATTAGGATCCCTGAGGGGCTACAGGTACATTGAATCCTTTTTCCTCCATTCCCAGAAGGTTTGGAATTGACTTAGTACTTAGCATGGTAAAAGTGGAGTGGAAAAAAAGAGGTGGAGAGGAAAAACCTGTGTGTGAATGTATGTGTGTTGGGGGAGAAACAGCAGGAAGGAAACTGGGGAGGAGCAGTCACTATAGCTGGGCCTGAGGGATGTAATGATGGTATGTTAAAAAAAATGTAGAAAGCAGAATAGACTCTTGTTTTCTTCGATCCTTCATCAAACACTGTGTTAAAAGCTCTAAATGGGGTATAAATAAAATGAGAGTCTAAATAGTAGTGCATCTATAGCATTTCAAGAAAATCAATGTGAAGGCAATATCAGTATTTCAGTCACACTGCTACATTGTGGCTACTGTTGTAATTGGATTGCCTGAATATTCTGTTTGTGTCAGTGCTCTACAATGTTCTAAGAACTTGGCCAGAAAGATTCAAGAAATGAAAATGAAATGAAATTAAATTTACATTTTCAGTGGATGGTAAATGAAAATGAAATTCTTTGCAGGGAGTTTATAAAACAGCAATGAAGATAATGCAGTACTACAAGGGAAATGTTCTGAATCTATGCGATAGTCATTGGGATCCTTGAATTGATCTGTTCACCAGATTCACCAGATAAATTCTAAAAATAAGAATTTTAATATAAAGAATTCTATAATATTTCTGAGAAGATTAAATTTTGTCATATGAATTCTACTGCTTTCAAAAAACCTGAAAACATTTGTTATTTCTCATTATTCTATAGTATTCAGGTTTTTGTTTACTTTTTTTTAACTTTGAAGATAATGGAGAACAAGTTAATGAAGAGTATAAAAAGGTTAACGAAGCATTCATTCAGATATATTTAATTACTGGAGCCAGACAGAGCTTTCATTTGTATGCATTTACCCACCAATATTGGAAAGTTGAGTGATATAAATGATAGTGAAGGTTATATTGTGTTTATTTTGTTAAAACAGTTTAACGCACAAATTGGAATAAATTACATCAAGAAACGGTTCATTTTTCTTGAGCACTCAAGAACTGCTCTCTGTTGAGGGCAGAGAATAGATGAAGCTCCTCGTTTCCTAAGACTGGATGAATTAGATTATAAATCCAGTGTACTATTGAGCACAGCAAAATATTTCCTGAAGATGAGCAAAATAGTTTTTGTTCTGGAAAAAAGTGTGTGTATTTAAAAAAATAGCTTGAGGTTACACATCAGTTGTGGCTTTCTTTTTTCATTGTTTTTACTTAGATATTTTCATATCTGGTTAAAAGATATGAAGGGTACTTGTTGGCTGTAAATATCTGCAAACTGATTTGATGTCCATTTGAGAAATGACACACTCAGAAAGCTGATAAAACTGCCTAGTACTAAGGTATCTTAGTAAGTGTGGTAATGAAAGCTGAGACCTTAGTGCGAGGAACCTCATACTGTTCTTACATCCCTTGAAATTATAAGATGAAGCTTAAATACTGTGTGAAACAGCAAAGTATAATGTTCATGTTTCTACTGTGCTTAGATTATGTTTCTTTTATCTTGCTATTTATTTCTATGTCTCTGTGGCAGCCCAGCAATTTAAGAACTCTTCCTGCCTACCTTCAATTGTCACAAGTATTTTGATAATGGAATGATAAAGGATGTTTCAAAGAGAAGATAAAGCTGAAGAAAACATTAGAAAACAAAATAGAAAATGTAGATTATGTTCAAAACACGTCATCTCTATGCAGTATTTGTTCTACAGATTTCATTTCAATTTGTATTTGCTCTGTCAGGGAGCAATACTATACAAGCAGTCTACCTATATCATTGCTAAGCACCAGGGTTAGCTTAGCAAGTAGATGCACTGTGAGACTCCTAAATACATGCCTGTCAAATAATTGTTTTCTGATGTCATTCAGGAAATTTGTGCATTTTGGAAACATCAGGTTGAGTTACTCTGAGAGGAAAAGTTGGTCAGAAAAGGCCCACAGGTCACCAGAAAATAATATCAAAGCAAGGGAGTGTTTGCACTAATATGACCACAGCTCTGGAACTTTACAGTCTGAGGAATCCTCTTAGTTCTCTCACCACCCATTGCTGAGGGCCGTGAGTATTGTGGGCATCAGCATTGCAAACAGTAATGCAAATATTGTGACTTCAATGGAACGGCCATTTAGGTCTTGACAGGTCTGCACAGTCATGCTGTAAAAGCCAGTAGCATTTACAAATATGATTGTCTTGTCTGTTTTCTACCAACTGAACCTAAATACTAGACATTTCCTGTACCATGTTTATGAGGAGAAGGAACCTTCTCCTTTAAAATCTAATGGTCAGTTAGAGAATTCATATGTCTTGGAGGACATCCAAGGTCATCTTCCTGTTCTGCACGACTATCAGCAGGACTTGAACAGGATTTTCCTATGCAAAGTCTGAAAACTAGGATGCTTTTGAGCCAAATTTCTATTTCTGGCTTCATACGTATTACTATTTAATAAAAGTTAGAATAGGACAGACTTCTCACAGGAGGAAAACTTATATTCAGATCTGTGACCTGATTTAAAGGAAGTCCTCTGAAGAGGAAAGAGGATGAAGGGCTAGCTGCATTAGACTACTTAAAGTCTGTAAATGTGAAATTTATGTAAAAATATTCTGGGAATTCTACAATTTCTTCAAAAGCATAAAATCTCCCTTGTGCAGTGTTTATTACCCAGCCTTAGGTGACCAGATAAATGAACGTGATTATTCCAAGGCTTGTATTTCCCATCTATTTCATGGCAAATACAGGGCTGTGCCCGGGGCTTTGAGTTGCATTCAGCAACAATATAACTGAAAGTTCAATTGTGCAGCCTGCAGCTTACATCCTTCCTGGATCTCTAGTCCAAAGGCTTTTTCTCTCAAGAGAAAGCAGTAGCATTATCTGGTATTTATTTATGTGGGGTTTTTTTTTGTACTTGCCATCCAAGATAATAAGACTGTACTTAGAATATGCACTTATTAACTGAAAAGATGATGGCACTTCCAAGGGTGCTGATCACAGGTTTGTTGTTATGTTCACTGGTATCTCTAAGAGCTCAAAAATTCTAAAATTCAGGCAGTAGAATAAACTGCGTAATTCTGAAGTTATAAATGCTGAAAAATGTTGTTTATGTAATCAAATATTACATGGGAAAAATGTGTTTATACAATCCTTCAGTATTGTAACTTGATCATGGTCTCAAAGCAGATGTGCCTCTTCAGTTAAGTTTGAAATACATACACCCTGATAATGCACTGGTGGGTGGTGGTGATTTGGTTTGGTTTTGAGGTTTTATCCCCCCCTTTTTCCC
>JAWWLZ010000082.1:54372078-54383910 GCA_035041345.1 Poliocrania exsul
AATCTGAATCTGAGAAAGCCACCACTAATTTTGGCTTCTTCTGAAGATGCAAGAGATAAGCACTGGCAGAAACTTATCGACAGTTCATCAAAAATACAGGATTGAACAGGCAGGCAGCCTGGCAGAGTTGGTTTGTATTCACACATACACGGCTGTGCTTATTAGCAGTGCATGTGTGCAGCGTGCATTTTAGAGATGTCTGGAAAAGGTTAAATTAACAAAAAACCATGGGAACGACTACCTCTCTTGCTGTGATTCCACAAAATTTTTTCAACTTTTCCAGGGTGAGGCCTCCTACTATGTGATGTGGTACTCCATGACTGTGATGTGCCAGAGTAAACCATGTAGTTTGAGGGAAGGCTGAAGAAGACAGTCCAAAAACTGAAGTACAGCTTGAGCATACTTTAAAAAAAAAAAAGTTTTAAATTGACCCTGTGTTTGAGTGTCTGAGAAGGTCTGTCTATTGCATTGCTAAGCCAAAGATGTTCTGCACTTAATTGTTTATATTCCAAAGGTCATATTGCTCTATGTTTTTTAAGATGCTCTTCTCCCCCACGTTAATTCTCTTCATGTTTATTCCCTCTTGCAGAGGAGGAGAAAACTAATCTGGTTTTTTCCACGCCTGAGTTAGGCATGTTATTTCACAAAGCCATTTATATTCAGGCACCTTGTAGACAAAATCTGAAATGCGCAACCTCTTGACATTGACTCCCACACTTCCCTCAGTCATGGGAGCAGCAGGGAAATGCATTCCATTCCTTCATAAATTGTGGAGTTTGCTGAATTTGCATGAGGGCCACGGCATAGCCACGCTCCTGCAGGGGTTCCTGTTGGAGAAAGGTGCGTGTTACAATTCAAGTCCTGCATTTTAAGCTACTTTGGATAGAGAGTGTGATGGGTTCTGTTCAAACCAGGCATCTTGTGCACTTTGTCTGGGAAAACTGTACACAGGCCTTGCTATGTGAATAAATACTATCACCTGGCAGAGGCTGGAGGAGATCCTTGTTGTGCTGTACTGTGCCTGGAACATCCATAAAATCAATTTTCCTTGCCAAGTAACAGACTGTCTCCTTTTGAGATGGCATTGTCTTACAAACTATACTCACCTAAACTGAATCAGTTCTTCCCCTGAGATATCCAACCCTGCTGTTCCCTTCCTGAGTCTTCTGTGCTTTTGTATACAACCAGCCTTGCCCTTTTATATCTCCTGGCTTTAGAGTTTCAAGGTTTTTTTTTCTTCCCTGGCATTCATCTCATCTGGTTGAAACTTTGAATTTGTGGCAGTATAAACAAAAGGTGAGATTTTCTGTCTTGTGCCTTTTTTTGTCTGTCGGTTTTGTTTGTTCACATCAGAGAGGCTTACTTGATGAACACTCCCCTAAGTATAAATGAGTCTGATTCTGTTAGTAGGATCTATGCAAAAAAAATCTTAAGAAAGGGTGAATCTGATAAATGAGATGTCAAGTGTATTAATAATTTTAATTATGTGATTTCTGTTTACATTACATACCTACATTACTTTGGAAAATGTTTTCTTATTGCAGCTTCTTCATATGGTATGTCAGACCACTGATAGCTTCTTTGTTAAATAAATGTATCTTCTTTGTTCTCTTCTAATTCAGCAAGTGTAAATAGCCAAACAAGGAAAGCTTTCAAGGCTTGAAAATCAGGAAGGAAATGAGATATCCAAAGATTCCTGTGATTACAGTGCTTTTTATGCAGAGCCAGGAATGCTTTCTATGGAGAGCAATTTTCTCTAATAATTATTGTTTATAGGAGTTTGAAGAGTGTGTTTGACTGAATCTGTCTCTGCCAGGAAGCATCAAAGTGTAGTTGTATAATAAATTAATTGAAGCAACCGATGGCAGTTCTGGACTTCTGCATTAATAACCAGTTGTGTCCCTGCAGCAAGGATTTTCTCTTCTCTTTACCTCATTGTATGGTGTATATCACAACTAACCTTTGCTGTTTGGGTCTCCTTAGTGCAACCATTCTGAGACTTGTTTAATAGGAGCAACTGGTATGAAGAAAAACAGCAGTAGGAATGAATATTCTTATAAAGGAATAATTTGATTTGCATTTTGGTCTGTGGAAAAAGCAAAATTCTAATTAGTTTACCAGTACTCATTGCTAAATCAAGCCAACTTGTATATTTTAAAATTATTAAAAGGGTTTGGTACACACATTAAAAATACGTTGCTGGTAGAAATTTGAAAGCAATAGAATAGTTCATTATGGGAAAGTTTTAAATGGTCATATTTGTTTCTGTCTATACTTAGTAATTTCCTACAGTCACCCTTTCAGAAAACCCGGGGCACTGAAGAACAATCTGAGGAGGAAATGTGCTGCTCATGTGGAGCTGCAGCATTTCCACTCATCTTCCTGACCCGCAAATAAAATCTGCTCTGAACAATGACGGGGTATGTTGAAAGCAACACAGTAAGGTTACACGTGGTGTTTTGTGAAACAGATCTTGGGAAGCGAGTCAAACTTTATTCAGAGCTCTGGATGCTAAATTTAACCTAGAGTGTTGAGCCAGTTTGGTGTAATAGAGCAGCTGGGCTTTGGTCCACATTAAAAAGCACTGATTTTTCACTGCTCTGTTCCTTGTTTTCTGCATCTCTGGGAAAGCAGCAAATCTGTGAGGCCAAAGGAGGTGGTGGGGGAAGAACAACAACAACAAAAAACCCAGAACATCCTCCCCCCTCCCAAAAAAAAAAAAAAAAGAAAAAGAAACCAAACCAACCCCAAACTAACCAACAAAATTCCCTAGCAAAAGCAGCGCCAGTCGGGACGCGCCGGGAGCGGCGCTGCGCGGGGAGGGGGCGGCGGGGCCGGGGGAAGGACTCGTATCCAAATGAGGTGGAGCCAGCAGGGCAAGCACACACTGAATGGGCAATCGAGTTGCGGGGCGAGCGGCAAACCTAACCCAAGAGCGATCGGGGAGTTTACTTCCTCCTGGATGAAGTGAACTCTGGCTGTTTTCATCTAGACCAGGAGCCGGGGTTTCTCTCGCTGCAGACACTCTTTGCGGTGAAATTCCACGGCGCGGGGGAGAGCGGAGGGTGCTGGCCAATGTGGGGAATGGCTTTTACCGAGGCTGTGCGTGGCGGGGCGGCCGGCGCGCTGCGGTGACCCGGCGGCGTGCGGGAGCTGCGGGGAGCGCTCCGTGCCCCGGGCACAGCTGCGCTCGCCATGGCTTCCATAGGTGGGTGCCTGGTTTCCCTCTTCTGTGCGTTTCCCTGAGCCTGGAAAGTCGATTCCTGGGTTGTGGCTCTTGGATTTGGCGAAGGGGGACAGCGGGTGGGGGGCGGCGGGAGCGAAATAAAGCGAGCGGTGCTCGGGCAGCGCCTGCGGGGCCGCTCCGTCTGCGGGCGGGGAGGGGAGCGCGGCGGGGGTGGGAGCTGTGCCTTTTGTGGCCATGTAATGTTGGAATCTGCGGAGAAACTGAGGTTTGCAAACAAGTTCTGTCAGTACGAGGGTTTTCTGCGAGCGCTGATGGAGGGATCGAGGGCGAGGCAGCGCCCGAGAGCTTTGTGCAGTCGCTTCTCTGCCGAGGGAGGCTTCTCATTTTTTGTGTGTCGTGGTGGTTTTTTTTTCAAAGTAGAAGAAATGGGGACTGCCGGAAACATATGTAATTTCTGTCTACGTACAAAAACTTGGTCCAGTCTGAGTCTTTCTCCTCCCCTGAGGAGTTCTTAATAATGTTGTAGCAGCATTGAATTTCTTTTCCAAAAGCATGAAAAATGTACAGACTTCGTAAACGTCTTTCCTGAACGAGGAATATTGCATAGTTTTCCTCCTTTCTTCTTAATGAGAAAAACAGTTTATTGTTTATTAGCAGTGACAGAATAGCGCCTTTAATTCTGGCAGTACATGTAAAATACTTTCTTACTCCAGATCTGAATTTTCCATCAACGTATAATAAAGTCTTAGAGCAGCCAACTATTGTGTGGTACGATGCACCAGAATAAAGAGCCTGATTCTTACATCCTTAGTGCAGACAATTTTGTGATTCAGGCAGTAGCAGCACATGCTTGTGTAAGAACTGCAGCCCTAAAAGGAGAGTTACTGAATCACAGTTCTCAAGAGACAAATCTAGAAAAAAGCAAATATCTACCCTGTTTTGTGATACTGAGCAGCACTGAAGATAAACTGAAATGGCTTTGTTTTTAGCTATTTCAATTCCAGGTTTTTTAAAAAGCAGCTTCTGAAAATTCAGTTCTTTTTCTGTTTTTAAAATGCAAATGGTTTATGTATACTACTTGAAAACCAGAAAGCATCCCTCACTTACGTTTTTAAGGCTGCATTGAGCTGGGCTCAGCCTTTTCTTACAGGCAAGTGACTAGAAGAGTGAACAGGTTGAAGAGGATCACTTTAAGGCAGAATTTTTCTGACAGTAGAAGAGCAGGACCAAAGTGAGACTTTTGGTAGAAAGTACAAACATTGGTTTGATTGTTTCCATTCCCTCTGCTAGATACTTGTGCTGCAGGCATCAAAAGATGAATAATGGGACTACTCTGGTACCTGCTGGCACCAGGGAACTGGACTGAGACAGGAAAATGAGAGTGCAGACTCCTTTCCGTCTTTTTCTCCTTAGGAAAAGTAGATAGGATCGTAACACAAAATCAGAAGTTCCACAGATGAGGCTTGTGCTTGCTTTTCAGAAATGTCAGAAAGTCAGGCTCAAGCTTCATCCCTTCTTCTTTCATTCAATATTTGCTCCAGTTTGCCCCCTCTGCCTTCACCGTTGCACCCTGTGCTTTGGCTTTTCAGTGTATCAGTCAGTAGATATGAGTTGCACTTTTCAGTTCAGCATAGGCAACTCAGACCTGTATCTCCAGCATCTCAAGCAATTTTAATAGCTAGTGAACTTTGTAGCACAGGGCAGACATTTGTTTCTCTTTTCTTGCAAGGTGCTTGGTGTTTCGTGTGTTGTACCCAAAAAAGTATTGCTATTCATTGTGAGGGTACCAATTTGCATACTTCTAATTCTTAGGTTCTTTTTTTTCTGCTCTAAAACTATTGCAATTTAATTTTACAATTTGATTGGTGAAAAGTGACATAATCAGCAATGTGAATATCTGAAATGCCATTATGAGATAAACCATGAGAAGAATAGAGTTGTCTGGCTCTAAAGCCACTTCACTAATTTGCTGTGAAGACTCAGTGTGGGCATGTTAATAATTATATTCCAATCATTTTGTTGGATTTGTTTTTTTTGGTCACTGAATGATCTGCTGTACTTAAACAGAATAGCAATGCTCTTGTTTATGCATTATGTACTGATAGTAACTCTCTCCTAAAGCAGTGTTTTAATAAATGTCACATTGCATGTGACCCGGATGACTTGAGGACATGCCTCTGCAGCTGATTTGCATTCCTAAAACAACAGAGCTATGCGTACAGTGAATAGCAGAGCATCTGTAAGATCTTTTAAAATACATGAGAAGACATGCACAGCTGCCAGCTTTAGTCTCTGGGGAAGTTGTTTTATTTTTTTCTGGTACTACTTGGGAAAATCAAATGCATTAATATAAGGAAGTCCTTCAGAAAGGTGTGATAAGGGTTTTACTGCTTTGAAGATACTGTATTGCAAATTCTGTTCAGCAAACAGGAGTTTTTTTGTATTTTGGTGTTTGAATGAATGTGTGATGTGAAATTATCTGTAAAACAGTCTGGGTATTTTCTCAGTAGAAAAGAAGCCAGATCGTACAATCTGTAGGGCAGGGGCTGTGGGTAGGGCAGACTGGGGTCTGGTAAATCATCCTTTTGATTCTTATCCCTCTGCAGAAGGGGCAGAGGGTAAGTGCAGTTAATTCTGTCATCCTGTGGTTGCCTGGAGATAAGCTGACCCCTGGCATAGCTTCACAGGCTGCATTTGGTTGTTACTGGCAGGAGCCTCTGTGGGCCATTATGGAACACAGGAATGTCCCAATGCACTCCCACTCTTGTTCATCTTGCCAGCAGGCCAGAATCTCCCTTGAAGGTGGCAGAGTGCCAGCCTTCCTCACCCAGTGCTTGCTGGGGAGGGCTGCTGTGCCAAGGATTATTTCCTCAAGGGGCTACATGGATGATTTACAGCCCTCTTTAGGCATAAGGCAAAAATGATTTTTGAAATTCTAAATACATTTGAAAGGTTCCCAAAACACTGAACACTTTCTAAATGCACACAATGAGTAATTACGTGAAATTAAAAGCCTTCAGTACTGCAGTGTAGATTACCTAAAATTATTAGCAGTTTGGGTTCTAACTGTTGTGTGTGTTACTTCTTCCACAAAATAAATGCCTTTGAGAAATACTTTACTCCCTCTCCAGATATGTTGTTTTTTCCCCAGGTTGTCAGCCACCTGATTGTTGCATTTTCTTCAATATCCAAGCATATAATACACATTGCTTTGAGATCCTTCTTAGATGAAGCAACTGAAGCTGACCTTTCTCTCAAAGAGGTTAATAATTGGATGCTCGAGCCACTGTCTTCATAGCTTCTCTAGGTTCAGCCTGACTGATGGGTTACTTGCAGGGAGAGTTAATCCACTCAGAGGGGCATTAGCAGCATCTCCAAGCAATAGTGACTTGGACTTTTCCTTCACAAGCATGAAAAAATCCCTTTAAATTCTATCTGTTTACTTTTGACAGGGTTTTGACAAGTGTGGCAACCACAGGTGTGTCTGTGTTGGTACATGATTTCGGCTCATGACGTGTACTTCTAAATGAGAGGTTGAATGACTTAGATTGGTTAGGATAGCATATGCTGTGTAAAAGAGACAAGAAAGTTACTCTCTTCCCTGGCATCTGAAACAAGACTGGATACATCTTTCATTGATTTCCATTGATTTTCTGTGAAAAGGAAGGAGAGTGTGACCAAAATTGATGCATTTCATGTAAGGGAATAATTCGGTTCACTGTATTTTTGTGAAATCGAAAGCAGAATATAACAAGTATAAAAGGTCAAAGTTTCAGTAAAGTTAGTAGTTTTCAGACTGAAAACAAGAGTTTCAGTCTCTTTTACTAATTTTGGCACCTTTGCATTTGGAAAAGAGAGTGATAAGGATAACCCATAAGAACCTTACAATGCTGATAGATTTGGAAAGGTGTTAGTTTGTAAACTGGTTCAAGTGGGCCATCTTGCAGCCTCCTTTATTCACATGTAGGATTTTTAGTTCTGTCCTTGCAATTAGGTCCTCAGAGGTTGCTAAGGAGCTCTGTAGCTTCAGCAGTGCCAGTTCTATTGTTAGCACTCTGTCAGCTCCTGGAATCATTCTTTTCCGAGGGAGACCTATCTTTTTGCAATGATTGACTGTTGCCAGGGGTTCTGGCTTTGCATTGTAGCATAAGCCACTAGAGCTACTCCATGCTCACACTATGCAGTTGGATTGTTCTTTTCACTTTGTTCAGTCCGGTTCACTATCACTGAATGTTACGTGTTGGTTGGTACCTCTCTTCCACGGATGCTCTCTTGCTTCATTTTTTTGTTTCAAACTGTGATTTTTCCAATTAAGGTTTCCATCAGAATTACAGCTCGTGAAATACTGGCAGAATGTCTTAAAAGAACTAAAATTGTGCCTACTCAGTATTATTAGTTCTATATTTTGCTTGTTGGGGTTTTTGCTTTCATTGACTGTTTCTTTTCTTAGATTTTAAGGTTTGGAAAGGAACATATTTAAACAAACTGCTTTCATAAAATGTGCTTACGATCTTCATCCACTACTTTTTGTCCTACTGGTATGGTTCAAGCCATGGAGCCATCCACTGTGTCTCTAGATAGGTTGTTCTGATGCTTAATACTAAAATTCAGGGTTTTATTCAATTCTTGCTCTACCTTTCCTTGCATGTCTAACATCTCAGCTTTGACTGGAGCCTAAATCTTCTGCATGGCATCCAGGTTAATGCCAGAGTAAACATGCCTAATGAGTAATAAAAATTAATGTTAGGAGGAGGTAATCTTTTGATGTACCAGCAGAGACTATTAACACAGAAACTTTTACAGTTCCATAGATGTGAGAGGGAGAGATGAGGAGCTTCAGCACTGAGATGGAGTTTACATTAGCAGCAGTTGGAGCAGCTGAATGCCAAGCTGCAAAGTGCCATGGAGTTTTTGATGAATGCTAGAGAGTACTGTGTGCTTTTTTCTAATGCATTTCAAAGGGAAGAAATGCAACTATCCAAACCCCCCAAAACCCCAAACTTCTGCTGTGTAGAGAAGATAAAACCTCCTCCATTACATTCCTAGATGCCTTTGGTTCTGTGTTTGTAAACACATTTGCCAGGAAATCTGTGTAAAGGAATTGGCTCATTGGCTGTTGATGTGAACAGTTGAGAGGTGGAAGTGGAGTGATCTCCGAGTGTGTTGAGATGAGGAATGTTTCACAGCCACGTCTGACTGATACGGCTTCATCCATGTCTTCTAATCAGGCTGGATTTTTTCACCATTGCTGAAGTCATGAAAGGATGGACCAAGAAATAGACTATTAAATTTTTAAAAGTATTGCATAAAGCTTCTTATCCTTCTGCTACTGTTTAGGGCTGGCAGTGGCTTGGTTACTTGGCTCACTTGAGAGCAGTATGGTTTTCTGTGTCCATTCAGCTTTCAGTGTAGCCTGAGGTGCTGGTGGGGTGTTCAGCCAAGGGTTTTGGCAGCAGAACACTGACTTAAAGCTCCCTTTCCCCAAAAGATGTAGCGGAGGGTCTTCCCTGGAGTTTTCAACCTCATGTGATGCATGTTATGTATCTCCTCCTTACAAAAAGAACTACAAAGTTGGAAACATATGAGAAGCTACTAAAATACAAGGTATGATAATGGAATGACTACTGTAATTTCTCTGCCATTGTTGGACAATTGTCACCAAAGGTGTGAGGTGATTTTGACCTTCAGCTGCTACAAGAAAGGACAAGGAGTATTTCTGCCTATCTTTTATCTGGACTATGGTGTGGTTAGGCCACTCTGGGGTTTTTTGGTAGATTTTTTTGAGGGGAGTTTCCTTTTACTTTCTTATTTTAACAGATTTAATGGATTCAAATAGAAGTTAATCTCTAACATCTTACTTTTTATGGCTGTGTCCTAGGCATATCTGGGAGTTTCTTCTTACTGCTGAAAGAAAACTTCAACTTTTATAAGTATTTGCCCTTTGCTGCCAAGTAAATGAGAGAGCTGCATATTTTTCTGCCTTGCATCTTGGCACAACAGTATTCATTTTCTTCCTGAATGTCACTTTTCAGTAGTGTATGGTGCAAAGAGTCCAGTTCCTCTCTCAAGTTCTGCCTGTAAAGTTGGTGAGCAATGATAGTAAATGTAGGTCTGACCTGGCTGCATGAGGAGACACAAACATGAATGATCCTGGCTTTGTCATGCCACTTCTTGAAGCAGAGAGCTGCAATTTTGCATTGTTAGTGTTTCCACAGCTGTAAATGGCATTGTAGGGGCCTGAACCAAGGAGCACCAATGCTTTGCATCAAACGTGCCAGGGTAGTTTATACCATGCATATAGAAATCCTGTAGAAGCGAAGAGTTTGCACAGTTATTAATTCCATGAGATAAAGGGTTAAAAGCTGACCAGTGAGTGTGGACTCTGCACCAGACAATGGAGAGGACATAGCTGAAATATCCAGCAGGCTTGTTTTTAATTGAAATATAAACAAAGCTGCTTTCTTGGGAAGTGCCTTTCAGATATACTTGTTTCTAGCCTGGGAAGAGTTGTGTTGAGTTTGTGTTCTTTCTGCAGATGACATATCGGGCTGCCAGTGGCTTTTCATTCTTTGTTTAGTATTTTACACCTGTGAAAATGGGGAGTGAAAAGAAATACTGCATGTGTGAGCTGTGACAGCAATCCTTCTCTCCTGCAGCGTAATGTGCTCTAAAGGCCCAAGGCCTGAAAAAGGGAAGAATCAAGTCTTGGTCCATTTCTTCAAGGAGGTGCTGGGGAAGAAGGAGTAGAATTTGCTGTGTGAATCCATTAGAGTGGGAGAAGATTTTAAGCTATTTCAGAAGTAGTGCCACTCCCCTTCCTGCCCCAGGCTCTTGGTAACTGGATTCCGGTGGCTCCCTTACGTAGTCTGGTATCAGAGGAACAGACAGAGAGGCACCAAAAACAAGCAAGCATATGGAGTTAAGCTTGTGATCATAATTGCTATGCCTTCATTAACCTCTCCCATACAGTAGCAAGTCATTTTAACCTGCTATATAATTGGGAAGCATCTGCACGTTCATTTGCAGAGATGAGATGTCAGTTCACTTATGATACTTTGTCTTACAGATGCTGACCTCTGGAGTTTTGTCTGCTTTTAACCTAGTCAGAGTTGTGTTTCTGGGGAGATTCCAGTAGTTTTCAGACATACAGCATCAATTCGACCAGCCTACCTTGAACTAACTAGCTTTTTCTATTGAAATCACTGGTCAGAGCTTAACATCAGTTTTTATAATGTTTGGATAGGCAGTTTTTGTAATATATATGTAAACAGGAACTACTGATATCAGTAGGAATATGGCCTAGGTCATGGGTTATGCAGCCAACTTTTCTGACTGTTTGCATCAGTACAAGGATGACTGTAGTGTAGCTGATCTAGTAGATAGACAGGCATTCAGATTTCTCCAGCTTTTCCATACCACCTACATTTCTGCAGTATTTTCTTAAAGTTCACTTTTGTGGCTGTTGTGAATATAGTTAAACTACTGGGTGGTAAAAAGACTGTGTTGCACTTTTCTGTTTCCGTGATTCAGTTAAATCTTTGCTCTGTACAATATGTGTGCTATGTGAGGAATTCAGATGGTTTATAGTCAGGGCACTGAGTTGCAGATTTTCTTATCTCAGACATTTCTTTTAAGTACCTTACATACTCCTCATTCAAATAATAGCAGAACCAGGCTCTGCCATGAATCGAAGTGAAAACAAGATTAATGTTGACTTCTTTCAATGGTCTTCCTCGTTTCTAGGTTAGAAAGTTTTCCTTATGGAAAAGATGCATTGGTGTGATCTTAGCTCTTTTCAGGAGTGGAATTTTTCAGTAACTTTCTTGTGTTGTTTGTTGTTGTTGTTGCTGTTGTTTGGGGGTTTGTTGTATATTGTTGTTGGTTTGGTTTTGGCTGTTTGGTTTTTTCGGTTTTTTTTTTTTTGTGTTGTGGTTGTTTTTTTTTTTTAAATTTATTCCCCCCCTTCTTCCTCAGGCTTTGGAAGTGTATCAACTTAAGAGAAACTAATTAGAGATTGTTTTGTTTCATCTGTGATTGGCTTACTGGATTCCAGTCCTGCAAGGTGTTGAGATCAGTGGGACTCTTCAGGTTTATAAAGCTGTTCAAATGAATGGGCATTTGTAGTATGACAGTGTATAGCCCTTTCTGTTGTGGAAAACAGTGCTGTTGAGCCTGGGCTTATGTGAATAGGTGGTGACTTTTTTAACACTAATCCAGAATAATTAAATATGATCCTCATTAGAGCTTGACTGGTTATTTAAATGTACCTGTAAAGAAGGGGATGAAACTTGCCATATAAAGCTCTTCAGTTACAGCATCCATATGATTCCTCATCCAAACACATCTGTTTAACTATATCTTACAGTATTTATGTCCAGTATAATTAAGTTGAATGTAGTTCAGACTCCAGTCAATTTAGAAACCAGTTACTCTGGAGCTGTTTGCAAGCTATTAGAAAATAGTTTACAGTTACTTTATGTTTGTGTCCTCTGTGGTGTTGACAAACACCTGAAAACTGTTGCTGCAGAGGAGTTATGGTTTCAGCCCAACCAATAACCGAGCCCCATACAGCTGGTTACTCACTCACTCCCCCACTGGTAGGACTGGGAAGAGAATTGGAAGAGTAAAAGCCAGAAAACTCGTGG
>JAWWLZ010000082.1:54384010-54396623 GCA_035041345.1 Poliocrania exsul
CAGCTGGTTACTCACTCACTCCCCCACTGGTAGGACTGGGAAGAGAATTGGAAGAGTAAAAGCCAGAAAACTCGTGGGTTGAGGTAAAGGCAGTTTGTTGGGAAAGCAGGAGCTGCACATGCAGGCAAAGCAGAACAAGGAGTTAATTTGGTGCTTCCCATAGGCAGGCAGGTGTTCATCCATCTCCAGGAGAGCAGGGCTCCATCATATGTAATGGTTACTTGGGAAGACAAACTCCATCACTCCAGACGTGCCCCCTTCCTCCTTCTTCCCTCTGCTTCATATACTGAGCATGATGTCATGTGGTCTGGAATATCTCTCTGGTCATTTTGGGTCACCTGTCCCAACTTTGCTCCCAACCTCCCATGTACCCCAAAGTCCCCTGCCAGTTTGGCAATATGGAAAGCAGAAAAGGCCTTGACTGTGTGTAAACCCAGCCAAAATGAGCACAATAGGTAACTAAACCCTGTGCTGCTCCGTGCTGCTAAACTGCCTTACAGCCTCAGTTCTGTCCTTTTCTCCTCATGTGAGCAGAAGAGTGAAGAGCCTGGCTCAAACACATTCACACATTCATTTCTTTCCATCAGGTTTTTATACTCAGTGATAATACACCCCTCAGCCTTCTCTTCTCAAGGCTGAACAGCAACAGCTCTCTTAGCCCCTGCTTCTTTAAAAGATGCTCCAGTCCAAGTGATGGTTCTGGTGTCTTTGTGACCTTGTGCTGGACTTGCTCACCCAAGTCCCTGTCTCTGTCGTACTGAGGAGCCCATAAATGGGCACTGAGCTTCATATGTGGCCTCATTAATAATGCTAAGCAGGGAGAAAGCATCATTTCCCTTGACCTGCTGGCAACACTTTGTGAGGCAGCCCAGGGTGCTGTTGGCCACATTTGCCATGAGGTTGTATTACTGACTCATGCTCAGCTTACAGTCCATGAGGACCCCCAGGTCCTTCTCCACAGACCTGTCTCCAGCCAGTCAGTCCCCAGCATGTTCTGGTGCCTAGGATTTCAGCTTGTTGAACTTAAGATTTCCCTTGACCCATTTTTTCCCACTTCTAAATGGCAGCTCAACCATCTGGTTTGCCAGACACTCCTCACATTTTTCTGTTGTCTTGGAACTGGTGCCATCCCACCACTCCCTCCACCATGCTTACTTGACTAGGAGGAGCCCCTTCTCCTGGAAAAGACTCCCTTTGTCCTGCCCCTGGGAATGACCTGAGGTGGTGTAGAATAACCTCCAGGTCCATGTCATGGCCCCTCCTGGCTACTGCAAAAATTAACTCTCCTGGCCAGAACCAGGATGCCACATTTTCTATCACTCTGCTGTTAAGTGCAAATGGTGTGTACAGTCACACAGGATACTTGACTGAATGTACCTGATTAAAACTGTGGACTGTGGAATGCAAACCAGCTTGGAACAGGCAGGTCCGTTCTCATCTGGAGAATGTATACTGAAGGACTGATCAAACAGTTTGAGTGTTGCAATTCTGTAATCTTTATTCCGTGTTCCATTTGACCTGCTGGATGTTTTAAACCATCAGCATAATTTTGTGAAATAACATGTTAGTGCTCAAACAAACAAAAACTCTTCTTTTTAATCTTACTAAGAGAAAACCAGAATGTTTTATAAACAGTTCTTTCAGTATGAGGTCTGTAAAAATGCGTATTGTTTTAAAATTTGGGTTTACTTTGTTTTCTTTGCCACAGAATCTCAGAGTTACGCAGAAGCCATTAACCACTCTATGGTGATGTCTGACAGCACTGTGGGAACTAATCCTTCTTTGCTGAGGGCCAACATGCAGATGGATCTCCCTTTTCAGCGCTGTTTTGCATCTTCATGTACTGTTTCAAGTAACAGTCCTATCGCAGGGGCAGAAAGGTAGGAAAAGATACTTTATTGTTTAGTTCTGCTATAGTTCCCAGCCAAGACATTGTGCTTGCACCTTCATTGCAGAGTGTTTGTCCAAGGACTTTGAGTTTGGTTGTGGCATTTAATGTTGATGTTAACCCACCAGCTGGAATTTACCACAGATGTTACTTACGTGTCAGGGACACAATTAGCTTTGAAGATAAATAGGAAGACAAAAATAAATAGGATTTTATGGGTCAGTTATGTTATGTTATGTACTAGCACAAGCTCATGCATGTTTTTCTGTGTGCTTAATCAGCATCTCTAATGTTTTACTGAAAACCTTTTCATGAAATTTCACATTGGAGTAAGTCATATGTGAGAGAAAGGGAGCACTCTTCTTACTGCAGCCCATGCATTTTTAATCAGTAAAATGTCAGCAGGTTTGTTTGGGTGGTGTATAGCTGACTCCCATTCAACTGCCCAGCAGGCTTAGAGATTTCATTATTTAATAATTGTATTGTGGTAAACATGTAGGGCTCTGGGCCAGAGCTCGGGTAGTATAAATTTACAAAGTAGTCCTTGGAGAAAGGAGCTTACAGCATAAGCTGAAAAACAGTAAGAAACAACAAACAAACAAAGAGCCCCTGGTTACTGTTTAAAGGTTTAGAACACCATAACAATGCATCGTAAGTCCTTAGTTGTGCCCTATATTTACTTAATAAACAAGGTAGTACCTTACACCTGGTGAGGTTACCTTCTCTATCACTCTGCAACAACATTCCTTTGTGGCTAATTATGCTATTCCTGTTCTTGGCTGTTTGGCTTCTTTTCCGCAGTAAGTATTTGGGAATGCTGTTGGTTGGTGTGTCAGACTCTCAGTGGGTACTTCAAGTATGTTGTTACCTCTTTATCTTTTATTTATCTTCCAGTCTAATTGGTGTCATTTTCAGTCAGTACTGAGACTGTGAAAGAATGTTTTGGTTTTTTGATTTCGAGTGTGAATCATGAGATTAAAAAAAGTATGTTGGTATTTGCTGCAGAGGAGGAGATGTAACAACTAAGTGGATATGTATTAAAAGCTTATCAGGCAATGCAGTTATTATCAAGTTTACATTCCTGCTTCAGACTTTATCTAGAAAATTTTGTTCCCTTCTTTCTAAAGTTTTTTCTGTCATTTTTCATTTCATCTGGCAGATAGCTACAGCTGTAGGATTTTTTTTCTTGCCGCAATGTCTTGTTCCATTTGCTTCCCTTTAATTTCTTTATGGCCCTTCTACTTTTAGCTGCTCAAATGTACTGCCATCCATGTCCACAGTTCCCTTTTAATTAAGTCTTTTCTTTTTTGAATTATATCTTAATGTCAGCTCGTTTCCCCTTGCATGTCACAATGAGTTTGTTCACTCTAGATTTTATAATATTGGTAATATTTTCCAGCTACAGTCTAAGGACATCCATTTTTAGAAGCAGGGAGGCAACTGTAATTTTTATCAGATGATTTAATCAGCAGCTTAGTTTCTCGTGTTTAGAAGGAATTTTTATTTATTTTAACTTGAATAGGTAAAATTGCTCCACAGTAGAAAAATCTAATGTTTGCTGTTGAAATTTTTAATTCTATAAATCAAATTTATTCCACTGTCAAATAAATCCATGGCTGGACCTGCCTCATTCCTTTAATATAAATTGTATTAAAAGGAACCTGGTCTGCAAGATGGGCCTTGTGAACTGTGTCTCTATCATAGCTATTAGTTTATTGTGTGATGGTGCACAACTGCCTCCTTAGCCCATTTTTTCTTCCTTTTCTATTTTTTTTGGATGAGCATAAGACACTCTGCATGTAAGAACTGGTGTGGCTGTGTCAGGTTCCTTCTACAAACCTCCACCTCTGATGACAGCTTTTGCATAAGAAATTCTTGGCTCCTGCTGCTCTTTTACAGGTAGAACTTCAGTTCACCAGGACCACTGTATGTGAAGCAATGCCTCACTAAACTGATTTTTAGTAAACAGGGAGAAGGAGAAGTATTTTTAACTGTCATTGATCTGGTGGACTGGTTCATGGTGCAGACTCAGAAACTATCCCATCAACATTGCTAGGTTTAGGGTGAGATAAGGCAGAATGTAATCACCTACATTGAAGAAATGAGTGGTCAGGGTGAGACTGGAATCCTTTGATCCAGCAGGATTACCTGGTTCAGCATGTTTTCAAAGAGCATCCTGAGGTATTGTCCTGGATGTAGTGTTTCATTGCTTTCTGTGATTGCTGAAGTATGGGTTGTACAGTGACATTTTAAGGGAATGATTTGGCCGTTGTTTTATTTTTGTGTTCAATTTTTGTCTTTTTGTTTTAACAGCTCTTCTGCAGCAGAACATCCTTGGCTTGAAAGCAGCCCTAAAGCTTCCCCGTCACACCAGTTTTCAATGGGAAACACCAGGCAGCCAGGAGGTTATCTCGTGCCCTCTGAATTTTCCAGTACTGTGCAAGATGTCTCTCTCTTGTCTCATTTCCAAAGTCCAGGACTGCAAGTTGTCACCCTGAACAACCTGGAGAATTCACCAGCAGAACCACAGCAAGAACAGGCTGTCAGCAGCGGTGCCCATGCCTACCTGAGCTACAGTGGGGCTATCAGGGGCAGTAGCTCCCCTCGAGAGGAGGCACAAGCTACTTGCATAGCTAATGCTAGCACCTCTCCTAAAACCCTGAGCTCATCAGTGACACGTGCTGAGGACAATGGCTTTTTGACACAAAACTTCCTTACAGTGACCTCTGGACACAACAGCCAAAACAGTGCAGTTCAGCAGCATCACGAAGGGAACCTGCATGCTCAACCACCTCTTCCAGAGAAGAAGAGGTCCTCTGAAGGAGAACGTTCCTTTGCCTCCGTGTCACCTTCTTCAAGTGGCTTCTCCAGCCCTCATAGTGGAAGCACAGTCAGCATTCCCTTCCCAAACGTCCTCCCAGATTTCTCAAAAACGTTAAGCCCTTCCCCAGTGCCAGGTAAGTTCTGCATCAGAGAAATGCAAAATGCATTAGGCTTTATATGAGTTTGTAAAAAGCATTTAGGAGATTTTAGAAGTGGAGGAGAGAAAAAAAGAGAGAGGGGAAAAAAAAAAGCAGTGGAATAAAAATGGCACAGAGAACTTGAATGTTTGCAGGAAGTGGTGCCAGTTCACTGTCTTTGGATGTGTTATTCAGAAAATGAGGCTGCAGAGTTCTCCCTGCACTTCTTAGATATCAGCCAAGAGCAGCCTACCTTTTCAACTGCCAAACTACAAGTGAGTAATGTGGAGTCCAATTTCTTTTAAAAGGGACTGGCTTCTCTCTACGCCCTTTAGACTTGTGCCAAGAATAGTTAAAAATGTAGATGTGTGTTTGCTGGACCCTGTTGGAGAAGTGTGTATTTAATACAGCTTTATAACTGTAAGAGTTTTTAATATTTTTTTTATTTTGCAGAATGAAACTTCAAACATGTAGTGGATCTTACATCTTATTATATGGTTCTAAAACAGCTCAGTGTCTCTATATTGTCCTAATGATGAGATCTTTGAGTAATTAAGGTGATTGGAAGTTAGAAAGAAAATGGAAAATGCTTTCATATTTTTAAAAAATTATTTTTTCCCTTTTATTTTGCAGAAAACCCAACTGATACAAATGTGACTGTAAAATTTGTTCAGGACACATCCAAGTTCTGGTATAAGCCAGATATTTCACGAGAACAAGGTATATCAACTGACATATTTTCTGGCATATCTGTTCACTGAAAACCTAGTTCATGAAGTCTCATGTTTTGATACATATCTGATGTCTAAAAGAAATATAAAACTTAATAGTATGTGTGCTGTTCTGACATGACCTCAAAATAACATATTAGCTAGAAGTCATCAAAAAAGTATCCTCATCTAGGAGTCCTTCTGTAGCCTGAATTTCAGTTGTCAGCTGCAAGTGATATAAATAATTTCTTAAAGGTAATGAAATACCCTTTGGTGGAACAGCATCTTTATGGAGTAGTACAGTGCAGATACAGTACATTGGTATGTAGGTGTATTATTGAATGAGCTGAAGAAAACTTTTATTACCTGTGTGAAAATGTGTGCTTACATTGAGTACTGCATCCAGCACAGGAAGGACAGGGACTTGTTGGAGTGAATCCAGAGGAGGGCCACCAAGTTAATTAGAGGCAGGGAGCACCTTTCCTCTGAGGAAAGGCTAAGGGAATTTTTGTTCAGCCTGGAAAAGAGGTTTTGGAGTTGACCTAATTGCAATCTTCCAGTGCCTGAAAGGAGCCTACAAGAAAGGTGGAGAAGGACTTTTTACAAGAGCATGTAGTGACAGGACGGGTGGAATGGCTTCAAACTGAAGGGAAGTAGGTTTAAATTAGATATTAGAAAAAAATCTTTACTGTGGTGATGTTGAGGCACTGGAACAGGCTGCCCAGAGAAGTTGTGGATGCCCCATCCGTGGAAGTGTTTAAGGCCAGATTGGATGGGGCTCTGCTCTGATAAGAGGTGTCCCTGTCCACAGCAGGAGTGTTGGAAGTAGATGATCTTTAAGGTCCATTCCAACCCAGGCCATTCTATGATTCTGTGATTCTGTGAACTTCCTTCTTGTCCCTGCAGCAGTGCCTGAGGAATCAAGTGCAGTTGTTCTGACTGCTTGTGTTTATATTGTAATATTAAGCTGTGCTGAATTGTGATTAATGAGTTATGGCAGGATTTTAAACCGTGATTTTTAAAATGGGATTGTCAGAAAGCAAAAACTACTAATTAGTTCTGCATTGAGAAGGATATTCATACTAAACCAAAATAGAGTGAACTTCAGCTATTGGCAAACAATGAATTGCTGTGTCTGTCTAGTTATTAGGTTCTCAGAGGGTGAAGATGTTGTTGAGTAGTGGTAAATACGCCCTCAGGTGAATACAGATCATAGAAAACAGAACATGAATTAATTTTTGGTTATGTGTTACTGGTCCTTTCACTCCAATCCCCTTCGCCTTGTCTGCTCACCATCCATAATGAGAAATGAGCCTTTAAATGTACTGAAAAATATTTTCTAACTTGATGCATGTCCAGGGAGGGGAGTAGATCAGAAAGGAATTTTAAACCTAACTGCTTGAACAAATGAGATGGAAATCTTCCCAACCTTTTAACATGCCTCTTTACATTCTTGAAGTAAAATTCCTTTTAAAAAGTGTTTTAAGATACTGTTGCTGAGGAGAGGGAGCATTTGTTATTTTTTAATGTGTTTAATAGAATGCTCCTGTGACAAATTATTTGTGTCTTCGTGTGTGTTTAGAAGTGTTGTATGAGTACTGCTGAATTGGAGGTTTATACCTATTCACCCTCATCCTCTCAAAAACACAAGATGATGTGAAAAAAGATTTTTCCTTTGCCATCTGACACATGAATAGAACAGAATATATACATTTGCTTTACTTGAACAGAAGAGACAATTATCTCTGCGTTTTCCTGATTTTTTTGTTACTTCCCCTTTTTTCGTGTTAAAAATATTGTGGTTTTGATGTAATCATTGCTCAGGCCTTGCAAAATCTGTCTCCATGCCCCATATGCATAATATCCATGTTGTGTGTAAACAGACAATTACGGAGTTCATGGTCAAATTTGGGCTTTTTCTAGGATTTCTCTGGAGGATTGCTGGTTGTTAGAAATTCTAGAAACAAACACAAGTATTTCTAAAAAGTTTATGGAGTTGGAGGGGGAAGCAAAGTACAAAGGTTGTATTAAGATCAGTCTTTCACTTTTTGTCTGTTTTCAAAACAAGTTTCAAATTTTGGGCTACTGGATTTCAAAGTCTGCAGCAGATTGGTGTAAAAGAACAGCGATTTCCCTGAAAGTGGTTCCTCCTGGGAAGATCTTCATATCACACTTGCAGAAGAGATCCCAGAATATAGATGTGAAATATTTTAGTGCTTGGACAAAGAGCAGAATATTCACTTACATCCCTTCCTTTGTTTTGAAACTACTAAAGGAGTGAGACTGCTTTGCGGGGACAGAAACTTGGTGGGGGATGAAAACGAATCTGTTCTGCTTTTTGAAGCTGAATAGGTAGAGAAAACCAGTGCTGTCTGGTTGGCATGGGAATTACAGAGAGCTGTGCAGTCTGTAATGCTTTAACAAGTTGACAGAATCTAAACAGAAATCAGCTTCCTCTTGCACTGATTGTAGGAATCCTGGTGTGACCTGAGCATCCTCTTCTCAGTTTAAAAATAAGTAGGAGTCTGTACATCAGGCTTCTCTTGAAATAAATATCTGTGAAATTTGGACAAGGTATTTCCACTTGGGTCCCCCAAATATGCTTGGTTGTATTCTCTTCTACAGCACTGGGGACAGAGAAAAGGACCTTATTTCTTTTAATCTTGAATTAATTATAGATTTGCACTTCTGTGCTTTTTGAGTGTGTGCATTGTTCTTGAGCTGTTTTTCTCTCTCTTTCCTGGAATCCCTTGCAGCCATTGCTGTTCTCAAGGACAAGGAACCCGGGTCATTCATCGTTCGAGACAGTCATTCCTTCCGGGGAGCCTATGGGCTAGCAATGAAAGTTGCTACACCACCTCCTTCAGTGCTGCAGTTAAAGAAAGGTATTTTAAGGCTTCTGTGTATTATTAAACAAGCCATACATAGTAGGCAGTCCTTATTACAGGATAATATGTTATAATCTTCCTCTTCTTGTTAGTACAACTTGAATTGCAGGCTCCATTTGGTACCTTGTTAAGTGAGATTGGATAAGATGCCTATTGTACTATACGGTTTCACCATAATTTGGAAATGTCTGTGCGTTGTGGCTGTGCATTTGTACCTTCTCAACCTAATAGAAGTCAGTATCATCTCAGTAATTAGTCCTCCCTAGTAATCAGAAGTCTGTATTTGATTCACAGACTACCACAGACTACAACTTTTGCTTGGTTGAATATTTTTGACCCCAAAGTTTTGGTTTCAGACTGTTCTACTTCAGATATAAATCTGAGGAGGTTCCCTGAGGAAAAATGGTAATTGTTTAACAGAAGTGGTGAGATACACTCATTCTGCTAGCTTCAGTGCCCTCCTGTATACATTGTGCCTGATGGTTGTGAAAGGTAAAATGAGAAGAACATACAGAAATCATTAATTGATGTATGGAAACTCAGCATCCAATATGTGTAGTGTTCTTGGTTCCATTTGTGCTACCACACGGGTAGGGGGGTTATTTTTATTGCTGCTGTTTTTCTTTAACAAAGCTTACTATGTTTCATTAGTGCTGGTTAGTGAGCTAAGCAACTGAGGTCACAGGAAAACAATGATTCTTAGGATTGTATGGTTTTGTCTGTTTTGGTTGGTTGGTTGGTTTGTTTGTTTGTTTGGCTGTTGGTTTGGGTTTCTTGGGTTTGGGTTTGCTTACTCTGGGGGGCAAGGTTAGCAGTCCACCTCTAGCACTTTCAAATTTTGATTCAATCTGGTGTCTTGAAACAACTTCTATTAACAATTTGCCATATACTCCTTCTTTTTATTGCCAGTAAATATTAGCAGAACCAATTCAATGTCACAGACAACAGAGGTGTACTGGAGTGGTGTTAGCAACAAGGAGGCAAATTAGAAGTGGCTGTAGGTGTTCTTAGTGATTTTTTCATAAAATCAGACCAGTGAAGTCTAGGAAGATATGGAAGTCCAAACTCTAGTAGCCTTTAAGAGACAGTTTACGTTAGTAGTACCACAGGCAAGTGGTAGTGAGATGGTAGCATTCTTCCACTTCTCACTTTGTGATACTTAGCTTTTTTGATTTCCACTGTTTCATCCTAGAAGGCACAAATTCCTGCAGGATCTTTTCTTCTAGGCTTCCCCTTCCTACACACCTTGTAGTCATTTATGTGAGTCATTTTGTGAGAGCTTAACAGCAAACAGTAAACTGTTTGAAAAAGTGTTCTTTGCAATATTTGCTTGCATAGAAGTTTCTGCTGCCCATGTTAATGTGTTCAACTGTATTAGCCTGAAAGTCAACCCTTGATGTGTTTCCTGCCAGATCAGTGTCAAAGGGAGCATTTGTGTTTGTGACTCTTTTGTTAAGGTTTGAATGATGGCATGGCTTTGATTCCCTGCTATGAAGCTGCTCTGTAGTTATGTGGAGAGGGATTCAGTTTGTAGTTAGGCATGAAATCTTGTGAATCAACCTTTCAAGAAATAATTGTCTTAATTATATGTCTACATATGTATGTATATGTTTGAAAGAATGCTAAATCTCAAGGGAATTTTATATGTCTCTTGGACTTTGAATCTCCCCATTATTTCCAACATAGCAATTTTGGTTTGTCCTGCATTCCAGAGATGAAAACTGTCTTTAAAAATGTAGTGAAACCTGAGTATTTAATTTAATTGTTTATTTTCAGGAACAGAAACTTAGCATAAAACTGCAAATACTTTGAAATGTAAAAATTCACTGAGAGACTTTGCATCATTACCTTTGTCTAGCTAAATCTTCTATTGCTTTAATCTCGAAAAGTTCTGCAACAGAACTGTCACTGGAAATTGGAGGGTTTTTTGTACTTTTACTTTCTTGTGACATTGGATACAAGTTCTTTTAATGGCAAGTGAATCAAAATTTCTAACCATTCATTTTCCAAATTTTTGTTCCCATCTGTCTGTGCTTGGAAATTCTGGACACCAGTGTATATTTGGATGTCAGTCACTTAGGAATATAAACCCATTTCCTCTGATTGTCTAAAATGAGCTATTTGCTTATTTGTTTGTTGCAAAATAGCCTTTTTCCTACAGCTTGTAATTTTACAGCAGAGTAAGTCTAATGTATTCTTTGCATGCTGTATATAAAATATTTGGTGATAATGTGGAAAAACTTCTTCATAAAGACCTGCTAATTTGTGAGACTTGTCTGTTCATTGCTTCTTTTCATGAGCTTTCTTTTTCAACACAGTTGGAGACTTGTCAAATGAACTTGTAAGGCATTTTCTGATTGAATGTACTCAGAAGGGGGTACGCTTGAAAGGATGCCCGAATGAACCGTACTTTGGTAAGTACTGTGCATCCCAGGGACAGAGAAAATGGAAACAGTTTGTGTTTGCCAGTGCTGACTTGGGTGGAGTGCAAATGAGAGAATACTTTACTTGAGCCCTGATGACTTCTGTAGGAACCCCACTGTAAAGTTACAGAGCCTTGTACACATTTACCTTAAGTAGATATGCAGGGTGCTCTAGCGTAGATGCACATGACCAAGCTTCAAGCAGTCAAGCTTGTCTACCACTACCAATGTTGCTGCAGATAGCTCAGCTAGATCACTGTTATGATCCTTATGGGTTCATGAGCTTTGCTTTATTTTGTCCTGTGTTATATTTATTCTGTGTATAAGCTGGCTAAAATGACACCAGAGTGATACATTCACAAAGTACATTAGGCTGTGTCAGTCTACCTAGTGTAATATGATGGAAACACATTACCTGTAATGATCAGGAGCCAAACACCCACCCAGCTTCTCACTTCATTTGCTTTCCTCAGTGGGGCAGAAGGGGAAAGTAGGATGAGAGCTCATGGGTGAAGTTGAAAACGGGATGATTCTAACCAGTTACTGGGCAAAAGAAAATCAACTTGAGGAAAATTAATGTTTCTCCAACAAAAATCAATATTCAGGTAAAGAGATTTTGAGGAATACATTCAGTGCAGGTGCAGTGTGATCTGTAGGTTGAGCTCTGGCTCATGGAAGTCCCAGGCAAGATGCCATGACTTGCCTTGCCTTTGCATAACAAAGGGCCTGTGGACCTGTGGCTCAGCCAGGACACCAGCTGACAACCCCTAGACTTTGCAGTGCTTAGGCTGTGAGGGTATAAAACCCAGGGATTCCTTTATTTGGAGTCCCTCTTGAAGTCACACAGCTGGAGTTGTTATTTTGTTATTGCACCAAGATTGAATTGTTTTAAACATTGGGATGTCTGAGACTTTGCTAAAACCTGGGTTGAGCCCGTAAGGAAAACTGGTCTGACTGTGAGTGTGGAGTGTGTGGCTGCAAAGAGGCCTCAGTCCCAGCTCAGGCGGTGAGAGTGTGACTGCCAGAGGGCTTCTGGATGGTTGAACAAGGAAGTTCCCTTAACATAAGAAACAAAAGACAAGTATGAAAATAACACTTATCCTTCCCCTTTTCCAAGCTCAATTTCATTGCTTACTCAAGGACTCCTCATGCCCACTGCAGGGAGGTGGGTGATGTGTGGTCATAACAGAACAGTTCCTTTGCTTTTTCATCCCTCTCCCAGTTTTTCCCTGCTGAGATGTGGGCTTTCCCCAGGGACTGCCATACTTAGAAAAAAAAAAAAATCTGTTCCATATCTCCTTCAGAAAGTGCCAGTGTGAGGGCATCTAGAGGCTGTGGGTGGGAGATGCCAGCTTGGATGTAACCTAACCTTAACCCCTCCACCCCTGGCTACAAGGCTTGTCACATACACCCAATACATCCATGAAAAAGGGCCATCTACCATAAAATTAACAAGTGTAAATTGACAAATCCTATTTAAAGTAAACGTGTATTCAAGTTCCTCAGTGTGTGGCATGAGACTTGCTTCAAATCAGAATTTTTAGTCCATTCCTACCTTGATCTTGAAGTACCTGTTTATGGCACCAATCATTAGTTTAATTAGTTTGAAGATTAGTCCTAATCTTTCAATGTATACAGCCTCAAAACTGCTTCACAAAGGAGGTGGACAGCACCATCACACACTTGTGTGAGTAAGACAGTGAAGGAATAATAGTTTGGAATCATTGGTCTTTGCATTTCTGTA
>JAWWLZ010000082.1:54396723-54412431 GCA_035041345.1 Poliocrania exsul
CAGCACCATCACACACTTGTGTGAGTAAGACAGTGAAGGAATAATAGTTTGGAATCATTGGTCTTTGCATTTCTGTAAGACCCTTGCAGAACTGGGTCATCTTTACATTTCAAAGAAATTTTTGATGAACTGTTAAAAATAAGTTTCGTTTTGGTTGAATTGGGATTTTTCTCCCGCACAGGGTTATAATGTTTGATGCTTGTTAGTAAATGGGATTGAAGGATGGCTTTTTGTACAAACAGATTGATGAATATTGTACCTTCCTCTTGCTGCTTAGAGTACAGTTTCACATGCCAATGTCAATGATTAATGTTTAATTATTTTAATTAAGCCAAGTCCAAATGATAAAAGTGTTGTTGAATAGAAAAGTGTAATTTAATAGAGAATGCGATGTACCTCACTGCTGCATTGAATGAAAGAGGTTTTACCTAGACCATCTTTTATACTTCTAGAAGTACAAAATGAAGGTGTGTGTAGACAGGACACTAGACAGTGAAGATGAGATAGCTAAGAGGTAGAACTGCACACTCTTTCTCTGCCTCATAATACAGCAGTGACCTCTTGTGCTCTTACCATCTTTGTAAGATTTTACTACATTTAATGTAGCAGAAGTTAAGAGTGTTGAAAAGAATCTACTGACTATATGTCACTGGTTTTGTCATTTTTGTGGTTTCTCCATTTGAAGCAAAGACATTTAGGTTAGGATTTAGGCAGTGTGTTTAAGCAGGGAAAGGGAGCATATGATTGTGATTAATGAGTTCAGGATCATCCAACTAGGTTAGTGTTGGGAAACATGAATATACTGAAGTTGGCCCAAGAAGATATTGGATTCTTCTTGGTCTCTTGGTGCCAAGAGATATTTTTTTTTAAAGGGAAGGAGAAGGGACCCTTGGTCCATAAAATACTTGAAAGTGAACCTAACCTCTTTTTGTCCACCAAGTTAACTGTGCATGTGTTGTTACTTTTGTGACCACAGGAAGTTTGACAGCTCTTGTGTATCAGCATTCCATCACTCCACTGGCATTGCCCTGCAAGCTCCTCATCCCAGACAGAGGTATGCTCGTTGAAGTACAAAAGAGATATACCCAGGCAAGCTCTGCTTCAAAGTGTCACTGTCTGAGGGCAGGTGAATGTATCACAAGTTGAGACCTAAGTAAAAATGCACTGTGAAGGAAGCTGTGTTTTAAATGTGGTTCTTCAGTACTGGTGACAACCCTTATCCAAGGTGTAGTTGTGAACATACTAGTACTGTGATATTCCAGTCATAAACATATATGCCTCATGGAAATCCACACTGTAATCTAGCATGTAGGAAGACAAATGTACTTCTTAAACATGATATTATGCCCATGTATGGTTAGGTTTAACCACTCATTCAGGTGTGAGTGGCAAGTAAATAAAGAGCAGAAGGTTCCCTGAATGTGACGCCAGCAGGAAGGGCATAGCAACTTAGACAGGTTCAAATGTAAGTAAATGATCAAAAAGCCTGTGTTGCTTTGTGGGATTAAAATTCTAATTTTGGTTATGATGATTTCATAAACCACTTTTAGACAACAGCAAAATGATGCCAATGCCTGTCCCATAGATAGAGTTGTCTGATACTCTCCCACATGAAGTTAACCCCATATGCATTATTGAAATGTTAAACATTTTAGTGGTTTTTGACTGAACTCATTAAACTTCTGTTAAAGACTGTACATCAGTGTTCAGAAATAGCATTTGATTTATGCAGATGCATTAATGAAACCATTCTGGCACAAAAATATGCTGTGGTAAATGAGATAAAAGATCTCATTATATGGCAAAACAGGGTGGCAGGTGGGCTTGTTCTCCTTACCCATCTCACCTAAAATGGAAACTTCTTCTGTCTGCCAGAGGTGCAGGACTGAAACGTTTGCCTGGCCTTGAGTAATCCTCATCTACTGGACAACTCTTGGCCAGAAACATGGAACAATCTTGTACCTGCAATTACAATAATTCCTGTGGATTTTTTGCTGCATCAGAGTTTTTTGCCTCAAGTACTGCAAGATGCACAATCTTTACTTTCTGTCAATAAAGGAGATAACTACATAGGTCTATGCTGCAGGGGCACACATGATGCCACATAAAAACAGTACTTACAGCTATATTCCTTCACTACAACCTGAAAATATTTTAAATAGTGCAGTTTTAATTATCTCATTTGATTTGTCTAGCTTACACTAATTTATACATAAAGATTTTGTGTTACCACAATGAAGTCAGTTACTATATTTTGATTCAGAAGGTGACAACAAAATGCTTCTTATACTAAACTCATACTTGACCATGTGCTTTGATTTGTTAGATTTGAGTCCATACAAGACATTGCCAGTGTTTTCTTTTTGCAGATCCCTTGGAGGAGATGGCAGCAACTTCTCCACAAACTGCTGCAAACTCAGCTGCGGAGCTTCTCAAGCAGGGTGCAGGTCTGTTAAACTTTTTGTTTGCATTTGACTGTCACCAAAGTTTTTATCTTACAGTATGGGAGAAGCTGAAGCTTAGACTGAAGGATGTGCAAAGGGAGGAGTCAAATTTAGAGTGCTGTATAGAAGTGTAAAGGGCGCAGTGAGGATATTTACCAGTTTTTTTCTGTTTTCTGCAACCTCCTCCTAAGTTCTACAACCCTGTCTTTGCTTTACAGTCATATGTCTCATGAGACTATGAGGTATACAGAGGTTTCTTCAAGAACAGCAATTTTTAAGCAGTGACGCTGCTTTCATAACTGATGAACTTAGAGAGTGGTTGCACAGGTTCATGAGCTATGTCTGAGGTCTGCAAAAGCCAACTAAGGAAGGTGTACAGTAGGGCTAAGTTCTCATCATAGGGGTCAACAATACCACTGGAAAAAGCTTACTGTCACAGCAGTCTGAAAAGAAATAAAAATATTCAACTACACTTGGTGCTGC
This sequence comes from Poliocrania exsul, assembly GCA_035041345.1. Taxonomy (NCBI): domain Eukaryota; kingdom Metazoa; phylum Chordata; class Aves; order Passeriformes; family Thamnophilidae; genus Poliocrania; species Poliocrania exsul. The sequence continues at coordinate 54,399,651 of JAWWLZ010000082.1, forward strand.
ATGTTGTTAGGAAATGGCCTGTGTCTTTCCCACTGGATGTTGGTTTATGGATTTTCATGCATACTGCAGCACCCACTCTGGGAAGTTAAGTTGTTGTATTGTGAGATTATTGATGTGACAGAAGATTATTGATGTGGCCAGACTACCTCCAAACAGTGTGATGCTGTGCATTGGTACCATATCCATCACTCTCAAATGGAGGTATTTGCAGGAGCTGTGTAGAGTTGGCTCTCCTTACCTGCTCTGTGTACAGCTGAGCCAGAGAAAGCTAGTTAAACATCCTGTCTGAAAAAGGGTGGTGGCATCTAACTCACTCTATTGGACATTGCTCTTAGTACCTTTTAGTAATCTTAGAGTTGTCCTTAGTAGAAATACAGACACATGTGTGCCCAGGGGATGCTGTGAATTCTCCCCAGGAACTGTCTATCCACTCAACTAGTGCTGTTAGAGCGCGGAATACACATTTGCCACTCTTTGTTTGAGTGAATAATTTTATTAATACTATATAATAGCAAGTTACACTGCACCATGTTTGATGACACTGTACTATGGAGTATTCTACAGTATAACGCTGTATAATATTAGTACCTCTTTTCCTAGTGCTAACTGCATATTTGATACAAAACCAGGTAAAAAAAGTAACTGTTCAGTGAGCATCTATAGAGATATGTCAGAAGTTACTAATAACTCTAGGAGAAGGATAGTGCTTTTAGAACCTAATAAGCACATGCTGAAGCAAAGAATAGGCCTAAAAATGTATGTCAGTAATTTTTGTCAGTGTGGAAGTTTTTTTGTTTGCCCTAAAATCACTAATCCTACAAAACACTGTGGAATTGAGAAGTGAGCTTTGCAACAACCCTCAATTCTTTCTGTGGTGAAAACATTCTTGTGTTGCCAAAGAAGTGAATGGTTTAAATACCATTTGAAACTGAGAAATGTTTGAATATGTGCTGCAATTATGCATTTTCTAATTGGCTGATGTGCTTGAACTTAAAAGCAAAATATCCCCTTTCTTTCCTCTCAGGAAACCCTTTGCTCCAGTAGTGCTACAACTGTACTCTCTGATGCTGCCCTGTATTTATTTAAATTTCAGGACCAATGGATAATAGATAAATATAGTCATTGGCTTTAATATAATGTTATTAAAAACATAGGGAGAGCAAAAGGCCTATGACCTCTCAAAGTCCTCTTTCACTGCAGCGTGCAACGTGTGGTACCTGAATTCAGTGGAGATGGAGTCCCTCACAGGCTACCAGGCAGTGCAGAAAGCCTTGAGCCTGACGCTGCTGCAAGATCCTGCTCCTGTCTCAACCGTGGTCCATTTCAAGGTGTCTGCACAGGGAATCACACTGACAGATAATCAAAGAAAGTAAGCAAAAGAGGGATGGGAAGAGAATATCTGGCCCTATCCCCAGCAAGTGTTGTCTACTGTTGATTTAATGTTCCTAGTTACAGTCTGCGAATTCTGCGTTCTCAGGGGATAGTAGGATTGTCTAAGGGGTTATGGTGACAGTGTAAGCTGGCTGTAGTACTGGGGCTATGGACATTAGTACTTAAGCTATGGACATGGCCTCCACATGGCATATTTTACCTCTGGAAGGTCGTTTTGCCATGGCATATTTTTGTTATTTCTTGCAAAAAGGGAAGGTAATGGCTTTGCCAGTCTTTGATATTGAACCTGTTCAGTGAAATAATTTATCTTCACAGTGCCCTTCAGCAGTATCACTGAACAGAGATAACTTAAGCAGATGCCATGTATCTCCACTGTTTGAAACAGTGCTTTGAATAGCCTGTAAAAATCTATGATAAAAAGTTAATTTATATTTACTCTGTACTAAATGCTGTTTAGGCTACCAAACTCTTTTTTGAAAAATGACAGTAGCAAAGGAGGGACAACAGGAATTCATTATAGATTAAAAAAAAAAATAGTGCCACACTTCTTAATTCCATGGGTTCTGCAAAAGTGTTTTAGCAGATCAAGGACAGAACCTTAAACTGTAACACCTAGGAGTTTGTATATTTTGAAACATAATATGACCAAAGTATTCACCAGTTCCAACAAGTTGCATGTCCCACTAACCTGGTATCTAAATGACCACTTTTTAGAAAAAGTAGATTTCATACTCATAGTCCTTTTTCTTAGGTTGAGGATTAGCTTTCCTTTGGTTCAGGAAGCTGATGTTAGTATTTTAAATATGGATTTATTTGCTTGGAGCAGTTCAGGTGGCTTTCAAAGTCACTCAGAGATAGCAAAAAGAATATATTGCCATTGTTAAGACTAAAAATAATTTACTTTTCAGATCTATTTATTTTTTAAAATTTTAAGTATCTTAAATGTGTCTGATATTTGTTCTGTTTCTTCCTATCCAGACTCTTTTTTCGGCGACACTATTCAGTCAATACTGTTATTTTCTGTGCTTTGGATCCACAGGACAGAAAGTAAGGAAGATAAGCAGTATTTTTAATATGTTGTTTGTATTGTTGATCCACAAAAAAACCCCATCACCACCAACCCCCCAAAAAAGAAAAAACCCCAAACAACCAAACCCCCCAACAACCAAAAAACACCCACTAAAACCCAACCCAAAAGCCAAATCAGAAACTAACACAGTTTTTATTTCTCCATTCTATTTTTTAATGCTTTCTTAATGGACAAGATGGATGAAAGATGGCCTTTCTGCAAAGTAAGTGGATACCTTCATGAGTATCTTTTAACTGAATGTTTTAAGAATATCACTAAGCTGATCAGTTTCTTGGTTTTCTAAATTACCTTTGTCAGAGATGTAGAAGGGAAAGCTGCTGTTCACAGACAAAAGTCTCTCAGCTTACTGTAATTAGACTTTCATTGCTTCATCTACACCTCTGCAGGTTGAGGCCTTATTATGTGATGGGTGATGGTGGGATGTGTAGAGCCAGAGGTAGCATGGTTAATTTAGATTGCAGATCTGTGATTTGACTAAGATTTCAGAAGTTAAAACAGAACTATTTGTACTCTAACACAAACTTACTCGTCTCACTTGGATACATTTTTTTAAAAAAATCCCCCCATGATATGTAGATGAAAATACTCCTAGTAATATTAGTGTGTGGCATAAATGAGTAATTACCAGTGGATTGCAAAGTGTTTTATGTTGAAGGTAAATGTTATTGTCACCCTTTAACCAAAAGAAGTAACCTAAACAGAGAGGTTCAGGCACTTGTTTCTGGGAAGTGAAAAAGAAGAATAAAGAAATAGATGGCCCAAGTCCTTTTTCCAATACTCTGTCCACTGGATGTGTGTCCCTCAAAAATCTCTTTTTAGGCGATCCATGATACACCACACCATACTCCCCAAGGCAGGTAAGAACAGCAGTATTGAATCAGATTAAATAATCCCAAGGGTCAGCAGCACATCTTTGACAACAAACAAGAGTAGAAGGAAGGGGACAGTCTCCTTCCCTGAGTCTCTCCTGAGATGTCTGGTCCTTCTGGACCACTGTGTTTAGCAGTCACATGGAACCTTGTCCATCAGAACAGAGGAAGTTTGGTTTGTGTGCTTGGTTTCTGCAGTATCTTTTCTTTATGAAGAGAGGTGATGCCTGCCTGTCTGTTCTCTGACATCCTGTGATTGCTGCCCTTGCAGAGTGTTTGGGTTCGTTGCCAGGAAGCAAGGCAGTGCTACAGACAACGTGTGCCACCTCTTTGCAGAGCACGATCCAGAGCAACCCGCCAGTGCCATTGTGAACTTTGTATCAAAGGTCATGATTGGATCGCAGAAGAAGATGTGATGCCTTTTCATCCTTGATTCAGAGCTCTTCGCTGACTTCACTGAAAGAAATCACTGTGAGAGGGAGAAAGGCTATTCAGCAACAATATCTGAACCTTGTCATTCCCAATAAGGAAAACAGAGGATGGTCTGTGTACTGTGTTTGCAAGAGTTCAGGCTTTTATTTGAAGATGCATCTGACTTCACACAGCATTCTTTCTTTGTTTTTATATCAGAGGACAAAACAAAAGAAGCTGAGTGCCACCCAAACCCATGTAGCCCATACATGAATGAAGCATAAATGAAAAACTTTTCTCCTGAAGGGTTATTAATATATATTCACATGCTGTTTCTCATCCTTTATTGGAGCATTTGATTGTACTACTTTTTTGTCCAGAAAGTGTCTAACCTCCACAAACACACTTGCCATGGTTGCATCAATGGTAGCTGTAGGTCTTGTGAACATGCTCTTAAGAGAATGATCATCCAAGAAAGACCATTTGCTCTTCCCTTCATCTTTGTGATCAGTCATGGGAACTGAATGGAGAAAGGAGAAGATGTATGTGAAGAGAAGGTTTGTGCAGGTTGCTTTCTGGTAAGAAAGGAGTGGCACTTGGAATATTCAGGGAGATAGCTCTGCATTTAGAGTTGAGAAGGTTGGGTTGTTTTGCTTTGGAAATTTTTAAATAAGGGAGAAGTGGCAGAATAAGAAAAATGTTTATGTGGAAATTTGTTCTGTAATTAGGGGGTTTTGTATTATTTTTATACAAAGAACTAAGCAGGGAAGCTTCTGCATTTTAATAATTGCAGGATAAAAATGAGGGGAAAGCAAAGTGGAAAATAGTATAATTTATATATTTTTACCTGTTCCAGATTATTTATAGTAGGTATCAGGTCTTGATATGTCATACAGACAATTCTGAAACTAGACCATTGCTGAGTTTTGCCTCCTTAGCTATTTTGTGTAAGTAAAAATGTGTATAACCTGTACTTTGCTTAGAGGCAATATAGAGTCTGGTATTTACACTTTTGTGTTACAGTGACAAGATACATCCCATTTTCTATTTCTGCAATCCTGATTTGGTAGTAACATTTGTTCCCCTACCTAATACTTAATTATATTTGTAGATTCTTTTGCCCCATTTTTAGTGGATTTTTGAGGAATTTTTTTTTGCTTTTTTATCAGTAGGAACTATTTTTGATTTTTAATTCCTTGAGTCAGGAAATCTGAATTTATTTTATTACTCTATCCCATTTCTTGAGAGCATCTATATCATGATTTCTACAGCCATCACACTTGTACATATCTCTGTATCTTTCTGGACACATTGATATTTGAAAAGCATAAGAAAGTGCTGGTTAACTTTACAGGAAATTAATGCAGTAGGTTACAGTGGAAGCCTGGACAAGGAGAGTGAGCTTCCCAAGTCTACTGTCTAATTCCCATTCACTCAGAAAGAGCAGTACTAGACCTCTATGTGAGAACTGAAGGTAATAAAGGAGCTTCAGTGTGGCAAGTGCTGAAAAGTTTAATTGCCTCTATTTCTTTCATATGTGGCAGTCAACATTATATTAATAACCTGAGGAATAAAATGACATGATGAATTCTACATGCTGATACACGAGCTACTGGATTAACTAGTAACTATCCCACTTGTAGATTTTAATCCTTTTATCCACTGTTACTAAGTAATTGTTAAATGGAATGAGAAACTCTGTTTGGTCTATATTCTAAGAGGGTTCCACCAATTTGAACTGCATTTGTCCTGTATAAAATATGATGGGGTTTTTTAACAGCTGTTTCCTGAAGTGTAGGACCATGGAAACCTTACTCAGTGATCGTAGCCAAAGTGTTACCAAATTATTTGTGTAATGGCAAGTTTCGTGTGAATGACTTTATGCCTTTTAAAAGGAATGGAGTAGGGAAGAGAGGGAAACAGAAGGAAGATTTGAAGTTCAATGTGTTTGGACCAGAAAGTCGTGCATTAGTAACAGTGGGCATTGGGATGTCTGTAGGAGGGTGAAGCAATGCAGAGAGCAGCAGCTACCATTGAAGCAACAAAGGCCAGTACCTCTGATTTGTAACAAGTAATTCTGTTCTTCTAGCACGAAGGTATAACTACCTACAGAGTGTTTATATACCATCCAAAAAGAGAATGCAGTTCTTACTTTCCAGGAGCTTTGCTCCTTTTAAAAAATGTGAGGACAAGTTTTCTTTTAATATGCTTTTGGTGTACAAAGATTCCAGTTGCCTAATGTAGTCAGCCAGTCAGAGCCCAGAGAACATCTTCAGCTGACATCTCAATTAGATTTAAGTCTCAATTAGATTTAAATCTGATGTGCTCTGAGCATTGAAGTAAGGAAGAATTTTTTACTATATTTTTTCACTTCTGTAGATAATACTTAAATTTTAGTGTGTCTTCTTAGACACCAAGTGTTGGCCTTTGGGCTGAAAATAAAATGTCTTTTTTCTCATGTATTGTCATTTCCATTCAGGCCTTATTTTTTATTCCTTGTGCTTTTTCAAGGTCTGGTAAATTTAAAAGCATAAGGGATTGAATGCTGACACTCCTGATGGTATTTCCTGGGAGTTTAGCTCTACTTGGTAAGTGGGAAAAAAGAAGTTACCCTGTTTCTAAGGGAGGTTTTCTATTATGCATTCCTTTGGATGGTATAGTGCCATGTGCTTTTGCTTTTTAATGAATTAAAAAATGCACAAAGCAAAATAGTTCAGTATGTACCATTATGTAGTGTATGTAGAAAGATGTTCATGGAACTTACATGTTCATGGCAAATACAAGACTAAATCTTTAATACAGCACTTTCAAGATTTTTGGTAGATGTGTATGTGCAGTTTCATAACTAATGGCAGCAAGTTGTCACATGTATTTAGCCAGACTCCTGTTAATGTAGTTAGTAAATATACTACTATAATCATACAGTGTTAAACTACAAAAATGCTAAAAGCCATGTTTTTAATTAAATGGTTTCAGTGTATCCAATGGTATCATTAAAAATTTAATGTTTTCCTCTTGGCTTTTCCTACTAGTGAAAAGTTTTACTTTTTTCTTGAAACTGTAAAGAAGCATCTGAAGGTCTGCAGTATAAAAATGAATGTTCTATAAATTCTTTGTATAGTCATTTTCTCTGCTCTTCAGATACCACCTTTGTCAGATTATAATAAAATCACAAATGTGAAATTCCACAGCACAGTGTTACACAGCAGTCTGTTCTGAATGCAGGTTCCCTTCTGATATTCAAAACTAGCTGCTAATGAGCAAAATGTTCTTCATGAATTAAAAATAGGTTGTGTGCTGGTGTTTAGTTTTAAGAAACATTTGAGATTTCTTTCAAGGACTTGACTTCACATGACTCTGTGTTAGTGGTTATCTTGTTATAATGATGTAAAAGTACCTTTTGCCTGCATTGTGTATCTCAGTGTAAGAAGGAAGAATATGATGTCATCTGAGATGCTGTACCCATTTAGCTGTGCCTCCAAAGTGAATATGCTGGAAAACCTTCCAGAGGTGCAAGAGGTGGGGTGAGGAATCTCATCCCTAGCTGAAATAGGTGCAAATTCAGTGCATCAGCCACACATTGAAGATTTCATTATATACATGCTTTATCAGGATGGTTTTGGAGACTGATAAGCTCTGGTATGTCATGCTGATGCCTTTTCTATGAGGGATGGGCTGGCAGGAATTTCTTATTCAGTGTGCTTGATTGTCTTTCATCACTACAGGCTGTTTCGAGGTTCATGCATGGGTGTAATGAAACAGAGTTATTAATGGAAAGTATTAGTCTTTTATTGGAATGGTTTATGGTGTGGAACAGATGACAAGGATGCAACAGTAAAATGGATCTTCTGTGTCAGGAGTCCAGTCTGTCCCCATAAACTCTTGCCCTTGAACTTTGATGCCATTGTGCACATTTGTGCTGCTATTGGGTGCATTTGCTCTGGGCTCTGTTTGCTCCAGTGGATGAAAATGTGCTTTCAGTATTCATCATAGATGTATTCACAACTACTTTATATGCAGTTGTTCTTATGCCAGCATTGTCTCTTAGCATGAATAACTGTTTTCTCCCTGAGGTATTTATACCAAGAGTTCTGACCTCCCTTAAGTCCCTCAGTCTTCTTTGGCAAAACTGAACAAGTCATCACTCTGCCCTTACGTGTTTTTGTCTTTGAAAGGGTCAGTAAAAAATGTCTTTGGAGGGATCCTTAAGGGAACAGCCAGACTCCTTAAAAAATGGACACAAGCTGCTACCTCATTTATTGAATATTTGTAGCAGAAAACTCAGAACAAGAAAACTTAAGCCCACCAAGACAGGCAGAGTAAATCCCTCATCTGATTCTGCTGTTTACACCTACCACAAAGGTTACAATAGTGTAAACTGCATCAGGCAGTGTGCACAAAGGAATTAAAAGGGCAAATAGCTAAAGAGGTTCTTAAAAGTATAAGTTAGAAACAGGAAACCTTGCAGGAGACTTAGCAAATCTGGCAGACTACCAAGAGGGCAAGGGGGAGCTTTTTAGAGAATGTAGGGATCTTGCTGAATAACTCAGAGGGGATTTGCATTACATGTCACTACAAGGGTTATCAAACCAGAACTATTCCCTTCCTTGGAAAACATTTAATGTCTCATAAAGCAGAAATGTTTGGACCAATTTTAATGTTTTCAGTATTTGCAGAATTGTAGAGTGGTTGAGGTTGGAAGCGACCTAAGGAGGTCATCTAGTCCACCTCCCCTGTTCAAAGAGGGCCTTCTAGAGCCATTTGCCCAGGACTGTGCCCAGACAGCTTGAATATCTCCAGGGACAGTCTCCACAGTCTCCCTGGTCAACCTGTGGTAGTTCTCAATCACAGTAAAAAACTGTTTCCTAATATTTGGAGGTAACTTCCTTCCTGTGTTGCAGTTTTGCAGATCAGCTCTTGTCCTGTCACTGGGCACCACTGAAAAGACCTGGCTCCATCCTCTTTGAGCTGCCCCCCTGAACCTTCTCTCCTCCAGGCTGCTCAGTCCCAACTCTCTCAGCCTCAGTTTTGTGTCATTGACGGACTTGGTGAGGGTACACTCTGCCCCATCATCCATCCATGGCACTGATTATCATGTTAAGCAGGATTGAACCCAGTATGGACCCCACTAGTTCCTGGCCTCCTGCTCATCAGCACTCTCAAGACCCAACTATTCAAGTGGTTTCCAATCCACTTTACTGTCCGTTCTTCTAGCCCCTACATCAACTGCTTGTCTAGGAGGGTGTTACACAGGACAGTGCCAAAGGCCATACTGAAGTCCAGGAAGACAATATCTACTGCTTTACCTTCAGCCAAGCCAGTCATTTTATCCCAGGAGATTACTGGGTTGATCTGGGATGACCTCCCATTGATGAAGCGATGCTGACTACATGAAGGTGGTAAGAGTGCTGGAGCACCTCTCCTGTGAGAAGCTGAGGGAGTTTGGATTGCTTAGCCCAGAGAAGCAAAAGCTCCAGGGAGATGGCAGCCTTCCAGGACTTAGAGGAGACCTACAGCAAAGATGAGGAGGGAATCTTTATGAGGCAGTGTAGTGATAGGATGGGGGGTAGAGGAGTAATGGCTTTAAAGAGAAAGAGGGTAAGTTTAGAGGAGGAAGGGTGGTGAGGCTCTGGAACAGGCTGCCCACAGAAGCTGTGGATACCCCATCCCTAGGAGTGTTCAAGGCCAGGTTGGATGGGCTGATCTAGTGAAACATCTCTCTGCCCTTGGGAAGATCTTCCAACTCAAACCTTTCTATGATCTCTGATTCTATGACCCACAAACAGCTACTGCTTTGCCCTGTGAAGATTTCTTCTTAGGTACACAGTTTTGGCAATGTTTTATGGACGTTCTTCAAGATTGCAACTGCTTGTGCCCTTCAGTACGGTAAGCAGTCTTTAAAATGGATTCACCTCAAATTCCTGCATGACCTTTAAAAAAATAAGTCTTTAAAGTCATTAAAGTACATTTTTATAACTGTAAAAGTCTTCTAATGTCTTTGGTAGAGTTGTTTCAGGAATTGTTTAAAAGGCAAAATTAGCTTTTTATGTAACAATGACTTTTTTTCCTGGTATTGTGCGTGTACTCTCCTCAAAATTTTTTAAAGTATCTACAGCTGTTCTTATCCGGTCTAATTAAATCTGACTTTCAGGCTTTCTCCTCGCTCTGCCTCTATTATATATAGTCATTGTTTGTTTGTAAAGCAGATGGCAGGTGTGAAAGAAAATTCAGGAAAACAAACTTGGATGAGATGGACTACGGATGGGAAACCAAAATGTGGGATGGAATTGGTCCAGGAAACTTGCATTCTTGTGCTTACTGCAGTAGAAAAATACAGCTTTAAAAATAAACAGAACTATGTTGATTTGTACATTAAGTACTAGTTTAGAGCATTTTTGTTCACAAGCTAATGTGAAACTCCCATTGAAATGCATGATAGCTGTTTATACCTTGGATATGCAAGTGATGAGAGGGGGCCCTGAGACTTCAGCAAGAAACTTCAGCATGCAAACTTCTCCTTGCATATAAAAATAGTTAAAATGCATTCATATAACTTAGTGCTATAGCAAGCTCAGTCATATTCTAACATACAAGCATGCTCTGCTGCAAGTGACAAAAAAGGACAACCCGTGGAAGTAACTGCTGGATGAAATCATTGTCCTTGTCAGAGCATTCAAATAACTCTTGACCACTTCGGTCTCTTTCTGTAATAAGTACCAGGTATTTGAAATAGCACATAGAAGGCTGTTAATGATTTTTATTAGGAAATCTGGCTTAACATGTGTCAGTATGTTTTCTCAGAAGGCAGTTAAGAAAAAAATTGGCAAAGGTGATACTGATCATGTAGCAACAAAACAATATATGGTGTATACATGCATTGAGATGTGTATATGAGTTTGTTCCTGTCAAATGTATATATGATCTTACACTGTCTAGTTAACTGGAGAACATCCAGATGTGACACTTATTTTTTCTGTGTTATTTCTTGGACCCACCCGTACTTACTCTTTAGAAAAAGTGACACAAACATGGTTTGAATCTCTGCAATGGTCATATTTAGTCATCTTTCACTATAACTTAGGACTTGTATGTCTCATTTTATAGGAATGACATGTTGAAGAGCTCAATTCCTCTTGCTGTCACCTCTGATACATTTGTTAGATGTGGAATACATTCATGCCTGAAACTCAGTCCAATTCAATGAGTGACATCCAGCCTGAGTATACATTTTCCTGTGTATGTAGTCACACAAAGGCTTTTCTAAAGTAGTGCTTTCTCAGGAAGGTTATCTAAGATTTTTACAGAGCACTGGAGAGAGAAAAAACCCCATGTAAATTTGAAATCATAAAATGATTGTGGAAGTGAAACAGTGTAAAATGACTCACAAGACTTGATTTGGGGTTTTTGTTTTTTGTTGGGGAAATGATTGATCTTTTATAAAATGGTAGATGCTCGCATGGAGAAATCCGATCTGAAGTTCTTGTCTTTAAACTAGACAAGTTGTTGCTGGAAAGTGCATTTGAACATTAATACTCTGGTAAATCTATTAATTGTGATTTCTGAGGTGGAAGTAAAGTTGTGGGGATGTACATCTAAATAATCAGGACTTTGGCCTATATTTACACATTCTTCCTACATTTAATTGCAGTAGCTGAGGCTGACCTAGTCTCTCTGGAGCCACTTATATCTCTGTGGATTCCAGAAATGTTTAAGGATGATTTTTTTTTTAAGTCTTTGTGTCCTTAAACCCCCCACGTGCCCTTAAACCCGTGTAAAATCTTGCCTGCTATCCACAAGACTGTACTAAGAGAGAAAAACCAACATACCTAAAGAGGGAGCTAGCAGCATGGTATGCTGTGAAAAAACATGTAAGCTTGAGCCTTGGAAAGCAGACTACAGAGCTAAGCGTAGGGTTTTTGGAGAGTGGGATGTGGTGAATAGGGAGAATATGTGGTGATTTAATTTTTATTTAATACCATCAACATAGCTTTTTCTTATTTTCACTCTAGTAAAAGTGTAGGTGGGTAAGACTTGGATTTGCCTTACATTTAGATTAACATAAGAGCAGTAACAGGAAAAAACTGAAAAGTGAAAGATCCAAATAGGTCATTAAGGAAAATGTAAAATACTTTTATTGTTGACAAAAAATTCTGAGCTTGAGAAGTGAAAAATTACAAAGAATACTCTAGAAATCATGAGGCTGTCCCACAAATTGCTTTGTGGTTTTAGGGGTTCTTGGGCTCTAGACCTTCAGGAGTACTTCAGGGTTAGAAACATGTTATTTTTAAAATTTAAAGCTGGGGTGGTGTGAGAGCCTGTTATGATCCACTGTTAAAGTCCTCTGCCCAAATTAAGGTGCAAATGAGACCAGATACCAGTTCAACATCTACTTTATTTCTAACATTAAGTGTAAAGGGGAAAGAGAGAAGAGAGGGGAGTTGGAGGAGAGAGGGAGGAGAGAACAAGTGCAAGCAGAAGACAGTCACCAACGTGGAACGAGTGGTGCACCGTCAGCCTGTCAGTTCCCCAGGCTGCTTCTTGATGGTGGAGTCCCACTGTTGGAAATGATACAACTTCTCTAATTTTTTAAGTGGTTCTAGTTAACCTTTTAATTAGTTGTTTTAATTAATCATAGGTTGTGTGTTAGGCCTTAAATAACTTTTAGCCAGAATATAGCAAAAATTGTCATAAGCAGCTTTTGTGGGAACATGGCTGGGGAAGAGTACTAAAACTGGAAGTTTTGTTAAAGTTAACCCTGATATGCTTCAGTGAACAAAGGCTGTGAGAAGAAGATGTATTGTTGAAGCTGGACATTAGGAAACAAGACTCCATTGCAGAAACCAGCAGATAATGATGCAGACTAACAAAGACTCGGGTTTACATGGGTCCACAAAGCAAAAGTCCTGTTTCATTTGCTTTCTTTTTATGATGAGGTCACTTATTTAGTGGATGAAGGGAAGGTGGTGGATGTACATTTTCTGGATTTTAGTAAGGCTTTTGGTATTGTCCTTTCCAGCAT
>JAWWLZ010000082.1:54426575-54438075 GCA_035041345.1 Poliocrania exsul
AATGAGATCAGACTATAGTGGGTTAGTTGTCTTTCTCCCCTCTGATGTAATTTTTATTCTTATGCATTGTGCTCTGTTGACCTCACCTTCCTTTTTGTTTCTTCCATCTTTTTTTAAAATTATTTTTCAGCTCATAGGTTTCTCTTTTAGTGCAGCCTGCGCTGGTGCATGTAGAAGACCCTAGTAATTAAGATTTTTATATTACTGTGTCCACATAATGGGCTCATGTAGACCTTATGTTATTGCATATATGGCATGAAACCTGTAACTTTTGACTTTGTGGTATAGCTGGTGTTGAATGGAAAACCTTCGAAAGGAGGTCTTGACTGAGGTCACTGAAATCCAATTGTTACAGGATGAAGGTGCATATTTTATTTTGACCTTGCTCCAGCAAGTTCCACTGAATCTTTTTTTGGGTATTTGGTCTTTCAGAGACTTGGAGTATTCCCATAGGTCTTAAAAACTGTATGTCTTGAATATATTTTGTGTTCAGAATATAGTATCTGTAGATGCTTTCCTAATGCTTGCTATGAATTGTTTAGAAGAGTTTCCCAGTTTTATTGTGTGTATAGCCTGTGTTTCACTCTGCCTTTTGTCAGGTGCTGAAACGAAGTGTAAAATTAGAAAGCAATAAATATTACTGAGTTTTGAGAAGTTTTTAATGACTGTTTCAGTATTTAGAGATGTTGCCTGTCATATTGCCAGCTCAGGATCATAGTTGCTCTTGAAGTCAGGTCATTCATTAACTATGCACCAAAATTATCTATCTCATCACTTAAGTTTAACTACATGACTTCCTGAGGTCCCTTCCAGATTTATCCAGTGATTCTTGGTCATTTACCACAGGTCTGAGAAACATTCCTGGAATTGTCCTTGGAGTATCCCGGTAATGTCAGAATAATATTATCTCTGTTTAATGGAGGGGTAGCTGAGGCATGAAGCAGATTCAGTTCTATCATAAGTGGGACCTGGAATTGAATGTCTTTGTTGTCTGTGCTGAAAAGTTACTGAAATAAGTCAGAGTATCAATTAATTAGCTAACAGCTTGAATTAGCTATTCCCCTGAAGGTTGCCACTGCTCATGACCTCCCACATGTCCCACCTTCCACTATACTCACTGCCTCAAAATCACAGATACCCAACTCCTTCACAGCCTAGTTCCTGAACTGGAAGAGTGTAGCATATCAGATTAATGTTTTAGCTGCTGGTTGAGCTTAATGATCTATGCTGATTCTTTTTTTTTTCCCCCTGATTTGACAACAGTCAAACAGGTCTGACAGGTACCTGCCATCAGCAAGGGATTTAGCCAGCTCGTTTTAATTCACTGACAAATACCTGTCAAACACCTGTGATTATCCACACCTGGCATTACAGTCAAGCAGCTACTGAGCCCTAAATTTTCCCAATTTTATGTTACAGTGTTTCAGTGTAAACAAACTTACTGCCTCTTGACTCTATGTGCAGGACTGTGCTCTAGACTACCCCTCCTGTTCTGTGCATGTGGCTGCTACCTGTGTATAGGTTGAAAACGTCCCAAGTATTTTATTAGAATATAAGTAATATTAGAATAATAATAATAAAATAATAAGAAAATAATCTCAACTGGGGACAGATATTTGAGGTAACAACTTCTTCATTCTTTAGCACACAGAAGAGATCTTTCTAAGACATTACAACTGAGCCAGAGAATGAAAACTAGCACTGACTACTTTTCCAAAAGTTAAAAAGGGAACTAAACTGAAAAAGAAAAGAGTTTAATATTTTACTGAAATTAGTTTTTTCCATGGGACATATTTTTGCCAGCTGAACTCCTTCCATTCCACTCTTACTTTTTTTTGGCAGTCAGCAGTCTGAAGCACTTGGAAGAGCAGAAGTGGTTTTTTTCACAGATAATTCCCTAACAAGTTGCCATTATAAAAATATTATGAAAGCAACAAAGAATATTTTAAATTAACCCATGAGAACAACCTTCTCCTTGCAACCCCTATATACCTTTCTTATTACCTGCTTCCAGGAGTTTGATAGCATCAGAATCTGAGATTTAAAGAAACATGTAATCAGAGCAATGGCAGTACATGAGAGACATGAGGGCTTTTGGGCCCATGCAAAACTCCTACAAAGGCTTCTCTCATATGAGCAGTTGGTTGTCATGTTATTTCTATAACAGCCTTTGTGTGGAATTTGATTACCAGGGAAAGGCAATTTTGAAATGAGGGATTTTCCCCCCGTTATCAGAAAACTTTCTCTCCCATAGTTTGTTTTTTCTTTTCAAATTTATTCATACAATGTGGGGGCAGACTCCCAGTTTCAGAGAAATGAAAATTTTATTCTTTTGAGACGTGGGTTACATTTGTCCTCTTTTACAGAGATATTCTGCAAGTTCAAAAGTGTAGAAATCTTCAAATATTTGTCAGGGTTAGGTGCTCCCAATCTACCATATGGCAATGCATAGTTTTGACTCCCATGTGGTCTTATTGTTGTGTGTTCTTGATGGCAGATTGCTGTGATTACTGAAGTGCTGTGCTTTGGTTGTGTAAATTCCAGTCCTGAATCACTTATCTTTTTAACCTTATTTTCTTCAGAAAATACTACTTGATGCTTTTTTTTATCTTACTCAAACCTGAGATAGCTGAGCAGAACTGGATGCTGCTACTTTAAATTAGTGTTTGAAGAATGGTCTACCGTAGGAATCATCTACAATCCTGTGTGAATAAATGAGTAGGACACGAAAAGAACCATGGTAATTTTTTTAGAAATCTCTAATAAAACAATAAGGTATCGGAGCAAAAGTATATCTAATGGGCATATGTCATCTTTTGCTCCCTTAGAACAGGTAAGGGGAGGGGTTTGTTTGCCAAAGCAATTTAGAGTAGATGTGGTTTCCCATTTCCACATAGGCAGTCTACTGGAGTAAGTCAGAAGCACAGTCACTTACACTTAAGTCTTCCTTATTTTGATTTAATCTAAAAGAAACATTTTGTCTCTGTTTGTGTGGTCATGGAGGGGGTTGAGGGGGAGAGCTGTGGCTGGGATCAAGCTCAACTATTATAAATGCGAAGTATGTAAATAGACTATCCTTTTGACTATAAATGGGAAGCTGAAAGAATTTCTAAGAGGTTTAGGCTCACAACAGTGGCTTGGCAGAAAGCTGGGCTTAAGCTTTAAGGTCTACCATAAACTTCCACTGCAACACAGTGCTCTCTTTGGGTTTGTTTTCCCTCACCATGTATGAAAGAAATAAGTAGATTTTCTTTATTTTAAAATAAAAAAGAAGATCACTGCTTTATTCAAAAGACTGTGGTTATTAGATACAGTAACTTCAGAGACTATGTAATTTTGAAGAGGTTGACTTCAGGGCTCAGCCTAAGGGAGGTAAAATTGATATCACATTATTTAGCACTTAGGAAAAACATAGCTATATTATACAGATGTTCCCAGAGTATAAGGTATAGATAGGAGGAAGAGTGTTCACAAGCTAGAAAGAAGAGATTCTTGTTGTCCTCATCTCTGGGATCAGATTCATTTTGAATTAATCTATCAAGCAAGTACATCTTGAACAGTGATATTGTTGACTCATGAGTTAATGAATTGTTTTTCAGACACTGTTTTAGTAACATTAAGCAGGTGAGTGTTTTATTTTTTATCTACTTAGGTCTTTTTTGTTGTCACCGAACCACCATTATTTTTCTCCTGTACAAGTCTGATGAAATGACTTAAGCTTTTGTTAGCAAGTACTGGTTGGCATAATGGATGTCACCAAAAGAGAACAGCCTACGGGTCTGATTGATTTCAGGCATGAAACAAATGTAGGACAGTGGCTTCTCAAGGAGTAGTTATGCCAGACACAAACCATAAAACATGACTTAGTAACTGGGCAAACTGGCTGGATCAAATAATGCACAGCTTGAAGAACTTTGGTCCATGCTGTGAACATATGTGAACAAACACAGCACCCCAGCGGTCATGGCTTCAGTATGGTGTGCACCAGGAATATTATTCCTGGAATAAGTGACTTAAGTTCTTAGAAATCTGTGGTTCTGGGCCTATTTTTCCCTTGTGCTACACATAATGTGATATCCCACATCTGGCAGTAGACAGGTCGCTACTTGAATTCTGTGTCTCAAAACACAAAGATCTGGGAAAGAAGAGATAAGGACTGCTTCAGGAACCTCTGTAGGAGTACAAATTTCCAGAAAAAACATAAACAAAAGGAAAACAAAGTTTACAGACGTCTAAGAAACATTTGGTACAATAAAAGGAAAAAACAAACAAACAAATCATCATCAGCTGATAAATGAGTCAGAAGTCAGTGATCTCCTGTTGCAAAAATAGGGGTGAGATGAGGCCAACACTGGCTTGTTTTTGATATATGAGTCTGAGACCTGACCTCGCATTGAAGGGTGAGTAGCTGCACATATAAAGACTAATGTTCTCTGGTATAGAACCCTTGCAGCCTCATTTATAGAGATTAAAACAGCAAGTGCCAACAGGCCCTAGTGAAATCAGGACCAAATCACTGAGAGTGATCAGACCTGTGAAGAAATGTCTTCAGTTTTTCAGAGGAGGAGGAAACTTCTTAGACTATGCAGACAGTGATGTGTTTTCCATCTTTAATGTGTCGTACAATTACTTGCAGTAAATTAGTAAACAAAAAACGGCCCTTGAAAGAGAATAAATATATAAATAGCAGACACCATTTCCACCCTAAAAAAGTGAAAATATGCAATAAAGTTAATCTAAATTTCTATGTGACATCTCATCTGTTGCCAGTGAAGAATGAATAACAATTCTTTTTTAATAGCATATAGTGTCTTGCTATAAATCTCAAGCAAGAGGATGTTTATTGTTTCCTTCCTCAACACTAGGAAATGAAAGCAGTTTAGCTGTTGAGTTTTACTATTCCTTTCCAATTGTTCCACAAATTACATTTTCAGCTGAGATTACAGTGAGACTCGCTGATGTCTTGCTCTATGACCTGAAGGAGAGTGGGCATCCCCAAAATGAATAGTTTGTCTATTGCTAGTGCTTGACATCTTCTCTGCCAAACACATCGAATACAGCTGCTTTTATGCTAAACACTTGTTTTATTGTTAACCCAACTCACATTTCTTTAAAGCTAAGCCCATCTGCCTGCATGACAAGGCAATTGCAAAACTCCTGAGGCTGGGATTTGTGTGTCTCTACTCATCTGCACTGGTGCCTAGGACATTCCATTTGCCACTTTTGACCAGATGCTTAGGAAATGCTCCTCACATAATTGAGATCTGTGTTCTTCTGTTTTGTTTTTGTTGTGGTTTTGGTTTTTTAGCCTTGCCATGTTTCTTCTTTCCTATTCAAATAGTTTAATTTTCCCTTCCCAGAAGTAATTGATGCTTCCGTATATTTGAATTATTTTGTCCATTTTTACTACAGGTATTTTTTTTCATTCCAGTTTTGCATTATTTGCCTGTCTGCACAGCAGCTTCATTTAAGAATGTAATAGTTAATTCTTCCTCCTGTTTATTACAGAACAAGTGCAATAGGGCTAGCTGGTAGCTAACTGTATTTTGTGCTTCATTCCTCAAATTGAGAGCTTTCTTTTTTTTGCTTCAGTTTATTTGCAGTGTATTTGGTAGTTGTATATTTACAACCAAGCCAATCTGAATTAGATATACAAGTTACCCAGTGTGATCTTTCCTCTGATGTTTAATTTTAAAAGGAAACATATAACAAAGTATTCTTTGTTATATGACCTCTTTTCTCCAGTCTTTTATATATATTCTTCCTGATCACAGTTCTTGAAGAATGGACCTAACAACTGTGTTGTCAGAAACCTGGAAGACATTAGTGTCACATGAGGCATTCTTCTTTTATTCTGACTAAGTGTGAATATAATTGCACATGTGGCTCTCTGGAGTAGAATGGCTTTCCTCTCTAATATCGATTCTCCAGGTAGACTTGTGATTTGGTAATAGTGGGTGTCAATCCTTTTCTTATTCTGAAATCTGATAGAGTGTTTCGCTTTCCTTTTACTTCATTTGGTTCTTCCTCTTGGTACTCTTTGAGTACTGATTTTTTAAAAAAATCCATAATTTAAAAACCAAATAGTTCTTTTAAGAACCCTGGCATTGCGTTATCTATACTTGTTGATCTGCTTCTATTTGTACGTACTAATGTAGCACTGCCTTTTTAATAAAGAATCAGTTTATTAGATGCTCTGTCTTTCCAATAGATATTTGTTGGCATTGGCTGGCTGCCAAACCCTCATCCAGCTGCTCTTTTTTTGCACAACCCCCTCAACTGGACAGGGGGACGAAATGATGACAAAGCTTGTGGGTCAAGGCAAAGACAAGAAGGTCACTTACTGATTACCATTACAGGCAAAACAGACTTGACTTGGGGAAAGTAAATTTAAGAGCTGTTCCAGTTTTCCCCTCAGCAACCCCCTCTGGGCAGTGTTCTGCCCATTCTCAGTTGTGCTTCCCCTGTGGCATCCATGGCTTAGGGCTGACAGCAGTAATTCCTGGGCTGGGGTAGCCTCCTCCAGACACCACAACTGGACACTTGAACCTGGAAAAGTATTGCTGACAGATTTGTGCCTTTATTTCCTCCTAAAAGCGTCAAGCAGAACTGGGTGTGTGGTTGTAAGGTAAATGACAGCTCAGCAGGGATATATTTGATTTGGCTTGATTAAAGCTAACTCTAAATATTAAAAAAAGCCCGACTGTTGCAAATGAACTTGTATGTGAGGGTGAATTAGTATTGGTACCCACACTGATTTGTTTCAAGTTACATCAGTTGATTCATGTTTGTTTCGGTACAGACCTATTTTTGACTCACTGAGACAGAATAACTGTATTGTGTCTGACTGCTTTCTTTCTTACTGTGAAATCTTGGCAGGGTGCTGAAACAAGAGACATGCACGGTTAGTGTAGACAAAAAGGTTAAAGAAAGCCGAGTCTTATTTCTCTGTCTTGATTTAAAGAGGAGCTAGGCCTCCAGCTGTATTGGAAGGCCGGGTTAAGTAGCTTGAAGTATGTCTTCCTTCCTGAAGCTACGGAGTAATGAAGTACATATTTCTTGCTTGCCACTGAAAAGATTTGCTACATTATTATTACTTTCCTTTTACCCATGGGTAAATATCTCTTTTATAATGAACAGACTCACCAGCACATGGCTTTAGTGATGCCAGAGCACTGCTTAAGTTCATACTTACATCAGATTGATATCTCCTCTGTTTCCCCAGGGCGTACTGATGACTGCCAAAAACTATGTATTCCTGGGGAGAAACGCGTATTTCTTCGTGATTGCAGCTTTGTAGACATAACAATGCCACATATTTAAAACTTGTTCTTCAGTGACACACTTTCTATTGCAAGGTTTTAAAAGCTCAACTCTACCTGACAGAAGAAAGCAACATTGTCAGTAAAAGGCTTTAAAGGTCAGGGAAAATGCCGAATTGCAGTTAATGTCATTGTTAGATGTAAAAATGCTACTGCAAGTTTTTGATTGTTTTTATGGAGGGTTTGTTTTGGTTATGTGGGGTTTCTTTTTGAATTTTTGGTTGGTTGATTTGTTGGGTTTTTTCGTTTGTTTGTTTGTTTAAATTCTCAGAATGTCTCACTTCACTGGATTGAATCTGTAATGATTTTAGGGCTGTCAGTAATTAGAGCCTTTGTCCAGAAGTCTCAGTACAGTGTTGTTGGATTTTAAGTGTAACAATAAACATGGAAATACCAAATACATCAATAAGGATTGAAATACCAAGGCCTGGAATCAATTATGAAACATGGAGATGCTTCCATCTTTTGATGGTAATCTTCATGAGCAGCAAGGAATGGGAAGTTTTCAAATCAAAGTAACTATGGCTGAAAAAAAATAACCATTTTCTCACGTCAGGAAAGAGATGGCATGGAGGGGTGGGATAAATCTAGTACATGAAAATCTCATTTGAGATATCAGGATGAGCAAATATCCTCTCCCTGTTGCATTTCAAATCTTAGTTGAAACCTATTTTGGAATGTGCAAAATAAACCTAGAAAGCCACCATTGTTAGGTGGAAAAGATAAAAAAGATTCCTAAAACTGCATGGTCATTTTGTTTGTGCTAGCTTCAACAGATGTTGTATTACAAAGCAACTATTGTTACAGTTAATCTCAGAGTATCTTGGAAGCTAAATAATTGCATACCAGAGTGAAGTATTCAGAAAAATAAGCTTCGGACCTCTGGCTCTGTTCTGTGCATGTTCCTTTGGGTTTTCTTCAGAGAAACAGTATAATTCAGTGGAATTGCAAGTCATGAGACAGATAGAGGAACCTTAATCAGACTGAAAGCAGATGGAAGTTCACACATCATTCCTACACAGGCCTTGTTTGACTTTCTGGCCAAAGAAAAATCTCTGTGCCTCCGTTTCTTTTCTCCTTCTCTTCTTCACAAGTTGTTTACTTATACATTAGCTACTAGTGGACTTCCAATGATTTTCACATAGTTATTGTTTTGACATTGGAACATGCTGTTTGACACAAGATATTTTTTATAGTTAATATGAAGGATCACACGGTCTAGGGTTCTGACCTCTGATGTGGTTGAAATTCATGAACAGGACTGAGTTTCTGAGAAGTACACAATAAAGAAATATTAGACTGAAATGAGTGATTTAGTAGAACACTGGACAAAATATTTTTGTTTTTCAGTAAGTATATCTTGATGTAAAATTGTTACTGTAGAAGTTTTTCAAAGTTACATGACTTGCCCAGAGTTTACTGAGGGTTTGAAAACAGTCATCTTCTCAGTCTTTATCACTTATCTTAACCAAAACATCAGTTCTTGTCTTTAATGTACTACTGAAGCAGGGAATCTGAACAGCAAGTCACAGGATGTATTTTGTGACTTACAGACATGTTGTAAAATGTTATTAAGCTGAAATATCTTTTTTTTTCTGTTTTGTTTGTAGCTCTTGCCATTTGTATTAGCTCTGACCTCAAACTAGAGTTATTTCAATGTAGCTTCTTTTAATTTACATTTAGGGAAATTTATCTGAAATGAATGTAAATGAAAGGAGACTTTTGATTTTGGTGGCAGTGACTTGCTTGAGAAAGAAGGGTACATAAGCTGTTCTAGCAGTTGGTTGTAGCATGTTCCTCTGAGGCAGTGTGGAGATGAAATGAATATAACTCTTGGGCTCTCACATCTTCATCCAAATAAAGTCAGGGAGTAGAAATTATTACCTTTTGGAGTTCTCATCTCTGAATTCTCTACCAGATACAGCTCATCTCTTAAAGTTCGTAAAAATGCTTAGGGGCATTTCCTCTGTTTCCCTTTGGAATAACCTTGTAGACAGGGCTATGTGAGCCTGTGTTAGTCTGGGTAGCAATAGAAATAGCTTCCAGAGCAGCATGCAAGGCTGCTGCTATCACTATGAATTCAGATTCAGACATCCTAAGCCTATCTAATTACTCTCTCCTGCTGGCAGGTTTCGATTCCAATATTGCTATCTAGCCAGGTAATTTCCTGTGTAATTGGGGGGAAAAGCCTTGCTATGTTACCAATGTAGGGAGAGGTCTAATGAGTCGCATTGAAAGGAGTTGGGAATGTGTTGATGATTGACATAGTTGAAATTGAGTATTGTGAACAGGACTTTCCCCACTCCCATGTAATAACAGGGAGGTAGATTTGCTCCCTGCCAAGTCCTGAAGCTTCAGCCTTCAAAAACTGAGTTGTTCAGAAATTTGTGTTAGTACGTCTTAAGTGTTTTTAAGCCTTTTTACTGGCTTCTGTACCCTACCTCATGCTATTGGACACACTTCAGATGACAGTACTTCTCAAACTTTATTTCCTCTTTTCATCTCTGAGAATGAATTCTCCAGGGCTGAGAAGAACTGACCATATGTGCTGGCTTTGGCTGGGATAAAGTTAATTTGTATATGGCTGTATATGGCTGTGTTTTGGATTTCTACTGAAGACAGTGTTGGTAAGTGTCATGGTTCAACCTCAGTTGGAAACTAAGTACCATACAGGCTGCTTTCTCACTCCCCCACAAATGGGAGTGGGGAGGGAATTGGAAGAGTCCAAGTGGAAAAACCCATGCATTGAGATAAAGTCAGTTTAACAGGGAAAGCAAAAGCCGTGCACACAAGCAAAGAAAAACATGGAATCCATTCACCACTCCCCGTGGGCAGGCAGGTGTTTGGTCATCTCCAGGACAGTGGGGCTCCATCACACATAATGAGGAGTTGGGAAGACAAACACCATCACTCCTTCTTCTCCCATCACTTTATATACTGAGCATGACACCATATGGTATAGAATATCCCTTTGGTCAGTTGGTGTCAGCTGTCCTGGCGGTGTTCCCTCCCAGGTTCCAGCCCTCTTGCTGGTGAGGCAGTACAAGAAGAAGAAAAGGCCTTGGACCTGTGTAAGCACAGCTCAGCAATAACAAAGACATCTCTATATTACCAACATTGTTTTAGTACAAATCCAAAACAAATCCACTGTGAAGAAAGTTAGCTCTACCTCAGCCAAACCCAGGTACTGTTGAGTAGTGCTTGAACAGTGTCAAGGCTTTTCAAGGTGACCATCCAACCAATTCCTCATCCATCAGAGTCCACCCATCAAGTCCATCTCTCTCTGATTTATAAAGAAGGATATTGTGGGTGACCATGTCAAAGGACAGACAGAACACTACTATGTAAACATCTCCTTTACTTTCTATAATATCATTAGAATTAAAGTTTCTCTCAACACAATTTAAACAATTTAAAATTACTATTTTCTGCTGTAAGACAAAGAAACAAACACTGTAACATGACAATATGTCAAGTTGCCTTAAGGTAGGAGAAAGACTGAACTGATCCTCTCTAGAAGGAAACTGTTCTATGATTGTAACTGATTTATAGAATCATAGAATCAGCTGGGTTGGAAGAGACCTCCGAGATCATCAAGTCCAACCCTTGATACAACCCCACCTTGATTACTAGATCATGGCACTAAGTGCCATGTCCAGTCTCATCTTAAAAACCTTCAAGGACAGTGAGTCCACCTCCTCTCTGGGCAGCCCATTCCAATGCCTGATTACTTTCTTTGTAAAGAATTTCTTTCTAATATCCAACCTAAACCTCCCCTGGCAGAGCTTAAGCCTGTGCCCTCTTGTTCTACTGCTGGTTGCCTGAGAGAAGAGACCAATCCCTACCTGGGTTTCAGGTAGTTGTAGAGAGTGATGAGATCTCCCCTGAGCCTCCTCTTCTCCAGGCTAAACAACCCCAGCTTCCTCAGCCTCTCCCCATAGGACTTGTGCACCAGTCCCTTCACCAGCCTTGTTGCTCTTCTCTGGACCTGCTCCAGCACCTCAATGTCTTTCCTGAACTGAGGAGCCCAGAACTGAACACAACACTCAAGGTGTGGCCTCACCAGTTCTGAGTACAGGGGAAGGATCACTGTTCTGGTCCTGCTGGCCACACTATTCCTGATACAGGCCAGGATGCCATTGGCCTTCTTGGACACCTGGGCACACTGTGGCTCATGT
>JAWWLZ010000082.1:54447624-54458720 GCA_035041345.1 Poliocrania exsul
TCTGGGACCTCCCCAGAGAGCCAAGACTGTTGGTGGATGATGGAAAGTGGCTTGGCAAGCTCTTCCGCCAGCTCCCTCATCACCCTGGAGGATCCAAGTGTTGCAGTAAGGCACTAATTGTATCCTCCTGGAATTTAGGGGGGTTATTCAGCTTCCTGTCTTTGTCTATCAGTTCTGAAGGCCAGTTGTCCTGAGGGCCACCTGTCTTATTGGTGAAAACTGAGGCAAAGTAGGTTCCAGCATGTCTCTCAGCTGAGAAATACAAGGTACAGAGAGAAGGCTTTATATTTCCAATTAGTTAGAGAATAATTTGTTTTAACAGTATAGTTACAATCAGTGTCTTCAATATCAGTTGTGGTTTACATCTGAATGAGAATTGTGCTCCTGTATAGTACTTTGGCAAAGATGCTCCAGCTCCAGAGGTAGAGCTCATAGTTAAGACTATTGCCACATCATATATAATTGCAGGAACAGATTTTTTGACTACACTACTTATGGGAGATAGATTAATCAAAATAGATGCTGCCTGTTAGGCGTTCTATTTTTCCAGATGTTCCTTTTGTATCTTTCCTATTTACTTTGGACCTGAACACAAAAATATTGCAAGTTTTTTGCCTTCTTTCTCTTTTGTTCTATGTGTGGAAATGTAATTACTTCCCTTGCTATCCTTATCCACTGACTGGAAGGGGAGAATCTTCCTGAAAAAATTTTGGCAATCCCTGCCCATATACCAACCAGACTAATCCTACTTATAAGCCTGTTGACCCCTTCAGGGGGATCCAATAAGTTCATGAGCAAAACCCTTCCTTTTCAAAAAAATATGTATACACATATATTTTCAGATCTATTTGTTCTTCATATTAATTCCTTTTGCTTTTTACAGTGCTTCCCAGATGTCTCTTGATGTTTCTAAAAAATTGGTAAACTCTACTTACCATCTTTCTGAACTTAGATACCAAAGAAGTTTTAAACAAAAGATCAAATTCCATATGATATTTCTCCTTTGCATCTGATGAAAAATCTGTTCCACAAAAAGTGGATTGCAGGAGCTTCATTTCCTCAAGAAATTAGGTAGGGCCAAGTAGTAGCTAAAAAATGCAAGTTAATACTAATAAAAAGTAATAATGATTGAGAGATATTTAATGTGCAAACCAGAAGTAATTCATAATAGATCATTAGATTTTTTCGGTACACAAGGCCACTAGTCTATGTTGTGCTTCATGAAGAGTAAACATTGTATATTGGAAACATGGGTTGTTTTGGGGGTTTTTTGTGAGCATTATTCAAGCAGTTTCAGACCAAGAACTAATATGCTGGATGGCTGGACGGATTTGTTTTCTTACTGATATGCCTAAGCCAATACAATTATACTGACAAGGATTGACATATTTTGCTGGGAATACATATTTTACTTGAACATGTAATTTACTTGTTACATTACTATGAGGATTTGTGTAAGCAATACAAAAAGCCTGATGCATTCAAACCAAGGTTAGGAGTCTGTGTATAAAGTAGCCATTAGATTTTTTTTTGGAGGTTGTTTCTATTGCAGGCCTTTGAGGATCCTTGAGACATGGTATGAGTATGCTGTGCTTTTTTTCTGGGGGATTAAGTATTATCATAGCACTCTTCAAATTGTTCTTGTGGGATAGGAAGGAAGACAGGAGTAGAAGCACTGTTTACAGAAGTAGCAATCAATTTATTTATACCAATTAAAGATTTCATCCATATAGTCTGTATTTGGTGATCCATCTGCTCCTTGAAGTTTATTTTATATTTTAGTTCTAATATGTGTTCTTCTGGTTTACTTTGGCAACAAAAACTTTAACTTTTTCTACAATTTCTAGAAAACAGCCTTGTTACACACCAGATATATTGTCACTATGAGAGTCTACTAATGAAAGCTGTGCAAAGGGTGCATTTACTGTTTTGGGCTATATCTACGAATGTTATGTTAACAAATCTCTCCCTTGATGTGTATTCTTGCTGGGGCAACATCCTAATTCTGTAAATTATTTCCAGAAAGCAGCTCAAACTTATGTGAGGAGGTTCCAAATGCAACCAGGAAGAGTTCAGAATTTCCTGAATTCCCACAACCTCAGGTACTTAGATGTCTAGCAGTTTTGCTTGCAGAACTGGACTGGTATCTTCCTCTCTTTATCCTTTTTTTGGTTGTTTGTTTTTTCTCTTCCTCACCCCACTCCCCCCTCCCCAACTGGACATATGCACTCCCTTAAAACAAAAGCAGACCCTGTCTGAAAGCTGCTACTGCCTCTTTTCTACAGCATCCCACACCAAAATCACTGGAGATGAAGCTCCTTTCTCTTTCAAAGACAACTTTGAATAGAGTAAGTCTAAAATTGAAATGAAACTCTATTTGGACTCCTGCATTAAAAGTAATCTCTATCTTTGCTTAATTTGTTGTTGAATACTTCTTTAGACAGAAAAATGAGATTAATTTTGTGATAGCTCATTTGTTTTCAGCACAAACATAACTATGATTTGACTGAGGACTTTGAAAGCAAAAACAATGTGTTGGTTGCATTTTTTTCCTTTTATTTTAATGGAAGCTGTGGTTTGTTTTAAGTTTTGTTTTCTGGAGTAATAAGATTATGGAACTACGAGGAAATGTTTATTTTAAAACCTATTTTGTCCAGCAGGTGTCACTCATTCATAAAGAATCTTATAAGGATTTTCCACTGCCAATTCTTAGATGAGTGAAGACAAAGCCTTGTCACTTACATCCACCCATTTAGAAGAAAGTACAAATTAGTATATTATATATTACTGGACTTTGAAATTAGGGAAACTTCAGATGAAGTAACTCCCATTTTGACTGTAGTTCAGTCTGAACAAAAACAATGGAAAGTATTGTAGTAAGAAGAGGCAGTTCTTTATCCTGGAAGTGGCATGACGGTGACTCACAGCCATTGAGTAAATCTGACATGGTTTGAGAAGTCTTCTTTGAGTAATGGTCACTTAACAATGGCTTTTAAAATGTTGGGGTTTTTTTGTTTGTTGGTTTGGGTTTTTTTTGGTATATACTTCCTCTTTTTTTTTTTTTTTTAAGCAAAAACCTTTTCTGCTCAGGGCTTGATTGAAAAACTTTCTTTTACCTCAGCCAGCTTTAACATGTCCAGGTGGTGTTGGAGTAATCAGGTGAATGCTTGATGGTGTAAGAAACAGAAGCACCATGTCTTTGGTTAGCTATTGACAGCTGGGCTTCTGTCAAAAACTAATGTTTTTAGGATGGAAGAGCTAGTCATGCTTGCTAATTGCACTCTGTTGTTTTGCAACTATTTTTTCTTTCAGAATTTAAAAGTCAAAAGCTTTACATTTTTACTGCAAGTGCAGGGAAAAGGAAAAAGAACTGAAACAACATGAATGAGCCACAAATGCCATGATGACTCTGTTGAGCTGGAAAGAGTCTAAGAATCTGTGCTTTCTAGGAATACTTTTAGAAGAATAGTGATGTTTGGGCAATATGTTTTATTTGTAATTAAGAAGTATTTATCTCCTTGCCCTAGATCTGCTGGATTTAAGAATCCTCAAATCCATAACAGGTCTTCAATATCAACACAGGCAGCACAGTGCAGTGATGCTTCCGCATTTGCTTCTGGGTGCCTGGAAAGAGCTGACTTGCTATGCCTTGATGGCAGCAAAGTAGGACATCACTGCAGTGCAAATATCATTTGCATATCTGGAATCTGAAACAACTTAGGCTTTCGACACTTCAACATTAGGGGAATATAGGGATGTATAAGGATGTATAGGGGCAGAAATTCGGTAGAGACAGTTGAGGTGGAGGGCAATGAGCTCTGTTTCCTCCAGACCAAAATCACACTCACACTTTCAGTGCTTGTCTTAGTAGTTGTCTATGGACAAATATGTCCAAGACAGATTAATGAGAGATGCAGCTTTAATTACAAACAAAACACCATCATTACAGGGAAAGTAACAAGAATAAGTGTGGAACTAACTGTTCTCAAAATTAAAATACACATACAGTTCCTCACATACAGTTCTTTATATTCCTCACATATAGTTGCTCATATGTACACCAATTTTTTTTTTTTTGAACTAAAATCCTATGAATTAATCTGCTTGTCTTACCTACAGAAAAGATTTGAAGACCACAGGAATGCAAGGGAAGAAAGAAAACATGTTATTTCTCCTTATAAATATTGATTGTCCTCAGATACTACAGAGATGGGACTGTGAAATTATCTAGCTAGATGGATAGATTGTTAAATAGAATAGATAGAATCACTAGATAATGTTAGATAGAATGAGTTAAATATTGCTCAATTCCTTAGCACTTTTCACTATACAGGAACTTTGCAGACCTTGTTTGCCCTGTCCTGGCTGGTCATGATTGTCAGCAGAGCAGGTAATAGTGATGAGAGTTCCTTGCTTTGTCCCTCCTCCCCCACAGCCTTTTGGGAATTAGAAAGTACTCAAGAGATCTTCTCAGTTCCTACTTTGATCCCTACATTGGAGAGTAAGGAATATGTGGCTAAACAGAATAAATAGCAGCAATTTTCTGCAGGCTGAGCCCAAGTCTGTACTTCTAATGCAGAGAGTGAAGAAGGAGGCCTTTTTGCTCTGATCTGGAAGCTGTGCCAAGTGCATCTCCCTCCCCCATTCAGTAATAACCAGGAAATCAGGAGAAGTGACTGTACTTCATATGTTGGCAAACCACACTACAGCAGCTAGGCACGACAGAAAAAACCATCAGTGAGTCAAAGGGAAGCAGTCTTTGAGACATTCTGTTTCTTGTAGCTTTATTGAGCACCTGACTGCAAAGGCCCCACAAAACCATTGGGGTAACAATCTGTTCTCCCTGTAGCTATTTTCTTAGTACAGCAATGCAAATGTATGGCTTTTTGTTTTGGGGAAGACAAAATAACTAGAACAACAGCAAATACCTGAAATTCCTTTTTTAGCTTTGGAAAGTGCCTTTAGGCAAAACATTACTACTCTGAATGGCAGATCACAGTTGGGTACTGCATGCTTCAGATTTTGGTCTTCCACCAGAAGCTGTCAATATTTCAGTTGTATTGTCCTCATACTTTTAGGAAGTCATCCTGAATCATGACCTAAATGTTGCTTTGGTTTTTTTTGCTCTGCCATTCATTCATGCTTTTAGTTAGTTTTAAATGTTTAAAAGTTTCTTTGGCTTCATATTTCTAATTCTGCAAGCAGCTTAGGCAGATGTCCTGGTTTTGGCTGAGATGGAGTTAATTAGACTTGGAAGGGGTCCACAAGGATCATTGAGTCCAACTCTAAAGTGAATGGCTTTTACTGGGATCAAACCCACAGCCATTGGTGTTACTTACACTATGACACACTTATGCTTTAGTTGTTGCTCAGTAGTGCTTAGTCCTTTTTCAAGGACTTTTCAGTTTCCCATGCTCTGCCAGTGGGGAGGTGCACAAGAAGCTGGAAGCAAGGCCAGGGCAGTTGACCCAAACTGGCCAAGGAGATATCTCATACAATAGGACATCATGTTCAGCATATGAACTGGGGGGAATTAGCTAGAAGCCACTGATTGCTGCTCAGGAATGGGCTGGGTATCAGACAGCAGGTGGTGAGCAATTGTATGGAATATCACTTGTTTCTCTTGGTTTTTATTCCCCTCAATTGTAATTATAATTATTGTTGTTATATTTAATTTAATTTCAATCATTAAACTGTTCATATCTCAACCCACGAGGGTTACCTTTTTCCATTGGGTTTGCAGTGAGGAGTGAGTGAGTTACTTCATGGTACTTAATTGCCAGCTGGGGTTAAATCATAAGGGTGACATAAACCCTTGATTCTTCAGCTATTTTTATGTTCTAAGAAGCAGTGCATGGGTGCTTAGAGAGATGAGTGTTCATGGTTGCCACCTTGGTTGATCTGCTGGGAACTGGGATTTCTGTAACAAAAACATTAGCTCCTGCAGAGTGGCCCTCTTTAGCAGGAATCATATCTACCTCACTCCCTTATTAGACTAAGATGTGGAGGATTTGTAAAGAATTCATTAGGATTCAGCCAGGACACTTTCAAAGTCTGCAGATTCCTAACCAAGTATCAAGCACCATTGCCAACAGTAATACAGCTTGTTGTTCAGGAGGTCCAATCAATTTATGGTGTGTTATTTTAAAAGATTAAAAGCGTGGGTGGTACCACCATCACCCTCTTAGTGACTTTGTAGCTGACATCTCATTGTCTACTCAAAGACCAGAGGAAGAAAAAGAAGAAAGGATCATAGGTTCCCTGCCCTCATATTTTCTTTCCTACTACCAGTTTCTAAAGAAGGTGTGTTAGAACATTTTTCTTAGAGTTCTCCCAACATGATGCTGCTATTTTTATCGTCTTGTATTTATGTCTTACAGTTGCCAAGTTAGCTGACTCAGGAACACATGTGTTGTCTACTCCCTGGACAGATCACACTACTATCTCTGCCAGTCAGGAAGTGGTGAATGCATATAAGGATTAGTGTAAGACCACTAGTAAACATTAGTAGCATATTTGTTAATCAACGGGAAATTGCCAGTATGATATATAGCTGGAATGAAATATGGCCTCTCTTGGTTTTGAACTCTAAGAGGTTAAGAAAGCACAGCAAGTAATATGAAAAGGACATTGATTTGCTGCCATGAGTTCTAACAGAGAACTACCTAATCACAGCAAAAAAGAGTCCATGCACAGCAAATCCCAGGAATGTAGCCTGAAGCCTCAGACTCTGGAGAGGGGCCAACCCTAAAGCTCTGCTCAAGTTAAGACTTGAGTCCATTCACTTGGACACAGGGACCATTTACAGATGCTAATTTTACTTAGTGGGTATGTTGCAAAAGCCAAAAATAAATCAATTTGTTTTTTAAACTCCACAAATGTAGTTCACGTTTGTTTAAAGCTATGGTTCCCAGGCCTGCCAGTGAATTCAAGGTTACATATTTTTGAAAATAGAGTTATTATCTTAGCAGGCTTTTGTGTAACACATCTGTTGACACATGCAAATTATGGATACTATAGTATATTTTGGTGTACAACGACTATACTAATCTTCTGTGAGTAATGAAGTGGTAATTTTTTAAGAAAGAAGAAACAGCCATGCTTCTAAGTGTCCCCTTTACTCTGAGTACAGAATGTCCATTATTTCAGCTTACTGCATAGTATAGGTATTTATTTTTTCTTTGCCTGAATGACTGTGGTTGGAAAGTATTTGGTGAAATCAGTAATACCAGGTTATGGTAGGAATAAGCTATTCAGAAACTTTCATATCTATTAGGATATATAATAATTATTTAAATAATAGACACTATGTTGTAGGAATTTCTTTAATTTCCTATTGTAGAAAAATAGCTCACTTTGGATATTATGCCACTCAAATAACTACATACCTATTTTAATGGGGAACTTGGATATGCCAGGAAATAGAAGGAATCCAAACTACAGAATACACTGCGTTTCCTGACTTTAAGCACCAGGTATTATGTAGCATATGTGGTACAGAATAAAAGAGAAAGGATTTGTTAATATACCTTATCTGACATATTAATGAAGTTAACTTTGGTGGAATTGCATATAAAGAAATAGGACAGCATTCCTCTTTTGCTTCAGTTTTTTCCCCCTTGAAATTACTTTTCTCTTTCTTTGAATAACTAACATCCATAATAGTGTTTTAGGCTGCATCAAGAATGCACATTATCTCCCAATTGCTACCACTTACAATATTTTGGTTCATATCCTGCAACAGTCTTGGAGTGTCTGAACTACTTCTCTGTCTTTCCTCCCTCTCTCTCTCTGCTCTCCCCACCCTTCACACTAAGTTCTATCAGAAAATGTGCCCCAAAAGTACACCTAATGCACTTTAACCACTAACAGGTGCTCAGTCTTAAGTGGACAGACTAAAGCTACTCCAAAACAAAGCCTCCAAATGCATGTGTTGTGGACATGCAGTCCTCAGCACTAACTGCTGTGCTGTACAAACCTGCCCTTATCATGCTGTATTGCTTCCTAATGCAGACAATGACTGTGGTGCCATGAAAAAAAAAAATAGAGTTTCACAGAATATTCTGAGTTGGAATGGACCCACAAGGGCCACCTGGTCCAGCTCTTAAGTGAATGGCTCATGCAGGATTGAACCAGGAAACCTTGGTGTTATTAACCCCATGGTCTAACCAACTCATCTAATCTCAGGGTTGAATTACAGATTATTTATGCTAAAATAATTTTACAATTTATACACTTCAGAGTGGGAAAGGTATTGGATTTTAAACTGATAAACAGAGGGGGAAAGCATCTTTTGGTTGTTTTAGCTAACAATTTTTAGCTTTAAGATTGTGACCTGTTGTATCTGCACAGTGTTGAGAACTACACCCAGTGCAGGCAGCTTGGTGAGCAGCTGCAGTGCAAGCTGCAGGTTGTGCCCTGCGTGGAGGGAAGTGTCTTGAGGCTCTAACCCTGTGTACCCCTGAGTACATGTGGACCTGCGATGCCCAGTGGCTGATCACACAGAAACTCTGCAGCAGCCAGCGAAGGACAAGAAGACTCCAGACCCAAAATCATCATTGGAACAGGCACACAGACTGTAAGAGAACAAAAGCCCATTTTTGTATGGGCCTTTGTATCCCTAAGGGGATTCCTTTGTTTGGGGTTCCTCTCTGGAGGCATCAGCTCGAGCTACTGTTGTTGTGTTTCTGCACCACAATTAAAGGCTTGATCCTGACTTAAGGGAACCAGATGCCTGTGGTTTCTACAGCAAACCAGATACCTGTAACTCTGCTACACGAGTCTTGGGGCACAGCTAGTGAGGGAAGCCTCTCTGGCCATGTGAGTGGGATGTGTAAGGAGTCAGGTGGGGCACCCATTGGGTCACTGGAGCCACCTGTTGAGAAGAGGCTTTGATCCAGGAGTGACAGTCTTGGGTGGTGTGAATGTGACTGCTAGAGTGGCTCCTGGGTGGTCAGACAGGAAAGTTTCTTCAACATTAGCATGCAAAGGACTCTCATGTTCAGGCTGGACAGATCATTCTTCTTGTGGTATCTATTTAATTATATATATATTTTATATTTCAAAGAAATGACTGTAATGATGAAAAAAATTGATGTACAGAGTAGCCCAGTGTGACTTTCTCTTACTAGGAACAGAGGAAAATGTTTTGTAAACATTGCAGGGAAGTTAAGGATTCTTATGACTTCATGTTGTGGGGCAGAAAATAGGAAGATCAGGAAGGAGAAAGATTGAGGGTTGAGATGCAGACAGGGATATTGTTTACCAGTCATTGTTGTGGGCAAGAAAGACTTGCTCTGGGGAAAATAATTTAAATGATTGCGAATTAAAATAAAAATGTAATCATGAGTTTGAGCAGTGGGAGAGAAAGACAAACTTTAAAATAACACCTTTTCTTACCCCTTTCTCAGACTCAACATCATTCCCTCACTCTAGTCTCCTGCTAAGACCTCACCTGCAGAGGCACAGGTGGATGGGGAATGGGGTGCTGCAGTCAGTGTGTACCACCTCTGCTACTCCTTCCTCCTCACACTTTCCCTCTGCGATGGTGAGGGCCCTTTTAGGCTGCAGTTCCTGTCAAGAAAATATACTGTGGTGTGAGCTCTACACTGGCTGCAATTCCTTCAGGAATATCCATCTGCTCCAGCATGAGGTTGTCCATGGACTGCAGTGACTATCTGGTACAGGTCCTCCATGGACTGCAGGGAATCTCTGGACCTGGAGCACCTCCTCCTCCCTCTCTTTTTCTCTGACCCTGATATTCCCTCTCTTGTTTCTCACTATTTTTTTTCTGGTCCACTCTTCCTCTCTCTTTGTGGTGTTTTCTGTCTTGTCTTACATACATTTTTACTGATGTGCCTCAAACTTTGCTGGTGGACTCAGCTCTGGTCTGTGAGGGGTCTCCTGGAACTTGCCATGACTGGCTCAGGACAGCACCCTAGGCACTCCTGCTGCCAACATCTTGCCATCTATACCAAGTACAGTTTTGTATATTTGATAGCCTGTAGAGTGTCTGATAAGGTAAAATGGATAAATCTTGGCTGATCTGTTTATTCTGACCCACGGAACAGGAGTGTGACAGCTGTCAGCCGGTAAGTAGGAAGGAAGAAGAAAGAGAAATGTGTTATTGTAAACAGGTTTCTTCAACAATTATAGAAGATACACATAGAATAAAAGAAAAATTATACAATATATTTACTGGCCTCTGTTTCTACTTTGCCTGCCTTTGGACATTTCACTTTTACTAGGATTAGGTGAGTAGTGAAGTTATGTTAATGGCATGTAACCATAAGAGCCTTAGACTATATGAGATTTCTTAGAAAGTGAAGAGGAATTTTTGATCAGAAAACAAGAATGCTGCTTTAGCTTGAACCAGTAGAGTCAGAATTGCAGACTACAATACTAATATAGGAAAACATATATTAAATTAGGATTCATTGTACAGCACAAAATGCACAAAAATGGAATGCACAAAAACGATGCCTTAAGTTGGAAATGGAAAACCTTGTGTTGCATTGGAATTTCACAGAATGTCATCACTGCCAAGGTACCTTTCACTCAGACTATGTATACTGTGTGTTTGGGATGAGAATATTTGTAAGAATATTTAAATTTGAGGTATCTGTTAGGAAATAAGACTTTGGCTTCCTGAAGAATAACAGAAAGGAAAGAAAGAGTTTATCCAGGATTTTTAAACTTACAGTTATTCTCCTTGGTAGTTAGTCATTAATGCTTATATGCTGATTCCACATGATTTTTCTCTGCTTTAAATATTTGAGAAGAATAGAAACAGAGAAATATGATGTATTCACAGGCACATGTTAATGTGCTTATTTTTAGGGAGGTCAGTGACCATGAAAGCTAATTTATAGCCTTTATAGTAGTCTTTACTACCATACAGTAAAAGAAATAGCATGAATTTTATACTTTTCCCCCAGCATACCTGAATTAAACCTGTTTTGCCATTATTTATAGCTTATGATCCTCTAGGCCCAGATCTAGAGCTTTGGAACTCCCACCGAGGGTTGAGCATGAGAATTAAGTGTCAAAATGTGTTAAGCTTGTGAGACTGAGAAAATCTACATCTTCTTGGTTTT
>JAWWLZ010000082.1:54458820-54482280 GCA_035041345.1 Poliocrania exsul
CAGAAAACAAGAATGCTGCTTTAGCTTGAACCAGTAGAGTCAGAATTGCAGACTACAATACTAATATAGGAAAACATGTATTAAATTAGGATTCATTGTACAGCACAAAATGCACAAAAATGGAATGCACAAAAATGATGCCTTAAGTTGGAAATGGAAAACCTTGTGTTGCATTGGAATTTCACAGAATGTCATCACTGCCAAAGTACCTTTCACTCAGACTATGTATACTGTGTGTTTGGGAGGAGAATATTTGTAAGAATATTTAAATTTGAGGTATCTGTTAGAAAATAAGACTTTGCCTTCCTGAAGAATAACAGAAAGGAAAGAAAGAGTTTATCCAGGATTTTTAAACTTACTGTTATTCTCTTTGGTAGTTAGTAATTAATGCTTATATGCTGATTCCACATGATTTTTCTCTGCTTTAAATATTTGAGAAGAATAGAAACAGAGAAAAATGATGTATTCACAGGCACATGTTAATGTGCTTATTTTTAGGGAAGTCAGTGACCATGAAAGCTAATTTATAGCCTTTATAGTAGTCTTTATTACCATACAGTAAAAGAAATAGCATGAATTTTATACTTTTCCCCCAGCATACCTGAGTTAAACCTGTTTTGCCATTATTTATAGCTTATGATCCTCTAGGCCCAGATCTAGAGCTTTAGAACTCCCACCTAGGGTTGAGCATGAGAATTAAGTGTCAAAATGTGTTAAGTTTGTGAGACTGAGAAAATCTACATCTTCATGGTTTTGTTTAGTCTGTTTAAGCACCTTTACAGTTATGCAAGGTAGTGGATTCCTAGCACATAAAAACTAGAGACATTGCGTGTGGTTTCAGGAGTGTATGTAATACACATGTGACAGCACATGACTGAGACACAACATACATCAGCTCAGGAGCACCACATTGCTAGCCCAGCTGTTATGGGGTAACCCTAATTTGCACTCCCTCCCTCCCCCACAGCAGGAGTGTAAAAGTAAGATAATTCATGGCTTAAAATAAGACATCTTAATAGGTAAAGCAAAAGCTGTGTGCTCAAGCAGAACAGAAAAAAAAAAAGGAGTTATTTCAGTACTTTCCAACAACAGGTAGATATTAAATCATTGCTAGGAAAGCAGGACTTCATCACACATAGCAGAGACATGGGAAAGACAGACTTCATAACTCCAAATATTCCCCCATCCTTTTTCCCCCCCTGATTTATATGCAGAGCTTGACACTGTATGGTATGGAATATCCCTTTGGTCAGTTTGGGACAATTGTCCCAGCTGTGTCCCCTTCCAACCCCTTGTGCATCTCCAGCCTGCTGGTTGATGGGACAGTTTTATTTCTATTCTTTTAAGTTGAAATATCCTTTTAAATAATTAAATATACTTTTAAATACAAGGAATTCTATCCTTAGTTCTGTGTAACCATTGCTTGACAATAAAATATGGGTGTTTAATCAACACTGTTTTGATCATAAATCCCTAACATAGCACCATATGAGCTACTGTGAAGAATATTAACTCCAGCACAATCAAACCCAGGAAACCAGCTTTAATGATTGAATTTCCCATATTGACCTGTGCAGATGTTCTGAGCTGGGGCTACTGGGACATTTTATACTGCACTGTCATATGTGACTTTCATGCACCAGAGAACACCTACTTTATGTTGCCATGGTACAGACAGAGATGTACAGAAAATAGACTGAAAAGAACTTGTCAAAAGAACAGAAGTCATTGGTCTAGATTGGAAATGGCTGTCTAGATTGTTTTTCTCATATCTTAGCAGTTTCCTGCATCATAAGGTAGGTCTGCAAAAGTGTTTCAAAGTTACGCTCTTTCATACTCTTTATTTATTTTTTTCCTTAAGAGGAAGACTTTACTTATTAGGATTTTTTCTTTTGAAGACTAAAACTTAGAGGATAAAAAAAAAGAAGAAAAAATTATTCATGTTTTTTTGCTTAAAAATAAAAGTTTGGGAGAACTTGGCTTGCTTCTTAGAATAATATACTTTAATTGGCCAAAATGGTGGAGGAAATAATGTTGCTTTCAGTTTGTGTGTCCTGAAATATGTAGAGAGAACTTTCATTATGCTTTATATAACATGGGTTTTACTGCTAGGAATGTCTCAAATTATGCATAAATAGCTCATTTAAAATGTTTTTCATTAAATGTTCTGACTGGTAATTAGGAAGGTACTATGATTTCCTCATGAAGGGTGAGTTCTTGTAATTGCACATCTGCACTCAAAATGGCAGCATCCAGCTTTTACCACTCCCTTTATGAATAAGTTACTCCTGGCACAACATAATGCCAGGGCAGTAATACCCCTGCTTATTTGACTCCCATAAATTCAAGAGAGGTGATACATTTCTCTGAGGTTAATTTCATACTTCAAAACTAGTGTCACAATATATTCAGTAGTATTTATCAGTAAGAGATTGCAATTTGGTAATGTCACCTATTCGATGCAGAAGCTCAGCAATCCTTATGCAGACTTTGTTGCCAAATTCACAATTGCAAGAGCTCTTGGCCTCTCTTCATACCAGGTAGAGATTCTCAGTTGATGTTTTGCTATTTTTCCTTCACTGCCATTGGTTTGCAGAACATGCTGGTTTTCTCCTATTTGTCCACCTACTAAATCAAAGGTGTGGCTGAGATGTGGAAGCCAAAGTTATGGATATAATTTACCTAATTAAGTAAGAAATTCAGCTTTAAGAGGTTCAGTAAAAAGCATGTGCTCGCAGTCCTTGTTTGGTGTTTAATCTGCTTGTTGGACCAGGCTGGAAGCTCTGTTGGGGCTGATCTTGGCTAGCTGCCATGAGCCCTCCAAGCAATTCTATCATTCCAACAGGCCAGGGGCAGAAAATACAAATAAAATCCCATGAGTTGAGGTAAGGAGTTTACTTAAAAATTACCATCATGGACAAAACAGTATCCACTTGGGGAGATTAATTTAATTTATCAACAATCAGACTAAGATGAGAAATAAGAATCAGATGGGTGTCCTGGTAATGAAAGACTCAGAGAATACAAAATTACTGAATGCCTACTTTGCCTCAGTCTTTACTCCTGAGGTTGGCCCTCAGGAGTCCCAGACCTCAGAGGTAAGAGAAGAAGGCTGGAGAAAGGAAGACTTGGTCATAGAGGGTTGGGTTAGAGATCAGCTAGACAGACTTAACACCCAGAAATCCATGGGCCCACAGGTGCTAAGGGTGCGGGCAGATGTTGTTGCTCTGCCATTCTCCATCACCTTTGAAAAATCATGGAGAACAGAAGAGGTGTCTGATGGTTGGAGGAAGACCAATGTTACTCCCATCTTCAGAAGGGAAAAATAAGGGCCCAGGAAACTGACTGGCCAGTGAGCCTCACCTCCATCCTTGGAAGGGTGAGGGAAAGGTCATTCTGAAGGTCATCAACAAATATGTAGAAGAAAAGCAGGCTATCAGAAATAGTCAGCATGGATTCACCAAGGGGAAATCCTGTTTGACCAACCTGATAGACTTCTATGATGGCCTGTCAGGATGGGTCAATGGGGAGTCAGCACTAGATGCGTCTACCTTGACTTCAGCAAGGCTTTTGACACTGTCTCCCATGACATCCTCATAGGTAAGCTCAGGACATGTGGCTAAGATGAATGGACAGTGAGATGAATCAAGAACTGGCTGAATGGCAGAGCGAAATGGTCATGATCAGTGCAGTAGAATACAATTGGAGGCCTGTAGTGAGTGGTTCCCAGAGATCAGTACTTATTCAACTTGTTTATCAGTGACCTGGATGAAGGGATAGAATATGCCTTGACCCAGTTTGGCTCAGTTTTCGTGGCCATGCTCCCTTCCAGATTCTTGTGCACCTCATCGCTCACAAAGCATGGGAAACTGAAAACTCCTTGATTTAGAGTGAGTACAGCTGAGCAACAACTGAAGTGCCCATCTATTTCAACTCAAGTGACCATCTATTATTCTCACACTAAATTGAAAAGCACAGCACTGTACCAGTTACTAAGAAAAAAATAACTCTGTCCCAGGGTTGTGGTTCAACCTCAGCTAGCAAATAAGTACCAAGCAGCTGCTCGCTCACTTCCCCCTGTGAGTACTCTCCTCTGTTCTCAGGATGCTGGTCATATATTTTATTTCTTTGTAGTGAATGACTGTGTCCTACTTGTTGGAGTTGCACTATTTTTATACAGATTTTCTTTCTGATTCTGTAATTAGACTTTCGTTGAAGTTTTTAAAATTTTATTTCAAGAACAAAAGAAATGGTGATCTTGAGGGTTTAGACAATAGGATGTTTTAAAATTAGAGCTTGGAGGGGTGAAAGTCACTAAACAAAATAAAATCTGACCAGCTAATAAATTTATAGTATAGCAACATATAGTATAGCAGTAAAGGAAATAAACACATGCCACATATAACTGGATGCTATAGAATTACAAGAATCACATTCTGAACAGAGGAGAAAAATTGATAAAACTGTGAAACAAGCTTTTTTCCCCTAAACTAGAATGGCAGCAAAATAAAGTAGATATGCCTATTGGTACACACCTTTTCAAAAACTTCTGATTTTTTTTTTTTTGAGTGGCAGTAAAATGTCTGGTTCCTCTTCCAATCTGTTGCCATTTTGCCTTCTTAGCCCTTTTATCAGTGATTGAAAAGGTCATAGAAGTGATACATAATATAAGAAAATATATGCTATGTGCTATAAATTGCCAGCACTATCAATCCTATTAAATGAATCAGTTTGAATCTTCTACAGGACACTTTTTCTATACTTGGAATAGATAATTTCTATTGTTCCTGTAATTTGATCAATTCTTTCTGCAGAGCTTTTCAAAATTTTGTTAATCCACTTCAGATTTAACTGGCTATTTCAATTTTTTGATTTTTAACCCTGTCCACCTCTA
The DNA here is from genome assembly GCA_035041345.1 of Poliocrania exsul. NCBI lineage: Eukaryota > Metazoa > Chordata > Aves > Passeriformes > Thamnophilidae > Poliocrania > Poliocrania exsul. Next base: position 54,463,715 of record JAWWLZ010000082.1, read on the forward strand.
TGCTCTACTCACAGGAATGCAAAATGCTGAAACTACATTGTTCAGAAAGTTTGGCTACTGAGACAGTTGGGGAACTCCTTGTTAAACACTTAAAGAAAGAGCAAATAGCACATTACTTTGAAGACCACCCAAAAGTGGTACTTGGGAATAAGACAGAATGCTAACTTCTGAAATCTTTCCATTCAAAAAAACAAAACCAAAAACAACAACAAAAAAAAGAGAAGTATTTATTTGTGAAGCAACATCCAACAAGGATGTGTGCAGTTGTTGATTAGCTGATAATGCGAATATAAAGTTTAGCCTTTAAACTCTGGTTCCCTTCAAGTTGTCTGGAGGTTTGGGGTTGCCTTTAGACATGGAGGGTTATTAATTCTAAGTTAAAGCAAAACCGCTAGAATTTTTTAAATATGGAAATTGGGTAAGAAATTTATCAAGAACAAAGTTTATCATGAGCTTTTCAGTATATCTGAGATATGACTGAATTGGAAGCTTACACAGGAATAGTCTGTAGTACATTAGATATAACTTCATTTTAGCTTTTGTGGAAAAGTTAATTTTAGCTTTGTTGTATGCGCTAAGGAAAGGGAGGACAGAAGAAACGAGAGTATGGTGACTTGTAGGTATGGATTTCAAAAGCATCTAAGGGATTTCAGTAAATAATTTTCGAGCGCCAAAATCAATGAAATTTGTATACCCTTAAGAAGTTTTTAAAATGCTGCCTTACTTGATTTACCAAAGCAAAGGTGACTTATTGAAGTTAATCCCTGGGCTTCATATTTGTGAACACTTTCAAAGCCACTGATTGAGACAGCATGGAATTGACTTATTACACAACAGCTGACAGCTTTCAGTGCTTTAGTTTTGCATTGCAAAATGAAAGAGTTCACGTTATTATTTGAATCCTCTAAAAATCCTGGAAATGTAGAGATATCTTACATACATGTAAAACTTAAATGTGCAAATAATCTCAGCTAACGTATCTCAGCAACATCACAATAATATGTGCACATTTCTTTTTTATGGTGTCAAAATTTTGAGGAGACTTCCTTTACTTGTCTGATTCTCTGTTGTAGATATCCTTTATGATAGAAAGAGGCTTCTAATGCTCAGAATTATTCTCAAAGGAAATTATCCAAGATTCTGCCAAGATTCTGGGAGGGGCATTTTTATCCATGTCACAATTTACTCCCTGTTTGCTCGCTTACCATGTTAGTATCTGGATGTGCACATTTTCTTAGCCTTTCATCTGTTTGAAATATAGTCCCAGATGTATAATCCTGTGTTGTATTATCTCTGGTTTAGTTCCTAACACACTGAGTCATTGCATAACTGTTCTGTGCTGGACTTTAAGAATTCTAGGAAATATAAATCTGAGCTCCTGAATACTCATGCTGTACCTTCCTCATGTAAGAAATATTCTGAATATCACATTCAAGAACTTACTAGGTAGACAAGATTAAGGAAATTTTAATAGCTTATAAGAACTGCAGTCTATTCTAGTCTGGACATGAGAGAATTATTTTATCAATCAAAGCCAAAATATACTGTCCTTACTTATGTATCAAAATGTTATCATGGCCCAATATTTCAGATAATTATTTTTAATGATTCACAAGAACTTATTCTTCTCCACATTGCTGAGTTTTAGACTATACTGGTGCTAATAATATTGATTTTCTGACTTAGTAATGCTACTACCTTCCAGACCTCAAGGAAATGCCACTTATTGAAGACTTATATTTATTCTTTTTTTTTTTTTTGGTCTGGTATTTGTGCCTGTGATTTCTCTACACACTGAGAATTTTCCTATCCAGTATTGATTATGAAATGAGAATTTTCCTATCCAGTATTTATTGATTATGAAATGAGAAATTTTGACAGACTGTTCTGTCCCTTGGTTTATTCCCACACAGGCATGCACTGCATTCAGGAGTACTTTTGCAAATTTAGGCACATATTTGCAGTCCTGCTCCCACTCTAAAGGCTGGGCAGGGGGTGTGTGGAAGCAGCAGTGCTGCTGTGTGCTCACAGATATGCTCAGCTCAGCTTTTGCGAAGTACAGCAAGCAGAATGGACAGAAGATGAACTTTTCATGCAATGTGCAGTGTACTTTGTTCTGCTGTTAATCTCACAAGTAGTAATAATCTGGATAACTCGTTTGGAGGTCACAGGGAACAGCTGGGGAAGAACAAGGAATTTACTCATTTTCAGTGTTATCCTAAATACTTACTATTCCAAGCACATTACCTGATCCACCTTCTTTTTGTTTTTCCTTCTGTTTTCAAAGGGGCCAAAGATATGTATGCTCTCTATATGCAGAATTGACAAGTGTTCATGTATTTTTTTTTGTTAAAGAGATTAACAAATATGCTTTCACATATACAGTGATCAGCTCCATTTACTTGCCAAGAAAACACCATTGTTTAATAACCACTCTTCAATGGAGAACTGCTCTGGTGGTTGTTGGTTTTCTGTGGCTCTAGTTAGCTCTGACTTTTAGTCAAAGCTTTACTGTGCTGTGTTTCTCTCATACTGTGAATGAAAACACTGCACACACAATGTCCAGAGATTTAATTGAGCATATTTCCAGCTTAATTGCTGCACTGAACCTTTACATTAAGAGTGCTATGTCATGTGACTGCTTGTACTGCTGTATGAAGTGTGAGTAGTTAAGGCAAATGCCCCCACAGCATTGAGCTGTATCTATGCTGGGTGTGTGGGACAGTGGTCAGGGAATAGAGGTCACACAGTTTATATATTTTCTGGGTGTTTGCTTTTATGTCAAATTAATTTTATAACTGAAAGACAGATCTGTGTTTAGAGCAGCTGCAATTCATGAAAAAATTAGCTTTGGTCAAATACATTATTCCAAGTGGACAAAACTAAGCTATTTGGACAGCATATTTAAACAAGCAAAAACCCAACAGATGTAAAGATTTTCTTGATTACTTTGCCATACATAAGTAAGATGTTGATTCTAACTTAAACCAGACATTAATGAAGAAATAATGCAAACCATATTTGTTATTTTTTTTTAAATAATCAAAACATGTTTGAGACCCTGACCTTCAGGGAAGCCTAAGAGAATTAGTTCACAGAATTATGAGTATTTCTGTGGAATGGCCAAGAATTGGCTATAGCTGAACTGGATTGCCCCAAATTTAAATGTACTACTGTGCAGTATTTGACAGGGATATATTAGGATTGTAACTGGTTACAGTACACCCATCTTAGACAAATTACTACGTACATGTCTAAGAGTGGACTTAATGTTTGTGCAAACATTTTTTTGTAGGTTTGAATAGAGCAAAAAAAGGGTTTTAGTCTCTGTTTGGTGCTGTAATGAATCACATTCCATTAGAGTAGTAATCATAGCTATCATAGAAGCAACTAACTCTAGTTCCTGTTTAAAAGTATTGCACCAGATATCTAGATAGTTTTTAATTTATTTCCTTTGTTACAGCATTCTAATTTTAACATCCTGACTCTCCTCTAATCACTAGGCCTGACTGAAATATTCCTGCTCTTTCAGAGAAGTTGAAAGACAAAGACACTAACTTTTTAGGCAAGTTTAACTTTCTTTTTTTTTTAATAGAACCATTAAAACTTTTAATTGTAAGAAAACCTTATTGATCTATACTTTAAAGCTGCTAATGTAAAACTGAAAATATGGAAGTAAATGCACTTTTAAAAGGTTCTTTTGTGGACTCTGTGAAGAGTTATAGCTTCTATGTTTCACAAAAGCAATGACTCTAAAGCTGGATTAAATACTCTTCCAACCCCTTCCTCCCCTCACTATAGAAGTGGGTTTCTTTTACCTCTTGTAAGAAGTTTCCTCTCTGTCTGTAAGTTATTTTCAGGTGACTTACTCTTCCCCCTCCAATGCACTAACTCATAGAAATGGTGGATGTGAATCCTCTAAGTGTACCTGGAAGGTATAAAATGCCAGCTAGCTCAGAAAGCTTTGGAAGTGGATCCAACAGCAGTTGGACTGCTGAGGGTTCTGTGCTTCCTGATGTGACCCAGGGGACATCTGCACTGTGACCAAGCTGGAAGGATGAACATTCTCACTTTTGGCTAAGTAATTACTCCCTTTTTTCCTACATAAATGCATGAAATTAAGAGTTATAGGTTATAAGTTATGAAACCCTATGACCTGAATGCTGAATAAGTGGATTTACATGATAGATTGCTCTGGGCAAGAGGGGATTGAGACTCTGTTTATTGTGTTTTGTTGTTGCGTTTCTTAATGAACTCATGAAATAAAGTTTAAATTACAGAGTAGGCTGTGCTGTAAATTGGAGAGATTCAATGAACTGTGGCAGCACTTTCAAACAAAAAATTAAAATCTTCACCTGAAAGGCTTCCTGTAACATATTTTCATATCTACTCCCTGTTCAATAAACAGTCTATGAATAAGAATAATTACTCTCGTGCTAACTGAAATCAAATTGTGAATAAATTTAACACAACTTGAGACATTGCTGCAACACTCCCAAAATTTCAAGAATAGTCATTCTGAATATCTCTCTTATATTTTTTTCTTCTTTTCAGCCTGTACTGATCTTAGACCGTCTTGGATCAATGGCAAGGTTCAACTCTGATTTATCTCTCACTTGTGTTGTAGTTACACTCAACTTAATCCAACCTAAATGGCAAGTAAATGTTATTCTTTTTTGTTCTACATACATGCTGATTGCTCTAGGGGGATAAAAAATTGAGCATTTGGTGCAGAAATATTTCTATTTCTCTAATGTGGTAACAGTTACTTTAATGGCACTGGAAAAAAAAGTAAAGAAATGCTTAGTATTAACTGCATGTCTTTCCAAACCATATATGTATGAAAAAAATTTAAAAGTAGAACTTATTTGAGAGTCTTCCCTCTGCATAATAAGAAGTTAAAGCTAATGAGAAAACCAACATAAAAATAATTGACTCTGAATCGTTTTCACCTGGAAAAAAAATTTGTATGCACCCTAAACAGAGATATATGAAATAAGTACTAGAATGATTGCAAAGGTGCCAGAAATTTGTTCAGTAAGCTTTTCTTTTTGTGGCTGCATTCTTCCAATTTCAAGCTGGAAATGTAGAATGAGAAAGATAACTTGGATTTGTTGTACTTTATGGAAGCAAAGGCAAAGTAGATTAATTAATGGAATAGAATAGAAATATTGGAAAGAATAGAACATTTGAGATAAATTTTTCCTTATTCTAATGTAAATGTTATTAAGTTCTGAAATAATGTACTTTCTCAAATTATTTGATAGTTCTCGTACATCTTTTTCCTTCTGTGGGGTGATCCCTATGTCTTTTCTTAGGTGAAAATTGAAATAAATAGAGAATATTAGAGAGTCTGACAGTGTATCTGTGCATTTTTCACTGAAAGCTGAGTAAACTTAGGTATGTAATAAAGTGCCAGGTTTGACCCTGTTTATTTTAAGTTGAAATGATAAATATTTTTTTATGAAATACTATCACATTGCTTAACACATTTGTCCTTTAACATCATGTGTGCAATGTAATCTGATCATCAAGACTAAATAGATCTTATTTTTGTTTTTAAGTAAAGGCATGTTTTTCAAGTGAAGAATATTTTCACACTTGGGGATTAAATCATAGTATGCTCCAACACTGAAAGAAAGAAAGATTTTTTTAAAGACTTTAAGGGGGTGACTTCAAATTCAGCTGACATTTTTGACCTATTCAATAACCTCAATTTACTCAGTGATTCACTTTTCTAAGAAAGTCATGTTGTAGGTGACTGTGAGACTAAGGCCTTACAAATGCAAACATTTAGGACACAAATGATAGGATACTCTTTTCATGTGGATATTGTATAAGTTGTACACATGTGGAATTAAACTGATTCTTTACTTCCTCTATTAGTTACATTTCCCAGAAGGAGCCCTGAGAGGTGAATTGAATGTCTGAGATAGTGATAGTTTCTGCCCTGCTCCTTGCTCGTTCCAGAACTGAAACACTTTATGTTTTTACTTTATCTTACTGACAATGCCAGTTCATATGAGACAATAGAAATTTTTCTGTCAAAATATACTTTCATCAAAGACTGTATTTTGTCATAACATAAATATTTGATGCAATTCCCTTTTGTGAAAACATTCTAAAGTTTCTTTTTTTCTGCTTCAGTGGAGAACACAAATCAAAACTCAAAGTTTGTTGAAAAATAGAAGGATCAGCCCTGTCCTGCAGCCTCTTCTGTTGTGCTTTTCTGTTTGTCATTTTTCCCCAGCCATTACTGTTTACCCATTCTGTATTGAGGAGAGATGGAGAGAAAGTGAAACTTTATCTAGCAACACATAAAAATTGTTTGATGCCCTCCTGGTGTTTCATCCTGTGACATTGAAAGCTCATTGCAAAACTGTTGCTTTCAGGGGAAGATGAATAAAGATTTTTTTTCCTTTATAATATTGATTTAGAATAATAATAATAAAAAAGATTAAGTTGAGGAGGTTGGAAGAACTAGTCTTAGAGTTTTGACATTCTTCCTATGTTTAATGAAAACACAGGACATAGTGGGGTTCATTTTTGCTCCTGAAAAAAAAGTTTGAGAGTCTTGCTAGTTATGCTGTTGGAAATTTTGTAGAGTCTGCATTATCAATACTGCCTTTAGAAGAATTTCAGAATGATATATTGAACCATAAAAGATATAGTAGAACCCAAATGACTGTATACAGTTTTCTTCCAAGATTTGTCTTTTAAATCAAAAATACTTTGTTTGCATTTTGAGCATTTGGTCTTGCTGAATTTCTTAAAAAACTCTTGTCAGCTAACATTCCCATTTCTTCCAGCTGTTTTGAACCTTTCTCTTGGCCTTTGGGCTGCTTGCAAGAACTTTCTGACCCAAAGGTTCTTTTGGCTGTCAGTGGTTGCAAATCATCTGGACTTGCTGTTGCAATGTTAGTGGTGGAGTTTTATTTTGTTTTGTTTTGTTTTGCTTTTGTTTGTTTTGTGTTAATTTGTTTGTTTTGGTTTGGGGTGTTTGTTTTTTATTTAATCTGAAAAGTGACTTCATATTAAGGCACAGTTTTCTGGGTAAAGATAGTCTCAAATCCCTGGATGCAAATTAGAAAATGTGGCATTTGGGTGTAAATTCTATGATATGGGTCTGTTTTTAGAGTATACCTGACCAAACTAAAAGCTGTGTATGTATAATGTATAGTGTATGAAGTAAGGTTTGACCTATGTATAGGGAAAGATCCAGGTCCTGCATTTGGATCACAACAACTCCAGGCAGTGCTACAGGCTTAGGAGACAGAGTGTTTGGAAAGCTTCCTGTCAGAAAAGGACTGATGGGTATTTGACAACTGGCAGAACATGAGCCAGTGTGTGCCCAGGAGGCCAAGAAGGCCAATGGCATCCCAGCCGGGACCAGAAATAGTGTGGCCAGCAGGACCAGGGCAGTGATTATCTGTCTGTATTTGGCACTGGAGAGTGCCCACCTTGAATCCTGTGTTCAGTTTGGGGCTCCTCACTACAATAAAGATGTTGAGGTGCTGTAAATTCTCCAGAGAAGGGAATTGAAGCTAGTGATATCAAGTGACAGGACAAGAGGAAAAGGCTTCAAGTTGCTCCAGGAAACGTTTAGATTGGATGACAGGAAAAAATTCTTCATGTAACAGGTTATCAAACATTGGAACAAACTGCCCAGGGAAGTTGTTGAGTTACCATCACTGGAGGTATTTAAAAGAAGTGTAGATGTGGCACTAAGGGACATGGTTTAGTGTCAGACTTTGCAGGTTAGTGGTTGGTCTTGAGGATCTTAAAAGTCTTATTCAACCTAAATGATTCTATGGTTCTATGTAACCTCCTAAAGACACTGTTAATTCCTTCTTTCATTTATGCTTGTTCCTCTTTAAAAGGCTTTTTAAATTAAGAAAAGTAAGTAATTTTGTATTAAGCAGATAATGCAGCAGGGCTCATCACCAAGTTCTTATTATTTTTATTTTGTATTAGCATGACATGGAAATGAGCATTTGCTATGGAGAAGACTAAACTGGATAATAACCATGTATAAGACAAAAATAAAATGGCCCTTGATTCATGATTACGTTGTTCAGCCAACAAATTTTCAGGAGCATTTTGCTGGTTTCGTAGTTATCTGCAGAAACCAGTTATGGACTCAGTACATCTATAGAACATTTATATTTTCTAGTCCATATTTAATCAGATTCTTTTTTGAGGGGGAGATAATGAGGATGGAAGAGAGGTAAGCCGGCATTTAGATTGATGCTTGAATTGGAAAAGATTCTTATGAGTGGAGCATTTCCAGCCTGTTTTTTGTTTGCTAGTCAGTTATGCTATGGTTATTTGCCAGACAACTGTTTTTGCAGTACTTAAATGGTACTGTTTTGTCCTGGTTTAGAGTATTTTTGGCATAGATGAAGAAAGAATTCAATAGACTAACTCCATATGAAAGACTTGTCAAGGAGAAGTACCCTACAGTAACAAGTTGGAGCTGTGCTGCCACTAGTTTGAGAAAAGAGAAGGAAATATTCAGGCTCTGAAAGGTTTTAGCAAATATCATTGCTGTATTGGGATGAAAAGCTACAGAGGAAGTGAGTAAGATTTTGGTTCACTGCTATAATTCACCAGCCAGTGCAGAATCAATGTTGCTTGCCCAGTGAGAGGCAGCATTGCGCTTTTTGTTGCTTCTTGACATCAGTGTAAGACACAAAACAGTACCAGTTTAGCTTCACATTTTCAGTGTTATAGAGTTTTAAGACAGAAAAAGTCTTAATTTCATTCCTCAGCACCTCTCTAGTTTTGCTGAACACAGAGACTTTTTGCATTTCCTCCCTACTCTTTTATTCTGTTTTCTTCCTGTAGATTAGAGATAGCAGGTTATAGTGCAGTTTATTCTGTAGCCTTTTGATTTTAATTTCATTTGTTAATTAAAATGCTGCTGTGCATGATTGATAAACCTCATCAACTCTAAAGTTAATTGCTTTTTGTGTCACTAGAAAATTGTTGTGAGTGAGTATTCAAAAATTTTGAAGCTTTTTTTTTTAGAAAAGTGTCCAAGCCTGTTAGAGTCTAATGCTGTTTTCTCTACCCTGGCATACAATAAAACTAGTCAGACTTAATGAATTTCTGAATGAATGCTGTCGGCTGTGGCAACTGCACCAAATAGAAACTCTGTGTTTTTATTTCAGAGGTGATATCTGTCTTGTCTGAGTCTCTTGAAATGTTGTCATGAATATGTCTTTTTTGGGGGGAGTAGGTGAGGTTTGCTCTTTTCGCAGCTAAGACAAGTAATTAAGTTAATTTCTCATGTGCAGAGTAGAGAATTTTTTTCCTTTAATTGGGCCAATGACTTTGTCATGAAGGTTAAATTCAGAAACCTTTGGTGGTGAATCTGCTTCATGATCTTCACACCGAGAATGAGACTTTAAGATTATATTTGTTTCCAATTCTGTTCCCAGGAGCCCTGTCTTCTCCAGAGGCACAATTGTATGCAAGAGGGACTTAGTATTTGCATGTCAATGTGACTTTAATGGAATTTCCACACAAACAGGAGAGGAAACATGCCACCAAATGCAAGACTAGGAACTGGAAATTTTTAGATCTAATCTTGGGGAGGATGATTATCTTCTGGGAGGATGATGAGCAATTTGAGAGTTTATGGATTAGGATTAAAGGGCAGATTGGCAAGGGTGACACTGTTGTTGGTGTTTCCTAAAGGCCACCTGATCAGGAGGAAGAAGTAGATGATGTGTTTTACACACAGGGAGCAGCAGCCTACAGTCAAAGGCCCTGGTTCTCATGGAGGACTTCAACCACCCTGGTAACAGCTGCAGGAAGAGCATAGCAAGGCACAATCAGTCCAGAAGGTTCTTGGAAAGCGCTGACTATAACTTTCTGATACAGGTGATGGGGGAGCCAACTAGGGAAGGTGTGCTGCTGGACCTTATACTAACTAACAATCAAGGTCTGGTTGGAGATGTGAGGGTTGAGGGTGGTCTTGGCCACAGAGACCATGGGGGATCATGGAGTTCATTATCGTGCAAGCAGGAAGGGCAATGAGCAAGATTGCAACACTGTACTGCAGGAGAGTTAAATTTGGCCTCTCCAGAGACCTTCTTGGAGGAATCCCATGGGAATGTGCCCTAGAGGGAAGAGGGATCCAAGAGCACAGGTCAATATTCAAGGATCATCTCCTCCAGGCTCAAGAATGGTGCATCTCTATGGGCAATAAAGTGAACAAAAAGGGTTGGAGCCCTGCAGGAATGAACTAGGAACTCCTGTCAAAACTCAGACATAAGCAGGAGATACACATGAGGTGGAAGCAGAGATGGGCCAACTAGGATTAAAATAGAGATGTCAGCAGAGTACGCAGAAATGTAATGAGAAAGGCCAAGTTCTGTTGCGAATTAACTCTGGCCAAGGATGTCAAGGATAACAAGAAGGACTTTTTCAAATACATCAATAACAAAAGGAATACTAGAGAAAATGTGGATCTGCTGAAAATGTGGGTCTGCTACTGAACGGAACAGGGACCCTTGCAAAAGAGGTTGCAGAGAATGCTGAGATACTGAACATCATCTTTGAGCACCTTCAATCTCCACTGCCAGGGCCAGCCCTCAGGAATCCCTGACCCAGAAGACCAGGGAGAAGGTCTAGAAGAAGGCAGACATTCCTTTGGTTGAGGAGGATTGGGTTAGAGACCATTTAGTCAAACTTGACATCCACAAGTCCTATTCATGGGCCCTGATGGGATACACACAGTGATGAACATCGTTGCTAGGCCACTCTCAATCAACTTACCTAACCTGATTGCTTACTACAGCAAGTCAAGTGACTGCACAGATGGGGGGAGAGCAGTGGTTGTTGTCTACCTGGACTTCAGTAAGGCTTTTGATGCTGTGTCCCAAGGCAGGTGTACAGTGAGGTGGATTAAGAACTGCCTGCATGGCAGGTCTCAGAGGACTGTGATCTATGGCACAGTCTAGGTGAAGACCTGTAGCTAGAGGTGCTCCCCAGGGTTCATTACTAGGTCCAGCATTTAACTTATTCATCAGTGACTTGGATGGGTAGAGTGTCTCCTCAGCAAGTTTGCAGATGACACAAAATTGGGAGGAGTAGCCAATATTGCAGAGTTCTGTGCAGCCATTAAGAAGGATCTCAGAAGGTTGGAAAGGTAAAGTGGAACCTTCTGAAATTCAGCAAAGGCAAATGTAGTGCCCTGCAGCTGGGGAGGAATAACCTCATGCACAGGCAGGCAGCACAGGCAGAGGACTGACCTGCTGGGAAGTAGCTGTGTGGAGAAGGACACCTGAGGGTCCTGGTGGGCAACAAGCTGTCCGTGAGCCAGCAGTGTGCCCTTGTAGTATCCTGGGGTACGTTAGGAAGAGCACTGCCAGCAGGTGGAGGCAGATGATGCTGCCTTTCTACTCAGACGTAGTGAGGATGTATCCAGAGTGCTGCGTTCTGTTCTGGGCTCCTCAATACAGAGAGACACGGAGCTCCTGGAGCAAGCCCATTGGAAGACAATGAAGATGTTGAGGGGACTGGAGCACCTCATTTATGAGGAAAGGCTGAAGGAGCTGGGCCTGTTTAGCCTGAAGGAGGGAAGACTGAGAGGGGACTTTATCAATGTCTGCAAGTATCTCAAGAGAGGGTGTCAAGAGGATGGAGCCAGGCTCTTCTCAGTGGTGCTGAGAATGATAAGAGACAACAGGCAGAAACTCATGCACAGGAAGTTTCATCTGAGCAAGAGGAAGAACTTCTTTACTGTGAGGGTGACTAAGCCCTGGAACAGGTTGCTCAGAGAGGTTATGGAATCTCCTTCCCTGGGGATAATCAAAAGCCATCTGGACACACTTCTGAGTAACCTGCTCTAGGGAACCCTACCAGAGCAGAGGTTGAACTAGATGACCCACTGTGGTCCCTTCCAACCGTATCCATTCTGTGATTCACTGATCGTGACTCTGACAGTGAGTGAACAGTATGTTCCAGCTGTGGAGTATAGGATTTTTTTTTTTAAAGCACAACTCTAAGCACATGTAAGATTAAAGTACATAGACTTGGCCGAAGTACAGCTTTCATTTTGGTGAATCAGTAATTAGATAATTGTTAACCCATTCTGAATGTGCACACTGCCTTCATGGCAGAAGATGGGTGACTGCACTAGTTAGGCCATTTTTAATGTCTGGCTAGAATTTGGCAGGCTCCCTATAGTGAAGGTTACTTTGACATCTTTCTACAGAGCTGATATTGCAGAGTTCATGTGCTGATGGAAGGAAATGGCACTGATTATCCTCCACTAGATACCTGTTGCAAGGACAAATGAGCCAACAGCTCTGTAGGCAGAAAAAGCTACACAATGCAAAGTGTGGCTAAGAGGATTTCTAGCCTCTGCCCTCACGTTCTGGATCTAGGAGTAGGGTTATGTGATAAAGCTGTTTTGTTTTTCTAGTAAATGCCAGCTTTTCATGGCTAACTGGCTGGCCTCTTGGTGCAATGTGTTATTGTTCTGTCCCAAACGAAAGCATGCTGGATGGAATTAGGAATGCGGGGATAAGTGCCAAGGAAAACATTTCTCTGGCCTCAAAACCTACCACCACTCAGCACCTGTCTGGGCATGAATTGAACATTGTAGCACTTGATCCATGGCAGTCAGACTGAGAGATGTGTGAAATTTTTAGCTGTGTGTTCTCAGTACTTGAACACCCTCCTGGGAAAAAAGCATATGAAGCACATTAGCTTAACCCCTTTTGTGGAAAGCAGGCAGCCTAGAGTGATGGCTTACTCCCTTATTTTTCTGTCGTCGCTGTGGAAAACAGGGAGAAGTAAAACACTTGCAAATCAATGCAAATTTCTCTTACTTTAGAGGCATTGGAGGATAGTGACAACTGGGGAAACAGGGAAAGAATGGGAGAGAGAGACAGGGACTTCAGCATAGCAGTGCACATTATATGCAGTTCAGGAAAATATCTTGGTTAGCGTTTACTTTTCACAGGGAAATTCTAATTGTAACTGCTCAGCAGCGTTAATTTGTGACAGAGGAATGATCTTGCATAGAGGGAGGGCAAGGAGACTCAGTTACAAGAAGGAGTTAAAGTGGCTAAATGCAGGAATGCCAGGGACATAACAGACTCCTTACAAGAGAGTGAAGTTGTCCTTGGTGAATTGTCTTGTAGATCATCCTGGAATGCAGGCACTCAGGGACCCAAGCCAGCAGTCACATTTGGGTGACAGAGTTGGACTGTGGGATGAATCCAGGGCTGGGCTGACTTCTCTTATGCAACTTCATATTTCTTATTTTCACTTCTTGAATTACTCTGAAAGCAGAACATAAGAGCATAAGAAACAGAAAACAAGATATTTTTCTATTTCTTAAGCAGCCGAAGGAAGGATAGAAAAGAAATATGCACAAAGCCTCATAAATTTTGAGATGAAATTCCACATTCACAAAAGATCTCTGGTCAGTTGGGCCACTTCAAAATTCAGTCTTCAGATATTTGGGTCATATGAGTCTGAATTTTAAAAATTAAACTTTTCTAGAGTTTTCAGTAAACTTTGTGAGCTCATTGTTATGCCTTAAATGGGCAAACCAGCAGAACTTTCCATCTGTCTCAAGTTGGACATGAGCTCTCACTTGCCCACTGGAGAAGCCCCTGACCACAGATTTAACATAATTAGGCTCTACAGGAAAAAGTTAGACTCTGTGAAACCATTTTCCCCTGCCTTATTTTTGGATAGTTGCAGTTGTTTGGAAGAGACCTTCTTGTTCCCTACCAGATTGGTTTTCTGGTAAGTAAAATGAAGAAAAAGTAACAGATACGAGAGGTAGAAAAACATAACTATATTTATGTATTCCATTTGCCTGCACATTACCACCATCCAGGATTAATTCAATTTTTAAATGTATTTTCTTTTATATGTCATGTAAGAGATTATCTAAAAAGTATAGCTATATTTTTTTGTTCATCTCAGCTACAGAAGTGCCCAAATACCTGCAAGGAAATAATTTCAATACAGTCAAGAAATTTGCCCTGTGATATCCAGAGCCTTTGCATCAAAACTGCAAAGCAGTAGGAACAAGCTGCTGACACAGCTGGTACTTAAGATGTGAGGGCTTGATGAGACAACTAGCAATGGATAAGCTTCAGAAGTTCAGTCTGGTTAAGCCTTTACAAGTTTTTACATGCTTACCTTTGGTCTCAAAATTTGTGCTGGAAAGGGCACATAGACTCTTAAGATTTTACAAGGCTTTGTGCATCTGGTTTTAGTGGAAATATTATGAGAAGAGCTTTTTAAATAATCCACAAGATTAACTGATGTTAGTGTGTAGGAGATACTAAATTCTCTCAGACAAGCTTTTCGAGTTCTTCGGGTTCCTGTATAGTTAAGTTTGCTAGTATGGTTATTCTTTCTTTAATAATCCATAGAAATGTTGACTTCTGATGAGGAAATATTGTTGGTATTTTTTTTTTTGGTTAAGAGAATAAAATGTTAGTAACCTGTAATATGTTACATTAATTACAGGTAATTGGCACCTGATATATCACATTCACAGCAGTTCTCCAGAAAACTTACTTCTTTCTTGAAAAAAACCTAGGAAATAAGAAATTTAGAAAAATACAAATAAATTCTCTACAGCTGAGTTGGAAACTTGACTTCTTTGGAAGTGCAACTGAAGCTGTTGTAAGGAAGAATAGGTAAGCAGGAGAATTTATGTGGGAATATTCCAACAATCATCTGAAATTTGTCATGTATGATATGTTTCAGTTCTTGTACCATCAGTATGATCCCTTGGCTGAGTAGTCATAGCATATGGTGATATAGAAAGCTTGGTAGGCTGGAAGTTCGCTTTCTCAGTGTAGCAGAGTTGGTGGGTACTGACTGAAGTAGAGTTGTTAAGTAAAATTTATATTGTACATATCAGTTTGAATGTCTGCTTTGAAGAAGCATCGTTGATATTCACACAGTTCCCTGAAACGCAGAACCTTGTTGGGCTGCTTAAAGAAACCCTATCAAGTTAGCTAAAGGAAGCATAGCATAACCTCTCAGTGTTGAAGAGTATTTTATATAGTCATTGCTTGCTGCTTATAATCCTGTCTGTGGTTCTCAGAGACCAAACTGTCTAATTATCTTCATGTCTACATAATCTCAAACACAGAAAGGCTTCCTCATTCTGTTATATGCATACATAAATTGAGAGGGTAAGTTATTTGCAGGTTGAGGACTGGAGAATAGAAAGGATAGAGTACTTACAATGTAAAAAATATAGATAAGTTGACACAGTGCAAGTTACAGTTTTAGGAAACATGCTGCTTAATGAAGCACTTTCACTGTCTTCTGAAACTGAAATAGTTTTGTTTTAGGACCTTAGTTTGTCTATCTCTTCTTCTAAAGTATGTTTTTGGCACTGGATATTGCACTATTCAGCTGCAGGGTTGTTATTTGGTCTATAAAGGGAATTAGGTTGTACTCTAGACCTGCCCAGGTATAAAATGGATAGAGATATCACATCATCCACGTTTGTGCCATTTGGAGCTGCAGATGTTCTGCCTTCTATATTGAGGTGGTTTTTATATGGTTAAACTACAGCCTTAGAAAGGTTCTGCATTGAACCCTGCAGTCTTTAGAAAAACTCACACTTTGTTGTGGTATGCTTAATGGTATTTCTATGTATTTGATTGATGATCCTGCAGTATCAAATGGCTATAAAATATATGAAATATATGGCTCAGGTACTCAGCTGGTTAAAAAGACCATTGGCTACAAACTACTTGTTTTCATTTCAGCTAGGAATGAGACCTTTACTTTTCCCAAGATACTCCTCAGCCAGTTTTGTCTTGTCAATACATGAACTGTCTGCAGTGGAGAATGCTGGCCTCTTTCTGTTCTCTGACCTTTTGTTTTGGCCAGGACCTTACCACCTTATGTCATTGCTGACTTTTGAGAAGAAGGGCATGGTTTCATAAAAATGTGGCAGTGTTGCCTGCCATTGTTAATTGAGTCCATGGGGAGCACTTTTGTCCACAGTGAGCATTTTCGCATGTGGATCACCCTCTCTTTTATTTACTTTTGTTATTAATATGGTTGCCATTACTGTTTTCTTATCTCATTGCTGTTTCTGGTAAGTCGTTCTTACCTCAACTCTTGGTCTTTTCATTTTATGCCTCCCATTGAAGCAGGATGGGGAGGAGAGCAGCTTGTAGTCTTTTTAGTGGGAATACTAAATTGGGGAATACCATTCCTAAACTATGACACCTTTCTAATTGTTTGTTTTTGATTTCTTTTTCTTTTCTTTTTCCTACTGTTCTGCTTCTGTTTGATATTTTAAAGATCTTATATCTCCCTGCCCAGCCATTTATAATTCCATCTGTAAAGCTGTTGTAATTTTTTTTAAAAAGAACTGCTGGTGTATTATCTTGTCTGATCTTTGTTCTTCAGGTCTTCCTTTTAGAAATAAACCAGAATAAAAGGAACACTTTGCAACACATTCTGAAGTGCTGGGGAAAAACAGTATAGAGAAAAATACGGAAAGCATTCTTAGACATCTGATAGTGAAGGAAGTGTTGTTTCAATACACTGTGCATTTATATTTAGCTCTTAAGTTTAACATCCCTGCCAATGTTCATCTATACAAGCACTAAACAATTCAGCATCTTCAAATCCTTAAAACCTTGTTAAACAGATGTAATTCCTGGCATAACTTAGTTCTTGACAGCACTTTTTGTTATATTCCACTAAGACCAAACAGGAAATATATTTCCTTCAGTCTAAGAGTTCAGTAATAAAATGGGCCTCTTGTTGTAGCACAGAACACAGAGACCTTCATTGCTTCTTCCCATCAATTAAAAGGTCAATGTTAAATAAATGGGCAATAGTCTTACAGTGTCAAAGATGTGAGTCAATTTATTGGTATTGATTCATTTAAATTTACTTATTTGGTGTTTCTTCTCTCTCGGGTTTTGACATGTGATCATTAGAACACTTTTTCTACTGTGCTTATGATTTTTGTTCGGTATATATTGATAGTCAATATCTCCAATCTACATTTTCTAAGCAACCTAAGTTTGGATTTACTGTTATTTTTATTTATTTCAAGTGGGAAAAAGTGCAGAAAGACACCTAGAAGATTTTTTTTTTTAGACACTTTGCCATTTAGTGTTCAGTCAACACCAAATGCTATGGAAAAACCCTTCATGGTTCTTACACACAGACTTTAACCATAGATCTTCTGTATGGTGCATGTTATTTCAGAGACGCATAAGAAAATGAGTACTGAAGAAAGACAATGAACATGTACCTTTATATAAACCTGACCCTGAACCTTTCTCTGGTTGAAAAAATTAATCTGTATTTTATTTTTTATTGTTTTTTATTTTTTTTCCTGTGGCCCTGCTCTTGCTGGTTTGAATCAGCTCTGGAAACAGAATACAGAAATATTTTTGCAGAAACATTATTCTTATTCTATTTTTCGCTAGGCGAAACCCAAAAGAACTGGAAATCCTGTCAGAAAACCAGCTCTTGTGAAACATTGTTGGCCATGTTTCCAGATAAAGAGATTAAAATAAAAATTAAAAAAATCAACCTTTATCTGAATTTATGAACCCACTGAATTTCATCTACCAGTCTTTCATTGGAAGGTTGCAGAATATTTCTTACATTTCTTTTGGCTTATATGAATCAGTAAAGATTAAGCATTGCCATGTATGTTTTTGTAGCTCTTGATGTATCACTAAACAGCAACACTGATTCCCAAACTAAATTATGACAGAAGAGTGCAGTACAGCTTTTGCATTAATTTGGAAAGTGATCCAAAATTTAAATCTCCTTTGTAGAAATTTTCTACTGATCTATGTAGAATGTAGAAATTTTCCTCTTTTTTGCAAACTAAGTAAATCCTTCAAATTTCTCATTTGGGTTTTTTACTATTTATCAAAAATGCTTATGTACTGCTATTTTTGAGCCATTTGAACATTATTTTAAATTTGAGTAGTAGATCGAATGAATAGCTATTTTTAAATTTGATTAACCACATAATTTTACTTTTTTATAAACACGTTCCTCTGAAAAGGACATTGCCTCTAAACTAATCTCTAATGCACATAATCTACTAAATGGATGTTTTGTCAGAATTCCTAGACTTATCTGCCACAAATACTTTTGAGAACCGAGTTACAGAGGAATTCTGAAGCATTTGTTGCAATAATTAGTTGTTCTGTCTAACAGTAGGCCTTTTTAAACAATCTGGCCTTTATGCCACAGTACCACAGGACATTTGCTCTCTGATATTTATGAAATATTTTTCAGATACACAAGTCGTTTTACTTAGAATTTTGTTTTTGCTAGCAAAGTCAAATCTACATGGACGTCTACCATGATGTTAGGCTAATAGTTAGACTTGATGACCTTACAGGTCTTTTTAAACCTCAATGATTCTATGATTCTGTGGCTTTATTTTCATTGTGGTGGTGTTGGTTTATAGTGAGCTGGTAAGCTTTGACATCTTTCCAGCTGCCTGTCTATACATGCATTCAGCAATACTATTTACAACTGTTATTACTAATTATGCCTATGACTTATGGTTA
>JAWWLZ010000082.1:54510182-54525860 GCA_035041345.1 Poliocrania exsul
AGTATGAGGAACTAATCTGAATAACTTTGAAGATTAATGTGAAATAAATGGGTTAAGATTACATATGATAAATCCATTTTCTGAGAGAATAGCAGTAAATATATCTATTGTAGGCTTGGTGTCAGAAGGAACAAATAAGAAAAAAAATATTTCCCCCAATTTGTTAGGATTAGAAGAAACCCTAGTGAAGTATTTCAGCTAAATGATACTATTAGCAGAAGAGGAAATAAGTAAAAAAAATTGCATTGAACTAAAAAAAAAAAGAATACAGGAAGTTCTAACCTCATTGTAAAGCAATTCAGTTAACTCCTAATTGGAGTGATTACTTTTAAAATGCAACTCCATAAGGTTATGAAGGGAATTCTGTAGGGCAATAGCTGCAGAAGAAGAAGACTGGACTAAAAGAATTGGGAAGTATTTTCTAGCATTATATTCCTAATTGTGGCAAAGGAAGAAGTGATATTCTCAGTGTATTATTTTCTGCATTTTCAGGTTTCAGCATAATTCAGATTAGTGATAAAGGAAGATAAATGACTGATTATAATTTATATCTTAAAGAAGTGTTGTGAAGTTTTATGTATACTTTAATTTTTAATTTCATTTCGCTTCATTTACTGTATGCCTTTTCTGATCAAAATGTAATCCATTTTGATATAGACCACCTGCAATAATGCTGTCCTCTTTTAGAGAGTTAGGTACATGCCCAGTGGGCATGAGCCAATAAGCACATACCTTTGAACCTTTAATTTCATGCAAAAAGGTTCACAAAGCAACAATGTTCACAAAGCAAAGCCTAAAACCTTGCTGAGAATCTGCATACAACTAAGGTGGAGAGACAGAAGTCTCTGTGATCCCCATATTCACATAAGGGAAAATTGATTTCCAATATTATTTATTGGTTTTAGGCCCTACTTTGCAGAAACTACAGAGATTAGTCATATTATCCAGACCCACAGGAGTGGACACTCCTGTTTATCTGTTCCAGCCTGGGGACTGAGTCTGTGTTGAATGGTGGGAGAGTGACCGCAGGGACCTTCTGCATGGTAACTGGAAAAGGGTTCTCTCAAATTCTCTCGACTATTACAACCAAGGTTGCTGGCAGAGGACCCTGGACTCACTACTCCAGAGTTAAAAAGGCCTCTGCTCCTGGGATAAGTGCAACAATAGAGACTGTTACAGATAGAGGAAATGTGGTATGAACTACTTTTTCTGTCGGTATTGTCTGTATTGCTGGTAAGCATGAATCAGGTTTGGAATACAAAATTTGCATTTGACTCTATTCTAGTCCAAAAGGTCATAAAAACATTTGCTAGATTTGTATTATGGATTTGGGGAAACAAACTCAAATTCTACATCAGTTACCTATTGAAGATATCTCCTTGGGTTTTGGAGATATCTTCTCCAAACTTACTTCACGGTTACCAAACTGGACCTGGATAAAACACCTGTTCATATTAGTTATATTCATCATTAGTGTTTGCATAATGGCTTGTTGTATGATTCAATGTTACAGTAGTTGCTTATCTTTATGGTTTAATATTAAGGATAAGTGGTAGAGACTAGACAACATAGAATTTTTTCATGTCTCTTAAGTGGGGAGATGACACGTTAAGATCCTTAAGATTTTTTATGTATTTGTAGCTTTTAATATAGCTGTGTAGTTTCTCACACTTGAGGTAGCAGGTGAAAGTTTCTAAACCTCTTCCTCATGGTTTGTACCACATTCTTGAAATTCTGTTTATCTTTCTTTTCAAGGAAAAAGATTTCAGCAAGGATATCTTGGTAGGGACACATGCACCTGGAAGATATATTGTAGTCAAAGCAAGACAGAAGGCCCAAAATCCTTGGAGAAGCTCCAAAGGGGAAGACCCAAGGATAGTTTCAGCAGCAAACAGTTTTTGGGTTGGATATGATAGATAGATACCATTAGATATGATAATTAATTAGTATTATAAATTTGTAAAGAACTCCTACTATATCATGCACCTATGTATTTTGCTGCACCTGAAAGCACTTTAATTAAAGGGCCTATTGCCTGGAAAGTTCTTTTCTTCCATTTTAGGCAACACGAGGAGTGTGAATTTTAACATGCTAATTAGCCATTGTTTACCTTCAGGCAAACTTATCTCCTTCTGCCCCATACCCCTAGTCCAGAGGTGATTAAACTTTTTTGATGTTAGCATATGTTGACTTGCTCTGACTGTTCACTTTTATGACATCAGTGCATCCTTATGAGTCTTTGATGTTGGTAATGCATACTTGTAATTCTGCTATTCTCTTACTGTGATTCTCACAGCACAGTAGTTATGTGATTATGTGGATTATATATGTATTACTTTGATTACGTGGATGATTAGATACAGTTTTAGTATGGTATCTAAATATCACCAAGGCAGTATCTAGGTAACAGCTCTGTAATCTATTACACAGCATTAAAGTATAATCAGGTTGTAGTCCCTCCTATTGAATCACAAGCTTCAGTGAGGCCCCCTTGCTTTTTAAAACTTCCCCGAGGATCCTAGGTGCAGCCAGGTTCATTTAGTCTCAGATTTGGTCAACAGTTTATGTCTAAAGGGTTATAATATAGACAGATTTATCTAGAAACCTACAGCTTTACAGTCTTCTACAGTGTTGCAGAATTCACAATTACAAAGCAGCAAAGCACCCATGGAGGTGCAGGATTTTATGCCTGTATCTGATTGAATCTTACTGCTTGAATCTTGAAGTTGCTACCCTATAAACTATCTATATCTGTAGGTTTGTTTCAAAATACATATGAACCATATATTGAGTTACTTTGGTTCTTGACAAAATGTAATTCAGGCAATTCATAATGTTCAAAATATTCTTGCTTGGTAGCATGTCATCTCAATCATCAGCCACCTTAAATGGAAAATGCCCAACTCTTCTGAAATAACTCACTTAGTATTCTACGTATCATAAGTAGATGTAAGAAAAAACTATGGGGTAAAATGTACCTGGGAGATTTTAGAAAGTTCTGAAGAAACCAAAATATTTTGCCTGTATTAAGGAATGTTTTTGCTTTTTGAATTACACACATGAAACCAATGGAATTACTGTCATTGTAATGAATAGGATAATCTATTTGCAGGATCCAGTTTACATTTGTTGAAGAAATAGAAGTTCATAGGTTAATTAATGCAGTAAAATTAGTACTCACTTCAAACTCTTCATGAGTTCCACTTCACTTAAGGCATAATATTGACTTAAAATATAGACATTTCCCCATTTTCTAGAATCATCTTAGAGAAATTTGAGCTATGTCTAGATGACTTTTGAAGATTTCCAGTGCCAGTGCTCAGGCACGCTTGAAGCATGAAAGTATTTCCTGATATTCAGAAGGAATCTCCTATGTTCCAGTTGGTGTTGTCACTGGACAAGAGTCTGGCTCTGCCCTTTTTGCATCCTTTCTTCAGGTATTTGTATAGATTGATAAGATACTCGAGTATTCTCTTCTACATACTGAACAGTTTTCAAGTTCTCTCAGCCTTTCCTCATAGAAGAGAAGTTCCAGTCCCTTAGTCATCTTCATGGCCTTCCATAGGGCTATCTCCTGTATGTCCATGTCTCTCTTGTACTGGTAAGCTCAGAACTGAGCATTTATATATATAAATAAGCAATATCTTCTGAAAGACGCTGGTAAGGTCTGCTTGTTTGTACAAATCTTTACAGATGTCATCTTTCTTCCTTTTTCTTGCAGCTCTTTTAATAATCCAAACACCTAACTGCTGAAAGCAGTTGTCTTCTGCTCAACCATGTGCTAAGAAACAGTGGACAGTGTAGGAAGTGTCTGTTTTTCTCTGACACTGCTTTTAGACTGCCTCAAAAAGACCTAGTACCTACAAGCTATGTCTGTAAAGGTAGATTTAACCATGATGATGGTAATGGTTGCCATAAAACTTGATACCTGATGTGATTGTTTAATTTCCACTGAGTATTCCATTGATGCCCGAATGTATTTGAAATTCTGCCCTCAACACTGTGTATATCAGCTCAAATATTTTTAACTTGGAAGAGCCTGAACATGAAAATCATTTTAAAAGATCACTTACTGGTTCTTTTAGCTAAGTTGTATGGATCATAAAAATTGCAAGTATTGCTTTAACATTCTAATCATAATGCACAACAGTGTGTAATTTAAGGTTGTTTAATATCTATGTTTGTCCGTACTGCTTTAACATCAGAAACATCCTCACTGGGAACCTTACTAGATCATTGTAAACTTAAACTTATTTGGGCATGCTTATTTTAATTTAAGAATTGGCTTATAATTATTTTATGGATTGATAAGATTTAGTGAATAGAAATTTACTTATCAAAGGCTACATGGAGGTTGGTGAGTAATCTATACTAAATTTTTAAAGTGCAGTGGAATTTTTGCAAAACTATTTTCCGTTTTTTGCCTTCTGTTTGGACTCAAAATTGTGACTACTCTAGACCCTACAAACCCCTGACTTGGGGGGCCTATCACTGTTACTGCTGTGTCCTCTCAGATTTCAGAGTCCTGTCATTTCCAGACTCTGACTGCATTGACTTTTTCTCTGGCAAATAAACCTACTGCTCACTAAATAACTCCATACTGTTGCTCTATGTGGTTATAATTTTCTCTCTCTAGTGACTCACATTGGTTCTCATCTGTTTGGTTTACTTAATTGACTGAATTGCTTCAGCTGGTTTTTTTTTTTTTTTTCCTAAGTAATAAATGTTTTCAGGCTTTACATAAGTAAATAACTTCTCTATTTTTCTCATGGTGGAACTGTGCATTTATAAGCTTTAAAGATGATGAGGGAAAGTTACAAAGAAAATAGAACCAGGTTGACAAAATAGCAAGTTGTAAAGATGGCCTGGAATCAACATAGAGAAATAAACTAAAATAGTGGCAGTTGTTCAATGGCAGAGGATATGTGTGGTGATAGTGAACATTATACTTAGCTTATGACCAACATCTTTGGGGGAAAACTCCCAAAATTTTCAGGAATATGTGAACATATAAACCAATGTAAGAAGCCTCAGCTTTATTCGACAGCCATAAAATTTTGTTTAGAAATCTCCTTCCAGATTTGGGGAAGGTTATGCCTTTTAATTTTTCAATGTCATTTAACTTTGACAGCCATAATTAACTTTAGGTGCCACATCAGAGCTATAGTTTCTTCTGTTCCAAAGGTGTGTTTTGTCTATCCAGAACAGAAATTGTTTGCTTTTGTCCAGGATGATTGCTTTCTACATCTTTGAAGCCAAATTTCTTTATTTCTGGGTGATTTCTACTTTGATAATCTAGTGTTGTGTTCAGTTTCTTCCCTTTTATTTTCTGCCACTCATCTCAAGAAGCACTATTCTTTCCCCTCTGTTTTATATATGTTTTTTTCCCAGCACTGAGGAGTCCAGTTTATGTCTGCTTTTTTGTCTCCAATACTAATCTATTTTAGAACCTTCAGCTTATCAGTCTATCCTGTTTTCAACAGTAGTTCTGGTTTTCTTTTTCATCCCAGATACTTTTCATTCATCAGCTGTGTAATTGGAACCTGTAAATTTTTCCTGTTGAAGGCTTAATTATTTGCCCTTTATATCAAACCTCCTTTCCATTATTTATTCAATTCTTGGCTCAAGTATTCTGTCTTTAGAATTAAATTTTCAATATAAATCTTTCTCACTTTCCTACGGTTCCTTGATACTTGGCCAGCATTCTGCTTGTGAAACTAAATATACAATCTCTTTCCTAATATGCTCCCTCTTTATAGTTCATAAGGAGTACAGTTCTGAATCATTTTCTCCCTCTTTTGTAAGTTCCTATTTCCTGTTCTAACTCCTAGCTTTTAATTGAAAGAATAAAAATTCATCGTGCGTCCCTTTGTCAGCTTGTGGGATGCATTCTAAAATCCTTCAAAGGAAGTAAATAATAGAGGAAGGAATTGATTCTATGATTCTATGATAAATGCATTCCCCTGTATCACTTTAAAAATTGAGAACTTGACTAAAAGAGAGGCTTTCTGTTCAAGTGGAACATTAAAATAAAAAAAGTTATTTGATAGACATGTCCCAGCATTTCTGACTTCATTTTCTTCCTCACAGTTCCGTGCATGGAGTATAAATAGTAGATTATTCAATGGTATTCTTTAGAAAAACTCATATTTTACACCAAAAGTTTTTTAATGTTTATAACACTTCACAAATCACGTAATTATTCATAAATCCCTTTATTTATGGACTATGCAACTCAATTGACCTATGATGATGCTGATAAACCCTAATTCCTTATTTCCTCTGATTAAGCTTGGATGATGTAAACATCTGCTGACACATTCAGTGACCTGACAGAATTGGCCTGACTCCCAGAAAGTCCCATAAACCCCTTCCTGTAATAGCTTTGTATCCTGTGCTTTTACTGGAATAGGAATCATGAAAGGACTTCAGAAATACTCAATTCATACATGCAAAACCATAAGGGTTTCCCATATTGACATCACCACTCATTCTTTCAAAGTACAGCTCCACGTATTATATGTCAGTATTATTTTATAAGCAAGTCTCAGGGTGCTATTTTAAGCAAAAGCTCAGAAGTCAGCTTCAACAGAAAAAAAAATGCAATATTTCTAATGTTACAGTGTGCTCTTTGCATTAGTTCTTCTTACCTCTCATGGCAGGAGAGCCACTCTTGGCTGGTATTTGGAGCCAATTGTTGCTTAGACAATACGGGCTATCAGGCAGACAGATGCATTCTGCATTTAAAGATGCTGACTGGGGGATGCCCTTATGTACTGTCATTAGAGTTCTAATGCACTAGCTTTGTGTACTTCATCTTACCTTAAAACATAGATGAATGGTAACTTGATGTGGTATTTTCATCATTTCCCACATTTGCAATGCCCATTTCTGGCCAGTGGCTTGGGACAACATATGGTAAAAATGCAGGATATTCTTTTCTTTGGTAGATATTCTTCATCTCTTCAGTAAATACTGAAACCACTGACTAACTTTTATCAGTAGAAGAGGTGAATGAGCTCATAGGCACAGCAGATGTTGAAGGACGGAAATTCTCTTTGTGCCCTTACTGAAAAGCAGGTGAAATGCAATGGGTGATTTTCATCGCAATTCATGACACCATGAAGGGCTGTTGGTTCATGTATGTCAGCAGACAAATCAGACAAACAGTATGTTCCCTCTTGCCCTGGCAAAAAGTTGGATGTTTTGGAGAAAAGCGAAGCAAAGGTTAAGGAATGTATTAGGTACTGACAAGTACTGTGGTATCTGTATTACAGGGAAAAGCAAAGTTCTGTGTTTAGGAAGAGTATATGAAGGAATTAAGGTGGAATTTTAATTATAGGGAGCTGTAAATTAAACTAGCTTCATAAACTGAAGCATAATAATATTTTATTATAAAATATTGGAGTGTTTGGGTTTTGTATTGAAATGAACAGTGTGTCAATCTGTAACCACCTAGCTTTAGGTAGCAGATCTTTCATTTTTGGATTCTGAAACACTTCAGAAAAAGAACGTTTTTTACTTCATGAAAGATGCCTTTCATGTGTATATTGATAATAATAGGAACTAAAACAGTGAAAAGAAATCTTTGAATTTCAAAAATCTTGAGTGTTTGATTGGCTACGTGGACAGATGGACAGATATTGGTGAACTGATTATAACATTAGCTTGGCTGAGTGACTGGCAAAGCTCTTAAAATTTCTTTTTATTTTTCTATGAATTATGGCAGAAAGGGGAAAACTATACTTCCATTTAAGACCAGTGAAAAGATCTTTCCTTTCCTTTAGTGTCTGGAAGACGAGTTAGTTCAGAAATTATCAGACACACTATTTTCCTGGGCAGAAATTGGATTTTCATCTATCTTGAGTTATTATGTGGAAAACAATACTTGGCAGAATTGACATTTGGGAAATTAGAAATAGAAAGTTTTGTATTTGTCTTTGATTGGATTGTCATTAATCACTGCATTTTTCTGAACAACATCCCTGCAGGTGAATTGTGCATCCTGTATCTTTTGTGTTCCATTGCAGTCCTTTCCTGTGGATAAAGTGTCTGCCCTGCGTGGCACACATAAAGAAAGGGAGAGAGAAGGTCAGGAGGGAAGGGAAGGAAGAGGTAGATCAATGTTGACAAACAGCTTCTTGAAATTCACTTCACCATTTGCCCAATGTACATGTATACCTACAGGGGAATGAGGGTTTATTAAAAGTCACCTTTGGGGATTTCACACTAACAAAGATGTGGAGCTGTTAGTCACAGCAAGTTGGCATGTGTGAAGAACATAATTAAAGGTGGGACTAAGTCTGACTCAGTCATGTTTATAAGAATGAACACCACGTGTAAAAATACATTAATTTTGCAGCTACTAATGGTTTCTTGCCAAGACAGTCTTTTTATAGCCTGCCAATGTTATTAAATAGTTACCTGTAAGGAAATAAATATGAACAAGCTCAAAACATGTTATGGATGTCAGTCTGTTTAATAGGAATTTATTAATTCTTTTTAATAAAGTTGTATTTCTGCATTTTCAGTTGGTTTTTACCCCTGTATATGTGCTAAAATACTTTACTGGCCTAAGTCTGCCATATATTTTGTAAGAATCAGGTCTGCATGGGCTCTTATGGCTGTTTATTTATTTATTTATTTAAATTTCAAGAGTTAGTGGAAATGGGGAAAAACTCTATATGTAATCCTACTTTTTGGTGTTCCAAAATCACCTTCCTAGCCATTGACTGTTACCATATGTCTGTATCAAATTTTGAGAAGGCCACAGACTTCAAAGTGAAACACTTGCAACTACATAGCAGATCTTAGTGCAGGATTTATGCTTTAACATCTTTTTTGTTATGGTGTTGATTAAATTTTGAATTTATCTGTTTCAGAATAATCATAAAGAGTACATTTACTTCCCCAATTTCACAGCCACAGAATGTTATAAAATTAAAGCATCAAATTTCACTCAAAGTTCAATGAATCCATATGATAAACCCCTGTAAAAGCAAATACCATGCACATTCCAGTATATTTAGCAAAATGTTTTCTTTCAGGTCTATCTAGAATCATATCTCTTTTCTACAATGTTAGTTAGTGCATTAATTAGTGATTACTACTTTGTGATAACTAAGCCCCATACAGCACTATCAATATTTGAGTGAAATAGCTGTTTTCTTTTCTTCTCATTTATCGAGCACTAAAGTTAGCACAAAATTAAGTCCTTTACTGCGGGTATTTGTGTTACAGTGATAGAAAAATCTTGCACTTGTTGCTGGTTAGTCACACATAGTACCTTGTCATATTAGAGGCTTTCTTTTGTACACAAGTATTTTGTTTTAAAGAAATGACAGAACAAAATAGTTCATAGTCTGAAAACTAGAAAATTAAAACATTAAAAATTGGGGTGCACAAGAGTTGGCTTAAGTCTTGAAACATATAAAGGGGCAAAAGTAATCAAAGTCTGAAACAGACAAAATTGGAATGATATTCATTAGTTAAAGATTTTAGATCCTTGCTGGACCATGTTATCACTGAACTAAAACACCTTTCTTTGATGTTTCTATCCTTGTGATCCCTTTAAGTTAGGGAAGCATTTTCAAAGAGGAAAAGCATATAGACATAGCAATAGTTAGCATGATATTATAAAATTTTAATATCTTTGTGTTTAAATCTCTAGTTTATGTACTTGTTCACTGCATATGTTGTATGAACAGAGTGAACAGAAACAAACCTCAAGAAACAGTACCAGCTTTTCAAAGTACTTTATTTTGAGTTGGCTTTTGCTAAAATCAATGCTTCTAGAGAGACAAGTAAGAGAAATTTTTCATCAGCAACTATAGCCAAGAACATTTTTTTAATTAATTTTAAAATTATTGTTAATTATACAGGTACAAGAATACAAGCCTGGAACAAGAGTCTAGTTCAGTGTCAACTGGGAACGGAGATTCTCCTTTCTGTGTCATTGTTGCTGTTGGCCAGAAAAGGACTTGCAGGTCTTTGGAAATAAGAAGCATTAGAAGTAGCCAAAAGAAGCAAAAAGAGGGTTACTTGATGTTTGGAGGAGTTTATTTCCTGTCTGGCCATGATGAGACATTTTGCAAGACAGTGAGCATGGCACTGTCAATACATCATTTCTCTTTGTATCTTGCCATAATGTCACAAAAGTCCTACAATATCAAATATTAACTTTCTGATCCAAGTAATAATGTGCCCTAACTCCAAAATGCAGGAAATCATGAAACTCTTCCTTTCTCAAATGACATGTTCAATTTACTTTGAATAATATTAAAATAAAATCCTTGGGTTTTATGTCACATCAGTAAAGTGGAGGGGATAGGAAAAGGGGAAAGGGTAATATATTTTCTTAATACAAAGTGGCCTTTCAATTATGAGCAAAGTAACATTTCTGCATAATGTAAATCCATGCATCGGGATTGGTTGAATATTTCCTAAACTATTTAATAATTCTCTCTTGCATTGCATTTTGATATATTTTGGTAGTGTGATGAAAATTATTGATTTGCAATAATGAGGTTAATGAGTCAATAGGTAGTGACAGGCAAATTAAAAGCTTCATATTAAATCAGAAGAAGCAGAGACAAAAGAATTAGTATATTCACAATCATGTGATTCCAAAATCCCTTTGCCAGCAGAAATAAATTTCATTAATTAAAAAGACATTTTGTTTTATTATACAACACTAATGTGAGCTGAAAAAGTATCAGCTTTGTCTTTCTTGTCTGCGTGAAAGGTAGTGGATAATATGATCATAAATATATATTTACTTCCAATTGTCTCAAAGCTAGTTACATATGTTCCATATTAGAAAGCAAAATAGTGAAAGAGAGTAGATAGAAATATTTGTTTGTGTAGTGTAGGACTTGTCTTGTTTAGACTAATGCTGAGTATTTTTTTTCCCTCATGTAATATTCCTTAATTTTTACATATTTAAATTGATTTGTCTGTCTCATCTAGAAACATACAGTCCTGGAAACTACAATAGATGTGAGGAAGAGAGTTAACTGAGAAAAAACCAACCCCAAGCCACCACTGCCACAACAAAAAACACCCCCCTCCTACCCCTCCCCCCAAAAACCCAAACCACAACCCCACCCCACTCCCCCCTCAAACAACCAAAAAACCCCAAACAAACACCCAGAAGGAGAGAATCCTCTTTATGCTATTTAAATAAAATGTAAATTAAAATTTTAAAAGCTCCAAAATAGCAACAACAACAACAAAACAGCCAACAGCACAACCCGGGAGCTCTTTACCCAGTGAAACTGTTGTTCTGTCATCAATTGGAATTACATGCAACGAAAACCATGAAAACATTTTTTTTCCTGAGGAATACCATGTTAACATTCTCCTTTCTTACAGCAAATACCCAATATATTTTTAGATATTTCTGCAACACATAAATCTGTTACTACTTATCTTCATGAAAAATGTGTTTTAACATAATTTTATAAGATAATGAATAGATTTAGAGTCATATTGGTATGTAGTGGTATATCAGAAAATGGAATGTATAAATCTTCACATTATATATATATACATATATATGTATATATATACACATATATATGTGTATGTGTATATATATATATATATAATATATATATATTTAGCTGATATAGCTATTCTTGTAAAAATATGGTACACTTGAGACCTTAAGTAATCATTAGTCTGTGGTAGAACTAGCTGCTGCTGTTTTGGGGTAAGAAAACCATTTCTAATAAATGACTACAGAGTGGAGTGATACCACATTTTGGAGCTGGGTTATATCCTGACTTGAAGCAAATGACAAAAATGAAGCAAAGAAAAGAACAGTAAAGATAGGTTATTCATTTATACTGAAGATAGACTGAGACAACTAATATAAACCAGATTTTGTGATGTGCTAGTTGCAAGGGAACGCTCTGTGGAAAGAGGAATTTTTGGCTATCAGTGGTTCACATAGAATCACAGGGAACATTCATTGAACAGAGATCATTGCTTGAGAAAATAGTAAGGTTTCTTTGAGCATTCAGAAGATGTTTGTGCCTAAGAAGCTATTGGAAGAAGTTAGAGTGAACCAAGAATTAGCAAAGATTTTGTGAACTTCTTTTCTCTATATAAGAAATGAATAATAATAATAGAAAGTCTTTAACAGAGTTGGAAAGAATCTTCTATCCAGATATAAACAAAGCATGGAATGATCTGTTTAAAGCAAGTTACACAAACAGGATTTTGAGATTCATCCAACTCTAATACTTGTTGGTGCTGTACAACAGCTGTATCAGAGCTATACTATTAGGAAAGAATTGTTCTGCTGACTAGTTCTGTGTAATTTAAGTGGAGGAGTTTTTGCAGGTAATGTTAATATTAAAGGTGGTCAGCCTTAAGGTGGGCAAACACAAGAAAATACAGAGTGATAAACAGTTGTTTGGGGAAGCAGGATAGAGATCTTCATATGTCATCATTGATTTTTATTCAATGTGATTAATGTAAAGTTTCTCCACTAACCAAAAAGTGTTTTCTCAGATAGTTTGGCCAGGTAGTGACAGATTGTAAGTGCATGAGAATAGGTTTGCTGTTCTTCACTGCAAATATTTACAAGCAGTAGATACCTGACTGTAATATTCTCCATCATAAGTAAATGTGTGTTTTCCCTTCAAAAGATGCAAAGGCCAATGCTCTAAACAGTTATTCATGTACTCAATCCTAAGCACATCTATTGCTCAGTGACTTCAGGACAACTGTTCATGAAGGAAGAGATGCAAAGGTCAAGTTAGATTTTTGTTATGTTAATGAAACACCAAGTTCAGAGGAATATTGCTTTTGGTGTTAGCTTTTGGGAATTTTATGGATCTTAAATTAAGAAAGAAAAAGCAATCATCATTTTTGTAGTAAGATGTTGAAAAATTTAGTCACTAGTGAAACAAATAAAACTTGTTTTAATTATTCCTATATATAGCTGATTTCACAAATCCCTTGAGGATTTGCAGACATGCTTCCTAATTATTTTGAAACTTATGGTACTGTCTCCTGCTAACTCCACTTCAAACACAATGCTTCAAAAATTAGTAATCAATTAAGATTTACTTTAGAGACAAGTTTGCTTTTTACTCAATTATTCTTAGCTCATAAAAATTGTGCTGACAAGTGAGTGACTCATATCTTTTAAGATCTTGCCAAAAGTCACGCAGCAAGCACAGGGGAGGATGATATAAAGTGAAACCATGTGCACTAATTCCACAATTAGGTATTTATCCAGATCAGTATTGGTATGAATGTGCATTGTGAAGCAGTAGATGTCACACTGTGTATATTCATGCCTTGTGAAAGGTCTTCTACACTCTTGGAAATGAACTAAAAGTTCGGCAGTGCTGCTATAGTGACCTTACCAATATCTGCTAGTCAGTTATGATCTTTAGGAATTTGGATTTCTTTAAGTGCATTAGAATTTCTTAATAGCCTTCAGAGAAAAAGAAGAGGTCAGGACTCTGTGAAGTAGACCACACTTAGATGGTAAGCCTGAAGAAGACATCAGCAATGTTAATGTGTATTGGGGTGAAACATGCCTATACAAGTAGCTTTTGAATGGCATCTGTGTTGTGTTTTTTCCAAACTGCATAAATAGAAATCTATTGCAGGCAATCAGAGTGCAATAATGGATATAGTTATTCCAGTAGCCTTCACTTCTTTTCTGTGCATCTGAGGATCTGTAACTTTTCCCATGAGATCCACAGAATTCAGAGAACCTCTTCTGCCTCACCTTTTTTGTCTTTTGATTATGCAATTGAGAATTGGATGTAATGAATTTAGTACAGAGTTTAAACTGGAATGGGAAAATACACATTCAAGCCTACAGTATTCCTCTAAGTTTTGTAGCATAGCAAAATGAGTTGGGGATCTGTCTTTTTAATAGATACTGACACAGACTCCCTGGTAAGAGCACCATACAGATCTGTCCTGTATTAGCTCCACTAATTCCTCCAACAACAAAATGACTCGCCTCAGAGGAAGTAATCAGCTTGTCATGTTCCTAATTACCAATACTTGCCCCCTGTTTGGCAAATCTCAACTTCCTTTCATGTCAAATTATCCAATGAAATGGTGTATCACAGAGAAATTGTTCTCAACTTATATTTCACTTTTATGTAATTTCACTTCGGTGTTAGAATTTTTTATTTGAAAACAGATATATTTTGAGGTTTTTTCCCATTATAGCAGAATCCATAACACATAAGAATACCTGTGAGCCTTAACTTTTACAGTTCCTTATGGTGGACCACTTAACTGTGTAAATTTATATCAACATGGCTTTTTTCTTTAGAGAGATGAGGTGTTGAATGACTTTGTATTCTTTCTATGCCAATAAGCTGCTTGTTTTCACAAAAATAACATATATGCATTCATAAATGCATGTAATGGGTTTGCTGAGCACTGTATATTAAATTAGCTCACAAGGAAGCTGAGATAACTTGAGGAGGAAGCTATTTGCTTTCTATTATAGACCACCCATCCAGGATGAGGAGGCAGATAAAACATTTTGTAAGCAGCTGGGAGAAGTCTCATGATCACTGGCCCTTACTCTGATGGGATTCTCCAACTTACCATATGTCTGAAGGAAATGAAATACAGCAGAGAGGAAAGTCTAGAAGGTTCCTGGACTGCGTGGAAGAGAACTTCCTGGCACAGCTGGTGAGCAAGCCAACCAGGGCAGGTGCCCTGCTGGAGGTGCTGTTTCTGAAATGAGAACTGGTGGGTGTTTTGATTGTTGGAGGCCTTCGTGGGCACAGTGATCATATGGATCATTCAATTGTCAGAAAAATAAGGAGAGGCATCAGAATATTACCTTGAACTTCCAGAAGGTGAACTTCAGCCTGTTTAGGACAATGATTGAGAGATTCCCTTGTGAGAGAGTCCTGAAGGGCAAGGGAGTCGAGGAAGGCAGCACATGCCTCAGCAACATGAAGATGAGAGAGTCTCTTATTGTCTCTTATTGTATAGCTGTTGTTCTGTTGCCTATTTCATTTTTTTCAGTAAACTGTTATATCATTTCTACACATTGCCTGAAGGTCTCATTTTTTTTTCAACTTTACGATAAGTCTGGGAGAGAGGAATTTCTATTCAATTTCTATTCCACTGGAGATCCCATCTTAAACCCAAGACAATAAATTTACCCACTCTGAATTTTTCCTTATTAACATACTGTATCAGACTTAAACTTTTCAAGTATATACATACATGAATTATTCCAATTATATTGGCAAGCACCCTCTCTGATATTAATCCCAACACTTTCAGTTTTCTGACCCCTTTGTTACCCTCTTCTAGGGAAGGTACTTCTGTTTCATTAATTCCTCTCTTAATATAAATAATAAAAAAAATCCTTCCTTCTGGTTAGAGTGTCATTTTGATTTCTTCTAACATTGTACATTTGAATTTAGTTTTAAATTCATTAGTTACGTTATGAGCTCAACAGAAAATATATGAGGAGATGTAATAAGTAAATGGCATCTGAAAAATGGAAGGAAAAGCATTCAAAAAATAATCACTTACAGCCATAGCTATTTCTTAGAATTTGTTTTATTTTTATTTCCTAATTCAATACATGAAAAAAAAATTCAAAATTGATTTAACAATCTAAATATTTGCTAACTGTTTTTAGACACATGCCTATGCAGTAGTGCCATG
>JAWWLZ010000082.1:54538269-54577733 GCA_035041345.1 Poliocrania exsul
CCTCAGGACTATCTACAGCACCCGGTACTAACTGGGGCTGACCCTGCTGAGCATCTGAGATCTGACAGGATCAGATGGCAGGGAGGCTTGAACTGCCAGGGGATGGTCCCTACTGAGACGCGAACTTGCAACCTTGGGATTCAGAGACCGGAGTGCTCTCCATTACACCACAGGACCGCCCTTTCTACTGACTACCTTTCTGGTATTGAACATGAAAACCAGTTTCAGTGCTCTAAAGAGAGCACACAATTATGTATTCAAATACCTGCAATGCATACTAATTTTCCTTTTTACTAGTTACAGTTCAAAGACATGCAATCTTGGAACAGCAGAAAAGGAAGTGGCTTTTAAGAATAGTGCAAATAAAACCAAAATGCATCAAAATTTATTTTTAGAAAAAAAGAGGTGGAGGTGGGTTCCTTTTTATGTGATACTGAACATATATCTTTATAAAAGCTTTGTGCTGTAATTCTTGTGATATATTCAGAGAGTTGATTTCTTTTTCTCAAAGTGATGTATTTTTAAAACTTCTGGCTAAGGCTTTAAATCTGAATCATTGAAATACCAAGTGATGTCCTGCAGTTATCCAAGCAATCTCAAACCGAAAAGCACAGCTGCTCCAAAGTTAGAATAGAAAAAGTGTGTTCTGTTTTGTCTATTAAAAAAGGTGCTGATTTATTTATTTTAATTTGGTGATGCAGTTCAAGAGTTTTATGAAATGAATATTATAACCCTACAGAAAAAATGTAATAAATTTTTTGTTTAATTTACCTTTTGATTAAATAACTTCTATACTGCAGACCATAATTAATAAGGCTAACGTCATCAAAAAAAAGGGAGCAGAAGATATTGTTAATACCAGCTGCAGTGGCAGTTATTGACTAGACATGATAACTGTTGACATGTATAAAATATTCAACAGTGAGGATCTTGAACTGAACCTGAAGTTACACCTTTGGACTTGTGTTGTAATCTGAATTTTCTTTCTATAAAACTAGCTACAGTAAACTAAAAGGAAAATAAAAGGGCTTTGCTGCTATTTAGGCTTAAACATATTTAGATGAACTGGACATTAGGACTTTTGCAGAAGGAAGGGTCATCAAATGAAGGAGAAAACAAGGAGAAAGAAATAGGAATGAAATCCAGATGAAATAAAAGTGACAGTAAGAATTGGCAACTTTTAAAAAATTACGTTTTTCTTCAGAAGCATTCACAAAGTATAATGAATCAGCATTTGTTCTCCATTCATTCTCCAGGCAATGAAATCAGTGGTGTGCAATACTCAGAAAGAGTCTGATTAAGTTTCCTGTAAGGGAATTCCTTTCTGAATGTCCTTTGTGTTGCCTTCACACCTGCTGGGCTAGGAGAAACATAACAGCTCCTTTCATTGCTCCAGTTAAAGCCTGTCCCAAGGGTGACATCATTGCCACCACAGATACTCTAGCTTGTGGCTCTGGAGCCAGCCTTTCAAATTCTTTGGCAGAGAAATATCTGAGCATCTATAGCTAATTGTGGTAATTAACTCACCGTATATTGCAGGTACATAGCAGGTTTCTTCAGGAACAGTGTGTGTCAGCTAATCATTGTTAGCCATTTATTTTTCAAATACAAGTGCTACTGTTGTGAAAAGTGACTTTATGTTTGTATGAGTCCTAGATGAACTTCTGCAATACCCCTGGGATTTGAGTCTCAAAGATACTGTATGCAAAGATTTGGCTTTTTCTCAAAACCCCAAACAAAGAACTCCATATATCGCCCAAGTGAAGCTTGAGTTTTGAACTTTTTGAGTAAGCAAAAGAAAAGAAAAAAAAAACATTAAGTGAAACTGGTGAGTACAGATCAACAAGAGCATGTTGTTCTTGGCTCTCAAGATGTCTTTGTTCATTGTTGCCATTGAAATGGTGAAGAATAGGAAGAAGACTGTGTGAGAATGAAGAAGAGAGAGCTGAAGAGCAAAGTGGGGGATGGGGAAACCCACTACATGCTTTGTAAACTTCAAATTTCAGCATAAATGTGCTTTCTTATTTCTGGTGTGTTTCTTGCTTCATAGTAGTTTTGTTTGTGTCTGCATTAACATCAACTAAGAGAGAGTAATTATCATGACTTTTTATCATCATGAAAAATTAATTTCCACAAAATCCACCTTAGGTCACATGGGAAATTGGACTTCGTTAATTACATAGTAAAAAAGTGAAAGTGGCAGATGAGTTTAACAAGAAAAGTGAACTGGGCCAGGAGAAAAGTTGGAAAAATCATTTTCCCATGGAAAAGGCCATTTACCATGTCTTTACTTCTCTATTTTTATAACCCATTGGTAAAAATATTCTCTTTGTTGGGTGGAGTTGAAGACAACAGTGCTAATGCACATATCTAGTATGTATAACAGTGATAATCACAGAAAATTTGGAGTTGGAAGGGACCCACCAGAATTTTCTAGTCCAGCTCTTCAGTGAATGGCCCATACAGGGATCAACTCCACAACCTTGGTGTCATTAGTACCATGCTCTAACCAACTGAGCTAATCTCAGGGTCAATAATAGAAGAAATGTGTTTTCCAGTTCATGTTTTGACTCATGTTGTGGGGGAAGGCATTATTGGCAGTGTATATAACAAAAGATGAACCATATTTTTATTCTACACTACAGAGCATTTTGAAGTAGTCTAATAAATCATTTTAAGTAAATCTATAAAAGTGGAATAGTCTGTACTACTTATTTTAAGAATGAAACCACTTTATGCTTTTTATTGTGTATGTTCCTATGAGAG
Organism: Poliocrania exsul; assembly: GCA_035041345.1. Classification (NCBI taxonomy): domain Eukaryota; kingdom Metazoa; phylum Chordata; class Aves; order Passeriformes; family Thamnophilidae; genus Poliocrania; species Poliocrania exsul. The sequence continues at coordinate 54,541,036 of JAWWLZ010000082.1, forward strand.
GTGATTTGTTCTTTGTCTCAGTTCCTGAGGGAGTCAGTGGGAATATTTATTCATTTTGTTTAATCTGAATTAGTCCTTAATAAGCAGGAAGAAGAGTCAGGTTTTATATGCTATTTTATGGGATTTGAGCATACTCATTATCTCAATGTGCAGATAGGTTTACCGGACTTTGAAATTTTTTTTAATATACTTTAGTGATTTCCAGAAGTAGAAGAGAGGGAAAAATGCTGTATGATTTTTTTTATTATTTTTTTTTACTTTTAGGACACAGAGATTTTATGCACATTAATTTTCTTCACTGCAGATACTCAGATACTTGTTTTAATCCATCTAGCAAAGCCCTTCTTGTGTCATCACAGAGATTGACATTGGAATCTACTATGGGGATTACACTTACCCAGTTGCTGGGCTTCCTGTAACCCTTACAACAAGATATGCCATAATATAAACATCCTAATTTTGGGTGCAAAACAAATCCTTACTGTAAGGACAGGTATCCAAAATATGTGGATTTCCCCCAACTCCTTCTCCATTGAAATATTATTTTTTTCTTCTTTCCTAGCAAACACAAAAATGATGGGCAAACCTGACTGGAAAAGAAGACCGGTGAAAATTAGGACCAGCTTACATAGTGAACATTTATGGTAGAGTTTCTCTTCTTAACTCTCTGTCTCTGAGAAGTTCTGAGCATTTTGCACTTAGTTATGCTTTTGTTCATGGAAAATATGGCTTACTTTTTAATTTTAATGTATTCAGCATTCTTAGTAAGTATATCCTATTATGGATAGTAAGAGAAACATATATGTATATAGTTTCTAAATTAAAATGAAATCTTTATAAATAATTTCCTTTGGTCAACCATTCTTTGAAGAGTGCTTTCTCCTATTTGCTCCCCTTTTAACTCCATAATGCCAAATGACAGTTCCCATACTAAAGCATTGCAACATATTCTATTTAAATTTGAATTTTTTAAAAATTAAATCAAATGAACCTTGCTTGACTGTCCTGAGACCCAGTATGGTCTAGTTTTATCCTGCATGGGAAAATTTACCTAATTTACCTAATTCAAGCTTAACTCCCAATTCAGTTTTTCTGAGTTTGAGTCTTGCAGTTGTGAACACAAATGATTGCTTTAAAATGTATAGAATCACATTTCCCTTGTTCAGTTGAAAAGCTTTTTTTTTTTTCTGTGAAACTTTTATAATTTATTTATGGAAAATGGCAAATGGGAATAAGAGAATCACAAAAAGTTGAGTATCAATGTATTCTGAGGCTCTTGTGCAAACAGAGTATGCTAATCTTGAATAAATAGAGGTTTTCATATGTTAGGCTGGACCATGCTGATATTGGTCTAGTCCTACCATAAAGCTGATTTAGCATTTTCATTGCTTATCTGGGTACTTTCCCAGAGTTTAGCTTCAAGTCTTCTACAAAAAAAAAAAAAAAAAAAAAAAAAAAAAAAAAAAAAAAAAATTTCTTTAGAGGTAAGATTAGGGTCTGGAGGTAAAGATTTAAAGGTAAAGTTTGTGTTCAGTTAGGAATACAACATAACAAAGTGAGACATGGGAGACTCAGTGGAAATGAGGTGTGCCATCCTTGCAACATGGCACAAATATGAACACTTGAAATAACAATAAAGAAAGGAACTTGTGAACAGACTTGTGGTATATGAAATCTGTGTACATCTGCTAGATGTTAATCAGATGAAACTGAATTCCTTAAGTTTTATCCTGTCATCTGCATGTCACTCTCAAGGTGCTCTAGCTTTGCCTGTCATGTTGATAATCTTAGAAGTCATAGTTTGGATTTTAACAGGTCAGTAATGAGCAGGCTTTTTTCCCCCACAAGAGGGATTTCCCAAAATCTTGTCATGCAACATTTGCTTCTATCTAAGCCTGGCTTCATGGGAATCCTTGAGAGTTTAGTGTGCAACACTAATCAGAGAGCCCAGAGGTGAGCAGAATATCTCAAGTAAATTTGACTGATAAAAATGCAACAAGCAGTTATAGACTTCACCTCTTAACTCCTGTTTCAATGGCAGCTTAAGACCTTAAATAAGACTTACTAGTAAAAATATTCCCTCAATTCTCTTACATCCAGATAAATCTGACGGATTAAGTAGAACTAAAGATTTTTCTTGGAGGTGACTGAGACATCTTCACATCCACGATTTTCAGATCTCAACACTGAAGTTTAGCTTCTGTTTTGAATAATTCCTGCCCCCCTCTTCTCCCTCACACAAGAAACTCAAAAACCAACCCAACAAAACCAAACCAAACCAATCCCAAACCTGTGGTCTAATCATCAATAACAATACAGTCCTCTGCTAATTAATGGATGTGTTTCAATGCTCCATATGTCCTTGCTGCCTTGTGTTCTTAGAACTGATATGAGTAGAGATGACTATGATTATTTACTAAGAGTATGATTTATAGTGAGGTTGAAATGGATTAAATGTGTTCATATATAGTAGCAAACTTAGCATGTTCTCTAGAGTTCCGTATAATTTCATAAACTAGGGCAGATACCAGTGCAAGCAAAATCTAACTAGATGATAAGATTTAGTTTAACTGCTTCAGTGCTCCTAAGGATGGTGTGTGTCCGTGCTCCATTGAAATTATTCACAGTCTCACATATCAACATTTCCGGGACTAGAAGAACACAATGAATTGAATGCACTAATGGAAGGCATTAAGCATTTTAATACAAATGCTCTAACATAAGACCATTGATTGCTAGTCTGATAATTGTACTATTCAAACCCAAGAGACATTCTACACCTGTTGATCTCAAGACAATGATGCCAAAAGAGAACAACTCCAGTGTGTGCAAACTGGATGCAATAGAGAGCTGTGCTGCTCAGCAGCAAGGCAAGTATCACATAAGACACAATACCCTGACATTCTAGTTTCAGTTGTGAAAGGAAATATGACAAAGCATTATAGTGTGCCCATAGACTTGAAACTGGAGGGAAAAAAAGTCATTGTGAAAGCCATAACTATAAACTTGATACAACCTCTGTAAAGGGAATACTGCCAGAAGAACTAGATTCTGGATAACTGAGCTAACATTTTTTTCATCTAGTGCTTCTACTTCAGAAGGTTTTTTTTAAAAAAATATAATGTATAAATAAATATATGTACTCCAGCATTCTGAAGTCTAATGTTTCTGAAATGTACTGTATTAATCATAAAACTACTTTCTTAGTAGTTTCTTTTTACAGAAATGTTTTGCAAAGGTTATTTTAGTTACATAAAATGAAATTTTTAATTTACATTTCTTTTTTATAGTAGGCAATTCCAGGTACTATTTATTTTTCTCTTTTATATGATGAATGTGACAGTCAGACAGTCACAGTCACAGGTACAGTCTTTAGAATTTGAACAAAATCCACTTTTCTTTTTCCTGATAAAAAAGTGAAATTAAAAATAAGATTCTCCTTGGAATTTAGGTGTATAATGGGTTATAAAAATAGGAGTGAATTTTTTGCTTGCAAAGCGGTTTGACGAATAGCTATACAAGCACCATAAAGAGTACAGATAGAATTATAGTTGCTTTTAGCACATATAGATGATTCAGGGTACTGTTTGATAATATCCTTTAATAAATGTACTGCTTTTCATTTCTGATTAGCTGTGGCACCCCTCGCCTTGTCTAAGGGGACGGTGAGTGGTCAGTGAAGCAAAAGTCCTGCCTAGAGGAGTGGCCACAATAACCAGAGTCTGTAAAGAGACACACACCAGGTCTCCATCTTGCCCTGGCCTGGTCTCCTCAAAGCTCTCAGTGTGTGACTCTTTACTCTTTCTTTTTTTAAATCTCTCTTCCCTTATTCTTTTCTTTCTCTTGTGGGCAACCTAAACAACTGTTTGCTGTACCTTTCTCAAGTGGAATGGAGTTTGTGTTTGCTGAGAGTAACAAAAGCTCCTTACTTTATTGTTAGTCCTGGTAATCTGATGTAATGCTTTTGTGAAGTTGCGTGTTTATTTTTGTAAAACCTTCTTTGCCAAAATGCCTATTTTCTCACCAAATTAAAAGAAATCTCCTAGAGAAAAATGTGCTATTTTATTCTGGATGTGAATTTGAGGTATCAAAGAATCAAAAGGCTTTGCAAGACTCTGTGTAGGCAAAAGCTTTTGAAGCCTAAAAGTAAAATGTACACCCAGTGTAATCTTGGGGTTTATGGACCCAAGATTTCTCTATACCTATAGACAATAGAAAGAGCTTTCAAAATCAGCATAATTCAGAAATCTTTACATTGTTAGAATAACTTCTATGAAAATTTCAACTTCCGTAAACAAGTAGATAAAACAAAGTGAAAATGGACTTTGCTATATGTTTGTCAAGAGTTAGTTAAGTTTTCACTTTTGGTAAAAACATGCAGAAATCATATTCAGTTATATTTCTTTTACTCTGAGAAGCTATTTGTTTGAAATGAAGGTTGAGAGTGGATCACCATGATTCTATTGTCCTAATTCAGTGCATATTTTCAGTAAATTCCATTATCTGCATCGTTGGTACATCTGCTCAGTTCCCTTCCCTCCCCTTGCTCCTTTCCTTCTCTGCCCCTGATCCTGACAGTCAGCACAGTATTCAGAGCCTTCCTTCTGTGCCACTTAACTGCTTGCCATTTCTCGTGTTTCTTCATTGATTTTTCTTCACAGCTTGACAGCCTGCAATCACATTTCTTTGTCTGCCTTAATTCTGCACATTCACTCAGTGTTCATTGATTTTTCCGCATTCATACTCATGCATTGCATGTGAGCTAAGCATTCATAATTTTATCCTATATGTCATCTTGCCTTCACACCCTTTCATCTGTGATCTCCTTCTTTTTCTATACATTATGATTTAAATCACTCTGTTAACATGTCCACCACCTGTTGGCAATAGCCTGCAAAGCAAGAAGGATGACCACATTCCTCTTTTATAATTTCAACCTGCTTCAGAGTCCAGACTTGACTGAGAATTTGTTGTCCATCCAAACCATAACACCCCCTAGCTGAGGTTGGAGGAATGAGCAAGAGTTGCACTAGTGGCCTTTCTATTACAGCTACTTTCAACTGTAAACAAGACTTCACACACAGAGAGTTGTGAAGCAGCTGTCTCCCTGACATTCTAAACTAGTGGCCTGGAGGAGTCTGAACTCCCAGGAGTGGACTGCAGTTTTAGGTTTTAACTCACGGGGAGCGTTGTACCCCAAGTATTTCTTCAAAGATAGAGAGTCATTAGGTTTTCTGAATCAGACCCTGGACTTGGAACTTTCTGTGGTATTTGGAACAGAGTGCAGTAACAGCCAGCCACGTTGAGCGGGTTTGAAAAGCTTACTTGTTTTCTTGGAAGATATTCAATTAGAATTTTGTTGTTGTTGAATATTAAGAATTAAATCCTTAAAATCTGGCTTGTAGTTAATAAGTGAAAATATGAGAAGCCTGTAAGCACAGTCTTCAGGTAAGTTTACTCCTTGCTTCATATATTCAAATCACAAAGTTTCAGAACAACAAAAGTAAAGAAATTACAGAAAACTTCGTGGCACTAAATAGCTCCTCTAAAAACTACTCTGAGTTCTGCATGGAGATTAAGCCATAAAACCCATGGAGAAAGAGGAGAAGTAAACTATTTCTTTATACTATGTTCAGTCCCACTATAGGGAGCTTTTGTAGTTGAACTAGTGATGGCTCTATTTCTTTTGTTACACCAGACACTGAGAGCATCTTTGCTTTGTTCTATAGAAAGGTATGAGAGACCGCATAGTGAATCACCCATCAATCTCTCGCTTGGGGTCTCCCATGCAGCTGCCATGTGGGAAGGTCTCTTCAGCTGTGGCAGGGTAGTCAGCAGCAATTATCCTGCCTGAGCAAGAATTGCAGCTGCTGTCAATTCCTTCCCTGTATGGCCTTTTAATCCAACGTTGTGTGTGACTCTCAAAAACAGTGTATTGTGAAAAGTAAGAGGAGAGTTTAACTACTTTTTACACTGTTCTGTAAGAAAAAGACAAGAGTAGATAATGTTGAGTGATGAAAGTGAGATGAGCATGATTATCCACTGATATTACATCAAACAGGAATGAGACTAACATAAGTGCCTTTTGGGAATGACTGAAGAATTTTGCATTTGCAGGGAGATGAAAATGTTTTGTTTGTTCAACTGTGGCTGCTGAATAGGTAGTACAATTCTTGGCTTGGCTGCACTTTGGTAGTTGAAGCATCACAGCCCTTGTTTATGTTTACTCATAATACTTGATGAAGTAAGCCAGGAAGTGAACCTCTCAGAAACTCTGTTTTTCACATCCCAATCTATAATCCTTGGCCTCAAGTAAAACCACTTCAGACGACTCAGTAAAACCAAGACTGGCTCCATTAATCAAACTTCAGGAGCAGACTGTCTGCATATGAACTAATTGCTTAAGTTGTACTCTGACCTGTACATCTCAAAAAAAGGTATTGGCTTTTGCTTTGGGCTCTTTTAACATTTTCAGTTCTTTTGGGAATTGATACTGGGAAGCAAAAAATGTCAAGGATCAGTTTATTACGTCTTTTAAAGACCATCAATCCTCTTTGCTCCAAAATTAAACTTGACATTCATATAAAGCAGTTAATGTGATGTTTGTGGGTGGAACAAACAATTTAGACTCCACTATACTGACTTCACTCTGTTTCTCTTTTCCTGGCAGAGATAAGCACCACTCATTTATTTATCTTAATTACTAGACACTGCCACAATGTCTTGATTTGTCTAGATTGAAGATTACTACACAGTTTTATAGAATCATTTAGGTTGATAAAGACCTTTAAGATCATTGAGTCCAATCACTAACCTAACAGAGCCAAGTCACTAAACCATGTCCCCGAGTGCTGCACCTACAGGTCACTACCACCTCCTTTCAGGTAGTTGTAGAGAACAATAAGGTCTCCAATGAGCCTTCTTTTTTCCAGACTAAACAGCCTCAGCTGTTCTTCATCAGACATGTGTTCCAGACCAGCCTTATTGCCCTTCTCTGGACACACTTTAACTCCTCTATGTCTTTCATGTAGTGAGGGTCCCAAAAGTGAATACAGTATTTGAAAAAGAACTATTATAAGAATTAAGGTTTTTCTTTGTCAGACAGGAAGAAGACAGTGAATGACAATAGTGCTGAGCATCTTTGGCAAGCAGATGGGAACAGCTTAGATAAATGTAAAACTTAAGTAGTTAAGTTCACAAACAAAAATCTGATTTTCTTCTTTATAAATATGACTTACAGAGCTGCTTTTGGCTATGAAGAATGGTCCCAAGTGGTTTAACTTCAGACGTAGTATTATGGTTTGGGACGTGAGAAACTGCGTGTGGATTGTTGTCACTGTGTTTAGATAACACAGAAATACCTTTACATGCTTAATATTATTGAGTGGGAAAGGGGGAGTCTGTCCAGGTCAAAGCAGTTGGTCAAAGTGTGTGCAGCTGGGTACATGGGACAATATTTGATAGTAATTTGAAGGAAGAAGAGACAGTTTACTGTTATTAAATTGTGAAATTTCATTTAATGATTGTGAAACTCGTGGGCAATAGACTGTTTCTGTTTTTACAAAACTTTTGTGTGGTGTGTGCAGTAAGGAATGTTTTGTTTGGGTTATTTTCCCGCATACAGATACTGTAAAAGAGTCTATTGAAGTTTCTACAGTGTCACAGGAGTCCTGTTTTTTTTCCCACAGAGTAACAATCTGATGAACTGCTGTCCCCAGAGTCCATTTAATGTAGAAATGCAGATTTTGTCAAATGCTTGACCAGATGACTGGAAGTGGTATACCTATGTCTGCAAATAGAATCAAGTAGTCTGTGCTTTCCATTATCATCAGAGAGGCTAAACTAAGCAGCTCTATATATTCACATTGGGGTTTTTTGTATATTACTATTTGTTTTGTAAATTTCTGCAGTGAAAGACAGTTACACTTGTGAAACAGAGAAAGTGAAAGAAAGAGAATATGAAGAAATCAAATTACAATTGGGAGCTGAAGGCTGAAATTTGTATTCAAGACTGAAACTTATAACTCAGTCTCTTTATTTATTCTCTGATATAGTTTACTGGACTAGAGAGTATAAAATGAATCACAATGTGACAATAAGAAAATAAATGTTATCTAAGGTGGAGAATACCTGAGCCTCAGTGTAGAATAAACTATGTCCTGTTTAGACTTTTTGATAATCACAATCTTCTTTTTACTAAAGCCCAAGTGAGTCTGTATCACATTCAGCTTGTTTCTTCCCTCAGATCTGGTGAAAAACAATTTGTATTAAAAAAGATAATTGTTAAAAGAACATCCCAACCATTTTGGTTACTTGATTGAACTATTACATTTTGATGTGCAGTGGTAACTGGATTATTTTGGGATCCAGAGGTTGACTTCAAGATAGGGAAATAGATATTATTTTAAGAAATGTTGTCTTAAGGCCCAGCATCACATAGGAAGTCTATGACAGACCTGTATTGGAATATTATCTTGTGTTTTTGTCTCAGCATATTGTCATATGGCTAAAAATTTCATAGTAAATGAAAACTATGATATACCATATACCATGGCTGCAAAATTATGAAAGAACTTTCACTGAAAGAGCAGATCAATGAAAAGGTTTATTTTTTAAGGGAATAAAGTTTCCTTTATTAATTCATCTATATGAGTAGGTTGTATATCAATCTATAAAAGTAATAAAGTAGCATATATGACACTGTTGACATATTGAAAATGCCTTTGCCTAGGTCACAGTTGTAATTTTGTCTAGGGGAATGCAGGTAGTGATTTGGTCAATGGTTTGTGTTGATACCTGGATATTTGCAAAGAATTGTCATGTATGTAAATTATATGTGTGGTGATTTTGCTATTGTAATTAGTCTCCTTTTTTTAGATATGAGATAATTTTTTTTTAATCCTGAAGCTGAACACATGCATAAATCCACATGCACAGGCTAACCAAACAATACTGCTTTTTTTAGGATTAGGAAAATTTTTATTGATTCAACTAGGAAGACAATCTCAGGACTTATAATCATTTAACTTTGGACATATTCTATGAAAGTGTATAAATAAAATTGTAATGTTGCAGAATTGCTTTGAACACAAAGAGTATGTAATTTTCAGACCATTTAGGAAAAAAAAAGATGAAATCCTGTATTCTGTTTTTTCTTGTAATGAGATTTTTGGCTGCATCTGATGGGTTATGGTGTTTTGTTTCACAGAGTTTAAGTGGAAGCTTCTTGACATCTCTATTTTTCTGTGGGGATTTATGTTGTCCTTCTGTTTATAATCCTTTTATTAATGTATTTTTGGTTCCATTACTTAATCATGGAATTCTCAGACCTGTTAGGAATCAGATGGTCTAGTAGCATCACTTTTATTAACTATAGCACCATTTTTGAGTCCTGAAATTTTGAGGAAGTGGAGTCTTTCTACTTGAAAATGTATCTAGAGTTAAGTTTCATGGCATGGGTGCAGTACCAGCTAAGTCTGGACGCATCTAATCTCCATTAGGGCTTCAGTTTTCAGTTTGTTTTTCTGTGGAAACAAAGTTCACATGATGTGTCCTTTTCTTTCTGTACCTGCATGTTCCCTGCATGAACAAATATGGATATTTGTGAAGCAGAAGGCAATTCATTTTCTGAAGGAAAGTGTTCATTAGAAACTCTCCTTTTATTTGACATGGGAGAATTCACATGCTTTTTGCATGTGTGGGACTCTGCAACATTTCCTCATATGGAATCTTTGATCTATAATGAGGGATGAGGTCACATTACACTGCTGTTAAAAAGTAATTAAAAATATTTGTTTAAAGACCACCTTCATTTACTCTGATGTTCACACAACTGTTGTTCCCTCACAGCTCCTCAGACATGTGAGATTGTGCTAGAAATGTTCTTTCAGTGTTTCTGTCCAGCACTGTGTTTATTTTAATGCTTACATTGAAGCCTCATTGCTTAGTCAGTCTGCTTAGAGAGCCTTGGTGTGGTGGTCCCCCCAACTCACACTTTCAGTCTTCATGAAAATATGGTAGCATGTTTCCAAGTTCAAAAGTTTGAGGTTTGCTCTGGCAGCCTGGCTGCTAAAGTGGCCAACTAGAACAGGGGAGTATCAAGTTTTTTTTGCCGCTTGAAGGCACTCTCAAATGTAATTTGTGACAATTTTTAAGCTGTTTGCTAGGAGGTTAAGAATTTGGATTTGATAGACTGTAGGTCATGTTCTGGTCTCTCCTACTTTGCAGTTCTAAAGTAAACTTGAGTTCTGAATGTCATCACACCTGAGCTATGAGGAAACTCATCTCCTGATCTGAATGTTATCATTATCTCCAGGACAAGCCAAAAACCAAAGCCTTGGATCCAATTTCTCCAAGTTCTCAGAGTAAAGGGAACATTCATGTCCAGATGATATGACCCAGGCTTGCATCTAATTTCAGCCTTTCAAAATACTTGCATTCCTACTAATTATAGAAGCATAAGTCACTTGAGGGCTTCTTTATAGGAGGAAGAAAGAAAGGAGCAAAGCTCATGTTAAGGGGCTGCTGCTCTGTGCAGTGCATGGGACTGGCATGTGATATGGCACAGACCACTGATGTCCTTGGGAAAAAATAAAGGCTGTGCTGTGTTTAAGTGTATTTTTTCTTGAAGTGAGAGACTAAATGTTTGAAGTTAGCATTGTCATTTTTTATAAAACAGCTGTTTCAAGCAGGTGTTACTTCCAATGCAACAAACGTGTGTTTGCCTGGGTAGCTTTTGCCTTTTCCTTAACACTGCAGCTGCAGATGTCAAAGTTAAGTGCAACTGAAGAAAGCACATATCAAATCCAGAGAAATTACAGGAAACATTGCTCTTTTTCTTAGAATATTCTCCACAAAGAAGAAAAGAATACAATAAAAAAAATTAGCACAAATGTGTAATGGTCATACATTCCTGCTTCTTTTGCCCTTTAATACTATATTTAGAATGTTTGTTTGATATGACCATATGTCTCTTTTAAAAGCAGTGTCTGTATCCGCTCAGAGGAAAGGCCTTCTTTGGTGGGAGATGATCTGTGGAAACAGATTTTTCATCTCACTTCGTTTCCTCTTAAATTAATGTTTTTACTGTAGGCTCAGGCTTGTTTGCATCTGAAGATAATTAAAGCTTAGTCATGGGCTTAAATGAAAATAGGACTGAATTTCCAACAGTAGGCCATTGAAAGAGAATCTGAATTGAATGTGTTATAACCACTACAGAAGACACATTATTATTAGGTCCCTGTGTTTTTTTAATTTCTACCTTTTTAGTTCTTGAATCTTGTGATGAGTATATTTCAACTATTTATTTTTTCGATGAACATCTTTCAAATATTTTCTTTTAAGAGTTATATGTTCCTATAAAATAAATTTAGAAGTTAGAGAATTTAAAAGTCTTCACAGATGGTAGTACATTTTTTGTATTCACAGGAACAGAATGTTTTATTATAGAAAAATTCTTATGAAAGAGATTAATCCCTTTGTGGATTAGGTCATGTGAACAGACAGCACAGAAAAAAATACAACCAATCCAAACAGATTGTCTTTTCTTTCACACAAACTTGTTGTTACAGAACAAGTCAGCTAGAATCAAATAGATACTGAATCTTATTTAGCTTCTCCTAAACAGTGGAATTCTTAAAATCCAAAGACATAATTCTCCATAGATTAGTGCAAACCATAGTTTTTGAGATGAATGACTAGTCAATAAACCGATTATTTGTCTTGTCCTATAAACTCAAGGAAGTGGCATGGGCATTCAGCTTCCCAAAACATTTCGTAGCCTTTGTTTCACACTTTTAGATTTTTTTGTACCTAGCTGTATTTTTTACAATTTTTTCTTTGAGTTGGAGATTACATTTAAGATATTTGATGATGAATGTTCTTAAAAAGTAAGCATTTTATTTACCTAATCATTACTAGTGTTTTGACATCTGTTTAGCAGCTGTTTTAATCAGTGGTAGTAGAGATAAACTTGTATTGCAAAAATTGCAGGAATGAAGGTGTTCTGATAAAGCACCTTTGTAAGAACTGAGAAGACAAATACACATCCAAGGTTTTTGTGGGTTCGCAAAGAATTTTTCTAACTTTTAAGTTTTATGAATGAAAAATAATTTTTGAATGAAAATGCAATTCAAGTCTCATAAGAAGTATTTGTCTGTGTAAGTGTGGTATGTCTACTAAATTTTGTGTAGTTCTATACCAAGAAGAACTCATGCTCATTTTTGTCAGCAACATAAACTAATGGTCTGTTTAGTAGATAAGTATTACAAACGTTGTCTATTTTAATTCAAGTACTGAAAAACATGAAAATAACTTGGTGATTGGGTTGCAAGACTAACCCTTTCTTCTCAGGAAGTCCTTCTAAGAGTAGCAGAGAGTAATGTGGTAAGGACTCTGCCATTTTGACCACAACTGATACAAGCATAAGAAGGTACTGGTGCTGGATCCTCCTTGGAATACCTTTGACGACCTTTTGAGCAGGTGGAGGGAACAGAGATACTGTTAAACCAGTGGTAGGTGATCAGAATATTCTGGAAAGTTTCAGCTGTGCATCGGGACTGAGTAACTTAAAAAGTTTTAGTAACAGAAAGAAAAATGTTCATGATATTTTACTTTAGAAAGAACCTTTATAAACTGAGGAAGCTCTTCAAAAACAGGAGCTGCGAATAGTGGCCTTTGTATAGTGACCTATCAAATGGCCAACTTAATGAAATATCTTATATTGCTCTATGTAGTCTCCATTATAACGTGCACTGGAAAAACAAGATCTAAAATTTCAGAACTAATCTCTTTCATTTCTTCTTACGGGATGCAGCATTATTTTAGAAGTAGTAGAATGGGAAGAAAAAAAACAAAAAACATGCCTCTGAGGTTTCCTAATCCTCACAATTTGAAGCATCTGTTTTTGAAACCTACTTTGGGGCAAAGTTTTACTGTAGCTTTAAACAAATGTTATTCTGTCATCATTATCATTTATTCCTGGTGCTATCAAGATGCTTCTCTTGAAAGAGGAAAATGTCTATTTTGTCTATTTTGTTACAGTGCAAATTTTGTTTAACAGTTACTGTTTGTATTTAAAATTTTTCCCAGAAGAACACATGGCTTCTTGCCATATTGGCTTTGGTTCCTCAGTGAATCACTCATAAAGGAAATCCAACTTGTGAAGTAATGATTTGATATTCGCTGTTTACTTTTTTATTTTCTTTTTTTTTTTTCAAAAATTGTCTCCCAAATTACAGTGATACTTTTACTGAAAAAAATGCCCCAAACAAACCAACAGTAATTCACCCACTTAAACCAAACATTAACCTTCTTTTGTAATAGAAAACCTATATCAGGATGCTTTTCTGTGCTTCAGATAGATGAAAATTGGATGTTTATGACTGGGACATATTCTGGGGGAGATAATGAAGCTGTGGAAAATGGTAGAATTTTTTTTACTGGTAGTAAAGATAAAGTATTAACAGCATTTCAGGTTATTTCCTGGTAAAGCTGGTAATAACATATAGGTACAGATTCAGGATTGCTTTCAGGCCTTGCTGAGGCATCTCAGTGAGATTAACCATGAGATTAACTCAGTTGTTTAGAATGGTACCATATAACGCTAAGGTTGTGAGTTGACACAACATTCTGTGATTACATTTTTCCTCTGTTTGGTAAAAAGTTGTTTTGCCTGGGGCACTGCAAATCATTTTTATTTAATGCCTTGGCTCAAAGCATCTACAGATCTAAAAACACATTGTAAGAGAATAACACTCTTCTGTTAAATTACATAGGGAATAAATTTGCTTAGAGGTTTCTATACAAATTTTGTATTTCGGTTGGAAATCACTTAAAAGTGGCTAAGCAATAATATTTGAAACAATCTTACTTTGCCTGTCCTTGGTGCATTAACAGAACACTTTGGCTACGTCCTCACAGATTTCCTGTGTACTGGCATGAAGGCTCTGACCTTGGCTGAGACAGAGGTCTTAGAATAGTTTTTGCTGTCAGATGTAGTGGTCCTTTAGCAGCCAAATGGGATAAATGTGATAACTGGCAACAGTGCTAGCCATTCTGGGCTGAGAATGCTCAACATTGAATATACAGTTTAAAGGAGTAACAGAAAATTGTGAGTATAAGTAGAGAGAAAGAATACATGGAAACAAGACGCTCAGTCTCTTCAGATTATTTTCCCCATTTATAACTCTTGAAACAGGAATATAATAATGCAGTGCAGTTAGATACAGCTTTGAGTATTGGCAATGTTGGCTTGGGACAGATATAAGCCAGCACGTATGTTTGCATGTACTCACTCAATTATACACATGTATTTATTTTTACTTAGAAATTCTTCCCTGTACATGTTAACTTCATAGGTAGTTAAGAATAAACTTTTCAAAGTACACTTTTCTTCTTTTCCATAGCCAGGATATTAACTGCAGTAGAGGGACATTTTTGAAGAGCCTGTCAGTGACTCCTTTGTGCTGCTGCTTTGTTATACCTTTTACTTACATTGACTAAGCAGTCATCTCCAAGTCCCTGAAACATAAATGACTGTAAAATACACATGTGTATGGTGTATGTGGGCATGCACACACAGGTTGCAGAAGCCCAGAAGATAAGGGTGTATATCTCAGACACCAATAGCAAGAGAACTGTGAAAAGCAAGGATTGTTGGTAATAACACACTGTGAGAAAGAACAGGAGGTGACTGAGAAGGGGTCATATGCAGGTAGGGCAGCACCTTTCTGGGACAAACATCTTAATCATTTAGACTTAATAGTTTGCAACTCACCCAGTTGTAAGTTGCTTGAACAGAATTGTTAAAACTATTGTAGCTTAACCTAAGTTCTACCATTTAAGGTCATGACCCATATCTTTTCACATTCATAAAAGGATATAAACTAAATATTCACAAAACTTTCTGAGGAATGCATGGTACAATTCTGTTTCTGATAAATTAAAGAATATCAGTTGTCTGTTTCTTCATGGTTTTAAAATGCACTTCTAAGACTTATAGTCCTTAAAAAAATACTGCTGCTGCTGCTACTACTACCACCACTACTACTAATAATAATATTACAAGGTATGCATTTTTTTTTTTGAAATATGAATTCTGTCATAGGTGATTATGTTCTTTTCCTTGGTAGCATTTCAATGTAAAAGAGAGCTGGTGTATCTGAACAAATCTCCCTGCCATGTTTCAAAATCAATAAAGAACTGATGAAGTAGCTATTACCTCTCTATGATATACAACATCCCACAAATCTTAAAACATTTTGTGTTTGTACATGTTGGCCTTCTGTGGACCTTTAGGTGTCTGTTTTATGTGCACTTCTTTCTGGAATAAATCTAGCACTGAGTTGAAGTGTTATAGATTTCATTCTAAATCATAGCAATATTTCATTTTATGTTCAGCTTCAAACAATGATAGACTATTTAGAAACCAACCAACATTTATGGTTTTGAATTTCAGAAGACCAATTCCTGCTATATGCTCCTATTTAAAGATTTTTTCTTTGTTACTATCTAAGGATTGCATATCTCAACTCTACAAAGATTTGTTACCTTGGATTCATCATACTAGAAATCTTTTTTTAGCTTTGTTTGGTAATTCTTCTGCTCATATGGCAGCAAGATTTTTAAAGAATGAAGGAGCAATATTGAAATTTTTGTCTCATAAAAAGAGTAATTAAACCTGGTCCAGAAGTTAGTTTGATTAAAACAAAAGTTCTAGGAAACACCCTGTCTTTAGCTGAAGAAATATTTCCTTCTGTGTGATATGTTCCAGAAGCTTACCTTTCCTTTGCCTCAAAAATGTCAAACTTCTTTTATATGAGTGCACTGAAGGTCATGTTGGCTTAGGGAGTTCATAATTTCAGGAGGGAAAGGGAAGACCAAAGCCATAGTTACATGGCAGTGCACACAAATGCTGTCACGTGCCTTGGTGCAGCCACCACTAAAGCTGCCATTGTCACTGTGAGTGCTGAGTTTGCCCCTTTTTAACAACTCCCTTCAGGGTTTTGTTGCAGAATGGACCTTCAGGTGTATGGACATCACATATCAATCTGAGATGTGAAGGCACCAAAACTAGCAAATCCAAAACCAGTAGTAAGATGACCATAGGTACGCTTGTGGATTTGTTATCAATTTAATGGTATGCACTGTAATGAGCAGTGCTGTTCTGAGAATAAACTACAGCTCATCAGTGCCTTGCATGTCTATCTTTCTGTGTTTTTATCTGTTTTCTTATGATTGGAAACTTACCCATAATGATTCAGTGACTAATCCAGGAATTCAATGCATTATTAGAAACCATAAGTTTAATTACTTAATAGATATTTTAAAATATTAACCTCATTCCTGAGATTCATTTCAGTTTCTTTTAATCTCTCTGTTAGCATTGTCAGAAGGCTCTTTCTTCCTTTCAGTTTGTGTTAATTTTGTCCTATTTTTGATACACCATTTTGATTTGCTGCAGATTTAGCCATCTGCAGCAAAATGAAATGATTGTTTCTCAACTGTGATCTTTATAGTATCTTTTTCATTGTTCATCCCAGGATCACTTTATGTGCCTCAGCCTGTGGTTTTCATTTTTCATAACTTCTTGCAGGTATACATAAACTTAACTAAAAAGGTTTCAGGGTCCTTTTCTGGAGTAGTACCTTATAAAATTGACTGAAACCCTCCATCTGCCATTGTAGGAAAAATACACTGTATTTGAAAACAAATTTGCCCATGAGCTTAGATATGATGCATGCAACTAGAATTAAGGTTTTGCAGATTTCATTAAAATTCTTCATTGTCCTGCTATAGATCACATTGCTCTGCTGAAAGCCAACTTTTCCAAGGGTGTGGGCACAGTGGAAGGAGTGAAATAAGCCAAATAAAAAACAGCTTAAGCTTTAGACAGCCAGAGCTATTCAAAAGCAGTGCCATTTTCTGCGTTAAAATTGCACCAGACCTTTTACAGCTTCTTTCCTTTTTACAAAAGTGCTCACAGGTCTTTGTTTTCTGCCAGTTTCTACTAAGTTGAAGCACCTTTAGAGTGTATCCTTGGACCTTACTGCATGGAGGGTAGAACTGTAAGCCATATATACAGGCTTCACAAAATGTTTCCATAGTTTCTTCTTTCCTCCCAAAGGGAAACTGCACCTGGTGCTCAAAGTCCGTAGAAGTTTATACTCACTGAAGACAATGTCTCACTCTATTCCCTCTATCTTCTTCCATGGTTAAGCCTTAGTTAAGGGTAACTCGTAACTTTTAGTAGATCTAAAATTGAATGCAAGGAGGAGCCCTTCAATAGCTCATATCTTTTTCTCTTCTATATAAAGGATGATGAAAAAAAGCTGACTGCTCAGCACTTCTTAGCTATATTTTCTCAAGCCCTTTTAATGGGTAATCAGCCTTTAGTCTATTTACTTATCCCTGAGGCTGCTTTCTGTCTCAGTGATGTCATCCTGCTTTACCTAAGCTCTCAGCTTTGTTGGATGGTATTGTTACCATATATATGGTGAGGGTCAACAGTGCTTGCAATGTTTCCTTTGCAATGCATGAAAAAGACATAATTGTTCATGTTTCAATAGGCTTTCTGAAGAGACATTCCTATTAAACAACTTTTAAAAAATTAGCTGGAGGCAATGGAAGAAACAATAACAACACAGAACAACAAAGGTTAAAAAAGATTTAAGATTTACACACTAACAAATGTTTAGTTCATTTAATATAGTTTTAGGCTTAGGAGAGGAAACAAAATCTGCTGTTCTACTGAGCAAGCATTTTTGGTTTTCACTAACTCCTGTCTATACAACAAATTAAGACAGTCTTGCCTGCACATGGATATGCACACAGGAAGAGTAAAACTATTAGTAATTACAGATGCTTGTCAGTATATAAGATACAGGTAGTGTAGGGCACAAGCTGCCCTGTCATCCTGTATTAAGACTGGCAGAATTTTAGCCAGATCAAGCTTACACATGAATGTTGTATCACCTAGGAAACCCAGTAGAGGTTGCTAGTGTCAAATTTCTGTATAAATGGACATCTACAACCAGTAAGGATGGAGAATTCTTGTGGTGGAAGCTGGAATATTTCCAGGGGCAAAACCCTCAGCAAAGCTTGACTTGTCCTCTGAGAGAGGGAAAAAATTAACATGAAGGTTTAGGAGAAATAAAGTAAATACGGTTAGCGGTGATGAGAGACCATAAAAATGTTACAGCCTTAAAAGTCACATGTTTCAGCAGGTAGTATTTCAAACCAAACACTAATGGCACTGACACTGGGAAATAAATTGATAACAGAAAATATTGAGAGAGAAGTGCATAAATGCAGTGGTAATATAATTCATATATGTAAATTGGAAGTGACTAATTCTTTTTCAGGGTGGTACTGGATGATGACTGAGGTAGAGAAGGTTTTTGGTTTGCAAGAAATGTGTTCATCCAGGGTAGTAAAAAAATCTTTGTTATTCTCAATGAAATTAACTCAAAGAAATTGTGGCAGCAACAAAACTAAAAGTCAGGGTTACCTTTGGTTTGGAGTCCGGGCGCAGAGTCTTACCACAGAAGGTGAATGGCAGATTCAGTGACAGGAGCAGATCTGCACAGCTCAGAGGGGCACAGAGGGACAATGCCAAGAGAATGGGCACCTGTAGCATACCCTGTCCCCACAGCTCCCACGTCCCAAGCCTGTGGAAACACAGAGGCACAGAGGCAGGTGGAAATGCCAACTGCAAAGGGCATGTGGAGCACATTATGGCATGCAAGAAAGAACATTTTGGGATTGTATGGGATTTATCATGGGATATTTAGAGGATAAACTAAAGATGGGGAAAAAGAAGCATCTAAGTGATGAGTTGATCGAAGTGAAAGGAGTGGCCTTCTGCTACAAACTTAAGGTATGTCAGCAGAGTTTTAGTTTAATGCAGTTTTAATCTGTTAATTGCATACTTTTTTTAGTTAAAAAGTTTTGGTTGTCAGGATGATTGAAAGTTAAAAATATACCACTTATTCTGTTTGTTGATCCTATTCGTTGTATTTCTGATGTAAAATAAGCACATTATGTGATAAAGTTACAGAACTTTTAAAATTTTCTTTATAAATTTGTGGTGTTTCCTGTTCCTTTTTTTATTTAATCAATCTATAGATATGTTTTATAAATCATTTTTAAAGTTTAACAGCTACTTAAAAGTAAGTTAATGAAATATTTGTGAAGAGTTCTTGGCATTTCTTAACTAGTCCAGAGGTTAGAATTTTGCTTAGCAATATTTTCAGAAAAGTTAGTTAGGAAATCAGTAACATTTGCTTTCTCTTAGAGGAAAGGAGGAGTGCAGTGAGGAGGCAAGAGAAACATAGAGAATGAAAATAATAATCTGCTAAGAAGAAAAAGAAAGTATTGCCTTATCCATCAGACATAGAAATAAAGTAATAACTGGGGATTAAGAAGAATTTGGTTCTCAGGGTTCAAATCTGTTCAGGGTTCAGAGGGTTGAAAACTTGCCCCTAATATGAATCTGAGTTATAATTGAATGTCGATGTCCATGCTCAAAATTTAATGTTAATTTTTAACTATTACTATGACAAAATCACTTAAAAGAAAGAGAACTTTTTAAAAGTATTGAGCAATAGTTTGCAGAATGTTATAGAAAATATTCTTGGTATTATTCTGATAATAGATATGAAGAAAAAATCCTAAAAAAAATTAAAGCAGGTATAAAAATAAAAGCTTCTTTTATGACAACATTCTTCAATAATGTCTATTTTTTATGACAAAGTGAAGTTACTAGGCAGAAGATTGCTGATTTATACACATATTCTGAGTTTTATGGTGGTATTTTGGATATTATTTAGGTACTCTAAAGAAAATAAGACTTCATCCTTCATGCTGTCCTCTCAACCCATGATCTACAGTGTTCAGTGCCTTCTGACTTGTCTAATTGGATCTGACCAGAGTTCAGAGGTTGAAAACTCCAACACTGGAGAAAAATCTGCATAATGAATAAGGAAGTTTGTAATTTCTGTATTTGCTTTTAAAAAGAAGGTACCTTTAATCCTTGTCCCTCTATAATTACTTAAGACTGTGGATCCTTGGTCTTACTTTTGTTTTATCCATCTTCCTCTATTGTAATTTCATGCAATTCTTAATCATTTAATGACAGCTCACATTCATAACATTTTGTTTTAAATAGAGAATTTAGCCAGTTTTGCACTCTACCTATGGTAGAGTTTGTATTAGTCCAAGTAGTAGCCCTATATGACTTTCAGGATTAAGGTAATTGGTAGTCTCAGAGAAGGACCTCAAAGGGAATTAATTGCCTAAGCATTTTAAAATCTTAGTCTGAGACTTAATAGAGACCAAATACATTTCTCCCTTCCATCTGGATGTGAAGTTTTATCATCATGCAGGTAAAGGGGAACAGAAAATTGATTCTGTTTTTTCACCCTCCATCATGTCAGGCATGATCTTTTGTCACTATTTACATCTCTTAAAGAACCAAAGGAACTTTTCTGAACATGCTACAAGAGAAGGAGAGCCAAGTTAATTAGTAGCCACAGCTGTAAGTGTTAGCAAAAGAGCTTTTCTTGAAACCATAATTAATTGAGCTGTTACGCCTTTTATACATTTAGTAAAGCACTGGATGCTGATACTTGCACATTGCACAAATGTGTTGACTAAGTACACCAAGTTTACCCTTCATATTGTCATTTTGTTTTCTGCAAAATTGGAATTCAAAATAATAAGCAAGTAAAACAAAGATTATAGCATCTCATAACCAATGAGATTTTCTTTTGTCTAATTATGAATATAACTCTTAGTGATCTGCATATGCAAACAAATATATACACACAGAGAAAATCCAAGTTTCTTAGACTAGCAAGGATTAACAGTAAAAAAAAGTCTCTTCTTCTTATGCCCATTCAGCACAAAAAAATCCCCAAACCAACCACATTACATGACTGCTGCTATACTCTATTTCAGTGCTTGCTAATATGCAATAATGTGGGACTATAGAAACCTTCTATGTGCAAAAACACTTCTGAAAGTTTGTCTTCAATGTGTCATCTTTATTTGTCTAACCCACCTTCAACTTCAAAATTCATTGACATGAATGCTAATTTAGGTCATGTTTTTGATTAAGCAATACAAGTATACAATTTTAATAATACCTCTCCAAAAAAAAGTCTGTCCAACACTCAATGGAACTGGTATTTCACACTCATTGTTAAGTGAGAATAGATAAGTAGAGGCAAAATATTTATAGACAGTTACTAAGAGTAATGAAGCAAGTATAGAGCACAATAAGATGCACACAATCCCTAGTTGCAGGAGTCAGAAGCGCCTCAGGCAGAGTTCTCAAACTCATAAAGTTTACTCAGAGGTTAAGCCTGCAGCTGCTGATATTATGTGATATTGTGTGATGTTATTAGATGTGGTGTCTTAAACATTTTCATTTTGAAGAGAAATGAGAAAAGAAGCAGGAAAGTGCCTCAAAGTAAAGAATTGAGCTAAGAATAATAGGAAATGACTGTCTCTGAATCAAAAATCTTAAAGTGATCTGAAAATAGAAACACAGGAGGACTTCTTTCCATTCCTTCTGTTTGTTAGACATATTTCATCTTGAATTCCTTCCAGTGTAGAAACAGATTTTTTTGATTGAAGCATGATGGTGCTGTAAAGATGAGATAAATATTGTGTATGTAACATACAGCAGAAAAATTGTTCCTGACAACAGGGTCTGGATTACTTTGAATGGAAAAATGTGTTATTTCAGGCAAAAGAAAGAAAAAAAAGCCTAACACTATTTTTTTGCAAAACCTAGATGAAACACAGACAATTACTGGGTTTTAACAGGCAAACACTATGTTTAGAGCAAATCTGATGTAATTCCTGAATGATATTACTGAAGCATTCATGCCTTAGTATTGAAGCTGTCTTGAAGTTAGTTGTGTTGGGTTTGGCTGGGGTAGAGTTAATGTTCTTCACAGTGGCTGGTATGGTGCTGTGTTTTGGATTTGTGCTGAAAACGGCATTGATAACATAGACATGTTTTTGTTATTTCTGAGCAGAGCTTATAGAGAGCCAAGGCCCTTTTTGCTTTCCATACCATCATGCTGGCAAGGGAGTTTGGGGTACATGGGAGGTTGGGAGGAGACACAGCTGGGACAGGTGACCCAAACTGACAAGAGAGATATTCCAGACCATATGACATCATGCTCAGTATATAAAGTAAGGTGAAGAAGGGAACATATGGAGTGATGGAGTTTGTCTTCCCAAGTAACTATTACATGTGATGGGGCCCTGCTGTCCTGGAGATGGACAAACACCTGCCTGTCCATGGGAAGCAGTGAATGAATTTTTGTTTTGCTTTGGTTGTGCCTGGGGTTTTTGCTTTTGTTAAACTGTTTCTATCTGTATCTTTTCTAGCTTTTACCCTTCTTATTTTCATCCTGGTCCTGCTGGTGGAGAGATGAGGGAGCAGCTGTGTGGTGCTTGGTTGCTGACTGGGGTTAAACCATGAAAGTAATGAAGAAAGATCAATGTCTTCTCTGTGCCTGAAGAGAGGGTCAGCTTGCTCAATGGGCTAACATGAAGTGAAAGTGGTACTTGCCACAAAGGAAACTTAAAGAGGAGAGTATGGAATGAGAACGAGTAGCAGGTAGAAAAAGGAGAGAATGCCTGATAGGGGGAATTTCAAGGTGTCTGTGCAATTATGTAGCATAAGGCTAGCTGCCAACAGTCTCTTAAAATAAATCCTTTGCCAGCTTTTTATATTATTGCTACCAAAACCTCCCCCCTAAAACACCACATCTTTCCTGGTAAAATATTTCTTACTGCTGGTATTACTTTTGCCAAACTTTCCATTCCTTGTTTTTAATTTTCCTGTTCTAGCACATTTGGATACATGCAAAGAACTTGTATTATACCTCCCAACAACTTTCTCCAGTCATTAATATGGAAAGTGCACTTCTTTACACCTTCAAAAGAAGGAAATTGCTCTTTTAAATTGAAGTTATGTTGTGCTGCCTGGCAGGCTTATCACAGATGTGGTGAATGACTAAATTAAAAAACCCTGCTTTTTCTCTTTCTCCAAGGTAAGGGAGAACATGCTGTTATTAGTGGCAGCACTGCTAAGACAGACAGTCCTTAGCTGGGAAGGAGATATTGGAGTAGTTCTCTCTTCTTTATTTCCCCTTATTCTTGTAGAGACTGAAACAGCCTTGTAATTACCCTATATTTTCACCATATACAGAATGTTTTGCACATGTTGGATACATTTTTTTTTGTTTCTTTGATAACCACTTATACCCAACTCTCTTAAGTTGTATCCATTCAGTGGTCTATAATTGACCATTTATGATTTGCACTTATAACTCCAGAGCCTTTGATATCAGTGTTCATCTTGTTATTCTGGTGTCAATTATCATCCTATGCATGTGCTCTCGGGAGCCTCTTCTACCAGTTTGGGAACACCAACTTCTAGTTGAAGCAGTGGCATTTTTCTTAAAGGAAAGTAAGAGAAACAAAAACAAACAAATAAACAACCCCCTCCTTCCCCCCACGCAAAAAAAAAAAAAAAAGAAGAAAAAAAAAGGAGGAAGAAGAAGAAAAGAAAAAATAGTAAGAAGTTTGAAGATCCTTTGTAAAAAATATCCGATCCCATACACTGGCATCAGAGGATTTAATTCTGTAGTCTACCCACACCTGAGGCAAAAGAAGATGGCACTTACCGATGAAATTAATAGGATTATTTTAATATACTTAGCTTTTTGTACAGTGTGAAAATCACAGCATATCCAACCATTTAACTGCCTGAATCTAGAGATTTTTTGTTCTTTTTATAAAATGTTGCAGAGAATTTGTTTCCTCAATGCATTAAAGGAAAATTATGATATTAAGCAGTTAATTAATACAAGTGATTCTGAAGCAGACAACTACAGTTATGTAATGCTCAGTTATGTGGTCCTGCCTCTCTTCAGCTGTCAGATGAAACTTTGATGTTTCTCCATTCCAGGATTATTAACTGTATGATGTATCTACTGCAATGTAGAGCAGTCTCCAGCCAGGCTGTTGTGGGCTTTTGAAAGTCCTCTTAATTTAGTTTCTTCCCCTATTTTCTGTATGATGTTTATTTTTCCCCTGCTTTCTCAGTGATTACAATGGCTTTCTGGTATGGAATAAAGGCTGGTGAGATTCTATAACAGATTGCCCAGAGAAGCTGTGGAAGCTCCATCCCTGGAAATATTCAAGGCCAGATTGGATGGGCTTTTGAGCAGCCTGGTCTAGTGGCAGGTGCTCCCAGCAGAGGGGTTGGAACTAGATGATCTTTAAGGTCCCTTCCAACCCCAAACCATTCTATGGTTCAGTAATTCTGCAATGTATTTGGTGACCTTTGCTAGATGTTGTCATTGCCTCAGCTTTATTCTGTGCTTCCTCTGAGGCAATAGTGTAGGCAGGTACTGTGAGACATGGTAGAAGACATTTTCTAGTTATTTATTAGGTGGAAGGTAAAATGTACAGTATATGCTAATACCGAGATGGAGAAATACACAGTAAAGTCATGCCGGGTGTTGAGCAATCAGTACAAAAGACTTTGGGAAAGTATCATAGCCAGCACTTACAAATGCCAGCTCAGTTTTTTGCTAATGAGGTGGCAGAGAAAATCCCTACTTTGCTCTTTAACATTAATGATTGACATTGTGCTTCAGGCTTAATTAAGTCATTAAGTATATTGTCTAGAAGTTAAAAAGTTATTGAAAACAAAAGCAAGCCATTTGTTTTACAAAATTCATAAGTGAAATCTTCTTATAGGGAAGAAGTAACTTTATTGAGATATATTTTCCCTTTGTAATTTGATTGACAGGCCTCCTGCTGCTCTCCTGTAAGAAAACAAAGACAGATCAGCAACTCTGTTACCAACTGTTTTTTTAAAGCCTTTGATATCAGGATTATGCCAGTTCCTGTTTATTTTCTCTCATTTTCCAGAACCTTTTCTTTCATAATTCTAAGTTGTCGATCTGAGTGTTATTATGTAAGAAAAATTTTCTGTTATTTTTCTGTGAACACACGTCTTGGTAGGTATCAGCATAGTAAAGGTAGCCTCAAGTATTCACTTAGAGATGTTATGCTTCAGATGTGAGATTTGTAGGAAGGCCTTTGAAGAAACTAGACTTAAAAGCCTTGAACTGTAAGAAGTTACTTTATTATAACTCTTCAGGTCTATAATATACACATTTTATTATAACATTTAGGGATTCCCCATTCTCTTTCTTATAGTTTTTGAGTCCCTTGCAGATAAAGATCTGTCCAGTCTGTAAAATTTGCACTTGTAGTTACAAAGAGAAAAGTAACAAACACTTTGACTGAGAAAAGAGACTTGAAGCTTCTTCCTCCTGGCACCTCCCCTCTCCCCTTCCTACCTCTCTCCCCCCATGCTCCATATTCAGCACAAATCAGAGCTATCATTTGCATCTGAATAAACCTTTACCATTTATTTTTAGTTGTTTCCCTTTGGAAAGCTGTATATTAAACATGCAAAAGAGAGTTTTCTCTTGAGGACGGGGGGCAAGTTGAATCTCAGGTGTGTGAGACTACTGCATTCAAGTCTGGTTGCTACACTATTTGGCATTAGTATGTGAGCAAGCATGCACTGAGCATTTTCTGTGACTGCTGCCCACCTCCTTTATTTTTAAACCTGAAACCTCAGCTTGGGTTTAAAAATATTTATCAAGAGAAAACGTAGTACTTCCCACAAAAAATGGGTTTTGTCAATTACATTTTAAAATTAAAAGAAAGCCCTACTGGGAGAATGGCTAAGCAGCTTTCATTTGCAACATAATTCTTGTTTTCATTTACAAGAAAAAGAAATATCTATTACAGGGAAGTTGAGCATTCTGTCTTGCTTCTGCAGAACCAAGACTGTGAGAATTACAGCTGTGTCTTCAATTTTGTGGTTCTTTCCAGTCATGTTTTCTGTTGTGGTCTGCTATGGAAAAATAATAAAGTACAACAACAACAACAAAAAAGCCTTTCCTTTTAATGTGGTTACAATGGGTCTCCTTTGCAGATTAGCTTTCTTTTAAGTGTGGTCTCCATGCAGAACATCAACAAATAGTATAAAGATTTCTTTCAGATTTAGCTCAGCAAAACAATGCATTTTCTTTAATAGATATAATTCTTATTTTTTCAAATGTGAGCCAGTCATGCTTGCTTTTTCAGCTGGGTAATGTGAATGTTAAGATTGAGGAGACAAGGTAGTAATTTATTTCTTTCTCTTTCCTATAAGAAACAATGACAAAATGCAATTTCAGCTGTTACAGCACCCCCAAATGAATGCAGAAAGAGTCTAACATGCATTAGCTGGGAAGCTGCTTCAGGGCTGCTAAGATAGCTCTGCAGATTTTCCTGTTATGATCCTGGCACACTGTTGCCACATGCTTAGCAAATGTCTTCCCAGAATTATCAATTCTAACACAAGAATTATGCATCTAAGAAAAAGGAATCAGGAAGTGCCACTCACATCAAATTAACTTTGTATATCAAACCACATTTATTAAAGATGTCTAAAATCTGTTCATATAGGCTGATTTCAACCACTCATGGGCCTGCATTTCAAATACAGTTTGACCTACAGTGGTGAAGGATGCCATATTTCAGAACAAAATAGCTATATAGTTCTATATCAGAATGGGATTTGTTCTCTATCTCATGCCAAATTCACTTTTCTTGAAGTACAGTATCCAGAACACAGATTGTGATAAAGAGTATATCAACTTTGAATAAAAAGAATGGTATTCTCTCCCTTTATTTCACACTGCTCTCATGTCTAACTGAAATTTCTTTGTTTCATTCATTCATTTCATGAATGAGAATTCTTCTTTTTAGGCACTACTGTAACACATTTCCTTCTTGAAAGAAACACAAAAGGAAAAAGCCAAAAATTACTGATGTGCTCTAGAATCTATATTCACAAAAATATCACCATTTATTCCTCAGGATGTGTCTTAGTTATATTAGAAGAATGCTTGCTTTGGTATTTGTTAATATATTATGCAAGCCTTGGAAAGTAAAATTAAAGAAGTGTTAATTTCTGTATTAGTTTATAACATCAGAGCTCACTAAAATCTATAAACTTCTTAGTGTTAACAGTAGACTGCTAAGACTTTGCTGAGATATAAGTTATAGTGTACCTTTTCCCATCTTGAAATATAAGGCAATCTTCCCGAGCTTAGGATTCTCTATCTTTTGGATGAGTGTTAAAGATCAGGATTAATTGATTTTAGAGAAATATTTTGCAGAGAAATATTGCTTTGTTTATGGTTGAAGTTGTTGAAAGGAAGTATATATTTTTACATCTTAAAACACAGTCATGAAATAATGGAAGTCTACTCCTTAGTTCAAGTGGTGGATTTCCTTGAGGTCATTTGAAAATTGACTTGAAGAGCTCTCTCTTAGTCCTTCCACATAAGCTCCTTTTTAATTTTGATTTTGTTCTGATTTTGCATATTGTTTCCCTTCAGGTTGTTTTTCCAATGTTGTTATTATGATAAATGTGAAAACATTTTTTCTGCTCAAGGGATGAATGTCAGGGGGCCACAGAGAATGACATCACATTTTTTTAAAAAAACAGTCTCCTCAAACTTCAGCCTGACAATCTTTACCACTGTTCAGTATCTCTAAAAGATCAGTATATTTCCTCCAGGGTATAAACTGCTGTATAATGCATCACAATCAACGGACTTTTGTTCTTTCAGACTTCATAGAAACAAAAATAATAATGAATTATAGAATGTGTTATCTGTTTGAGTATGTTATGTGATGGTGATATTTGAAAACTGTCTATAAAATATAGTTTGTATTATCTCATTCAGAAAAAAATGCAATTGAAAGTTTATAGTCAACAAAGGGATTTAGAAGTAATAATGGTGAAGAGATGATTGGAATAAATGTGTTTAGAAAACATTGGAAAAAAATAATAATTTTTTTTAAGAAACACCTTGGAGTAGAAAAGCATCCTCTTTACCCAGGTGTAGCTGTCCTCAGAGTACTAGGCTGTGGCTTGTTGGTATTTAGTATAGATATATGTATAGTTAAATTCTTCAGTGAGATTGGGTGTTGACTGTGTCCACAATGGTAACCATTTTGTTGAAACAAGCTGATTGGTTCAATTATAAAGATATCTGTAAAAAAGAAAAAAAATAACACTGATATTTTGTTCCATTGCTAAATGCTGCTTCATTTTCATGCTTAAAAGGATGGCTGACAGTTGTATGAATTTGTACAGCATTGCAGGGTTGTAGTTCTGTCCAGTACTCGTGGTATCCCAGTTCTTCCCACCCCTCTATGGATGCCACTCTCCTCCAGAGAAGAGGTAGAGCTAGATGTGCACTACTTGTTTTTAAGCTCCTAGGAAGCTATTTATTCTTCTTTATATATTTTTTAATTTTATAATTTGCAATAGTTTTCTTCTGTAATAGATATCAGGGGATTAGTTGCTTTAATATTCTTTGTAGAGAACCCTGTCTCTGAGGTCAACAGAAAATATAGGATTGACTTCAGTGTTGATGAACAGTGAACTTCTTTTGATTAGAAAGTTCACAGAAGTTCTGTAATGCTATTGCCCATCATCATCAAGATAGCAATAAATATCTCTTGGAGACCAGAATTGCTTCAATAGGTTAAATTTTGCAACATATTTAATTCATAAATGACCAAATTTTGAGAAATTAAGTATAAAGGCTAGCCCACAGAAGTGCTGATCTCATGAATTTTCTGTATGAATTCAGTACATGCACAAATCACATGTTAAAAAAATGTCGGCAGTTTTAGTTATGTTATTTTTCTATGTCATTATCTGTATTATGAAGACTAAATTTTAGAGGTTTGTTAGGAGCTGCTAAAAATATGTGGCTGAAATAGTGTATGTAGTTTATAAAATGAAGAACTGTTCCACAGGTGGTCTGTGAGGAGCTTTTTATTTATCTTTCTTGCACAGATGCTGAAACACAGTAGGGTTCTGTATGTTCTTGATGCTCCCTTCCTCTGTGCTGTGTATTTCTCTTCTAAACATTCCAGACCAAAGCCGTGGACATTCTCATTCATTCAAGGTTGGCAAAAAAGGTCTTCAAGTGGTCTGTGGAGAAAGAGAACTGTCAGTGCTTTTGGTGCACTTCTTCGTACAATTTGAAGATGTTAAAATTATAGGGGCAAGTATCTTCATTCTTTATAGTGTATTCTGTGTGTGATTTCAGTGAGTTTATACTGCCATGAAGGAAGTTTCTTGTGACAAGGAATCACTAAGTAACAAGGTGGAACCTGCAACATCTACTGTTGTGCAATAGCAACAAAAACATGATCTGAAAATATCTTCTGTTAAATAGCATTGCAAATGTGACTGCTTTCTTACATTAGAAAATGCTTTAAAAAACCATTATGTGTTTTATGCTAATCTTAATGTCAAGTACTTCTTTTTTCCCCTCCCCACAGTGACTTACTCCCCACATTTATATATAAATTAATAAAACATCTGTGAGATTAAATACAGCACAATTGACTTGTCTGTAAATAGAAAATACATTTTACATGTTTAAGTGGTGTGTACTTCAGTTGTAAAACTATATGGAAGATTTGTAATGTAATTAAGAATAAACATTTTCTAAAATGCTATTAATTAGATTTTATGTTTCTGTAAGGCTTTGTCTCCATGGCTCTCGCTAGATTTAGAATTATGTCTCTAAATGTGTGCTTTTACTTTTTAGCACTGTAAAAATAAAAACTGATTTTATCAATATCATAATATAAAAAGTTTTTATTTTTTACTGATTTATTTTTTATTGTTGTGATGGCAACCAATTTTCACACTTTATCTGAAGAAGTGTAGCCAGATGTGAAATACATTAAAATTTACTCATATTCTCTCTATTTTTCATTCATGACAGGTTACTGAAAATAAAGAAGCACCTCAGATATGCATTGTTGGGAAACAGTGTAGGGGTAAATAACTCTTTTCTGGAAGATATTGCTGCTGAGGATGCAGTTGTTTTCGCTGAGGAAGCTTTCCTGCCTGGAATGAGGCATCTTTCCCAGACACAGTTTAGATGTTTCTCCTCATGCATTCCACTGAGGTTGACTCCTCGGGCACAAGAGAGATAACCAGACATAATACAGGGCCTCAGCAGCCAGTGGGGAAGCTGAGGGGGAGGAAGGGATGATGAAGCCCAGGAACAAAGAGGAGCTTTGACTTTTCTCAGGACCAGTGCTGCTCACAGCACTGCTAGGTTTTTCTTTGTAAGTTTTTAGTGTCCTTGACTCCAAAAATAAGTATTTTTGAATCCTTTCTGCTGCCTTAGTGTTTTCTGGGGAAATACCTTCATGTATTTTGCTTTACACAAAGAAAATCAGGAAGAAATATTTCTTTGGACCCCTTATAAAACTTAGCAATGCACAGCCAATATGAAAATCCAGCAATCTGGTACTGCATTTTAACTCTCCCTGCTGGAGTCTGAAGAAGCTGAGTGCGTGACCAAAAATCCCTTGAGTAATTTTGATCAATCTGTGGTATTAAATACAATAATAGCACTGACTGCCTTTGGAGGAGAAAGAGTGTACAGACATTATGGTGAAATCTAGGCCAACTTCTCTTGTGGTCCCTTCAGGGATGGAAGGAGGAAGTGGGAAGAGGAAGCATATTCAGATGTCTGGAGTTCAGGACACTAGTTCCTGAACCAGTCTTGAGTGTGTGAGAGAAAGGGGATAAAGGTAAATTAATGAAGTTTTCAAAATCTCGCTTCCCTCCAGCCCGTGCCCCACCCCCACCCCCACCCCCACCCCCCCAAAGGATCCATGGCTTATGTCATTAGGTACCCAATTTTTGTTCAGTAGATACTTGAGCCTATAATTTGAGAATCCAGAATTACATTAACAAGAAAAAGGTTTGCTTCTGGTACATGTCTAATCTGGTTTCCCTTCTGTAATGATAATTTTTCAGGGGACTTCTGCTGCCATATGACTCAGCCACAGTTGCTCCACATCCAAAGATTTCACTATAACCATGGACTAAAATATGTCCCTGTCCTATGTGTGTTTCTGAAAAGAATTCTGATAGTACAACCATTGGCAGACTTAAACTTAGTTTCTCTTATTAATTTTTTTTTAAATTGTCATTAACATAGGGAACCCTTCTGGCATTCCCAGCTTGATACCATTTGTTGTACAATTATATCACTAGACAGAAAAAAAATCACTATTTCAATTGAAATGTAGCAATTAGTAGTATGATATCACATGTAGAATTTCTGTGTTTGTGTTTCAAAGATATTATTTTGACATACTCAGCTGTTAAAATTAGGTATATTCAGATGACTTATACGTTTACAATCCTTTCAACTGACAGACATTTCAGACAAACTCTTTTTCTGACTTCAGCTGCTGGATACTGATCTAAGTGAGATTAAAAATTTAGGAAAGTAGAGTATCCTCATCTGTGTACAGCACAGCTTTGTAAACTGAAATTAAGTAGTATTTATGTATGTATATGCACTACTCTCTCTCTATATTTCACATTCTCTAAGCTTTGTTAATTGAGAATATACATACTTACACTGGTATCTAGGGTCAGTAATGTTCCTATCCCTTTGGATTGAAATACAGCATAATAAAACTTTGCAAAATTTATCAAACTTGTCCCTAAATCCACATCTTGCAACCATTTTATTCCTAGTCAAAAGTTGTCCTGCTGCTTAGAGATTGATATTTGCCTCAGATTATTCCAATTGCATGCTGTCAAACCAGGCCCGTAATTTTAGAGCTGGGAAGTTACACTATTAAATTATTTAATTTTTATTCATTACCATTTAGTTGTAGTCTTGTAAAAAGATTTGAATTATTATGGACTCACGGAACGAACATTTCTCTCCTGTAAACTTTTAGTTCTCTGTTAATTTACTAGCTAACCCCCAATTTTTTGCTGTTCAAATAAAAAATTTAATGAAGTTTCCTTCAGCAACATTTAACAAAAATGAAAATGCCAGGAAGCCATCCTTAGGTGAGAAAATTACCAAGAATTAAGGCATTTAAACATTTTGGAATTCAAGTAGACATATTAAGATTGCTTATCTTTTCTTCCCCCTTTCTCCTTTTTCCTGCAGAAGGCATCTGCTCTCTGAAAGTCAGGCAGTTGTGTTTAAATAACTGTGCTCAAAATCAGTAATAACTTTTGAAAGCCCTGTTGGTTTGTAGCAATTTGTTTCCAATAGTTAAACATTGATTATCCAACTGTTTGTGCATAGATTAATAAAAGTTGTTCTGTTACTCAGTATTAACCCAAAGTGTGCTATTTAC
Source organism: Poliocrania exsul (assembly GCA_035041345.1). NCBI lineage: Eukaryota > Metazoa > Chordata > Aves > Passeriformes > Thamnophilidae > Poliocrania > Poliocrania exsul. Next base: position 54,573,352 of record JAWWLZ010000082.1, read on the forward strand.
ATGGTATGTTATTACAAGGTTAACATTCTGAAATTTCTCCCTGCTATTTTTATAAATCTAGGTATCATTAAAAAAAAATTGTTCTTAACCAAGACCTTTGTTATTTGCATTTTCTGATGTGTTGCTATAAACTGATCAACAAAGGTCTCTGGACTGGATCAACTTCCTTCTGGTTTTTACCTATGAAACATTGGACCAAGAAGTATGTTTAAAATATTTCAATGTGCATGTTCATTATCACTATGACGATATTCCATAAATTTAAGTTCATAGTAAGATTCTGTGTGAATTCCCTGTACTTAGTTGGTTGTGTAGGGTATGAATTACCACAGTGGGACATTCTATGTGTTTCTTGTCAGTGTGAAATGAGGTTATCATACCTTTAAGTATAACTTTGGTTGTCATAGAAACATGAGAAACAAATTCTGCAAGCATCACTCTTCAAGTACTGGCATGTTCCATTAAAAAAGCCAATGAACTGAAAAAGTAAAGTAATTCAAACCAATTCAAAGAGCAATGTAATTATGAATCAGGTAATAAAGTAATTGCATTGCAGTGAAAAGATCTTAATATTTATCTTCTGGGAATCGTTCGGTGGTTTGTTTTGGCTTTTTTTCCCTGAAAGAAAGTGAGGGATGAACCAGGGAAGTAAAAAAGAATGATTTCGTGCTAGGGCATTGTGGAAAAAGAAGTCTCAATTTTCACTATCCTGATAAACCTGTTTAACAAGTTTAGTACATGAATACTTACAGTGGGTTATAAAAGAGATTGGGACAAGATTTTTAGTGGGGTAAGCAGAAAGATAATGTTGTGATAGGACAAGTGTAATAATTTTAAACTAAAATATAGTAGTTTCAAGCTAAATATAGGGAAGAAGTTATTTTTCATAAAGGTGGTGAAACACTCAAACAGATTGCCCAGAGAGGTGATACTCAATCCCTGGGGACATTCAAAGTCAGACTGAATGGGGCAACTTGGTGTAGTGGTAGGTGTCCCTGCCCATGTCAGGGGACTTGGACTTGATGGTCTCTAAAGATCTCTTTCAACCCAAACTATTCTTTGAATCTATTGCATCATATGCAAACATCTCAAATTTTCCTTTGCCTGATCAGCGGGTCTCATATAGCACTATTATACAAAGTAGGAATCTGTGGTCTACAATTTTGCTACAGGATTAGTGTTGCTGATGATGGTGTACAAGCTTACACCCAAACAAACCCAACCTCTCACTTTGTAATTTGCCATTAAACTCAGTGCTTGAGTATGCATATTGTCTTTTGGGGCAAATGCTCTTTTATTTGTAAGCTAAAATAATTAAATTGTTATGTCATTTCTAAGCAATTATTGAGACCCTCTGATACTGTATTTTACTGTGTTGTTTTCCTGGGGACCTGACAGTAATTGAATAAACATTGATTAATGCATCAGGAAATGAATCATAGGCTAAAGTTCTTGGAAGACAGGATGTTATACCCATTTTAGCCCACTGACAATTTGCATATTTTCAGAATAAAGATTTAGTTAATATATTAAATAATTAATATTACAATTTTTTTCATATACATTATCAGTTTTCTAGTTTTGTTTTTATAAACATGGAATTACTGTTTGCAAAAGTATCAAAAATGAATAGGAAAAATTTGAAAGCAGACTAATAGTACAGAAGCTTAGAAAAATAAATGATAAACTGTATAGATGAGGTAGAGAAAATTCCAGCTGCAAGTATATTATCATGTCTGTGTTACTGCCTCTGGGAATACATACAGGTACATGATTCACACACTGGACTGTACTTTTCATGCCTTTCATATGCTGCTTGCATGTTATGCTACTTTGTGGCACTTAGTTCCATAGATAAGTTTATACTGATGGTGAACATCTTGTCTTTCACCAAATGACAATTTTTTTAGCCAATAGTTATTTGCGTCTTTTGAATTTATGCCTCCAAATTTTCGAACACATCTTTAGGACCCTCGTGGAAGGGTCTCTTTACTACATTAGTGCCAGAATCTGATCTCAGATTGCAGCCTCCTTCTGTCTGTGAAAGACACTCTGCACTGTAGCCTTTTCTAAACCACAAGGTTTTACCTTGACTAATCACTCTGAATATTTCTTTTTATTCCATTTTCCAACATTATTTTGGCAAAGGCACTTGCTCAGACTCAATATCTGAAATTTCCACAGTAAGACTCATTAAGTGGAGTGTATTGAACATTGGTGGTTTGGGGATTTTTGCTTGTCAGTGGTTTTTTTTTACCGAGTAGTAATATGAGTATTGAACTTTTTGAAGCTAAATTCAGACATGCTGCTGTTATTTTTCCACCTTACTCCAAATGCAAATTAAGCGATAACAGTGTTTATATGTTGTAAAGTGTTTTGAACAAGTAACTGTCCTAGTTATAGGGAAAGTAGGCGGGGTTTAGCATTAGGTGTGTGTGGCCAATTATGGATTCTATCCCATATAGCCATTTTTTATGGACTGTTTCTTTAAACATAGAAGATGGAACTGTTTTTCCTTACCTGGGTTGCAGAGGGAACAAAAGGTCCCCATTTAAAAGCCACAGGGTGGAAGCTGAAGAGCTGCCACTGTCGTTTTCCTAGTGAGGAAGAGAAAGCCTCTTTGCCATAGGTTGGGGCTGCTCCATGAATCTCACTGCTGGCCCAAGGAGTAGTGGCCACCACATTGCTGAAGATTATGGGGAAAAAAATCCTTCTGCCACCAGAAACCCCCTTGCCAACAGGACTTCTGTTATTGTAGCTGCAAATTCTGCTGTAACTGTTGGCACTGTGGCTGCCCACCACCAGAGAGAGCCTGAGTGGGAGAGAGAGAAAGAAAAGGCTCACTGCTGCTTGACCCTCACTGCCACCCTCATGTCAATGGCACCTGCACATCGCTGCCATCATCACCTCACCACTATCAGAATATCACAACAATGAGCACCTCACCATCAGCACCTCATCACCACCTGAACCTCACTACTATCAGCATCTCGCCATCATCAGCACCTCACTGTTACCAGCACCTCACCACCATCAGCACATCACCACCACCTGCCCCTCACCACCATCAGCATCTCACTGCCATCATCACCTCACCACCACTGACACCACCACCAGCACCTCACTGCCATCAGCACCCCTTTTTAGTCCTCAGAAACCTGATATTTTTCTTCCCAGTACAGTTCTTTAGCTTTGAGGTTAACAGTTGGAGACTACATTATTATTTTTTTTACTCAAATAATACATTCAGCAATTAAGGACTAAACAATGTGCAGACACACATCACAGGAAAGCTCACTTGTGTTGTCTGCTCATAGAGTTAGTTGCATTATTCTTTTATGTGTTTGTGTTATATACCTGTTTATTTATGCTTTTGACATGGCCTTTTTACGCATGCGACAAGGAAAGCCTCAAAACAGTTCATGTGTGTGGGGTGATGAGCTGATTAAGCCTTGATGGGTTTAGGGAAATGCCTCAGCCCCCTGGAGGGGTGCTCCCAGCCAAAGACAAAAGCTTTCGGGCTGATGAGATTAACAAAGTGGAGTGTTGTTATATAATGACACGGCCCTCCTTTGCTATATCTTCTGTGACTACTCAAAGGGCCATCCCCCCTCAGGCATCTGTATCACCCTCCCAGAACTCTGACTATAGTCACACAGAACCACCTGAAGGAAAAAAAAGTATAAAAAGAAATGCAGTTTTAACTGCAGGAGAGGGGGAGAAATGCTGTTGTCTCTGTTGAGGTAGCTGCTGGCAGCTTCTCCTGCCTCCTCCTACATCCTGGAACAATGTAGGGGTAAGGAAACCATGTGCTTTCTATTACTCTATACTTTACTTTCTTAACTTTACTTTCTTACAAAGCTTATTACATTTTATCTTACCTTAATACTAATAACAGTAACTTGCTTTACACTTTGCTACTTTATATTAGTTACTGCTTTCTTTTGCAATGTGCAGTTTCTTTTTCAACAAGTGTGTTGATAAGAAGCAGTTCTGTTCTTTCCTTTTGCTTTGTGTTACAGAGAGAGTGGTGTGCAAACTATGTTATTGAAAGAGTGTCTAGATAAGTGTTTCAGGTGGCTGTGCTTCTGGTTAGTAGTTCTTTGTTGCTAGTTTCTGTCTGTCGTGAGAGTGGGACACACTGCTGTATTGTAACTTGAGTTTGGTGTGTTTGTCTCTGTAAAATGTGATTTGTGCTGGTTTCTTTTGAGATCTTTTATTATCAATTAAATACAATCTTGCTGCTAAACGTTATCACCAGCAAAGCGGAACCCACAATAACTGTCACATATTTGTATTAATAAATGTTATTTCAGCAGGTGTTGTGGGAAAAGTTTTTTTCTAGCTATTATGCGTGGCTTCAAAGCAGAGGTGAGAAATCC
>JAWWLZ010000082.1:54583082-54620988 GCA_035041345.1 Poliocrania exsul
GCTTATTGCTAATAATTTCTTATTAATACAGTTAAGACTAGAAATCTTTGCATTTCTATCTCCCTCCTCCCTTTCATTTGACAATGTGAGAAGAAAATGACAGCAAATGCTGTTTCTGCCTGGAAGTTGAATCAGAAAAAGATTAAGCACAAATCTCTGAAGAGCGGGTTGCTTGTTGGATATGTAGACTAAAAAGTTGAAAATCTGTACCATAACAGTCCAAGATAAATTTTCAAACCTTTGTTTAATTCAATACTAGTGATGAGTGTCATTTGCATCAGCTGGAAATCTGGCTAGATCACACTGCTACTAAGTTGTGAAGTTAATTTCCCTCTTTTGACTTCAACATCTATTCCAAGATCAATTAAAATTAACTCACAACTTCATTTTATACAAATAGTAAATAGAGAAAAGCATTATTTTCCATTCTTGTCTTTAAAAGTCTCTCAGTAAACAAACAGTGGTAGAAACCTCAATTTCTGCCAATAGAAGAAGATATCTCTCATGCTAAAAAATAGAAATGCAGAAAAAACTGAAGTATCAATTTCTTTAAAAAGTTTTATTGGCTGGGCATAAATTGGTCAATATCTTGGCATCTGTATGCATACGAGTGTTAAGTATAAACTATCGAGTGAGAGTAAGCATGACAAAATCCCATATTTAGTGAGAAAAATATCCTCTGAGTTGAACACCCTACATTATACAGAACATATGCCAGAGTTTTCATGAAGGAGGCTAATCTACTGCCTAGCAAGCTCAACAATTTCAGATTTTAGTTCAGCTCTGTTTCCACAGAATAAAAAAATTCAGTGAAATAGAAATACACATTTTTGGGGAAAAAAAATTAGACGTTTGGGATTACCGCAATTAAAAAGAAATATCATAAGTTCAACAAGAGAATATGTAAAGCCATTCAACCTGGAGAGCTGCAAAGGCAGTCAATCCCAGGCACCAGAGTTGCAGCAAAGAAAGCTAATGGTATCCTGTGCTCTGTTAGACCAGGTGTTGCCAGCAGTTTGAGAGAGGTGAGCCTTCCCCTCTGGCCAGCACTGGTGAAGCCACAGCCTGGAGTACTGTGCCCAGTTCTGGGCTCCCCAGTACAAGAGTGATATGGACCTACTGGGGAGATTACAGTGAAAAGCCAGAAAGATGATTAAGGGACTGGAGCTCTTGTACTTCCAGCTGGCATGTAATGCTGTGATTTACTCATACTCTAATGAAAGATATTTCTACTGTGGTTCCCAGCTCATATTCTTCATCAGCCAGCATTCTGCAAAAACACAAACCTCAAACCATCCTAATCTGGAATTCTGCCTTCTTAGGAGAGCTAACAGATCTGGACAGAACATTATGGTAAGTGAAGTATTAAATTTTTTTTTTTTTTGGTTGTACTCAGGCTGACTTGTTTGAAGTCTCCGCGTTCTACACTGAAATTTCCAGCATTTCCTCATCACACATTTCAACAATGTGCATTTGTTTTGGAGTTTGTATACATGAAAAAATTCAGTGTCCTTAAAGTTCTTATCTCATCAGATGCTTTGCATTTTCCCTGTTATGACTGAATGAACCAATTTTTTTTTTTTGTTTATTTGGCTTATGTGAATTGTGGAAAAAATGATGATGTGGATGGGATAGAGAAAACAAAAAGATTTGGACTTATAGGATGAAATTCTGATCGTGTTAATCACACTTTAGGATTTTCATAATTGTTTACATAGGAAACTAGCTTTTAATACAAGACTTTGTCTGGTTTACTAGCACCAACCCAAGATTAGGACAAGAAACTGTTAGTTTGCAGATTTTGTGATATTCTTTTTCTGGAATCTTACCATTAAAAGGGAAACAAAAGCTGTATTTCATGAGCCTGTTTTAGTACATATAGACAAATTAAAACTTTAGCATTAACATTTGTGGCAACAGGAAAAACCCCACAAGCCTAGTCATTATACTACAATTTTTCAGTATTTGATTGTTTCCTAGTGTGATAAATTATCACTGGGTTTGAGTAAGATGTTAATTGGGCACTTGTTTTTGTTAGCAGTGAACAGCAAATTAGCATTTCAAAATCAATGTGGGTTCTAAAACTGAGTTGTATTCTCTTTACACAATAAAGATAGTGTAAAGAATTCCACATGCTCATTGTTTCTCCAGTCTGAATATCTTAATTGAATATGATGCCAATTACTATCAACAGTTAATTTTAGTGTTTTTTAAAAAAATATTATATTGATTGGTATGATTTTATTAATTGAATGTTAGGAAGAATATTTGAGTAATCTGGTGGTTAATTTTGAACATCTATTTCTTGTATTTTTAGCAAAGTACTTCCTACAATAAGCAGTATATTGTAAAATTGAGAATCATATCAATAATATATATCTTGCTGGTGCCTGGGACCAAATCAGTGTATCTCTCCACTGCAGCTGGACATACAGATACTGACAGTAATCGTTACATACCAGTTCATCAAAGAACAGTTAAGAGAATAGTCATTGCTTATATTTTCAAGGCTGCAAACAGCAAATACCCAAAAGTTTGTTGGGAATATATGAAACAGAAGACACATCTCAACCTACTGCCTTACTGTAAACCTGTATTTCTTCCCTGGGTTTCTCTGGATTAAATTTTATTTGAAGAAATAACTTGGTAAACCTTTTTCATCTTGTTTTCTCTCTGCTTGAAGACCAAATGTTTATTCAGCAGTGAAATGTATTTCTGTTTTTACTATTCATTTGGTTTAAGGTAGACCATTATTTTCATAAAGTATGAAAGTACAAACACTCTGAGGAAACTGATGGAAGCCAGAAGCAATGAAAGGAAGACTTTTTCAAAATGAATAGGTATATTTTAAAAGTATACTTCAAAATTACACTTTATACCTTGCTCTGTGAGCAACAAAGAATTAATGCTTTTACCCTCTCATAAGAACAAAATCTTTTTGCTTAAGGCTTTGTTACAAATTTACTTCAATCATCAGATCTTGATCTGATGGAAAAGAGATATAAATGATGTGTTTGATCCTGCAAATCTCACTTAGTGCTTTAATACACCAAAATGTCTAGTTGTGATCAAAGACAACCAGGAGTGGATGAATGGCTCTCTGGAGAAAAAGTGCGTGATTATCAAAGTCCTGGGGAAGAAGCCTTACAAGAAGCCAAACTTAGGAAGGATCACGGTGATCTTCCCCCTGCCTTGCTTTTTTTTACTTTAAGGAAGACAAATTCCAGGAAATATAAAAGTTTTTGTTTCTGATCTGTTTGCAAAGAAACTCACATAAACAAAATTGTCATTAAAGCAATTTAAATTTGGTGTGAAAAAGATTATTTGTTAGTGGTTATATTTGTTTCAGTGCAGATTAATGGCAAATCTTTGTGTGATGTATTACTGCCTCTAAGTAATAAATGGTACTGATCCCAAAAAACCTGTCTTGGCCTTCTTAATAAACTCTCTTCTTTTCCCCATCACTGAAAATGGAGCAAAAACTACAATAGGAAGACTGCCCTAGTTTACAAAGAAAAGGAGATGTCAATGACTGATGAAACACTGACTTGTTTTCTTCCTTCATATAGGCAGGTTAGGCTCTCCATGAATAAAATCATCAGGCACTACTTGTTAGCTTGCAGGTGTCACTCAGTGCTTGAAAATGTGGTGCTACATTCAGATAATCATAACTGGATCTCCTGAACTGATCAAGTCTCCTTTCCCAAAGTAATATGGTTTAGCCTGACTTTACATCAGAATTAATGCAATGCCCTATTTTACTGCAAAGTATGTTTATGAATCACAGGATGCCTAAAGATTTGTATTTTTCCCTTTTCCTGTAGTACAAAACAAGTCAATTTTCACATGTTTATAGACTGCCTTATGGATCTGATTTATGAATTGTATTGCCCAAATCAGTTTATCCACATGGGCTCTAATTTATACAGACATTTAAATATGGTCTCATGGAAATGATGAAAATTAAAATGCATTTTTCAGTGATTTGAAGAATAAAGGCAATGAATTCAAGGAGTTTCTTCCTTCTGACTTTCTGTTCTATAATACATGTATTAGAAGACAGAATATATTTATTCGTACCTCTACATTGGAGAGATAAAGGTTTTTGATGGATGGAATATTAGATGGATAACGAATGGGTGAATTACTGCATCCAAAGAGTTACATTCTATGGCTCAGTGTCTGAGTAGAAACCAGTAATCAAAGGTCTGTCCTTGGATCAATACTATTTAATATATTCATCAATGACATAGGCAGTGGGATTGAGTGCACACTCAGCAAGTTTTTGGATCACATCACACTGAGTGATACAGTGGATTTGCATGAGAGAAGGGATGACATCCAGAGGGACCATTGAAGACATGAGGAATGGGGACATGTGAACCTCATGAAATTACACAAGTCCAAGCAAAGGTCCTGCACCTTGGGACAAACCCCAACATCAATACAGACTGGGAGATGGATGAATTCATTGCAGCCCTACAGAAGAGGACTTGGAAGTACTGGTGGATGAAAAATTTGACGTGAGCTAACAATATGCACTTGCAGCCCAGAAAGCCAATTGCGTCCATAAAAAGAAGTGGGTATAATACAAGCATTAGAACTGAAACAGAAATAAAAATATTGTGTTGAAAAATGCCTTCCTCTTCACAATGAACTGAGATAGTTCTGGTAGTGGTGACATCATTTCATATGCAGTTTCACCACTGAGTGAACAGTGGCAAGCATATTCTCTTTGTATGTTTTTGCATGGTGTTTAAGTCCAGTTTTTCAATGGGATGAGTATCTAAAGTACAGCTGGTTCAGTATGTGCTATTCTTCTTCTCCAACAAATTATTTATAATGATTCTGCCCCTTATGGCAACCTCAAAAAACAATGAAAAAATGTCAGACTAGGCAGATTGCAACACATCTAATCTTTTTCAGGGTAAGAATTAGTGGAACTATAAGAAGACTCACGAAACTTTTTACCTTGGGAACAAGACTGCTGTCTAATATCTAATCAACTGTTGTAAGTAATCATACACACTGATGATGCCCTGAAATTTTTATATATTTAATATAGCTGTATAATTTTTCACATTAAGGTCACAGTTAACATTTTCTAAACCCCTTTCTCACAGTTTGTGCCACATTCTTGAAATTCTGTTTAAACTTATTTTCAAGGAAAAAGATTTCAGCAAGGACATCTTGTTTGGGACACATGCACCTGGAAGATATATTGTAGTCAAAGCAAGACAGAAGGCCCAGAACCCTTGAAGGGTGTCCAAAGGGGCAGTTCTGAAGTGGTACAAAGGGCAAATGGTTTTTGGGCTGAATGTACCCATGATAAGTAAGTAGCGATATAAATTTGTTAGAACCCTATTCTGTGTGTGCTTCTATGTGCTCTGTGCTCCTGAAAGCTTTCATTAAAGAACTGCTCTCTACTTTATCTATACTAATATTGTTTGGAAAGATTTTTTCTCCATTTTCAGCAACACTGGGAATTACTGTATGTGAGTAAGAGGTAACTCCCTGATTCCACAAGGAGCTAAAAAACCCCGAAACCCACAAGATCCCAAACATATACCCATCTTTGCCTGAGAAACAGGATACTACCAAAAATATTTTATTGAAAATAATAAAAAATTACTGTCTCTTTTGAAACTTTAAATGCTTTTCCTAAGATCAGCGTATATCAGGAAGATTAAGATCTGTAGGTCTATCTTCACTTGGTAAACCAGCTTTTTTCATAAAATTCAGATTTCTATGCAATTTATCAAGGTAAACATTTTCCTCCACTAATGTCAGGCTGTTTATCAAAGACTGCAAAAATTCATTACAAATTGGGCATTATATAAACACTCTCCTGTCGTAAAATCCAGGGTTCACTTCAACTACCTCTAGTATTCAGATTTAAAATAACAGTTAATCAGAATTGAAGAAGAGTTCAATCAAATAAAGTGGAACTTGAAAAAATGTTCAGGAAAAAATACATGTCCACGCTTAACATCCAACGTCTTTCAGCAATTACACAAGTATCTGATTTAAAATCAGTGGATAATATCTGCTTAAGATTAAATGCAGTTGTTTTGATCCCAGGGGCATGTTTATTAATGTTGACATCAGGTTAGTTTAAATCTATAACACTCTTACTGGACTGAAAAAGTCATTTCCCTTTAAATGTTACAACTTCAAGAACTGAGCTCAAGAAATATAGAATAGGTCAATAAGACTCTTGGACATATTGAACTCTTTTAAATTAACATTCCTGCATTTTCTAGGTGTCTTGTGAAATATGGTCTGTCTCTCATCCAGTACTTTTTCATTTTTGATCTTTCTAAGTTCTACATTCTAGCCCTGAGACTGGAAATGGCAATGTATACAATTTTTTTTTAAAATATCGTTTGTTTGTGCACACAAGGTATGATTCACATAGAGAATAATCTTAAGGATGCCAGATATTTCAAAGTACACAGAATTAGCACTAAAGTGAAGTTTCTAAGTATTGGATGTGAAAAACAAAGAACTTCATAGACTGGCAAAAAAATCCATGAAAAATGATGAATTTTCATACCTTCCATGAAAGTAGACAAAGATGTCTGAGATTTATTGCACTGAAGAAGAGTTGTTCCTGAGAATTTCAATCACATTTTCCATGTAAATAATGCAAATTTGTATGCAAAACTCTTCTGCTTCACTCTTTTGTTTTGTTTTGTTATGTCACACTCATGAAACTTTCAGACATCAAAAATTTTCATAAGAAAAAGGCAGAAAGTGTTCAGTGTTCAAACTGATTGAGGTAAAAGTGCTCGGTTTTGTTTTCAACGTGTAGAATTTGTACCTTAATTTCTTCCCTACCAACTTTGGAGCTTAGCCAGCGCAACTTGCATTAGATTTGCAAATATTTGATGTTATATAAAGTCTTTTGTATTCCTGTCAGCCAGGGAAGAGCTTAATATCTTCATCTGCAGTTGGAGTATTGCATTTTGTCATCTCAGTTGCTGTCTGGAGCAGCTGGCTGAGTTTCTTTGCTATATCCTGAATAAGCAGCTACTGATTGTGGTGCATGAATGTCTGGCCCTGCAAAATACCAAGAAGGTATGTTTTGGGGGTTTTAAGCCCACTACAGGGCTGTAGAACTTCTATTACCCAAAGTAGCCAAATACAGCAGATTTCATTGTCTTGGTAATACAGCTGCACATGGAAGCTAGTACTGAAACACTGCACGCTAATGCTAGTGAGCTCTAATAACAGATAAATGGAGTGTTTTTAACAGTATATGCCCTTCCTATGTTTAAGATCTTTCTTTTCATCAAGTGCCAACCTCACAGCAGTTCATCTTTGAGAAAAGCATGTGTAAGGCCAATGGTATCTCAGCTGGCTAAGGAAATTGAAGTCAGCAGGAGGCTTGCAAGGTAGAGGTTTCAAATTGTTTCTGATATCAACTCGAAGGCACTTTTTTACATTATGTAAACCTTACAAGTAGCCTAAAAATTGCACTATTAAATTCCTTCATGACACCAAGTTTCTCAGAAAAAGTGAAAGACAGAGAAAAGTGAGATGGTTATAACACTCTCCCATTAGGGTAAAAAGGGAATAAGCTGTCAAAGATCAGCACTAAGTGGCAGAGAACATACTGAGGTTTTACTGAAGCAAAAATAATTCTTTTAGCAAAACCAAATTTTGAAATTCAGCTTCATTGTGAAAACCACTCTTAGAATAAAGGAAATAACATTTCATCAAAGAATATATCTTATTACATCTTTGGGTTAGGAGAAATTTGGCTCTCACTCAAGTACTACTTATTTTCAGTGAGAAACATACACTACAATTTCAAGATATTCTGTTTCATAAAAATGTTTCTATCCTTCAGTTTTTAAAAATTACAATATCAAAATAAATTTGCTACACTAGACTACAGAAAACTTTCTTTAAAATGAAGAAACTTTTCTGAAATTATTAGGTGAAACTTTATGTTGCTGTATAGATTTCTCTTTTGCCTTCATCTAGGTTTTTCTTCTAGGATGAGTTTTGCATGTGAGCCACTATAACTTTAGAAGTACTGCATCAGCATTGCTTACTATTGACTATTCTAAAAGTCTTTGTTTAAAATAAAACCTTGTGCAGATTTCACATCTTGGTTTATACATTAGTTGGCTTATCTTTCTTTTCCAGTTATATAATTTCAGAAGTTAGAAGTTTAAATTCATGGGCTTGAAGTGAATTAAGAAAATAAGAACAGCAGAGAAGAGCAAATGGATGCAAAGCTTGCTTTTTCCAAAGGGATATTGCTCCTCTCAGCTGTAGCAAAGAAGGTACTCCCTGGAAAATACCATAAGTACAGAACATAGAGATGGTGTACTGGGGTCGTCTTTCACACAAGGCTGCAGAAGGCAGGAGCAAGAACTAGCAGAGGAGTTTTACAGTTTGTCACTTCCATTCCATGTATGGATAATGTGCTGACTAGGCTTAACTTTTGTCTTCGCAGGAGCTTCAGATATTTGATCTATAAATTAGAGCCATGAACAAAAATGCTCAGGGCTCTATTCCTCTATCCAACTCATTCCTACATAAGGTAGAAAGGAGAGCTTGTGTTCTTCTTCTAGGGCGGCTCGTGTTCTTCTTTAAATCTGCTGGAAAGTACAAATACAGTCTCTGGTTTTAGAATAAGGTATGGTCCTTACTCTTTCTTATGCATGCCAAAATTCTGAGTTGCTTGAGTATTTTTTTTCTTAACAACTCATGTTCACAAGAGGAGAAAGGATCCATGTTCCAGCATCTGACATTAGGGGCCATTTACCTCAAGAATACTCCCTTGCAAATACAGAGCATTTTAGTTATTTTTATGGATCTCTATCCTACAATCAGGGCTTGATTATTCAAATAACAATTGCATAAAATATGCACTTTACATATGGACTTTACAATCCTCCTTTTAATGTCTCTTATTTTGTAGAAGTTTAAAGAATGGCCTCACATCTCATTGGACTGTGAATTGTTCCCTTTTTTGGAATGATGGCAACTTATTGAGTCATGCAGATTGTCTCCCTAATAGGAAAGAAAGAGAGGAGAGAGGTTGGGGAGACAACCTTTTTTTATCTTTCTTTACTCCAACTTTTTATTTTGTGTTGTACCAACTAAATTTTGAACATTAATGTTGTTAAATAGCAAACAGAGAATGTCTTCTTTGTTTTTAGAAAGTCCTGCTTTGATTTGAGGCTTCAGAACTTCTTTGCATATGAAGATGACAAAAGTAAACAAAAAGTTTTCATCTGTCTGCTGCATGATTAAAAAAAAAATCACGATACTGAAACATCTATTTCATGTGTTAATACCAATATGTGAAACCAAGCCTAACAGGATCAGCTGGTGCTTACCTAAGCAGTATTTTCACATGATATTATAAAAAACCCCAAACTATTGTCAGCAGTAGGATGCTTTCTACTTTTTGTCTTTGAAAATATATTTGGTTGCTTTCTCATAATGCAGTGTAGAAAAAATGGTTGCTTTTAAGAAGTCAGAAATCATGCAAATTCACTCTCTGGAAAAAGTCTGACTTTGATGTGGAAAAATTAATGTGTTTAAAAAACCCAGCTTGAACTGTGATGCAACAGACCACTTTATGCTGAAATGAAAAAGGCTTCCATCTCCCTGGTTTAATGTCTTCTAGCCAATAAATAAGACTCAAAAATAAATTAACACTTGAAATTACATTTCTAGCTGCAGTTCACACAGACAATACATAGGTAATTCTGTTATCTCCTTTTGTCAACACTGTTGAAGCTGTTTATCTAATACGCAGGGCAATGAACTGCCTTTTTTTTATGCTTGAAGGCAGAAAAGTTGGACAGTATTATAGAAAAAATACCCCCGTATTTTATTTACCTGCATGTTATTTAGGCCATCTTTAATAGTGTTCTAATTTGCTCTTCTGTTTTGCTTCCTGCTCTGTTTGTATCACCTTAGGGGATTTGTGCTCATGAGTTACACATGACAAATGGGCTACTTTTCTTCTTACCTAGACTTTTGCATCTGTTTTCATTATAACAAGAATAAACACATAGAATCAATGACCTTGTTGGTGATACTTTTTGCTTTATTTTTAGGTTACATTTGTTAATTTTTTTCATTTAAAAAATTACTTATTTTTCTGTGATTTTATATTATTTTATAAGGCAGTGTAACCAGGAAATAATATGGAATTCACATACTACAAAAATGTCACGGCACTACAATGTTGCTTGCATTATTTTTTCAACTTTTCTTGATATCTCTTATTTATTTATGCCTTTAATTTGAAAAAACCCCACAGGTAGTTTTCTTTGTATAAAATATTTTTACTGCCACATCTAGTTTCAAAATTTATTGCACTCCTGGTGAATAGAGCTTTGCAAGCATTTTCAACATGGCTTAGATAACTTTTTGCTCATATCTGATTAGTAAGTAGCAAAGGGAAAAGTCCCTTTAATACTATGCTCACTCTTCTAGCTTCAGTTTGCAGAGACAAGAAATATCTTTACTTTTCTCATTATAGGCAGGTCTGGATGTCATATTGCAGTGTTTCACTGAATTTGAGGATGTGGAGAATATGCAAGAACAGAAAAGGAAGACTAAAGAAAAATGAACCCCCATGGACCAGTAAGACAGGAAAACTGTAAAGACACCTTGACCACAGCTATAGATGGCTGAGGTGCTTTTTTTTTTTGCCACAGCATTCAATAATAATCCTTCCTACATTTCTCAAGTTCCCAAACCTAAAGATAGTCACTTAGGGAATGAAGTCCTTTCCATTACAGGAGAACCACCTGAGGAACCTGAACATATACAAGTTCATGAGGTCTGACAACAAACATCACGTGGTCCTGAGGGAATTGATTGACATAGTCATCAAGACATTCTCGAGCGTATCTGAAAAGTCATGGCAGCTGAGCCAATCTTCAGTGACTGGAAATGAGAAATCAGAGCCATTATTAAAGAAGTTACCATTTATTATATAATTTATGATACTTCTTTCACATTCCTATATCCCTAGGATCCCCTGTTCCTCTTGCAAACAGATTTTATCCATAGAGAAAATGATAATGTAATTTTAAAATGTGGTGGGTGAATAGAAAAAATTATGTATGTGTAAATATACATGTGTATATATACATATGTATGTGTACATAAGCATTTTGGGTTTGTGTGCCCACTACTGCAAAGAATTCAATTAAAACATACGCAAACATAGAAAAGAAAGAAAATGCTTGCAATAGTTTTGTTTGTCAAAAAACTTGCTCTTTTACTTTTCAAATATTTCAGTGCTGGCTGAACAGCTAGGAAATACAAAGGAAAAATGTAGAGTTTTGTGAAGGGCAGAAGTTATGGAAATGAATTAACTTTTTATCATTTTATTTTAAAGATGGGTTATTTGCACACAGTACACATTGAATTCTGTGTTTTTGAGGGAATAAAGGTGCTCAGACAATCGGAATTTAGATTATAATTTTTCCATCTGTTGGAAGATTCTAGACAGTTGACTTATGTTCTAACTTCATAGAATAAAGGATGATAAATTTGTGCCAAGACCTTACTGTGGCTTTAAAGATTGTGTCAAGACTCTCACCAATAGTCTTCAATCTTTGGGTAATGTGAACACTGCAGTTTGCATATGTTTATAACATAATGGTGTTGGTGTGGCAGTTTAGAGTCTAAAAATTGCCATAGGAATTCCTTGAAGATTTACAAGTAAATAGCTTATTAAAAGACATGGCAAATGTATGGAAGCATATTCACCGATGTGTAAACTATAAATGAATATACTTCTTCAGCACATTAGATGAAAGATTGGCATAGAAAATTTTCTTTAAAAATATATTAAAGGATAAAAACTTCAGGTGGAATTTTCTCCTGTAGCTTCTTTTTACCTCTCATTGCTGAATTTGATGGATTGGAGATTATAATAAAAAGCTGCTTAAGTCAAAATTTTATCACCTTCTCATCTGTGATCCTAATGCCTAAGTATTAGGGTTTATTGTGATTTAACTAACTTGAACTGGACATTGCAATTAAAATAATAATATAAATATATAATGGAATTGCTTTTGAACAACAACAAAAGGCCTCTTGCAACCTTGACAATTCTATGACTCTATGATAGTAGAGACATTTTTTTACTGATCTCAGTCTTTTGATGAATGTATAAAAAGTAAAATTACATGACCTTCACTAAGGTTTTTGAATGATTTAGAGTGTTGCCTGTTTCACAGAGAAGTCTGTTATTGTTTGTTTGGTGAAGTTATTCAATAAGCCAAAATAAGATTTAGGACTAACTTTTGGAATGCTTTTCTCCCCCTCTTTATTCAGTCTATAACTACACTTCGGAGTTTTGATTACTTAAACACTGAGTTTTATACAGATAAACCTTATTTGATCACTATGATCAAGCTGGGGTTTTTAAACATTCAGAGATAACAGAGAACTACTGAAGTAAACTAAAGAAGACCCAAGAAATTTAATTCACATTTCTTGGAAGACCGAAGAGTTATTAATATAGGTGTGGTTTTATAATATATATGTGTGTTGTTTGAGTTCCACGAATATTTATTGGCTATATAGCATATAGACCCCCAGTTTTATTTGATTTCAACTTTGGGATCTTTAATTACATTTTGTCAAAAGGAATGTCTAGTATTGGGCATGCGGGTATGCCTCTGGGTAGCTGCGAAATGCTTTTTGTAGAAGTTGGCTTTGGGTGAAAAAATCAATTCGCTGATAGAACAAAACCAAACCCACACATGCTTTTAAAAGTATGCAAATATCCATTTTTTGTTTTCCCCCATCTAATGTCTATGCTTGTGAAGAAAGTGCACATACCGTGCACTGAGCCAAAGAGCTTCAAGGAATGCCACTGTCACCTAAACAATGACTTTTCTTCACCAAACAACTCTTCAAATATAGAGTCCTGCTTAATCTTCCTAGCTATAGAATTATTCAGGTTTTGAATAATGTGTATGTATATAGAGAAATCTTAATGAAGTAAAATCTTTCTCTATTCTTTTCACTTCTTTTCCATTTGATGTTGAAATATTTCTGAAATAGTTTATATAATCAATGTTCCTAAGTATGTGCTTGGCGCTAAGAGTTGTCTGCACTGAGAAGTGTATACTAATTCTAGTATATTTATCTATGAATTCCTAGATAATATATTTTAATGACTAAATGATAATGACTTTGATCTAATTTTAATAACTGTTTCATCACAAGATGTGTAATTACATGAAGTACCGTTTTGCTGTATTATACAAAATAATCAGCCTCCTGGATTATATACAATATTTTTATTGTACAGATAATTGTTTTAAGGAAAGTTTTAGAAAATCCTGATATCTCAACAGTCACTTAGCTTTCTAAATCTATACTACTTAGCACTTTTAAGAATTTTCAGTAAGTGTTTTTAAGACCTGTCTACAATTGCTTGGATATTTTGCATAAGATACCAGGCAGAATACTCAAGATATATTTCCCTATAGGCTTTGCATTTCATTCACTAGAAATATCAGCATCGGATAACCTGAATTCATTTTTTTCATCTCCTAAAGGAATTGATTTGATAATGTATTGATTTTGCATTAAATTTGAGGTTTTCTTTCACTTTGATGAACTGTACAATACTCAAATAACTGCCTACTGCCCCCTCTGTTGTGGAAATTGTCACCTAACACAACAGTCTGGCTGAGGGAGAGGACAGAGATGAATACTACCAGGCTACTCACTGTTTCTTTCTGCCCTTCGTTTTTGTAAATAATTTATATTCCTCATTAATAACCACTAAACACAGGATGCTTTATTTTTCTTTATTCTTACTCAAATGTTTCACGTGTACTCCTTTTACTCATGAAGGAAGAACCTTTTAGTTATTTATTTTTTAAAGGTTTCAAAGAGAAATATACCATATTCAAGATTTTAAGATCATACACACAGCTGAAGGAAATAGGACATACCTGGGAGTTCCATTCAATTTAAACCCCTCTGAGTTTTGAGAGCAATTTGAAACACATACATAATGCCTTAAAGTCTAGTAAGGAAGCTATTACATTCTGTTGAATCAAGACTGGGGGAGAGGATGAACTGCATTCATTGCACTATTCCAAATTTTTATACTTTCTTTAAAGATTTTTTTTTTACTTTCTCTATAATTCTTTCTCCTCTTGCTAGGCTACATATATGTTAACACCTGGCTGTGATCTAAAGCCAGCAAAAAGGGTATTCATGGCTTGCCTTGGTACAATATTTTATTTTAGGCATAATCCTGGGAGAATAGACTATGGAATATTATATTATCTGTCAATTTATGTATCAGATGACAAAAGGTGTGGGAATTGAATTACAATATCTGGAATGGAAAAAGTCCTGCCAGTAATGGACTTGTGAAGAAAATGAAGAAGCCACTTATAAAGCCTTAAAAACTGAAGTTTTTGATGTTGTTTAAATGCACAAAATGTTTTCTACTGTCTTTTTTGCAAAGTCACTGTTTCTCCTTCCCAAGGTCCCTTTAGATATTTGCTATCCAGGGGTCTGGAGTGAAGTTGTGACATGGATGTTATCTACCCCCTTTTCTATTGGATGTAAAACCCCTGATTCCCATTGACTCACAGCCAAACCCCCTTTGTGTCCTATTGGTAGATTTTGGATCCATCCAAGGTCCATACAAACCCTGACCTGTAGCAATAAACCCTCTCTCTCTCCCCTCCCTCTCCTGTGGTCTCTGTGTGGTCCTTGCAGACTCTCTGGGGACCACATGGTTGGGGACAGCTGGGGGAACACATTTTCTCTAAGTAATGGACTAAGGTCTGGGACCTGTAGAACCACCCAAACATTGCAAAAAGGATGTACTAATGCTGTTGCTGTAGAATTATGTAAATTTAAAAATAGTAATCCCTAAACAAAAAAAAAATATAATCCTAATTACATCACAAAATTTCTTTATAATATTACCTTGTGATTTGGATAGTGCACTTTAGATGTCTACCTTTGATCAGATTCATTGACCTAGATAAAGTGAATCCTACTTTTTATTGCCTTGTGTCACCTCACAGATGTGCACCATCAGCTCCTCTACCTCACACGGCATTTCTACCACCAGCATCTATTTTGGTGCCTCCCAAGGTAGAACAGGATTGTTAGCTAGGTTTATGGTCTAATTTATCATTTTATAAAGATAAATATTGATTTGAATTCACTGAATGACTTTCCACAAAAATTTATATATCTTGAAGCTAACAAAAGACAATCAAACAAAAGCAGATTCTTATCATTGTTTGGTATTGTTACCATTTTAATCTATCAGTCTGTTAGAAAAGGTGAGGATACCACCATTTGTACAGAGCTGGCAGGTAATTTGAGGGATAGTATACTATGGATGCGCAATATGTAAACTTTGAGAACTTGGCTGGGCTATTTTGATTACAATAGGTGTATTTAATGGCATGGATTTAAGATGCAAAGCAATTAACTGTCACTTCTACAATGAATAAGTTTACAATTTTTCAGCATACTAAAAATAAGTATGAACTTATCTATCAAAATACTGTATTGACATTACTTAAATTAATTCTCCAAAAATCAAAATGCTTTTCTTTAATACTATTTTAACTGACACTTTATTTTTATTTCAGAGATTTTGCAAAAATGGAAATTAAGAATTAAGTTAGCAACTAAATAGTTAACCTAGTTTGTCAGTTTATCTCCACTTCTTTTGAATTTTTATTTTAATTTTGGGTTCTTTGCTTTTCCTAGAATTCTGCTCTAAGTTTCAGAAGGCTTTTAACATAAATTATTTTAACATAAAAAACCCCAAAAGCAAGGTGGATGCAAAGATTCCCTCCTCTTCCCAGCCCATCTTGGCTACAAAACACTGTGACTCAGTTTCCTCCACTGTAAAGAGGCAGTGCTAAACAAGAATAATTGCACTGACAGAGTCTTCAAACTGTGCTGAAAGATGGTACATTAAACTGGGCAAGAAAGTTGGTAGGCTAACACAATTTTGAAATAAATTTTTCACTACTCATGTTCTGATTAATAGAATCAGCTATGGAGAATCTACACAGAGAAAGGAGGTTAATTACTAAGGAGTGTAAGTCTTACAAGGAAAAGGTTGGGAAAACTTTTAGGTCATTACAGGGCACAAGGTGTGTCCCGAAAGATAACCTAAGATGATCTAGTGCTTCAAATTCTTTGCAAACATATTATGAGGTTAAACTGTGAGTGTCTTTTGTAATATTTGTGTATTTTTAATTTCCATTCTCTACAATACTTGTTATGATGCACTCATACTGTCAGAAAATACCATTCATTCTCACCAAAATTTGCCTCAAGCATGTAATATTATTAGTTACTCTGCTGTGAAGTTCTATTACCCTCTGACTTTCAGTCAGAAACGGGCTGACAGTTTTATAATGAAGAAATTCTACATATATCCATTTAGAAATACACATATTATGATGAATTTCTACCTTGTGTTGCAAGTAGACATTCATTGTAATTAAAACCCACAAAACATTACTTGAATATGTCCTAAACTAAAATGCTTGTGGGAAATTTGCTAAGTTACTGCTGGGGGTTTTTTTTGCTGTTCTGAGACTATATAGTTTGCTAAATGTAGGGAGAATAAATGAGCACGTAGCATGATTTCCAGTTTCCCTTGAGTAACTAATGAGATATAAATTGACCTAAAATAACCATGTTTTTCTGGTATTGCTGTTGATTTTCACTCTGCTTTTATGATGTTTTTATGCATTTTATCTCCTCTGTAAACACTCTGAAAGTGCATATAAATTTGCTGCCAATATGAACAGGATATGTCTCTATCATATGGTTCATCAGTCTTCTCTTTCTTATAGTATGTGCATTTGTCCATTTCATTGGGATTGTTTTTATTATTTGAAATTGTAATTGGTTAAACATTGTGATGCAATAGTGTAAAAGTGCAAAATACTTGATTAGAAGTATCAATGTGCACTTTTAATACTGATCTTACATAGAGTAGGCCAAACCAGCTCAGCCATGAACTTTGGCAGAAGTGAAGACAGCTTCCTGCATTTTATCAGCATCAACACCCTCCATAGGTCAAGTGAAGTGACTACTCCTTTTAACTCAGTATTTATCAGATCACATCTGGAACACCATGTCCAGATTTTCAAATCCCCCTTTTTTCCCCCTACACAAGTGTATCTTTGCCTATGAGTTGAATGAAATTCAAATAGACTTGCATAACAGGGAGTCAGAAATACAAGATCAATATCCAGTGGTAAAGAAGATGGGCTATGGTAAACAAATAAATTCAAAAACCCTTGAAGAACACTCAGTTCTGGTTGTGATACATGAGCATGACAGACTGACAAAATGACATGCAAAGTCCTTGGTGATTTGCCAGTGTACCAAAAGGTCATTGTCAGGGAACTTTATTTGCAAATGAAGGCAGAAGAAGGAGGTAACATGAGTATGTTTTTGTTTGGTCACGTATTTTGTGTATTAGTCAGCACAGAGAGCCTGTGCAGACTGTCCTTGTCTCTGTTTTGTTTGTTGTTTGGGGGGTTTTATTACAGGCGTTTTATCTGCTTATTTGATAAAAAAATAGTATTTCACAATACATAAATACAATTTTTCCCAGTAAATATCCTGCAGGCTCTATGAGGTGGTTAAGATGGAGATGATATAGTGTATCAACATGTACAGTTGAGCAACGACTATCTAAATTTGGGCATTTTGTGTCATCTACTATTAAATTACATTTCTTGTGACATTAGGATATTATTTCGTGTTTACTAAGTGTTGGCAATTTTAGTTTTTCTTCTCTAGCCAAAACATTTTTTATATATGGAAATGGGGGAACCGTCAAAACGCTTTAGTGTTTAGTTTGTGGTTTTATTGTTGTTGTGGTGGTGGTTTGTTTGGGTTTTTTCCCCTGAAAAATAGTGTTTCTTTTTCTTTTCTTCTAAGATTTTATTTCAGATATTTTTAATTTTACCTATGCTTTGTGAGTATATTCAATATCATACTAGATTTAAAAGTTATTATTAACTTTAAGTCTACTAAGGAAGTTTGTCATATAATCAAAACAAGTTTCAATCCCTTCACAGAACTGTAGAGACAAGTAAGGACAGTGTAACACCAGACTCTTACACATGTCGAGCATCAGAAGTGTAAGCGTGTCATTGATCACTGATGGAGTTACATTGCAGGATTCACACTACCAGACGATCTCTTTGGATGGGGAGAGATGTGAATCTGAATTCCCATTTGCTGTCATGCAGATGTGGGAAGTACAGAATTTCATCTTTGCAGCACGGACATTTGCATCCACAGCTTGTTGAGTTAGAAATAAAGGCAGTATAATCACTGAGGTCTAGGAAGAAATACTTTGCATCATAGACTAGTTGTCTTGGAGATGTTGATTTCACCAACCTTTAAAGCACCTCCAGTGTCTATGAAAAGAAAGTGCAGGGACCAATTTAGCTGCCCGTGTTTGCATAGGACATACCAAAAATAAGACTGAGGAACTGAAGATGGTCACTTGTTTGCCAGAGTTCTTTCATATAAGGCATCAGGATATGACAGGATACTCAAGAAGAGTGTGACATTGTTCCATGTTGGAAAGCTACATCTCAAGTAAGCCTACACTGGCATAAAGACAATCATTACAAGTGAGACTTTGGACAGATATTTATTTTTGTTTTCAATGAGTGTGAAAGACCTTAATAAGATAGTTTTAACGACATTCTTGAACTGTGGAAGGGTTTGCAGTGGCAAATGTAATTTTTTTTATGTGAGGCATCAAAAAGTCACACTACTATGAGATGAAAGAATTACAGAACCTCTTGTTTAATTTCACATAATTTTGATTTGACTGTAATTCTCAAAGAGAATAACAGATATTTTTTTTGTTAGTTTCAGTGTAAGTAGGTTAGGATTAGATGTTTTCCACACTTTTCAAATCACCAATCTGAACTAAACTCTATGTAAATTACCAATGCTAGTTCTTCCTGATCAAATGCAACTCTAAATCTCAATTAGATTTTTAAACTTAGATTAGATTAGAATGAGAGGTTGTGGTAGTTTTGGCCTTAGTTTTAGCTAGGCCTTAGCTAGGCCCAGTTCTTCAGGCCCAAAGGATGTGACATGGATTAGAAGGGACAAACATCACCTGACTTAAGCAACCAAAGAGGTATTTCATATCATCTGACATCATCAAGAAGTATAAAAAGAGAGGAAGGTGGAGCTTCTGTCTCTTTTGCTCTTTGCCTTGGACCTGGAAAGACTCACTGCCCTGCCTCTTCCGAGATTAGGCCTTGCCACCATCCCCGCTGTGTTATCTAGGGAGGTAAACATTTTCTTGTTAATTTCTCTCTCTCTTGCTGGGAGGTTTCTCTGGAAGAGTTTTGGGAGGTTTTCTGGGGGTCTGGGTGGTTGGAATCTGTATTATTTGGTTGGGTGACTCGGTAGCTATTGTTGTTAGTTTGTTTTTTTCTCACATTTGTATATATATGTATTATATCATATTCTGTTTTAATTGTCTTTCTTTTCTGTAATATAAGAAGCTTACTACTTTGGGGTTTTTTTCCTCTCCCTCCTTTTCCCTTGGCTGGGGGCAGGAGGGAACCCTTTCTCTCGGTGTTGGGCAGTTGGCATTTTGCCAGCTCAACCCAAGACATAGGTGAAATTTGCCTCAATAATGAGTCAAAGACTGCTTTCTTAAACTAATCTCTAATACATAAGGCAAACTCTGCACAAGACAGAAAAGATTTTAGGATGACTTTTTGGATACTGAATAGTTTGAGCAAGTTTAGACACTATTCTTGAAGCTCAGGGATTCATATTTTGCCTGTATGTCATCAAAATCCATTCTTTCAATGAGAAACATCTAATTTTAAAGTCCGTGAATACCTTTATTGAGTGTTTTGTAATGAAAGGAGCTCAATATTGTTGAAATGAATTTACATTTCTCTACTTGTGGTATATAGGGGTAAAATAAACTAGGACAGATGCGCATTCATCTTAACTCAGCTCTTGCATGTATGTTGAAATGATGAACAAAATTCAGACCAATCTCCTCATCTTTCTGTTGGTTTCCCAGTCAATGAAAATGGAAGTCCTACTGCTTGGAGAGCTGAACTTATTATTTGAATAACATGTTGCTGTCCTGCTACTGCTTCTCACCAAACACAAGGGAGTGTAACCAGAACTTCGAAATTTCTAAACACACCTTGCAGATCATAAATCGCAGCTCTGTCATGACATCCTGTATATCAGTTATCAGAATGGTGATAAGAAACTGTGTGCAAATGCTGGCAATGTTTTTTCTGCAGAAGCTGAACTGAAGCAATGGGATTCAAAACTAGCTGGAAGACTTGCTGGGTTTGTGTAACTGCAGACATAGTAAGATAGAAAAAAGCATCTGTGTTGACTTGCCACAGTTTCTACTGGAACTACTTAGAAGAAATATTTTCTCTCTTCTGTAAGACAATAGCATGTATAAGATTTTTGTAAATGCAGGGCTTTATCCTTACCTCCTGGCTTAGCAAAAAATTAACTTACACATGGTAGTCTGCTTTTCCTTCTTACTGACTGGAGCAATGCCAAACTGAGAAGATTTGTGGGCTAGATCAGCAGATGGAGAAGTTGTGATAATTAGTTGTCTTGCTGTGCCCAAACCTGATGCAACTGAATTTCCAATTATCCTCTCAGATTTATGCAATCTATCTTTTAAAGCCTAAAGTGGAGAAGCAGGTGGGCTGTGGGATTTGTTGATATCTGTTGTCTGGCTCTTTTCAGACTTTTGCAAGTCTCAGCTTTCCTATTGACTCAAGTTAATATTTAAGCACTGTGTCTCTCCCACAAGAGTTAGGTTAATGCATTTTATTATTTGACTGTGTTTTTTCTGGGTAATCCTTTCCAGTTGCAGTCTAACACATTGCACACATTGTAAAGTGGACAAGTAACTGGTTTAACTGAGTTCATGGCATGTCATGTTTTGAAAGCTGTTCCCACTTTGAACTTTATTCTTTGTGTTTAAAAGAAAAATCATGTTGGCAGAGTGCATTGTGGTTTATACATAATATTTGCACCTTTTATATTGCTGCATGCTTCAATCATAAATTTTACAGCATAAACTTTGTGCATTGCTTCATGTTAAAAGTGTGAATGAGGTTTACAAAGAGAGTTTTAGTTCACTTGGAACACTGCAGCTGCTGGTAAGACAGTGATAATTATGTTTCCAAGGCTATGTATTCATTGCATGATATGTTAATTACTGACTTCCAAACAGAGGTAAAAAAGCAGATTTTGTCTGAAGAAAAACTATATAAAGCAGGAGTCCTTAGATTTGTCACAGAATTTCTGATGTTGTGTTAAACATCTTTTAAAAAATAAGTTATATGACTTATCATGCTTGAGGCAGTTCATGTTTGAATCATATAATGTTTGAGGTAGTTTCAGGTAGTGTGAAGTCTCCATGTGATATATAAAATTAATGTTATCACTGTTTTCATCAAATGTCATTACTGTACATTTGGATTTAGAAAGGGGAAAGAGTTGTACTACATTATGGTGTTCGTTTCTGGGTCTTATTCCACAGGAAGGACAGAGCATGCCAGCAGTAACTAATGCAGTAGCTAAAAAATTTTTTTAGCAGTAGCTAAAAAATTCTTGAGAGTCTGTGGTTTTAAACCACTGGATTGATTCATCATCTAAGGTACTTTTCAGGACTATGAAGACAGTCCTGGAACTGAGTGATCAAATGGAAGAAAGTTAGAAATCTTTTTGCCTTCTAAGAAGGATGTTAACATTACAATAT
This sequence comes from Poliocrania exsul, assembly GCA_035041345.1. NCBI lineage: Eukaryota > Metazoa > Chordata > Aves > Passeriformes > Thamnophilidae > Poliocrania > Poliocrania exsul. The sequence goes on from JAWWLZ010000082.1 coordinate 54,604,897, forward strand.
TTTGAACAGAAACTTGTTGAAAAATCAGATCTACTTAATTGTTCTTTTTTTTTATTATTATTTAATTAAAGGATTTGCAACTTTTGTCTGACAGTTTTACAAGGCTCACACATAATCATCAGAACATTTATTATAAGTTCTCTTTTTGTCAGCAGGAAGAAGAATATAGTGTATTGAAGTCAAACAGTGACTTTAGAAATAAATGTTTATTGGATTAAGCTGCTTTTGTCAAGTAATTAAGTAGACTCAAGAAGTGCCCATTGCTCCTGAGTTCCAGGCAAATCCATGTATCACTGTGTAGTCATAAATCAGAACTAGACAAATAACCAGTTAAGCTAATTTCCCAATAACTTAGCAACCATTCTAAGGAGCTGGGAAGGCAAAGCCACCTTATATGCACATATTCCTTCCAAAAAGCAGTAGCTTCTCAGTTGGGCTACATCTTAAAATCAAATTTCCCTGCTATCAAAGTGGTAAGACAGTACTTTCTGTTAAACAAAACTTACAAATATATTGCTGTGTATTGCTGAAGATTTCTCAGGAATATAGGTGGCTTTATAGCTTTATGGATAACACCTGTGATAAAGATAGCCCTTAGGCCAAAAAAAGGAAAATAGGAGGAAAAAGGAAAAAAAAACCATCACCAAAGTAAGTAGTGTTATGTTAAAAAATTTTCAGGAATTGTAGAAAGAAGGGAAAAGCTGGACAAATGGAATTGTCTAGGAAGACTCTCTGGACATCCTGGGACAATTTCTGCTATTTCTCTTCTTGTTATAATCTCTACCATTTTAGCAGAGTCTGGGGAAAATTATTGGGGTAATAGTTTTCATTCTTTGTTTGAATAGTGTATGAGCTGCCAGTGAGAACCTTTCCTTACATCTTGTTTTCCCTCATATAAAAATAGACAGAGTCTGGCTAATCTTTTATGTCACCAGTTCTTATTTGCTTAACTCCTACAAGCTGGCAGTCACTACCATTACACACATGAATGACCACAGCATGAAAGCCTCTTGAATCCGTAAACATGGCATACTTCATTTGCTTGTTTCAAACACAGCTGGTTATTTAAAGGGTTGCCAGAATAAGCTATTTCAAAGCATGTGTCTTGTTTGGAGGAGATGCTAAATATTGGCAAGGATACAGCCATGTATGTCAGGTATGTGCCAGATCTAAGTTATATTCTGTGAGGTAAAACTTTGTGTTCTGAAGAAAATTGCATAAAACTGTTCATGTCAGCCAGTACTTAATTATATGGCAAGTTTTCTTTTTACAACAATACTCACACCATAATTTAAATATAAATTTCTATAAGAGCTTCAAAATAAAATAAGGTTAAGAGGTATTTTCTTATAGAAGATTCTGAAATATTGTACTAATATTTTTGCAGTTCTACAAAGATCTATGTTTATTCTAGGAGACAGACATGAGAGAAATCATGTCCTCATGAAATTTAACTTTGGTTATGATTGATGCTGCTTCTATTTCAAGGATACATAGAACCTACTCCTGTAATGATATGAATGGGAGTATAATACAGAATTAAATTGTTTCTAGCTTGGAGCTTGAATTCAACAAGAATCCTCGCAACACTCTTCTGGAGAAGTCCACCTGTGAGATGTGCAGGTTTGCAGAGCACTGGGTGACAAACTGGCTGAAAAGTAGGGCTCAAATTGTTGTGAACAGGGCTACGTCTGCCTCCTGATCAGTCACCAGAGGTTCTCCTAAGGGATCAACTCTAGGGGCTAGTTCTGTTCCACATGTTTAACAGTGATCTGAATAGAGGTGTTGAATGCGCTATTAGCAAGTTTGCTGATAATACCAAACTGGGAGGTGCTGCTGACTCTCTTGAGAGACAAGAGGCCTTGCAGAGGGATCTGGATAAATTTGAGCATTGGGCAATGAATAATGGGATGAAATTGAACAAGACCAAATGCCAGATTGTGCACCTAGGATGGAGTAACGCTGGACACAGTATAAATTGGGAGAAGAGTGCAGCCTTGCAGAAAGGCCCTGGGAGTGCTGGCTGTCAGCTGGTTCAATAGAGTCAATGTGCACTGGGCAAACTGCATCCTGGAGTGCATCAAACACCAGCTGGTCAGAAGAGGTGATTAGCCTGCTGCATTTATTGCTGGTACAGCCTTACCTTGAGTACTGTGTGCCTTTTAGGGCTCCATCATTTAAAAAGGACGGTAAGGTGAATGAATGTTTCCCAAGGAGGCCACAAATCTGGGGAAGAGGCTGGAAGGAACGTCCTGTGGCAAGAAACAGGAGTCTGACGGGTGAACTCACTGCTCCCTACAGCTTGCTGAGGAGGGAAGGTGGAGGGCAGGTGCTGACTTCTTCTCCCTGGTACCCAGTGTCAGTACATGTGGGAGTAACTCAAAGGTCTGTCTGTTGGGGACGTTCAGTCTTGACATGAGGAAACATTTCTCTGTTGAGAGGGTGGTCAAATACTGGAACAGGCTGTCTGGAGAGGTGATCAATGCCTGTTGGTGTTTGAGGCATTTGGACAATACCCAGAATAGCTATTTATTTTAACTTTAACTGTTGGTCAGCCATGAAACGATCAGGTAGTTGGAGTCAATGGTCATTGCAGATCTGTTCCAACTCAACTGAACCCTTCTATTCTATACTTATTTTATTCTTACTCTTAATTCCTTCTTTCCCTACCAGTACATAGTGAGGAAATCTCTGATGACATATCTTCCCAGCCCTGCTCTGTCAGGTGAGACTGAAAGAATAATCATGTCTCAGCCTACGCATTGGCTCTGCCACATTGTGGGAAGAAGGTATGTACCTCCTGATGGGGGGTAAGAGCTGTGGATTTGTCTCAAGATAATTTGACCAACTGAACATAATGTTACCCTAGGTTTTCTCAAAGGTATCTGTTTTCTAAAGCCCTAAAGTCTGTTTTCTAAATTCTCAACAATCTGAAGAATATTTTTTAAAATTTTATTTGTTGTGTCTTACAAATCCATTGGCTACAAAAAATGATTTGTCCATACTTAAAAAGTTTATTATGCCAAAGTGAGGTAATACAATGTCCTCACACCCATGTATATGAGTCAGCCGGTGGAGGTTTTTAACTGGCCCTGTGAGCGCTGTCTGACTATTATCCTATAAATAGGCTAACATACCTATTGCTACATTAACAAATCTACAGATTAAAGATTTGACCCATAAGGCATGCCTGTAGCATTCACAGTCTTCATTGAATTCATGCAGGAAGCAATGTCCCTAATTCTGTGGATAGATTCTCCAAGTTCAGGAGAAGAAGACAGCAATGACATAACCAAACTCAGTGTCCAGAGTTATTACATTACTTTTGCAAAGAGGTAGAGGACTGCTGCTGAACTAAGTGCAAGACTGAAAGAAGATGAAGTGACCTACCACATATGCAGGATTGAGGGAGGAGATACCATTCAGTTATCAATAGAATGTCTTTTTCACTAGATAATTTGGCAACTATCATATTATTTGTATTTCTATATAAGCTCCTTTAAAATACGTGTGACCATTCTTATTTGACCAGGAAATGCAGAAAATTCTCCTTCTCATTTGCAGAAGCTCTGTAGACACACTGATCATGCACTAGGTATCAATCCTGAGTAACCATATGGGGATCTTGAGACATAAAATTAATTATGAACATATTATTTTAATATTACTCAACTAAAACTGAACCAGTATATACTGACAATGTTATTTTTTTATTTCCAGATCAAATTTAAATGCATATATTTCAATAGAAATTTTGTATTTTCACTCTGAAGAATTTCAAAGAGAAATATTTTTCTCTGAAGAAGTGTTATCTTCTTTTCTGTCTTATACAGAATTACAGAATCACAGACTCACAGAATGTTTGAGGTTGAAAGGGACCTCTGGGGAACATCTAGTCCAGCACCCCTGCTAAAGAAGGCTCATCTAGAGCAGGTTGCACAGGATCACATCCAGGCAGGTTGTGAATATCCAGAGAAGACGGCTCTACAGTTTCTCTGGGCAGTCTTTTCTAATTCTCTGTCACCCTGTAAGCAATGAAGTTTTTCTTCATATTCAGGTGGATCTTCCTGTGTTTCAGTTTGTGCCCATTGTCCCTTGTCCTGTCACTGGGAACCACTGAAATGCTGATGTGCTAATTTTAGTAGAATATTCATCAACTGGTTTTCAAAGATAACTTTGATAGATAAAGAACTTTTGGAAGAATAGTCTGAAAACTACTTTTAAAATTGCCCTTTTCTGTGAAATTTGTTGATTTTAAAAAATTTGTTTCTGAAATCTTAAAACTGCTCAGTATTTCTCAGCCAAATCTGTTCAAATATTATTTGACAAACTCTATTTAACAGATGAGAATGTTTTATTTATACATGCATCTTACTCTGCACTACTCATGCCATAGCTGAAAAGTGAAGAAAACATCTGATTCTGAAACTACTATAATAGAAATCAGTGACAACATTTTCTTTGATGTTAATTGAAACCGTCTCTTGAATTAAAAAAAAGTAAATTGTATCTTTTCATCAGTAACGCATATATTGGATTTTGGAGTGCTGTTGTTCCAGAAAGACTAGAAAATGTTGAAAGTCTTTATGGGTAAACTCTCAAACACAAACTCTGGGCAACCTGAACTAGTGGAAGGTGTTTCTTCCCACAGCAGTGGGGTTGGAAGTAGATGATCTTTAAGGCCTCTTCCCACCCAAGCTACTCTATGGTTCTATAAATGTTATCTCACTATATGAAGCATAAATTAAAAACATTCACCTGAATTGTAGTTATTTTGATGGTGTATGTGAAATAATCAAACTCATACCCATATTTCATAACTGTTTGTGCATTTCTACCTCTGACATTTTAAAAGGGTAATTGTTAAATTTGTTTCAGGGAATGAAATGTCTTTATTGATGCTATGAGGACAATCCTAACTCTTCTAGACAAAATGTGATAAATTTGTAGCTTAATTGAAGAACATAGGACAAGCCAAATAAAACCCATATGCGCGACCTCCCAGAGAACATTGTGTCAAAAATAAGTTTCAAATGCAAAAAGAATTACTATTTTAATTAAAGTACTTGTGTTTTTTCTCTTTTTATTTTCTTTTTTTTCTCTCTTTTTCTCTATTCTATTTACATATTTATAACTATGTAGCCCAAGACAGATAACAGCGACCTGGCTTGTATCAGAAATAGCGTGGCCAACAGGATTAGGGCAGTGACCATAACCCTGTAGTCAGGACTGCTGAAGTTGTACCTTAGGTACTCTGTCCAAGTTTTGGCCCTTCACTACGTGGAAGATATTGAGCTGGAAGACGTTCCTGGAATGTGTCCAGAGAAGTGCAACAAAGCTGGTGAAGGGTCTGGAGCACAAGTCTGATGACTGGGGGTATTTAGCCTGGAGAAAAGGAGGCTCAGGGAGGACTTTATCACTCTACAACTGCCTGAAAGGAAGTTGTAGTGAGGTAAGGCAAGAGGATAGGGCAAGAGGAAACAGCCTCAAGTTGCACCAGGTAATGCTTACATTGGGTATTCAGAAAACCTTCTTCACTGAACCAGTGGTCAAGCATTGGAATAAGCTGCCAAGGGAAGTGTTTAAAAAACAGAGATGTCTTTAAAAAACCCATAGGTGTGACTCTTAGAGACATATTTTGGTGTTGGACTTAGCAATGCTGTGTTAATGGTTGGTCTTGATGGGAAGCACAGGGGTCTTTTCCAACTTACCTGATTCTATGACTCAAGCCAAAATGAGAAATGGTCGAGACAGTATCCTTTTAAGCAAACAGGTTCAGGAAGGAAAAATACAAGAAAAAATGAGATATCTTCTCTATTCAAGCTGTCTTCTCCAATGTCTTTAAATATACACATTAGATAATTTAATTTTTAAAACGGATACAAAATAGAGTCTTCATTCAATTTACATTCATAAAATCATCCCACTGTTATGCATAACCAGTTTTTTGAAGAGTGATGCAGTCAATCAAACTGGGAATCAAAAATGACTTTAGAAAAGTTAAGAAAAAAATTCCTTGAAAATCCTAGCAAAAATTTTGAAATAAATTGATTCACATTTTCAATTCACAGTGTAATCCTGTAAAACAGGAGGAGGAATGACTATTTGACATTGCTTCAAAGTGATGGTATGTGGATCTGTCACCCAAGGGTTTCTTCTGTTTTCTGTATTTTAACTTGATCAGTTGAAGTGAATCAGTGAAAGTTTTGACTTTGAGCATAGTAATTCTGCTGCTGTGTGACCTATTAAAGAAATAGCTTCTTTCAAATTTTTTCTATTTGTGAATTTTTTATTTAGCTTTTCAAAAATAAATGTAGATACCAACTGAAAGTAACAGACTTTTGAAATGTAAGGTTAATATAATATTTGATGCTGAAAGAAAATGGTTTTCATCAAACAAAAACAGTCTAAGTTCAGCAGAGGCTGATGAATTACTTGACTTAAATTTATACCTTTAGAAATAAAAAAGCAAATATTATTGTCTTCATTTTCTCTTCTCCACTTAAATTTTTGTCTGCTCATAGTGGAAATTCTGACAAAAAACCAAACAAAACCAAAAAATCTTACACAAGCAGACTGATTATAGCAGCCTTTTTCTCTTGACTTGACATGTGAATTTACTAGTTCATGACTCAAGTCATGAGGTTTCCCACTTACAATTCTCTAATTTATAACTTACAACTTATAACCTGTGCATCTATGAGCAAAACACTACCCTGCTGAGGGTGAGAATGATTTATCTTTCCTCCATGGAACAGATTCTCCTGGTAAATATGCTAAGGCACATGAGGTACCCTATACAGTTCTGTTGCCCCCTCAACATAAGAAGGACGTGGAACTGTTGGAACAAGTCCAGAGGAGGACCACAGACTTGACAAAGTGACTGGAGCACCTCCCTTACAAAGACAGACTGAGAAAGTTGGGACTGTTCATCTTAGAGAAGATTGTGTGGAGATCTCATAGCAGCCTTCCACTATCTGAAGGGGAGCTACAAAGAAGCTGCAGAGGGAATCTTTGTCAGGAACTGTAGTGGCAGAACAAGAAGAAATGTGTACAAATTGAAAGAGTGGAAGTTTAGGCTGGATATTAGGAAGAAATCTTTATTGTGAGGGTGGTGAGATACTGGAACAGGTTGTACAAGGAGGTTGTGGATTCCCCAACCCTGGCAGTGTTCAAGGCCAGGTTGGATAAAGCCTTGAGCAACCTGATCTAGTAGGAGTTTGGGATGATCTTTAAGGTCCATTCCAATCCTTAACATTCTATGATTCTATGATTCCTTCTTCATCATGCTGCAGGCATCCATGTGTCACACCAGGAAGCGCAAAATCTTCAGAAGTCTAGCTGCTCTTGGGGCCACTTCAAAAACTCTGGTTAAGCTGAAGTTTTACACCTTCCAGCTCGGAGGTTTGGCCTATACCATTTCCACACGTTAGTGGACTCTGACTGCCAATCAATATGCAAAGAGGATAGCTCCCAGAGACAGGAACCTTTATAAGGGGCAATGACTGCAAAATGGCTCTTTAGCTTTGTCTGGCCACCTGTTCTGCCTATGAGATGCTGTGGTTTGACCTAGTGGTGCTGCTTCCAGGATACATCAGGCCTTAGCATGAGCTGAGTGGCTCAAACACTGTTATGACCACAGAAGGACTTTGCCATGAGATAAGCAAAGAATGGAGAGACAGGATGACCCTGGCTCTGAGCCTGGCAAGGTCGGGCCACCACACCCTGGGTAATGCATCCAGACAAGAGGTCCCACTGTGACCAAACAGTGTGGAGCAGAAACTGCTTGTACGCACATCACTGATACCACCTCAAGTTATGGGACAGATGGCAATTGTGACCACTGAGGCTCCACCCTTCCCTCTCTCCTTCCCCCCACCCCTGAATATGTCTCTGTGCATTTCTGGAATTTGGACTGTAAATTAAGCTACCTGATGGGAGCTAGAAATAAGATAAAGGTGGTACTATTGTCTGAGCATTATCTCAGACCTAGGGAAGCACTGGCAGTGGACACAAGGGATCCACGAGTAAAGCTGCCACAGCAGCTGTGCTGAAATCAGCCCTGAGTAGGAAAAAGGTAATTCCAGCAGGGGGAGATAGAAACCCACTGACTCAAAAGAAAAGACTAAGCAGGGGACTAACTAGCACTAGAAGTGAGAGAATCATTTAACCAATAGAATAAGAAGACTGTGAGGCCAATGAGCATTAATTCCTTTGTATCATAAAATGTATATGTAGTGAAAAGTTTTGAACGACAATGGAACCCTCCCCACTTAGAAGCCCAGGGTGAAGAAAGACCAATAGGATGCTGCTGGATCAACAAGTGGTGGCTGTCTTATACTTAATCTGTCTCTTTCTCACTCTCTCATCTCTTTTCTGTTTCTTTTTATATCTATACTTTACATTTCACTGTTAAATAAAATCCATACTGTTGACTTCAGCTGGTCTCTTTTGCACCTTAATTTGGGTAGAGGCATCTCTTGGTAAATTGGATCATAACACTGAATATGAGTAAATGAACAGTTATAAAATGAAAGTCCAATATGCCTCTTGTTCCCTTTTGTCAAACTGTTTCCCACCACCCATTTCAAACATTAATGAATTACTTCTTCCTCTTACCAACTTCATATTTCGTAGTTGAATGTAAAGAAGGTCAATGTTAAGAGTATTTTTGATTAGCTCTAAGTCAATAGGACTTTTTGTCTCCTGGAAGGAGATAAGTTAAATAAGTTAATTACCTACTTTGCACACATTTCTCAGAGAAATCTGCACCTCTTATTTCCTCAGTACTAGAAAAAAATTGTATTTTCTAGTTTTCTTCCATAAGTAGAACAGAATTTGCCAAAACATAACAGTTAAAATGCTTTTGTTTTCTTATTTACAGCCTGGTTGGAAACAGAAAGTACCAAGAATCTGACAATTCTGAAAAACTAGAACATTCTATTGATTTTGATAAACATAAGAAATTCTTTGCACTGAGCTCATGAAAATCTTGTCTATCTGGAGTTACCTAGTATTTCTCATAAATTACTTTGTTTGATTTGTATATTTAAAAAAATAAAAAAATAAAAGTAACATATTTAAATTTAAAAAAAGCTTTCACTTCAGTCATTTATGAATTTGCCACAAAATTCCTCTTCAAGTATTCCAAAGATCTTATTTACATAAACCAGTCTATGACTTCTTATGAACCATAACTTCATTTTTTAAAGTTCACTGTCAAAGACAGAAAAATAATAATAAACATCTGCATATTAAAAAGTGCATTCACTTTGTCTTTGCAAGTGTAAGGTTCAGTTTACTTCATGCATCTTAAATTACAAACAAACACAGATTAGAGGCAGCCAGCAGTGCCTGTGGGTTTTTCTTAGCATGAGCTTTAGATTATGAATTTGCTGTTGGCAGGGGAAAAAAAGCTGAGCTAACAAACAGATGGGCTAAAGAAATCTATAGTTTATTTCAGTAATTGGTACTATGCAGCATAATGCAGGCAAATGTCCTTACTGAACTAAGATATGCTTATGCATTTCTTTACAGCTTACGACATTGGTTTTGTGATTATGAGCTGCAGCTTGGCAGACCAAGGTAAGAAAAGGTTTTAAGAGGACATACGGTGAGAAACATGTCCTGTCAATGTGGAGACAAGTCAGATATTTAGGAAATGAAACAAGAATCCATTCTGGACATTGGGTTCATAATATGGAAGAGAAAAGGAGAGGACTGAGAAGAGCATGAGGTGCAAGATGTCATTAGAGGATAAAGGGGTGAGGGCATAATGAGTACGGGATACAGCTTTTTGTAAGTGAAAAAGACGAAAATCCAATAAAGTGACAATATGACTGGAAATCTTAATAGTCCTTGTAAAGAGAGTGAAGGAATAATGAACTGGGGCACAACAGGTAGAAATAATTGGAGAGAAAGAGTGAAAGAAACAGGGGTCATTAGGTTAGAGAAATCACCACAAGATACAAACTCATACTGTAGAGACATGTTATATAATGAGGAAGAGATAGCTAAAAGGAGATAGAAAAGACCAGGAGGCAGAGGGGACAGTTAGAGCTTTACTGGTCACAGAGAAGAGGAGAGGGTTAATGTTAGGGAACCAAATAAGACTTAAATACATGGAATTTCCCTTAAGCTTTTATACCATCTTAAATATCCTCTTGGCTTACTTGATAGAAGAAAATAAGTTTTTTCATTAATTTAAAATTTAGGTATAAAGTACTTTTTTGAAAAGTCAAATACAAACTTTTTGTGGGTTTTTTTTTTTTTTTACCTGTGATAAAATGGTGACTAGTGGTCACCTACCTTCTAAGGCTGTTATAGAACTACAATATTTCATAGAGGTTTGAGTTAATTCTGCCCAACAAAAGTAACGGTTAATGAAAAATTTTAGAAGGATTGATTTGTGTACAAATATAAATATTGATGTTTGATTGAAAATTATAGTCTTGTTAAATTATTTCAAAAAATATGACTACTTGTTTCAAATGCTGAATTTATGATATTGTTACTTTTTATTTCCTGAAAGAAAACAGAAGATTTATCTCCACTGAATGTAAAAGTAACCATTACCTGAGCAGGTCACACAGCTTAATTCCTTTGGAAGAATCTCTGATATTATTACCTACAGAATATCCTTGCTTGAATGTAGCTACACATTAAGCAGTCAGTGTACAAAGCAATCAAACTGACTATCTAACTCTGGAATGAATTAGTGATGTAGGGATTACCTAGTCACTGTACTTTTAGAGACCAAGTAACATTACTCAATGTTTGTTTTCTGATGAGGTGGATACAGTTGCTACAGTTGGACAAAAGGCTTTAAGTCCCTAGGATATGAATTTTTTTGAATGCATGGCAGTAGGATTAAGAATAAACAAGTAATGATAAAATTAAATGAACAAGGAGCAATTTTATATATGTCTAATTTTCTCCTCATTGTTCAGCCTAAGGTATAATTATTTGAAAAACTAATTTTCTGTAAGATCTGAGTAAAATTTATATTTTCCCATCACATCCACAGCATTCTCCATATTAGAATTTTTAAATATTTTGAGTTCCTTTGGTATATTTTTTTGTCCTCTAACTATAAAGCAGAAACACTTTGTCTTTTGCCTTTTATAACAGCTGATGCAATCATAGGACTTCAGAAGGCCAGCAGAAAGAACACTCCTATCATGAACTCTAAGGATTATATGGTCCTTTTAAGCATCATGTCAATTTTCTTGCTCTGCAGCTTCACCTGACATTTTCTTTATATGATCATTATTGTAAAAGTTGAGAAAGGATAAGGGCAGAAAAAGGATGGAACAATTTTAATTGTCTTTTATACTTTATCAACAATGGTTTTACATTTGTGTTACAGAACCTAATTCAAGACTTTAAATGGTTCTATAAATGTGCTACTGTTATAGAGATTGAACTAAAACTTCCATAGACTTCAGTATTAGCCACACAAACATCCCAGCTGACACTACAGCTGAGTTTCATCTGGTTGTATCTTTGCTGATACTTTGATCAGTCAGGAGTCATTATTGTAATTATAGCTGAGAAATACATAAACAACAGGAAATATTTATTACATTTTGGGTTTTATCTTTTCCAGACACTGCTGATATAATACAAATGTCCCTTGCAAGAAATTGAAAACAATGTGAACACTATTTTATAGCCTTATGTAGTTACTTAACAAGGAGTTGTTTGCAAAAAAATGTCGTGACAAGTCTCAGTAATTTTAAAAATACTCTTGTAGATCTGCAGTTGTTATCAGATAGTATATCAAAGTCTATAACACTTCAGAAATGAAAAGAAACATCTTTTTGTCACACTAGCTGACATGCTACACAGAATCAATAGAATTCTGAATTAGTTACAAGGAAAAGGAAATTTAACATGGAAGTATTTAAGAAGGCAGAGCTACTAAAATGCTTCAAGTATACACTTTTAGTAAAAGAGGTCTGTTTTCAGTCTTGTACCAAAGACCTGATTTTTGTGAACTCCAGAATTCAGATTTAGGAATTTTCCTTCCCTTATATTTCCACCATGCCCACTAATCATATGTGTTGAATTGTACATGACTATTTCTTCCTCTTTTTTTTTATTTTTTAAATTGTTTCTCGTGTCTCTTTTCTTCTTTCTTTCTCTTTTATTCCCTTTCATTTTTTCTCAGTTTCTCCTTTTTTCCAGTTTTCATTTTTCTTTGCGTTTTAATATTTTTAATAATTTTTTCTTCTTTCTCTCTCTCTCTTTTTTTTTTTTTTTAACCTTTTCAAGCACAGAAAAAAGAGAATCTAAGTACAATAATTCTCAGATATTATTTTAATATTTTCTGGATATAGTTAGAGGATTACGTTAGATTTTATATGTATGGATGAAAAAAAACAAAATAAGACAAAATCTTTTAATTTAGCTTCAGTTCATTCTACTTAAGATATTACCTGTTCCACACATCTCATATGATGCATGACCTGCTTTGACTTTGGCCAAACCTGAGGAAAAAAGTATTTCTTGGGACCACTTGCTGGCTTTAGTGTATGTACTGATGTTTTACAAAGGAAGTACAAAGGACAAAATAAATGACCTTTGCTTTTAGCACTGTAAGAGCAGCATCTGAAAACCATCTGAAAAGCATCTGATCTTCCGTTTTGTATAAGCCACAAGCAACTCCTACTACCAAATGAAGTCTGCGAACATCTAATAACACACGTCCATATGATTGTCTTCCTGACAAGAGAAAATGGGACAAAAGCAAGTTGAATTGGAACAAAATGTTCCTTGGATTGCCAGAAGAAAAAAATTACTTAATTTTTAACTAATTTGCCATCATGCTTTTTTTGCGAAGCTCAAGGCAACATTCTTGTTTCAGCAACTAAGTTTATTAGTTGGATGATGATTTTACTTTCTTAATTTATACTCATTGGCACTGACTAATTAAAGAGCTTCATCTCACTGACTGAGGTAGTGTTCTGTGACTCATAGTACAAATGGATGTGTAAGTCTTTGTACATACTTTTTCAATTCAGTGGACCCAATTCAGGTTCAAGACTTGTATTTTACAAAATCATAGAATGGTTTGAGTTGGAAGGGACCTTAAAGATCACCTAGTTCCAACCCCCTTGCCATGGACAGGAACACCTTGTAGTGCTCAGAGCCCAATCCAACCTAGTCTTGAACACTTTAGGGGATGGGGCATCTACAGGTTCTCTGGGCAACCTGGTCCAGTGCGTCAACACCCCTATAGTAACAAATTTCCTCATAATATTGATTCTAAACCTACTCTCAGTTTGAAGCCATTCCCCCTTGTCCTATCACTACATGCTCTTGTAAGTAATCTCTCCATCTTTCTTGCAGGACCCCTTCAGGCACTAGAAGGCCGCAATTAGGTCACCGCTAAACCTTCTGTTTGCAAGGCTGAACAAACCAAATTCTTTCAAGCTTTCCTCAGGTGCTCCATCCTTTTAATCAACTTGGTGGCCCTACTCTAACTTGCTCCAAAAGGTTGATGTCCTTCCTGTGCTAGGACCCCAGAGCTGGACGTAGCACTCCAGGTGGTTTCTCATCAGAGCAGAGTAGAGAGGAAGAATCACCTCACTTGACCTGCTGGCCACACTTCCTTTGATACAGGCCAGGATACAGTTGGCTTTCTGTGCTTCAAGTGCACATTGCTGGCTTATGTTGAGCCTCTCATCCACCAGCACCCTCAAGTCCTTCTTAGCAAGGCTGCTCTCCATCTGCTTATCCCCCAGTCTGCATTGATATCAGTGGTTGCCCTGATCCTGGTGCAGCACCTTGCACTTGGCACCTCATGAGGTTCCTGTGGACTCACTTCTTGAGTGGTCATCTTGTATGACCAGGAATGCCAGTGAAGAGAAGTTTTTTTCCCTTTCACAGAATCATAGAATCATTAAATTTGGAGAAGACCTCCAAGACTACTGAGTCTAACCTCTGACTGAACACCACCATGACAACTAAATCATAGCACTAATTGTCACGCCCAGTAATTTGCTGAACATTTTCAGGGATGGTGTTTTCACCACCTCTTTTGGGAGCCCATTCCAGTGGTTAACCACCCTTTTAGTGTAAAAATTCTTCCTGATGTCCAACCTGAACCTCCCCTGAGGCAGGTTGAGGCTATTTCCTCTTGTCCTGTCATGAACTGCCTGGGACAAGAGAATGTCTTTGCTACAACCTCCTTTCAGGTAGCTCTAGAGGAACTCGCCTGAGCCTCTACTTCTCCATACTAAACCATCACAGCTGTCTCAGCTGGCTCCTCATATTACTTACTCTCCAGACCAAATGCAAAAGTAGAATGGTGGTTGCAATTCCACATTGAATCCCAAATGGAATATTTCTAGTGGTGAAAACTATGCCAAAGATAGTAGAAGTACTGAAAAATTTTGCTGATGGAGAAAGTAGAAATTTTATGTTCTTACAGATTTTCATATTTTTGACTATACTTTCATGTAGCTTTATGAATACGTTAGATCTATAGCCCAACTTCTGTCCATTTCTATCCTTGAATTGATAGTTCTTTAAAACATTTGTGAAAGTTTTAGGGAGTCAGGGAACAAATTCAAAACCGAGGCTAACCTCCATTTCAGCAAAGACTGTAAGGAGAATTGCAGAGACAGAAGTGCTCTTGAGCCACCGATCGTGCAGAGGCAGTGAGGTAAGCTTTTCTGCCTGGCAAGAACTCAAAACTGGAACAGAGAGAGGTCCTCTCCTCCTGAATGGGAAGCAGTGGAACTATGACTCAGAGATAGCTCTGACTCAACATGGGCAGCACCAGTAGGGACAGCTCCCGTCACCATCCATAGATAAGCTGCCCTCAAGGTGCGGCAACCGGGGTGTGGTGGTTTCTGCTGCAGTTTGAGCAGGAAAGGAAGCAGGCACTTACCCATTACTTCAAGAGGTGAGCTTAGTAATAGTATGTACTTGCCAAGGGACTGTGTTCTCTGCACTCACCAGAAAAAACGTGGCAACACAGATTGACTTTCCAATGGAATATGCATGGGGCCAGGCCTTGGGCCCCAGGAGTGCCAGAGCTTGGCACTGGTATCAAAAGGCAGAGGAGACAAGACCTGTGTAAGCAGGTCAATGATCTGCTCAGCCTGGGGATGCAACTTATAGAGGAGGTGGAAAGGTTAAGCAGTATGAAGGTGACTGAGGAGTAAATTGGCTGGTGGAACCTCTCTCTCCCCCAAGTCTGAGGCAGAGTACCAGCCAACTGCACCTCAGAAAGCCAAGGATGCCCTACCCTCTCCCTAACAGGCAGTGGGAACCTAAGAGAGTGGAGGAAATGGAGTCAGGTCCCTGCTTGTGGTGGCTGGTGAATCTTCTCCTGGCCTTCCTCCCCTTCGCAGGGGCCCTCTATGGCTCCATCAGGGCAGTAACTGCAACAGGGTTTCTAAACCTTCCTTCTTAATGCAGCATCATCCTGGTATTGTATTGCAGGTACCTGAATCCCTTTGATATAACTTCCATTATTTTATAGCTTTCTGAAGTGTGTGAATATGTCCTTTCTTACGTGATCTGTCAATTACACTCTTATTGAAAGAAAATATGCTGATTACATTTACTCATCTTTTTCAATCTGTGTGCCATGTCAATGAAATATGTACCTTCCTTAATATATTAAGACTATACTTCCCAATAAATTAGGCCTTTCAAGAAATTAATTAGGCCTGTTTAATGTATTTTTTAAATTTTTTTTTCATGAAACATGTATTCTATTTTCATTCTAGTCTGAATATTTGTAGCCTTTTCTTATTGGTATTGTATATTTGGTTTCCTGTCTTCATTGTTATGAAGAAGCAACTGAAGAATGAGAGCTAATGGATAGAAAGATACTGGAGTGAGAAAACAAGTCTTAATTCTATATATGATGACAGGTGAAAAGAGACAGCCTTCAGATTTCGTCTGCGTCTTTGGAGTGTTCATTTCTTCCTGTCTTAGAAGCTACATATTTTGTTGTTCAGAACATAGACTCTTTAGTAAGTTTTTTCTAGTAAACTGACTTCTCTTTAGTTTGTCTTCTGAATACTGTAACACAGGACTAGTGAGGTTGCAGATTGGATACAGCAGATTCAA
>JAWWLZ010000082.1:54621088-54656701 GCA_035041345.1 Poliocrania exsul
CTTTGGCAAGGAAGGATAGGATCAGGAGTGATTTTTACATGCAAAATTGAGAGTTTTGCCAAGTATTCTAGATAATGACTAATAATCCTGTTTCACCATTATCTGGTGAAATGTTTTCATAATCACTACATTTCACATTAACTGTGCTTTACCTCAGAACAAGTGTTTAAGCATACTCTTCATAAATTCATAACCACTGTCATTATCTTGAAGTACACAGCTATTTTTGTGATGGATAGGTTTTTGAATTGCAGGACAAACCACGTCTGGCCTTGCTGAAGATTCAGTAGCTTGTTACTGATGATTACATTGATTTATAAGGTTCTGTTTATATATACTTTGCAGCAGTTGTGTCTACAATGAAAATACTACTGTTGAAAAATGGCAAATAACTCTTAAATAACGTAAAGTTGAATGTAAAAAGGAATTCTATAGCAAGTGCTTAATTTACAAGTTTTTAAACATATTTTTAGTTGCCTCTAATTCTTCAAACTAATATAAACAGCTACTATAAAAGTATAAAATATGCAACAATGTCAAAAGTCTCATTTGGATCATGAGAAGACAGGAACAAATAAATGAACAAATTAATAGATAAACCACTGGGGTTGAAATGGTATTTTTAAAGAGTTTTTCCTTTTTCAAAGAGTTTAAATTTTAAAACCAGTAAACTCTGTTAGACTGATTATCCATACAGTTCTGCAATTCACATTCTTAAGATCTGCTTATTGTGTATTTTACTAAGAACACTGCATGCTGATATGAACAATCCCATCTGTTAAAATTTGTCTGCTGGTAGTGTTACCTAAAATCAGAGAAATATTTTTTGAGTATAGAAAAGCAAAAAGCAGGCTTTAAATTGAGTCATCTTTGGTGCACAAAAATATATTGCACACACTGATAACATAGGACTTAACAGATTTATAATAACTTCTCATTATCATATTTGGACATTACCTCATCAGTTACATCCAGCCCCAAAACCATCCCTCCTGTCATGCCACCCTTGCCACACCTCCTGAATTGGAGTCAGTGGTCTAAAATGATCACCCCTTCCTCTTCACCTTTGTCTTCCTTGTCATCTGTGTCCTCCTTGGAAGGGCTTCAAGGACTTTGAGTAGTTTTGACTGGTTGTATCAAGTGATGTGACCCTGTTATATCTCATTTTGAGTACATTTCTGCAAGGTGTTTTTCACCTAATATCTTTGTCTACTGGAATTCTTGACAAGAAATGTTAAACAAAATTTTAGAAATCTTGCACAAAGGTACTTAGTGAGATAAAAGTGCTAACAAACTATATTATAATTTTACATAATATGGATTTTAAGGCATCAGTAGAGGATGCAATACTTAATTTCATGAAAAAAAAGTGAGAAACTAAAGGCTCAATAAACTTAAATATTGGTTTGATAATTTATTGAAATTAATGAAATGTACAATTCTTCCTTACATATAATTCTATTTTCATTCTAGTCTGATTATTTGTAGCCTTTTCTTATTGGTATTGTATATTTGGTTTCCTGTCTTCATTATTATGAAGAAGTAACATAAGAATGAAAGCTAATGGATAGAATGATACTGGAGTGAGAAAACAAGTCTTAATTCTATATATGATGACAGGTGAAAAGAGACAGCCTTCAGAGTTCGTCTGTGTCTTTGGAGTGTTCATTTCTTCCTGCCTTAGGAGCTACATATTTTGTTGTTCAGAACATAGACTCCTTAGTAAGTTTTTTCTAGTAAATTGACTTCTCTTTAGTTTGTCTTCTGAATACTGTAACACAGGACTAGTGAGGTTGCAGATTGGATACAGCAGATTCAAATACTTGACATAATTCTGAAGTAGTAATAATAATTAACTCCCAGCTAAGCCTGTTTTCTAAATAATTTCAATTTAGTTTAAAGTAATGCAAATAGATATAGAATATTTTCATGCTTCTATTTCAGCTCAAGGCAAGTCCTAAGGCTCCTGTGAATGTCTCCTTCTAGTTTTTGGAGCAAGATTGTGACAATTCTCTTTGTGATACTCAATAGCACTCATGTAACAACATGACTCATAGCAACATAACCTTTCCATTGCCTGGAGCTTGATGATGGTGCTGATACATTTGAGTATTTTTGGGTAGGAATTAAGGGAAAGGCTAACAAGGCCTTGATGGAAATCCTAGAATATCTTGGGGGAAGTTTGTTCCTATGGACCACCCAACTAGGATTAAGAGGCAAACATTCTATAAGCAGTTGGGAGAAGTCTCCTGACCACTGGCTGTTGTTCTTGTGATGGACTTCAACTTGTCAAACGCCCAAAGGAAATGAAATACAGGAGAGGAAAGTCTAGAAGGTTTCTGGACGGTGTGGAAGTATCACACAGCACAGAGAAAAGTCTAGGGAAGTTCCTGGAATGTGTGGAAGGAAGATAACCTCCTGAGACAGTGGGTGAGGGAGCTGACCAGGGTCATGCCCCACTGGACCTGCTATTTGCAAACAGAGAAGGACTGGTGTGTGTTGTGATGGTCAGAAGTCATCTCTGGCACAGGGATTATGAAATGATTACATAAGTAAGGAAGAGTGTCAGCAGAAATGCCACCTTGGACTTCAGGAGGCAGACTTTGGCCTGTTCATTCCCTTGGGAGGCAGTCCGGAAGGGAATACTGGACACACTTTAAGAAGGAAATATTAAAGGTACAGGAGCAGGCCATCCCCACGTGCCAAAAGATGACCTGACTGGTAAATAGACCAGCCCACCTGAATGGAAAACTTTGGCTGGAATTCAGGCTAAAAAGGCCTCTGGAAAAAGGAGCAGGCACTCAAAAAGGACTACAAGAATGTTTTTATGCAGGGAGAAAATTAGAAGAACCAAAGTTCAGCTAGAATTTAATTTGGCCAATGCTGTAAAGAAAATGAAAAGTGTTTTTATAAATGCATCATCAAGAAAAGGAAGGCCAAGGAGAATCTCCATTCTTTATTGGATGTAGGGGGAAACATAGCGACAAAGGATGAGAAAAAGGTTGACGTATTGACTCCTTCTTTGCCTTAGTTGTTAATAACAACACCAGTTGTGTTCAAAGTACCCAGTCCCCTGAGCTGGGAGACAGAGACAGGGAGCAGAATGGAGGCCCCATAATCCAGGAGGAAAGGAACATCGACCTGTTATGTCACTTGGACCTGCACAGGACCATGGTATCAGATGGGTCCACCCAGCAGTACTGAGGCAGCTTCCAGAAGATCTCACCCAGCCACTTTCATTTACCAGCACTCCTGGTCAACCAGGGCGGTCTCAGGTGATTGAAAGTTAACAAATGTGATGCCCATCTATAAGAAGAGTTGGAAGGATGATCCAGAGAAGTACAGGCCTATCAGCCTGATGGTGCCAGGAAAGGTGCCAGAGCAGATCATCTTGAATGCCATTACATGGCATGTACAGGACAATCAGGGTATCAGGCCCAGACAGCATTGGTTTATGAGAATGATGTCCCACTTGACCAACCTGATCTCCCTGTATGACAAAGTAACCAACTTAGTGGATGAGGGAAAGGCTGTAGGGAGTGGAAGAGAGATTAGAGGCAATCTCTGTCTGTTGTTAGTTGTTCCAGGGGCAAAAAGCAAAACCGAGGAAAAACCATTTGTCCATTAAAAAAAAAAAAAAAAAAAAAAGCTTAGACTATAAATCTGCTCAGTTCATGTCACCTGGTTAGACTCAGGTCTCATTCAGCTCCCAGGAAGCAGGACAGCCTGATCATGTATCTTTAAGATTTCTTTCTGAAAGCACATTCAGGCTTCCTGGGCTCCTTTACCCCTAAGGACTGCCTCCCGAGGGACTCTCTCAATGAGCCCTGCCAACTCATGGACCATAATCCTTTTCCCCCTCTAAGACAGGTGGACCCCATCTGTTGTCAGAAGGCCTGATACCATATAAACTGCCCCATGGTCAAGAAAAAGGAACATTCCACCTATGACACAAGCCTCTAAGCCATGAATTAACCAGGCTAATTTTCCTATTCCTTTCAGTATTTGCCACGGTACTGAAAGAATTGAGGAGAAGACAGCCTCTAGTGCACCTGACTCTTTTGGCCAAATGCCTCAGTGTCCTGAAGTCCCTTTTGATTGCTCTAGGATTTCTTCCTTTCAATTTCATTACTACCAACCTGGACAAATAATAGAGGGTGATTGTCAGAGAGCTTTACCAGATCAGGGAATTTCCCTGTAACATCCCTTACCTGGGCCCCAGGCAAGCAGCAGACTTCCCTGTCGGATGGGTCCAGTCAGCATGTTGTGCTCTCCGTTCCCCTCAGAAAGAAATTGCCTATGGCAATTACCCTTCTTTTTTACTTTGTAGAGCTAGTTATAATATGTGGGGTTGACTGACTCTCCCTAGGCAATCCCTCAGGATGGTCCTTTGTCTACGTCAAAATTTTCCTGGTCTCCAGTTTCCAGAGCCTTCAACCTACTCTATAGGGGTCTCTGTGAAGGGGAGGAAGGCCAGGAGAAGATTCACCAGCCATCCCAAGCAGGGACCTGACTCTATTTCCCCCCAGTCTCTTACCTCCCCACTGCCTGTTAGGGAGAGGGTAGGGCATCCTTGGCTTCCTGAGGTGCAGTTGGCTGCTACCCTGCCTCAGGCTTGGGAGAGAGCATACCATGCTCAGGATTAAGCTAAGAGCTTTCCACAGCATTTGAACAATGCAGAGTTACCCGCTCAAGACTGAACTGGTTCTAACATGTGTGGTCTATGATTTATAGTATGATGAAATACACAATACCTGTTTTGTACCCTGACTCCTTTCCACAAAGCAAAGTCAGTTATTTAAATTAACATCTGGCTATTGTGCTATGATTTCATACTTCCTCTGTCACAGGACAGCTAAACTTGCAAGAGCTTTTGTCTCTCCCTCTTTGCTTTTTTCTGTATTTTTTCCTGACCCTGAAACTTCAGCAGGAGTTTAACCACTAAAACCCTGACAGATTTGCAGCCAAATCTTGAATCTCCAAGGATCTATTTCTCAGAAAAATAAATGTTCGGGACAGCTTTCCTTACTCTAAACAACCCAAGCCATTTTTAGACTTTATTGGAAAGAGTTCTCATTCGGTCAATAGTCCTGCTGTTTCAGATGGAAAAGAGCTGAGGATTAGGTGCACCTGGATCTGACTCCACCTCTGTTAAAGAAGCCAGTCACCTGCCAGCCCATTTAACAAGCAATGAAAAGGCTGAGCAGCTAAATAAATTCATTGGATCAATTTGTTTGTCAGCAGTGAATAGGGGAGGAAGAAACAAGAGAAACCCTGTGCTTATTTTTGAATGTTAAAACATTTTTAAAGAATAAAAGGCTGAAGACAAGTTAAGTTCTGAGTTGCATTCAGCTGAAAAATGTTTAATTTGGTCATCAGCTCATATTCCTGTGGTCTAGAAGGGATTACTTATTCTAAGAATGAAAAGTATTTAAGTGATCTCTTACTTTACTCTTAAAAGTGGTGTGCTTGTTTACACTGCCTTATAGAGCCATACTAAAATGAGATGTCTTAAATTACCAAACACTTTTGCAATCTTATCACATATATAAACACACACTGTCAGACCCTCTGCTGATATGGAAATATATATGTGCTTAATAGTATTACCTTCTCTAGCACATCTATGTTTTCATGTAGGTAAATACATTTTTATAAGTAGCTTGAGGACTTTGGGGTTTTATAAGAACGGGTTTTGCAAAACTAAAAAGATTCATCTAGTCTTCCCCCCCCCCCCCTTCCCTTTTATGCTTAAAAATAACTGAGATGCTTTAGAAATTTCCCTAATCAGCCATAATTATTTTCTCTGTATTCTAATAACACCAATGTTATGGGTTCGGTCCCTGTGTAGGCCATTAACTTAAGACTTGGACTCGATAGTTCTTGTAGGTCCTTTCCAACTCAAAATGTTTTGGGAAACATTTTGTGAAATATTCTGCAAAACACTTTATTTTATTTTATTATTTGTTACTATTATACTTAATTTACATCAGTTAGTATTATATTTTCAGTATAATTCTGGTCCTAATGAATACAGCACTCAAGCCACTCTCCTCTTTAGGCTTTCTGACTGTAAGGTACTAAAAATCATAGGGATTTCTTTGTAAAGCATTTTAAAATACAAATCATCAGTAAGGTAGCAAGTTTACTGTCCTGCATAGTTTAAATCTGTGGTTGGAATAATTAATGAGCTCCCGTTAAAGCTTTAATATTTAATGGAGATCTATATAATTGCACATACAGAAACTGGGCATGTAGCACACTGTTAGGAAAAGATGGGCAGGGCAGGATGGGCATGCTGAGAAAGAAAACAATTGCAAGAATGGAGGGCAGATGGGAAACTCCTTTGTAGGGCAAAGGAGTGACAGGCAGCAGGGCCCCAAATGAGAGTGGTCAGAGTAAGCTGAACACTCCAGAGGATCTGTGTAGACACTGCTCAATTTGGAAGTTAGTGACTGTTTCTGTATTTAATGACTGAGACCAGAATGTCCCAAGACACAATGGACAGGGATAAGATTTGAAACCAATACAGAAGAAAAATACATCTGAAGAGTTTAAAACATTTTTGATGAAAGGAATGAGTATTTCAGGACAACCTGGCAACACAGGTTCTCAGACTTAGGGAATCCTAGTTCAACTTACCTAATGTGTACTCATCAGTTCTCAAGAAAATATGAAGTCATGCCTGGCAGACAAGTTTGGGATGGAGCTCTGCCTGGGTTTACTAGAGGTTTTGAGCAAGTGGAATGACTTCCAGGAATGATTTTGATGAATAAGAGGGAAACTTTATTAGAAGTTCAAGGTTAATATGTTAAGCAGGAAATAGCAGAAATTCTGAGGCATTTTGGCTGTTGTGTTTATGTCTTTCTGTTCTGGGTTTTTAAAGGGTCCTTTTTAAATTTTATATTTGGTCTGTGAAAAATTTAAATCTTAACACTTATTCTGCAAGAAGCTGCATACACCTTTTTATAGATTTTGAGCTTACAATCATATTTGGGGTTATATTTTATCAGCCAAAAAGAATATGTTAGCCTAATGTAATGCATAGACTCTGTTGTCTTATTAAACATCTTTCTTGTGTGTGTTTATAAATTCATATGTATCAAAACACCTGTTCCACACTGGACCAAAGTTATATTTAGCTTAGGAATCTATTCCTGATAGTAGCCAATGCTTAGAGACAGCACGTAGGCAACAAAGAACTTTGACAGTAGTGATCATAGAAACTAATCCCAACCCTATATCCTGGTAGTTAGCTGTTAGTTCCATTGCCTCTTTTCTATGCCTTTCTCAGGTTGGATACTGAAATATATTCATTTTTGACAGGAAAGAAGCGCTCAGGAGAGATACTATGTGCAAAAACTGGCAAAATTAAAATGAGATTTTCAGTGATTTTCTTTCAGTTCAAACTCAGGCATACACTGAAGAACAAACAATCCTTTATCGTTAATACTTTCTAAATCTTACTCCAAGTTACCCCAGAAAACCTAAAGTCTAAAGATAAGCATGAAGTGTTACTGAAGGTTTCTTCTAATCTGCAGACCACCAACATGAACTTGTTCATAAGAAAATACATTTACCATTTTGGTTTTAACCATCTTGCTAAATGGAAAGAGGGATTATGTACCTAAGAAAACCATTATGCTGATATTTTACTTGTCATAAACTGAAATTGCCTTTTTAAAAGGTTTATTTTTCCCCCCATTGTTCTCAGAGCTCTAAAACCAAAATAGAGTTTTGAGAGTAGTTTTTGTTTCTCAAAATTGCTGTTGTCATGATAGTATTAATGAAGGAGTAATGTCGGAGTCTAACATTTAATATTATTGGACTTGCATCTCTATGTTAAAAGCTTTCATTGACTTCTGATGTAAAATGTAATGATTTTATATCATTGGACAATTATTATCACTAAGCAAAATGTGTGATATCACACAGCATATAGGTGAACTATAATGAAATGACTCCTCATTTAAAGAAAAAAATGAAACAGTTCTCCATGTATCTTTCTCTTGAATTATTGTTTCTTGCATGGTAGGAAAAAACTCCCTGAGTTTATATTTGGGTTTACATTAAATCTACATATAACATTGTTTTTTAATCAACAAAAAAGCTAAGCTTCTAGATGTACACTTTGTTTTCTTCTTTCTCTGAAAAACATATAATCAATATACTGATCCTGTCAGAACACGAAATGGCAAAAGAGACTGAAGGGAAAGTGCATGTAGGGACAAAAAATGTCGAGCAGATCACATAGGCTACAAAGTTAATACCTACTTATGTGTTTAAAAACTATCAATTGCCAAGTTGAATGTAGCTTTTCATCACTTCTATTGATCTATTTCTGTTTTCACATTAAGTCACAGAAGCCCAGTAGTTACAATATTTCAGTTGTTTCCCTCTTGCTTCAACCTCCCAGTGATATTATGTTAGTAGGAAAAATACAGACAATTGTTCTGTTTCACAGCCAAAGAAAGCTATCTGGAATTCTGATCATACAATCTGATGGAGAGCAGAATATATTACATATGTTCCTGCTTGCTTAGTTTCTTAAAGAGAAAGGAATATGATGACAAAATCCACTGCTTTCTGTCAAAGTTTTTAAGACTGTAATATCTCTTTCCATTTTCTGTATATAAATTATAAACCTTCTCCATTTCAAATATTTTTATTGTAAAGAATTCTTGGTATTTTAAAAATATTTAATTGAACCTATGAAGAATTTATGGCAACTTGGAGATAATTGATTTCTTTGTATTTAGGAAATTATGTGTTCCTGTCTGAAGGCCTCCTTCATTTAAAGTGGAGATTTTTTGACAAAAACTTCTTTCTCATCCAAAAATTCTAATTTGTCAGTAGAAATGTTTTTCAAGCAAAGTTCATATATGTTAGTTTATTTAGTTACAACTGAGAATAACAAATAACTAGGCTGTAATTGGAAGATTTTATACAGCCCAACTCACTTTTCTAATCAGACCAAACTTTGAATTTTAGCTGAGGTTCATAAATACCAAATTATAGAATTAATTTTACATAGGCCATATTTCTGATTTATCCAGTGCTGAGATCTAATCCCTGAAATAAACAGAGTGGTTTTCTTCTTAAAATGTGATTTTTCTTATACTGATTTTTCTTTTGCTGGTTCAGTCCCATAACTATACTAAATGACATTGCAAAGACTGCTTCCCATGTGCCTTGCCTGGACTGAAAATTCCCTTTTTGTACCTTCTATAGGAGTTAATCAAAGAAAGAACAAATATGCTTACCCAACACTGTTAAACCTTGATCAAGGTGCGTACTGAACTGTTTAAATTAGTGGAAAATGTCCTAACATTGTCTAGGAATACCCAAACTCACAGCTCTGGCAGACATGAACTGACAAGCGTGCAAGAATCTAGTTCAGAGTTTTGGGATTCAACAGACTTGGAGAGTGTCTTCCTATGTCAGTACCATATTTTCTTGCTCCTTCAAGTCACTTAAAATGTATGAACTACAGGAGTCATAGAAAATTCCTGGGGCAGATTGCAAGTTTTTCACATGACATGACTATGCAAGTGATACAAGCTTACTTGCCTTCTAGGCTTTTTAGGTTCTATCTCCCCTTCTTCCCTTATGCTCTCACTATGCTGAATACACATAAGCATACATAAAATTACATTTTGATGAACAGGTTTCTTACAAAATGTCCTTCACAGATTTTTAAATTATTTTTAATAATCTCTGTTCTTCTGTTGTGGCACTGTTAAGTTAAAACACTTCAACCTTATCCCTCATCTTGTGTTTGTTTTTTGGGTTTTTTTGTTTGTTATTTTTTATGTGTATATTTATTTGTGTATATTTTGTGGGGGGGTTTTGTGTGTATGCTGCTGTGTATAATTTTGTGTATATTTGTGTATATTGTAGCTTGTCTATATTATTTTACCTAAATAGTTAATCAGATTTCCACTTGATTTTTGTATATTTTGTTCTTTTGTCTGATATGCTAATAAGAAAATTTAGTTCTATAAATATATAGGGACTAACCAGGGCTAGGCATAGCATACATTTCAGTAATACAAAACCCACACAGACTGAAAAATACTTTTTTCTCATAATCTTTGTTGTATTAATTTACCAAGATATTTTTTTCTGCTCTTCTTGGAGTATTTCTACATTATCTAAATCAACTTCTTCAAAGTAATCATCTTCTCTTTATCTTCCTTAGACTGCATAGCAGTGGTATGATGCAGCACTTGAAGCCAGGCCATTTTAAGCTGCTACTCTGTTGTTTTAAAGACCATGTAAATGGGTCAATGCAATTCAGATTTGAACTGGTTCTGCTGTAGAGTGTGTTTTGTTAGTAAGACAAGTTGCAATAGGACTTTTACGTGACACTGATCTTGCCATGCCATACTGAAGAATGTCCTGTAATTTAAATGTGAAAGCATTCAATAATGTGAATCTGAGAAGCAGAAAAGGTCTACCTTTAGTTTTCAAGACTGTGGAGTTCGTTCTTCTAGATGTAAAGAAAGGAGTCACATAAACACAGAGTTTTGATGCAGTGAGGGGTCAGTGCTACATGCTGAGTCCATGATTACCACCAACTGATCTACCCAAACAAGCAAATATGATATTACTGAACACTTATGTTTCATGTAAACCTCTACAAAACAAATAGACGTATTAAAAGAACAAACAATACCACTGTGTGGGTGGCAAACTAAAACAGAAGAGACCTAATGACAGAAAGTTTTAAGGGAAAGAGGTTTGAAGAGGAGAGAAACTCAAGCAATATTTCTGATTAGTTTCTGAGGTATTCTTTTTCTTGCTTCAAAATTTCTGTTCAAGATCTATTTTCAAGTGTGATGGTTGACCACTGCCCAGCCACCCCCTCAATCCTCCCTTTCAATGGGACTGGAGAAGAAAATAAGATGAAAAATCTTGTGGGTTGAGGTAGAAACAGGGATGTCATTTAACAATTACCATCATGGGCAAACCAAACTCAGTTTGGGAACTACTAATTTAATTTATTTCCTATTAAAATAGATCTGAATGGTGAAAAAGACAAAAACTAAAACACCTTCCTCTCACCCACACACCACCTTTTTCTTAGCCTCATCCCTCTTCCATTCCCAAATTCTGTACCTCTCCTTTGCCTCTGCCCTGAGCAGCAGAAGGGGATGGGGATAGGGAGGGGGAGGAAGAGGCTGGGGGGCAGTGCTGTGCTCAGTCTCTAATAATGCTTGAAGCCCCTCCTGAACCTCCCCTCAGGTCTGCCAGGGCCATTTCCCCCTTTTCTCCTCACACCTCCCTGCTGAGCAGCTGCTCTGCCCTTTCCCAGCTGGGCTTCCCTCCCAGCCATCTGGGGCTGTAGGGTCATGGGGCTGTGGGGCCATGGGGCTGTGGGGCTGAGGGTTTGAGAGGCAGTGATGCTGAGGGGCGGTGATGCTGAGGGCTGTGGGGCTGAGGGGCTGTGGGGCAGTGATGCTGAGGTGCTGTGGGGCTGAAGGGTGGTGATGCTGATGCACTGTGGGGCTGTGGGTCTGGGAACAGTGATGCTGAGGGACTGTGGGGCTGTGGGGCTGAGGGTCAGTGATGCTGAGGGGCTGAGGGGCTGTGGGGCAGTGATACTGAGGGTCAGTGATGCTGAGGGTCAGCGATGCTGAGGGGCTGAGGGACAGTGATGCTGAGAGGCTATGGGGCTGGGGACAGTGCTTTGCACTGCACAGGGGCTGTGGGAGCCCACCAGAACTAGTGTCCAGCTGGGGCCAGACTGAGCCTCTCTACATAGAGACTGCAGAGGCAGCAAATCCCTGCCAGAGGCTGGTACAACTGAAAATAGTAGATGAACTTAGAATAACAATAAGGACAGTTAAAAATACAACTGTTAAGTGTCACATACCTTTTTCTTTTGTTCTTTATTTATGAAGCTCCAATGAATATTAATTGAATTGAATCCTTAGCCAATCACTGGTAATGTACCAAAAGTTGAAGATCTGTGCTAAGAAAAAATAGCTGAATTAAAATATATGTTTAATTTCTGATGCTGGAGTTGCAATATTTCCCAACATACTTTGCCATCAGAAAATGCCCATTTGAAATATTTTTTCATAGGAAATGTTACAGAATACTTTTGACAGTATTTTATTTAGTATGAATTTGAAATCTTGTTGGGTGATAATGTTATTTTACTTTTACATTCCTGAAATAATTGTTTCTGATTTATGAGTTCTTTTGGTTTTGCCTTTAGACTAAAAAAACCCAACAAAACCAACCAACAAAAACATTAGAAGAGAAATTCTGAGTTTCACTAGTCCCTAGCTTTTGGTGTCAGTCTATGGGTAAATAAGGACATGCAGCTCCAAGTTCACAAAGGACATAGGCTGTCCTGATCTAATTGTAATCAATTGACACAGCTTAGAGATTAATCTTTCTTACCTCCTGCAAGGTTATTAATAGAAGAAAACTGGTTTAATAAATTTAGTAGGTACCAACACATAACCCTTTGTCATTCACCTTCATAATCTGTGTAAGATGAAGTACTGTGACTCTCTGAAATCGGTTTTTCTGAGTTAACGTCTGCATGCTGTGTGCAAACCGAGCAGATTGGCCTCACTGTAGCTTAACACCCATGTTTTATCAAGAGGAATTCCTCAGAGCCACCGCTTTGCTATATAGAGTCCCGCTCTACTCTGCACTGGTTTGGCCTCACCTTGAATATTATGTGTATTTTTAGTCACTGCAATATAAGAAATATATTAAGCTGTTAGAGAGTGTTCAAAGAAGGGCGATGAAGATGGGGAAGCCGTATGAAGAGCAGCTGAGGTCACTTGGTCTGTTCAGCTGGAGAAGAGGAGGCTGAGGGGAGACCTCATTGCAGTTAAAACTTCCTTGTGAGGGAAGGAGGGGCAGGCACTGATCTTTTCTCTGTGGGGGGACCAGGGACAGGACCCGAGGGAATGGCCTGAAGCTGTGTCAGGGTGGGTTTAGGTTGAATATTAGAAAAAGGTTCTTCTCCCAAAGGGTGATTGGGCACTGAACAGGCTTCCCAGGGCAGTGATCACAGCACCAAGGCTGACTGAGTTCAAGAAGCATTTGGACAATGTTCCTAGGTGTGTGGTGTGACTCCTGGGGGTGGTTTTGTGCAGGGATAAAGGTTGGACTTGATGATCCTTGTGGGTCCTTTCCAACTCAACATATTCTGTGATTCTGTGATACATGGATTGCTTGTATTCGCAACTACATACATTCTAGGTTAATCTTAGTTACCTCATGGTAGTAGAATATGATAATGCCAGTTTGCTTCCATGTGTTTTATTCACATTGTGTTCAGTTAGATACCTAATATTATGCACTGAATTAAATCTCCAGATAAATTAGATGTAGAAATGTAATTTATAACTGCTGATTCAATCATATAATTACTTTACATGAGCACTAATGAATCACACCATTCTAGTCTTATTTTTCATAGCACCATGTTATCCTGTGATGAAAATGAGATTTAAAGTCCTGATATAATTCTAGAATACTATAACATTAAATTTCTGATGTAAAAATGTATTTTGCCAAATAGATCTACAAAACTGTGGAGAAAAGCTTACAGATACACTTTTCAATGGAGATGATAATGGAATTAACTCCTAAGAATAATCAAATCTTACAGGAAATAATTTTCTCATCTTAAAATTTACATTTGCCAGCACTACTTGTAGTGGTGTTCAGATGCAGTACTTTTGTCTAGAATTCTGTTCATATATATATAGACGTAGACCTTGATCATTTTTCTCCTTTGAGAACTCTACTGCAAGGCATGTGGAAAACAGATGTCTAAATGTTAGATTCCCATGTAAAGCAAATCAATGCATTCCAGTGTAATACTATCAACCACATACTGAAATTGGCAAGGAAAAAAACTATACTAAAGGATCTTCCAAGATAGGCTAGTTCTGTGACATAATGATCTGTTTCTGTGTATGGTATCATGTTGACCTCCTGGGATATTTTGATAGCATCAGACAAACTGGAAAATTCATCACACTTTTTTCAAATAACCATGATAAAACTGGTGTCATAAGACTTCAAAGAAACCACAGTTTGCTATTATATGAGAGTAATTTTTAGAAGTTGGAGTGCACATCAGCTCCCAGCTACTTCATTTTAGGAACTTTATTTTTTTGCATCTAGTTTTGACTATTGATTTTTCATAGTACTTCTGTTAATCAGCTTACCCTTTACCAATTCCACTGTATATCTGCACAACTAAGATAAGTAAACCTAATTCTTATCTGGAAAATTTCTTGCTGGACATTCTTTGGAGGATAAAGTTTTGCAGATAGTATGTACTACAATAAGAAATAAGAACAACAGGCATGGTGCAAAGAAAAGAAGGGAATGTGAACCAAAGATCTAAGAGGAATGCCAGAACTTTCAACAGCTGCTATACAACAAAGGTCCATTGCAGCATTGTGGTCTGTATATATTAAAGACATGGCCACAATGCCATGAAATTAATCCTGTAACTCAATCTGCAGTTAATCCATATAACTCATTTGCATTCACTGGTTAGTTTATTTATATTTAAATTTAGTAAATTAAAGTTAGTGGACTGTTTTCTGACATGGAGGCCTCTGTCTATATTGTAAGAGCTCCTAGCTTCCAAAACAGGCAGGCTATATGCAAACTATCCATTGGGAATACTTCTTCACTGCCACATGATTGTTTGGGACAATGCTAGTTGGCACACAATCATACAAGGGATTGCTCTTATAATCAATATAACCTGGAAGATATTAATTCATCATTAACAGCCTGTCTAGATGACTTTTTTGTAGATATTTAGTAAGTTTGAGTGATGTTTGAATTAGTAGACTGCAGAAGTTTATGTAATAGGAAATGCATAATTTACATTAAACAAAGCGAAGGACTGTTGTCTTCAAAGGGATCAAAGTTCATAGATACCGTTTTTTAAGTGCAGTTCATCACCTGCTCAGCTTAGCTATAGTTTAATGATGGAAATGTCTAATTTGTAACAAGTTGAGTCATCTACGTACCCTGATTTCAGCTTTGAGTAAATTGAGAACCACTAAATTGGTCACTGGTGGTGCAAATTTCTCAACATAAAAAGACATCAATATTTGTGTTTAGACAACTCTATACTGTACTTTTTCTTAGAAAGTTGGGACCTTGAAAGTCCCAGGGGAATACCCTAGCAGGTAGGTCACACAGTCATTTTAATTCCTTTTATAAATTAGGAAATACACAATTATTTTCTACAAAACTGAATTTCTTCAATAACAGGATATTTTATAGAAGCCCTATAGTTCTCACATGTTTGTAACCAATGAACATCAAAGAAGACAGAAGAAGGATTTTTAGATCATATGTATCACATTTCATTTGGATATGTGAATCACTCTGACATTAGGTGTAAAATGAGACGAGGCTGAAGAGCACCAGTTTCTCTCTTCAGGTTTGTTTTCTTGAGCTAGGGTAGATATAATTTTAATACATGTTTAATATTGTGTATTCTGAAGGTATGAAGGTGGAGTGGGTGACAGAGGTTGCTGGCTAATTCAGCTCTAGACTTTGCACACAGTGTACTGGACTTTGTGAATTCCATTCCCTGACTCCCAGCTGATCTTCCACATTTATTAAAGAATCTAGACACCTGACTTTGGGCTTTATTTTCCAGTTTAGGAGATCAGTTGCAAGTTATGTGTCCCAGTACTCTACCTAATCTCTTTTACTGATTTAATCTTAGATCTATAAAAATTATGTTTTCAAACTATTGTGTGACTTAGTGTAAATGATCCGTATTTTCACACTACCTTCCTCATATTTACATGCTATTGTAATCACCCTGAACCTTATTCATAGATGTGTTTAGCAGTTTCTAATGCTGAAGAGGTTTCATGCTGAACTACACCAGAAATTAATGTGAGTATACTGTAACTGAAGCTGGAGACTTATTTAAAAATACCCCTTAATATTAATTTTGCAAGACGACAACACCATCATTGTATTGATACAACATTTTATATCTGTAGAAGATCCATTTTTGTGAAATTGCAAACTTCTTTCAGGTATTAGAATATCTGACTTTATTAATAAAAAATATAAGGAAAGCAGATGGTAGAATTATTTTAAGAAGAACATACCCTCAGCACTTAGATAATGACCACCTAAGATTTGTGTGCTTACAGAAAAGTTAAATGAAAGCAGAAAATCATAGACACTGATGATATAATTTTATATATTTCATCCTTTTTTTTTCCCCAGGAAATGACAATTTTCAGTCTCCTTACTTGGCCTTGTAATTATTGCACATACAGGGTCACAAAAATGTATTACAAATGCAGTAAACAAGATAAAAATAGTTGACTTGTGTGTTCATTCTGAGTAAGTAATAATAATAGCATATGAATTTAACACAAGCTTTAATTTAAAATGGTTTGAATACCACTATGGTAAATGTGTGTCAGAGTATGTTGAGCTCTGTTGGGAATGCATGTACACAAATTCTATCTGCATATGGACTTTGTTGGACTTAGGGATAAGGATTTTTTTTTCTTAGAAGGTTTTGGAAACAGGCATCATTTAGCATGACAGCAGTTTTATTAATCCTCTGGCATCTAATTCAAAATACATAGAACTAACACAGTGTTCTGTAGGAAATTGTGGACTCTGAAGTGTTTATTTATTGATTTAAATGCATATTTAGCTGATCACTTTTCTTTTCCCATGGTTATGATAATTATCCATTGTATATCTGCCTACTCCAGTGTAATATTTGATTATCAGTTTTCAAAGACCACAGCAGATACTATTTTTGTTTTGTCTGTAGGCTGCTTGGTGACTCTGGAGGTCACTGCAACTTAGTAAAGGTTTTTCTCAGCCACCACCTGCTAGATCAAGTGGTAGATCTGTACAGGGATTAAAGATCCACAAATGTTTTCTCAATGTTTTTGGAGCTCCTCTCATAAACTGACTAGTGCAGAGAATAGACAATTCTGGTTTGTCCTAAACATCATGAAATACTTTGCTTATGCATCCATTGCAGATGCTCTTTTAGAAAAGAATACTTGAATGATACTCCATCATTGATGCTCTCTGACCTTTCTTGAGTATGGATAAATGGTAGCTAATATTAATCTGTTCTAAATGTGTCATAAACAATAGTAAGATTTCAACAGTGAAATTCAAACAGTGCCCATAATGATTTCTGAGAATCTGAAACAAATTGCAAGAAGGAATGCTGGTAAAAGTAATGAAAATAGTTGTGGGATTTTTTCCTACAGTTTTAATAATGTTTGAATATAATCCGTCATCACAGTATTACCAACCTAATATAGCCTGTAGACTGTCATTTAAGGTTATCTTCTAATATAAAGTTAATCTAACTATGTCTGTGTGTCTTTACAATGTGGAGACACTAGGACACCACAGAAGTGTAACAAAATAAAACTATAATGAAATAAATGATAAGGTTTCAACACCAAGATTAAATATTTGACCAGGCAGGGAATTTAGTTGCTAAAACAAACGTTTGTAAAAGAAGTAACTGAGCAACACCCAGCACACAATCATCTCTCTTTTAAGAGAGGACATGACTGCAATAAGATATTTTGTTAATTCTTCTGCCATGTTTCTTGCCTCATTGAAATTAACTGTTTGCCAGTATGTGCACTAACACTAAATCTATATGAAGATCTCTACCACAAAGCACAATCAGTCTGATTTTCATTGTGGGCACACTACTGTTTAAGAGCATGGTCTTACAATGACATAGATTAACACTGAAGAGCCTAGATGGTTATACTAGATTTAAATGGACCCATTAATATATTGGAAAAGACTACCCTAGCTGTGCCATGTTTGTTAATGGTTTTCATTTGAGAAACATGTCAACATCCCACAACATCATAATAAGTCAGCTAAGCTGCTTGCTTAAGTTGTCTCAGATAGCCTTACATTTACAACACAGTTCTGTGTAGCTGTATCTCCTCATTGTTACTTGGAGGGCTATGGTTACTGAGTTTTCATTTAACCTGTTTTCACTAGGGAGAACTCACACTAGTAATTTTTTTGGTTTTAATAATTATATTGTTTTCTACTTTCTTCTTCATACCTTGAAACTTTACACACAGTAATATTCCATTAATATTCAGCATATTTTTCTTTAGGTGTGTTGACCTAGGTCTAACCTGTGGACCAGATTTGATATACTGTTTTCAGTAATGTGGTTACAGTTGGCCTTGTCTGTACTCTGATCTGTGACTCACAGCTCTGAAAGTGTTGGCTCATAGTGGTTATGCTTGATCTCAACCTAAGACTGTGAAGTAAATGTAAGACAGACTTTGACAGGGAGGAGCAATTGTTTTTGCAAGTAAAGCTTGTGCCCTGAGGCTTCTAAAAGACTGTTACTGCTATGTACTCTGGAGTACTGTGAGGTTGTGTACTTTGTCACACATGCTTATTGTAAATAAAGCAAGTTAATAACACTGATTTAATAGAATTTCAGACCTTATGTGATTTTGCTGGTTGTTTCTGACATTTTATCAGTTTGTTCCAAATATGGAGAAATCTGCTTGCATAATTTATAATATTTAATGTTGTCAAATATGCATTATTTAAATACTGACATGTAATTTTGAGTATATATTTAGTTGGACTGATGGAAAAAATCGATTAAAGGTGGTTTTCCATTAGGAAAACATGTTTCCTCCAACTGTCTCTCTCACTCACCCATTTCCCCCTCCTCTTCCCTGCTGTGGCAGGCTGGAGAGGAGAATTGAAAGGTACAAAAGACAAAGATCATGGGTTGAGATCGGAACAATTTACTGGGAACAGCAATGAGATAAGAAAACAAACAGTATTAGCAGCCATACTAATGAGGGTACAAGAAAAGAAGTGATTCACACGGAAAAAACTCCCTGATGATAGACAATACCAGATAACTCCTTCCACCACGCTTATCTGACTGGAAGGAACCCCTTCTTGCCATAAGAGACTCCCTTCCCTCAGCCCCAGCAATGACGTGAGGTGGTATGGAATAACCTCCAGGTCCTAGCCATGCCCCTCCCTGCTACTACAAAAAGTACATTCTGTCCTGGCCAGAGCCAGGACTTTATCCACCCCCTTTTTCTATACCATCTATGTAATGAATCAGAGCTTAAGCCAGTCCAGCAGTTCACCTATCTGGGAAGTATCATTTCCTCAGACAGTAAGATCAACAAAGAGATAGACAACAGGCTAGCAAAGGCATACAGAGCCTTCAGAAAACTCCATAAAAGAACCTGGTCCAATAAACACCTGAAGAAAAGCACAAAGACCATTGTTTACAGAGCCATTGTACTATCTACTCTTTTATATGGGTCTGAATCATGGGTCATCTATCACCACCACTTGCGGCTTCTCGAATGCTTCCATCAGTGCTGCCTCTGTTCAATCCTAAACATCCACTGATCTGATTATGTGACCAATGTGTCTGTTCTTGAACAGGCAGGGGTCACCAGTATCGAAGCCATGCTGATGAGAATGCAGCTGTGCTGGACAGGGCATATCTCCAGGATGGAGGATAACCACCTCCCGAAGATTGTGCTCTATGGTGAACTCACCACCGGCTGCTGCAAGAGAGGAGCCCTGAAGAAGAGATACAAGGACTCCCTGAAACAATACCTCAGCCTTGGCCATATTGGGGGCCACCAATGGTCCACTCTGGCCTCCAATTGGGATTCATGGAGACACACCATTCACAATGCTGCTGCTTCCTTTGAGAGCGCATGGAGAGTCAGTCTTGAGGAAAAAAGGCAATGCAGAAAGAACCGTTCCTCACCAATATTGCCAATGGAGACGTTCCACTGTGCCTTTTGTGACCGGACCTGCCTATCCCATATTGGCCTTTTTAGCCACCAGCACGCTTGCAGCAAGTGTGGGTAGTGCCCTTCCCAAATTTTCATTTGTGAAGCCTAGCCATGATGATGTCGTGTCCAGATCCTACACCTTCCATACACATATATGTGTATGTATATGTATATGTATATCTATATGTATATCTATATCTATATCTATATCTATATCTATATCTAATCTATATCTATATCTATATCTATATCTATCTATATCTATATCATCTATATCTATATCTATACCTATATATAAACAAGCACAGGTATAATTTCCATCGTCAGCCCCCATCCCTCCCAGATGTCTGTTGAGTTTATTTTAGTCCATGGCTGTAGGTTTTATCAATCCTGGATGTCTTCCAGGGCAGGAGTGCTGGTTTGCTGTTGACTGGTTGCAAGCTGCATTGGGAGTTCATGAGTGCTGTATCTGGAGCAGTCCATGCTCATTGTCCTCGGTAGTTATGGCATACAGGGGAAGTGTCATTCAGCAACCAGTTATACAATTCAACATTACAGACTGTTCTCACCCCAAAATCAAATCCTCTTGAGGTGTGCATCAAGTTTCCTTGTCCCACTGCACCACCCACCAAATGCAACCAGATCCTTGAGAAAAACAATCCCATGGATGGGTTTGCCTTTGCTTGAGGCAGGATTAATCCAAACTGTCTTCCCTTACATGTTTCTCATATGCACCAAGGGGACTTTATCCCCTTCTACCTTATGTGGAGGCTTTGATCCAACAGGGACAGCTAGGTTGGTAGAGCCTCTAGTGCTGACTAAGAAGGTGGCCTTCACTAAATGTGGATCTCAATATTTGCTCACATTGGCAGTCCAGTTCCACCTGAGACACTTTAATCTTGGCAGATTGATCCACCTGTCCATTGCTGTGATGTCCTTCAGTAGGTATGTTCTTGGGTTCCTGTGCATCTACATGACATACATATACAGCCAACCTTTCTACCTGTACAGCAGTGTCTTGTCACAGTTCAGTAGCCATTTGGTCCTTTTCCATCAGTCCAACCATCCTCACAGGGCATTTGCTACCACCCATGAGTCAGTGTACAGGTAAAGCACTGGTCATTTCTCTCGTTTAATGATATCTAAAGTCAGCTGGATGGCTTTCAGCTCTACAACCTGACATGATCCACCTTGTCCCTCAGTAGCTCCTGTGATTCGTTGTGTGGTTCTCCAAACACATACTTTTGATGTGGCCCTTCAGTACAGTAGGAGCTACCAGTGAAGAGGGCGTATCACTTTTCATTTTCTAGTAGCTAATTATACGGTGGGGCCTCCTCAGCAAGTGTCACATTTTCCTCCTCCTCCTCTGGTGATGGTCTGAAATGTTATGCACATACCCTTGGGATACAAAGGGATGAGTTGCACAAACAAGTTTATATAGCTACTTCTTAGAAGCACAAATACATACTAGCATTAAAATATTTTCCACAGTCTTCCTGTCACATAGGAATCAAAGTCTCATTTCCTGAAGAGAGTTAACACTTAAAAATCTCTGAATTATGAGATTTTGTTTCCTTCAAGTGAAATCTTCAAACATACTTTACACTTGCAATGCATAAATTTATGATGACAGCTTTCTGAAACACAAAACTAGTTTCTCTGGAAAGCAAGAATCTCTTTTCACCCTTTTCTCACTCCAGAATCCAAGTGGATATTTTTTAAATTTCAAAACCTTGTGGGTCAGGAAAGTGGTTCCTAGATCTTCTAGTGACATGTCTGAATTTCACTAAACCACTGATCAACACTGAGGTGTGCATAATCTGGATATGGAAGACATAGGTATAAAGAATTAGAGAAATAATTTTGGGGTATGTACTCTTCTAAGAAATCATGAATCATTGCTCTAAATAAATTTTGAAGAGAAAAATAGGACTATGGTCA
The DNA here is from genome assembly GCA_035041345.1 of Poliocrania exsul. Taxonomy (NCBI): domain Eukaryota; kingdom Metazoa; phylum Chordata; class Aves; order Passeriformes; family Thamnophilidae; genus Poliocrania; species Poliocrania exsul. The sequence goes on from JAWWLZ010000082.1 coordinate 54,642,871, forward strand.
CATGAAGTGTCTAGGTGGCAAAGACAAACTAAGTGCAGCTGGGAAAATCATGAATTTGTCTCCAAGATTTACTGTATTTTGGTCTATTAAGGAAAGCTGTCATCTGTAATAATGGGTGTGTCTTCCATTTATCCTCTCCTTAAAACCAGATATTCCCAGATATGTTTCTAGTTTACATTTGTCTGCTTTTCCTTCCTGACTTCCCAGTACGATCTCACTGTGGGTGGTCTCATCAACTCAAAGATATCGTTAATGGAGAAAGGAAAAACATACTATAGCCATAAAAATTACCCTGGTTTGTGGATATTTATTTTAGTTTTTATGTTAAATTATTAGCTGTCTTGAGTGGTTCCTGGGCAAGACCACAAAAATGTGTTTGTTGACCATTTTGTTGACCAAAAATAAGTATGTAAAATTTTATGTGCTTTATTCTGAAATTTGCAGTATAATATTATCACTGTGATTTTTTTGCTGTATCTGGAGAGAGGTTTCAGTTGCAGTGTTTAAAGCAGATATATGTTTAAAGATTATTTAGTTATTTTCCCTTACTTTTGGAAAGGAATATATGGGAATGGGTTAACTGATTTTAAATGAAAGGTTGCAGTGAACATCTCCAAAGAAATATGTCTGTTTATTCACTGTGGGAGTCAGATGTCTATTATGGAAATTAGCAGTCATATACTGCATATTTACACCATCTAAGAACATGTCTTTCTGCTTTCTCTAGACTACAAATAATGCCAAAATAGCCAAATTAAGCTACTCAATTTACAGAATATAGTCTCATCATGATCTTAAATCCTGCTTCCATTGTGTTAAATACTTAATTTCCATTACTTTGGTACTTTTTAAAGCCTGCCAAACTCTACTAAATAAATATTTCCTAAGATTCTCAAATGCAGTTTCTTTTGCCACTAAAACTGAAAAGTAAATATCCTCTTATCTCATAATTTTTTACTAGGAGATTCCTGTTTATAGGGACAATGCTTGACTTTTCTTATTAATGGATAATTTATTTTCATTGCAGAATTAATTTTTAATTCTGTTTCCAGACATTCTCAAATATCAGTCAGTATTTCAGGTTTTTCTATTCTTTCATTTTGAAAAAAATAATCTTGCAACACCATCTGGGTTTTTTCCATGTGAAAGCTGTATACGTGCCTAAATTGAAGGGGATTTTCACTAAGAAATAATATTTTTCTAATTATATTCATCATGTACCTAATTTTAATCAAGGTCATATGTGACTACTGCAAGGAGCTTTCAGACTATTTGCACAAGAAAATACTAGACATTCTCTCAAGCACTATAAAAGGAAAGAAAGAGATGTAGAATTTGAGTCTGAACTTTGGTGAATGATGCAAGTTCAGGTTGTGAAGGGACTGGGGGACATCTGAGCTAGCAGATATGCTAAACTGCCCAGATCTATTTGGTTGAAAAGCAAAATACTTGGAAGTGTTATTAGCAAAGGTGGAAATGTTTAATTTTTGGAAGATTATTTTAAGATCAATAAGACAAACTACCCACAGGATATTACAAGTTGTGCCTTTAAGAAACCTAGAACATGTTAAAAACCAATTTCTGATCTTGCTTACTGTGTAAGGTTATCCAGAAGCCAATGTTCTTCCTACAGCAACTCTCATGTCTTTTCACTTGGTTTCAGACTTATTTGTAGAGTGGGAGGCAGCAGCCTTTGAGCTGATGGACAGCAAGCTGCTGAGAGAGTTCAGATCAGGATATTAATACTGTTACATCCATCTGTAAACACTCTGCAGCCTTTGACTTTATTGACTATGATGCTGTTAAGACTTCAAAGAAAAGCTAATAGCCTAATATTTGTATAGCTAAATAAAATTGTTTACATTAAATAAACTCGCTTTTGAAGGTATTTTGAAAATAAATAGTTACTTTTAAAAAGTTACCCTCAAGCTATGGTTGTACTTTTTGTATCAACAGAATTACCAGAACAAACAAATATTTATTTCAGAAATATCCTATTGGCCTTAGAACAGAAAGCAGTGTGCAGTTCTCCTTGAAATATGTATCTAGATGACAGAGATATCCAATTGCTTTTATGACATGAACATAGCGTTGTAGAAATGTGACTACAGAGGTAAGTCTTGTTTCAAATGAGAAGAGACACAGGCCAAAATTTCCACAAACATTAAATTAAACAAAATTCTTTTCTGAGAGCCAAAACCTTTCACATTTGTAATTTTTCTCAGTGCCATTGCACCTTATTGACATATGAAGCTGGTAGAGAAAATGTGTCAAGAAAGCAAAAATGTATGTTTTACTTGTATGTTATCCAAGAATTTATTTTTCTACTACTTTGTTCCAGTTTTTGTAGAAAGCCAGTTGGGACAAATTCTGACTATGGTGTTGAACTACTACTGTGATCTTTTTAAGGTTTATCTACCATAAATTTTGTTTCAAGACTGTTAAAAAAGTGTGTAAGTTTAAGCATGTATGTTTTCATAAAAAGTACTCATTCTAATGGTTTTGATGATTTTCATAATTTTCAGAGTGTTTGTAGAATCATAGAATCATTCATATTTGAGAAGATATAAAAGATACCATCTCGTCTAACCATTAACCTAACATTGTTAATTCCATCACTAAACTATTACCCCAAATGCCACATATATATGTCTTGTAAACACCTCCAGGGATGGTGACTCAACCAGTTTCCTGGGCAGCCTGTTCCAGTGTTTGATAAGCCTTTTTGTGAAGAGATTTTTACTAATACCCAGTCTAAACCTCCCCTGGTGCAATATGAGGCCATTTCTTCTCATTCAGTTTCTTGTTGGGAGAAGAGACTCACTCCGTCTTCTTTTCATGAGTTGTAGAAAGTGATAAGGTCCCTCTGAGGCTCCATTTCTCCAGGCTTAACACCCTTAGCTGCTCCTGACCAGATTTGTGTTCCAGACCCATCACCAACTTTGTTGGCTTCTTTGGACATGCTTCAGTGCACCAAAATGTGTTTCATGCAGTGAGGGGCCCAAAACTGAACACAAGATTCAAGGTGCAGCCTCACCCACCAGGGTTGAGTAAAGAGGGACAATCATTTCCCTGGTCCTTCTGGCCACATTATTTCTGATACAGGCCAGGATGCCATTGGCCTTCTTGGCCATTGGGTCACACACTGGCTCATGTTCATCTGGCTGCTGATCAACACCCCCAGGTCCTTTTCTGCCAGGCAGCTTTCCAGCCACACTGTCCCAAGCCTATAAGGCAGCAAGGGGCTGTTGTGACACAAGGGCAGGACCCCTCACATGGCCTTGTTGACCCTCGTACAGCCAGCCTTGGCCCATGGATCCAGCCTGTCCAGATGCCTCTGCAAAGTGTTCTTAATTTCCAGCAGGACTCCTGCCCAGCTAGATGTTGTCTGCAAACTGACTGAGGCTGCCATTAATCCTATCATCCAGATGGTCAGTAAAGCTATTCAACAGGCCTGGCCCCAGTACTGAGTCCTGGTGAACACCATTTGTGATTGCCTGACAGCTGGATTTAACTCCACTCACCACCACCACTCTCTGGGCATGACCATCCATCCAGTTTTTTCCCCAGGGAACAAGGTACCTATCAAAGCAGCCCATTTCTCCAGGAGAATGCTGTGGGAGACCATATCAAATGCTTTACTAAAGCATTTGTCCAGATAGACAACATCCGCAGTCTCTCTCTCATCCATAAGTGGGTCATAGGAGAAGATCAGCTTGCTCAAGCAGGACCTGTTGTCTAGGCCTGACCCCCTGGTTGTCCTGTACATGCTGTGTAATGGCGCTCAAGACGATTTACTCCAAAACCTTCTCTGGCACCAAGGTCAGGCTGACCAGCCTGTAGTTCCCTGGATCGTCTTTCTGACTCTTCTTGTAGATGGGCATCGCATTGATAAACTCCCAGTCAATGGGTACCTCCCCACTTTGTCAGTACTGCTGGTAAATTATTGAAAGTGTTTGGTGCATTCTTACAGCTTCCTCAGTGTCCTTGAGTGGATCCCATCTCACCCCACAGACTTGTGTATGTCTAAGTGACATAACAGGTAGCTCACCATTTCCCCTTGGATTATGGGGATTTTATTCTACTCATCATCTTGTCTCCAAGTTCAGTATATTATACATAAATATGTAGATGTAGGCCTATAGTCAAGGAGAGGGCATTGTTAATGCAAGAGTGCTGAAGATTATTTTAATATTTTATTATTTTAAACTGAAAAAAATTACCCATTGTTATGTAACAATATTATGCTACATGGGGAGAAAGGAAAACCACAGATCTTTAACTTTGTTCAATATTCAAGATTGAACCGTTTAAAATATTTATTTCAAGTACTAGGGTTCTTTAAGACTCTGAAACTAGACAGTTGATTAGAGCACAGTGCTAATAACACCAAGGTTGTGTGTTTGATTCCCATAGGGGCCATTCACTTGGACACAATAATTCTGTGAGTTCCTTCGAACTAAGAATATTCTGTGATTCTGTGAATAAAGTTTATTAGGGTCCAGACCTCTTTACAAATTTTGCAATAAAACCAACTAACTAATGGGTACATCTGACAATGAATGTTCAAGGAATTTATCTCTAGATGTTGTAACCTTCTGTACATAAAATTTAATTTTTATTTTTCTCTTTTTTTGTGTGTGTTATATTACTGAACAACATAAGTAATTTTAAATATCTTATTTGATTTATGCACTGTTCTAATTCTGGACAGGAAGTGTTAACGTTTGCAGTAGCCAGAAGAAGCACAGCTAGGACTCAGAGGTTGTTCTATACTACCTCACATCATTGCAAGGGACAAGCTGGGGAGAAAGGATCCCTTTTGGTCAAATGTGGCAGAGGCAGCAGTGAGGTAATGCCAGTTCTGAGCAATCCCATGTGAATTGCTGGGCTCTCCTGCACACTTTTTTATTGTTATTGTAGTTGTCAATGTTTGTTTTTCTTATCTCATTGCTGTTTCTAGTAAATAATTTTTTTTTTATTTCAACCCCTGATCTTTATCTTTTGTGCATTTAAATTCTTCCCTCCAGTTCATTGCAGGGGGAGGGAGAGGGGGAGTGGGAAGTGAGCCAGTAGTGTTGGGTTTTGAGTCTCAGCGGGAGCACTAAATTGGGGAATACCATTCCTAAACCATGTCATACACTTTTGTGGAATAAATGATAACCAATTGTACAATAATTTTGTAATGTCAGTTGCTGTATATCCTAGTATGTTTTAGAAAAAATAGAAAAATATTGCCATCTTTATTTGTGAAATATGATAGTTGAAACACAAACAGAACAAGAAACTCCACTGTCCAAGTTAGAACTACCTATGATGTATTATTGAGAAATAAATAAATAGTATCAAAGAGTTCTTTAGCAATTAATTCTTCCAGTCTCTGGACTACTCTTACAATGTTCAGACTTTCCATCCAGTCATTTTATCACAAAAGTAACTATCTTCAGTGTTCTAAGCCTTCTATATATACATTTTTGTTGGTTTTGTTTTTAGCACAGCTGACTTGTGAAGATATATGCTAAACTTGGGCAATCTAATGTAAACTATGGAAAATAGTTCTTCGTGTCTGTTGTAGGATTCTGTTTGGATAATCCTGTGGCATCTACATAAACACATAAAATGACCACCATTGTTTGCAGAATTTATCTTGAGAATGGTTTATTATGTCATTTTCAAAAAAGGAAACTGCCTGTTATAATTCATCACTAGGCATCAGAATACAAAAGAGAATTAGGAATATCTCCACTCTGGATACATAATTTCAGCTTTCTTGAATAATCTGATGAGTTCAGAAAGGGATAGTTGACCTTCTACTAATGAAAGTTCCCTTGTAAATACTCTAAATTGAGCACCAGAATATTAAGGAAATGCATGCTTCTAATCAACTTTAAAAATCCTGATCCAAATAATTTGTTTGAAGATACTGGGTCTGGGTTTGTTTTTTTTTTGTCATAACACTGATCTCATAATAAAAGAAAAAATTAGTAAGATATGTAGACCAAACAAGTAGACAATTAGAAAGACAATATAGAATCTTTAACAGAATGCATAAAATAAAGTTTTTAAAAGTTTGATACCCCAGTAAACTGGACCCACACGCACAGTTGAACCAAAAGAATTTTCAAAGCTAGGTTCAGGCTGGTAAGAAGTTGCTGTGTTAATGGGAAGAAAGGAAATTAATGCTAAAAATTTTATGAGGAATTTTGTATGAAACTCTGATGAATTTCTGGAGTTAAGAAAGAATAATGTGTTAAGTAGTAGACAGCAAGTTGACAACAGGCAAGCTATTCATGCTTGAGGGTAGAATTCTGAGGATAACACAGAGAAGAATATAACAAAAACAAATATGATACTACCTTCATTATAAGGTTAACATAAAGTGATGTTAAAATTTATAGAAATGAAGATTTCAATTTTTAGTGTTTATAGAGCATATATACTGTAGTGTACTGCACTATAGTGTAGTTTGGCTATCAAGTGAACAGTTAGATGTAAACAAATTTGGACATAGCTGCACTCTTACATAATATATATAGCCTTCCTACTTACCCACAAAGCAGAACTGTACCCCCTGAACAGATTTTAGTGCTGTTGGAAGGCTTGCCCTAATATGCCTATCTAGTCTGAATTGTGCTTCTGAGTTACAATAAAAGATGCCACTCTTGGTTGTAACTTAGACCATAACATACTGATGCCTGCACACACTGAGCAGGGCGGCAAATATCTGGTTCTAAACTTGAGCCACAATCTTCATTGCCTTTTAGTGACACGATAGAGGACTTTGGGTTTTTTGCTTTATTCTGTAGTGTAAGGGAAAACACCATTAACTTCAGATTGATTCAACAATAATTTTTTTTGTGATGTCCAACTCTCAAGTGCTGTATAAATATTAAGTAAGTTTAATTACAGTGAGAGACTTCCCTGCATTTCTACAATTCTTTTTCATTTGCACACATTTTATCTTTTAATTAACTTTGTTACTGCTTCAGAAATATGGCAGAGTAAGTAGCAAGCAAACATGTTCAAAGAACTCATACTGGATTCTAAATGGTTTTGCAGTTTGGCTGTGCTTGGGGTTTTTTTCCATTAAACCCAGATGGTCTGAAGAAGATCTTTAGAACCAACTCTAGGCTTTGCTTCTTGAATATTACAGGCATAGCTTCAAATGAAACAAATGGTGTTATTATTTCTACTGCTTAATGAATAGATGCTTCAAAATAGCTGGTGGAATAACTTACAGAATTTACTGCATGCAAAAGAGAAAAGGGATATGCAGTTCAGGGCTTTGCAAGTAGTCTCACTGGTTGCTTTTGCTGTGCTACTGAGCAATCTGTTGAAATAAGCTTCATTGAGCTGTAATTCTGATAATCAGTCTAGATTCCCTGTCATGCTTATGTCTTAAATGTTGGAGTTTGGGGGATTTTACTGGTACAATTTATGTTAATTTGCTTTGCAGCTGAAGTTGCATGCACTATAAAGTAATATTTCTCAGAGGGGATGGCCTGTAGTAATGAGAAAATATCTTTTTCCTATTAAACAGTTGCTTTTAAACATGAGTCAGCTGTAAGCCTCAGTAAATGAACTGTCAATAGATTGTGTGATTTACTGAGAGCAACCATCCAGCATAATCTCTGTGGTAAATTAACGAATTTCAGTGCTTCTTTTCTGTGCAGATGCTAAGCATAACAGGAGGAAAATAGCAAAACCTTACATCTTCATACTGACTTGATGGGCTATGTATTAGTACACCAAAGAAATACGCTGTGACCTTCATGATGATAAGTGAGGTTGATCATGTCTTATGTAAAATCTCTTAACACCAAGGAAAACAGCACTTGATTGCAAACTGCCTTTTGGCTGGCTGGGTTTTGGTTTAAGAAGGTTGTGGAAATGGAAGGCAAAGTAAAGCTGAAATTGTGGTGAGAACTCTATGAAAGACCCCTTTTGAAAGTAGTAGTAAATTAATCACTTTTTGAATTTAAAGCTTAATGTGACTTTTGTTAGTGCAGATGCATACCAGCCCTTAATGCAAAATACAGAAAAATTGGAACATGCTGGCTTACAGTCAAGTTGCTCAATGCAATATGACTACATCCAATGTGTAAAATCAAAGCTCTTGATCATATTTGCATTTGGGTAGTAAGGATGTAAAGAGTGCAGGTGAATGGCTCTTCTACTGCAGCACAGTTATTTTGAGAGAAAACAGTGTGGCAGATACAGCTTTTTTTACAGTTTATTCTCACTTAGTAGACTAGGGCATGTTTGAGCACAGTATTCCTTCCACATTTTCCAGAGACTGTGCAAAAATATAAGCCAGTTGTCTGTGTCAACAATAGGCTTGCTCCTGAAAAAATTGCCAAGCTAATGGAAGCTACACTCAGCAAGCTAATGGAAGCTACACTCAGCTTAGTTAAACATAAATTCCTCTCTGTGGATGCTTCTGAAGTGTTAGAGAGTCTTCGCTAGTACTAGAAGTCAAAAAAGGGTAGAAAATAAATTTTAAAAAGATTGAGTACTGGTGGAATGGAAGTATACAATTGTAATAATAGTATGTTGAAAAGTTGTTTTGGGGTATGCTGGGTAGTATAATTCATAGTTGCAAGGAAGAAATTCTTCTAGAACTGGGGATATCTGAAAATGTAAGTTCTGCAATGTCCCTACTAATCATGACTTCATATTTCCATATAGTACTTATTTTAGATATTCTGAGGTCTCTGATTCATATTATGACATCAGTAAAAGTTGAGTCACATCTCTTTCTGTATATCTTGATCTGCGCCACTTAGAAAATAGTTTTCTGGGCCTCCTTTGAAAATGAGCTAAGCAGCTTCAGAGTTTTTTATGGTCAGCAATTTGCAGGAACATCTAAAAATCTCACACTGTTTGTTGGATATTGCTAGACATTCCCAAAAAGGGGGTTTTGCCACAATTTATATTTTGTTTTTCTAATCAGCACTGAGTACATTTTGTACCATGTTAGGAGTAGCCTAACAGTTCATTAAGAGGTTCCTTGGTTTCTTCACTGTCCTTGAGCTGGATGTCAGCATAATCAGGAGCAGATTAGTACCCTATTCTTAAACTGGCTCGGCTCTTTTGAAACAATCAGATAGCAAACAATTTTCCTACTACTCCTTATGTAGGGGATGTGATGTATTTCGACATCACTGACCAAGTGACTGCTCAAGCCAGTTTAATTGCAAGCTATGTTGAAGTGGGGAATTAAAACCAAATGTAATTTTCCAATGTATTTGAATATATTTATACATTCTAAATACAACACTGACATAAAAACAATTAAAAAGATCAAGGAAAATAACAAAATTCCAGACAGTTTGGACTAGGTGCATATGATCTATAAAGTAAGGCACTCTCAGTACTTTTTGTAGGATGGGTAACATTGTGAATCTTTTATGCAAGCAGCAGTCAGAACTTTGTATAAAATGTGGGACATTGTTTCTGATAACAGTTAAGAGGAAATTGTCTGAAATAATAATAGTGCTGTGATTCACTGTTTAGCTTAGGTTTTATTCTTCCTAACTGTAATTTTCATTATGAACACTAGATGAAGCCCTGATGCTTCCACACAATAGGAAGAAAAGAACTCAATGAGCTGTGTTGAGTTGTATATGTTGATGTCCTGACTTCTGCTGAGCCAAAACAAGTAGAGAAGGTTGTTGTTGGTTTTTTTGTTTGTTTGTTTGTTTGGTTTTTTTGTGGTCTGCTCTTCTGTTGCACAGATGAGTCCCTTTAAGATCAGAATGTTCCCAGTCAGGGTAACTGAATAACTAAATAAAGTAGAATAGACCTTATGCTTCCTTTCATTTTCAGACTATCTTTTAAAATATATTTCTTTGGCCTCTTTTTGCTTGTTTCTTTGAAAAGTTGAAAAAAATTTGTATAAATACATTCCATAACCTACCTTCAAAATGGTCATTTACTGACCTTTGTGTCTTCAAGGCGCGTCTGATTTCAGTGGTGGAAAACAACTGAGAAGTTGAATGTTCTTTTTTTCCTGTTTTCTTCTCTTCTGCTGCATTCCAGCATGGGTAAGATCAAAGAGAAAAGAAGGCATGAAAAAAAATAAGGGTACAGTACTAAGGAGCCAGAGGCAGAACTGACACTCTACTCTCACAGATGGTGAGGAAAAAGAATCAAAGTGATGAGGCTGTACAAAGTTGTTGTTTTTTCCATTAGTCAAGCTTTACCTCCTGTACTGTTATACTCTAAGGAGCTCCAGTAGAATATAATAGAATAAAGCAGTTTGGTTAGCCTTCCATATGGGAAAAAAAATCAAAGCCCATAGATGAGTTTCCACAAAGAAAACTTGTACTCAGTGGATGGCACACATTATAGAGAATACAAGCAAATGGATAACATGTAACTGAAATTTCCTTGATGGCTACAGTTTATGTTTATGTCTAAGCAATATGTAAGTGTTTATCTTCACAGTTCATCAGACTTCAGGTGTTTAAGTTCTTATTTAGCTGAAGATTCAAGATGAAGGGTAACAAACACCTTCTAGTCTATTCTGCAGCTGTGTTGTAGGACAGAGCAATAGCACTGAAATGGTAAAACAGGGCCCCAGAGAGCTTTGAACTCAAAACCTCAATGTAGCCTCTTGGCGGCATGTGTAAAGTTTCCTTATTTTAGAGAATAGAAGGAATTTGAGGAAACATAAAAATGACTGAATCTATCTTGAATTGAGAAATTTGAGAGGGAAGAGGATCTGTGTGTCCAAAGTGTCCGGCCTGCCTCTTGAGTATGGAGATACCAAAGCATCAGTTTTCCTGTTGGTTCATTTTCTTGCTTACCTGTAGCAACTTGGGACTAGTCAGACATCAGAGTGCACTCTGAGTTCACAGACCCACTACCTAAAAATGGCTTCTAGCAAGAGAAGACTTCAGTTTTTTAGTAAAGGATTGCATTTTAAAGATCTAGCGTGGTTTCTGTAATAAGAGGCCCATGACAATAGTTGATCAGCTCAGACTGTAGCCCACCTTGTGATTCTGACTGATATTCAAAAGACTGAAGTTCCTTTATGGCAGAATCAAGTGGTATTTTTCTAACATTAGGAGAGATGCCTTTTCATGGAAGAAATTTTTGGAATGAGTTATTCACAGCCTTCTTAGTTCTTGTTTGTAGGAAACACATAATTTTATGCCATCAGTACTTCAAGATTTTCCGTTATTAGAGAACTCTTTGGGTGCACAAACCTTTCTCCTGAAAAGCAAAGAGGCTGGAGTCATAAACAGTATAATCATCAAGTACTTCACATTATGCTCAAGAAAAGGATAAGAAGTAGCAGAGAAAGCATAATAATGGCTAAGGGAGTGAAAACAGTTCTTTCCTTATCATCAAAATAACTGTAAATATATCAGCTCTGCCAGACATTACAAAATCAAATTTGAGATTTCATTTTTTTACATATTTAGGAAATGGATTTTATAAAAATGAAACAGTTGACAACTAAAGTAAATACATTGCACTTTGATTGCATTAATATAATTTATCTGTATAAAATTCTGAAACTGAGGATTTCATATTGTTATGAAATGTACTTCTACAAGATGAAGACTTATCACTTCTAAATATGTTCCAAAATGAAGATATCTTTCTTTGGCTTTGTTTCCTGTAACTGAAATAACAAGATGTATGTATAACATGGTCTAGTACCGGTTAAAACACTGATACTGTTTCATTTCTATTTTTTTCTTTATCCTTGGTTTATTTAGCTATTGGAAGCCAAAATCTGCCATATTTACACTGAAAAATGCTCTATATATCTGTGTTTTCTTATCCTCTCTATTTTCTTACTCCTGAAACAACTCATTTATTTGAATGAGAAGTTTAATTCAGAGAAAAATCTGCAGTATCAATGCTGGTAGAATCATGTAGGGCAAACTTTTTACTCTTTCTGTATCAAAGTACGTAGTTATTGGGGTTTCTTTACCCCCTGCCATGATACCATCACTTCCTTACTGTGTGGAACTGATTGACCACTACCAGTAAATTTAACCATCAGGTGGCAGTATTGTTGCACCCCAATACAGAGATGGACATCTTTTATTAGGCTGGAAAAAAGTGTATTAACTCTGAGTGGAAAGTTTAACAAAGTTTAAAATTTAGATTTTTCAGTTATGTTATATCTTATTTTGTTTTCATATTTTTTCCTAGTCCCATCTTCAGGCTTAAATAACTTGTTGCAACAAAGCTTAGATATATGAGTTTTAAAACTGTATTACCTCATTTTAATCCCTCAAAGCAACTGCCAACAATTTTCCTCTCATCTCAGAAGAAATTTCTCTCAGCAACTTGCCTTTCAGTTTCTTTCTTGATCATAGCGTCAGAATATGCTGAGTTGGAAGGAATCCATCAGGATCATTATGTCCTACACCTGTTCTTGTGCAGGACACCCCAAGAAGCACACCATGTGCCTGAGATTTTTTTTACCTGATAAGGGTTTCCTAGTGACATACAATTTTATGTATGAATTTATTTATTTTTAAAAATAATGTTATTTTTCTCAGATGTGGATGGGTAACTGACATAAAGAGATCTGTCTCACTCCCTCAAGTAAAGCAATACAAACAACTTTGTGCCAGAAAAGAAAGAAGAAAGAAATGATGTGCAAATTACACCTCCTCTCCACCATACAGTTTGGTTTATGGTAAATTCTGTTACAAATCATAGAATTGCACAATATCTCAAGTTGGAAGGGACATATAAATATGAGTTCAATACCTTGCTCTTTGCAAGACTACCTAAAAATAAACTGTGTGACTCAAAGCATTGTCCTAATGCTCCTTGAACTCTGACAGGCTTGGTGCAATTATCAGGTCCCTGGGGAGCCTCTTCCCCTGCCTGACCACCCTCTCAGTCTTTTTCTAATGTCCAATCTAAACTTCCTCTGATGCAGTTTCATTCCATTTCCTCCTGTCCTATCACTGGTCTCCAGAGAGAGCAGTATCAGCACCTTCTCATCTTTTGCTCCTCTTAAGGAATCTGTAGACTGTATTGAGTTCACCCCTCAGCCTTCTTTAAACTGCACAAACCAAGAGACCTCTGACACTACTCACAGGTCTTGCCCTCAAGACCCTCAACCATATTGGGTCACCCTCATTTGGTACTCTCTAACAGCTTCATATCTTACATTGTGGTGCCCCAAACTCTATACAGTACTCAAGATGGGGTTGCCCCAGCACAGCATAAAGTGGGACAATGTTGTTTTTGATGCATTCCAAACAAACTATTTCAAGTATCTGCTGTGTTTATTAAGGAACTGGATGGGTGGTAAAACTCTTTTTTGATTGGAATCAGGGAACTTTTACTGAAAGATATTACAATTAATATTTGTGTGTAATACACACTTCTGCTTCTGATAGTAATTTACATGACTCCAGTGCAAGGGAAATATATAAACACCTTACCCATACTTCATGTTGCTGGCTGTTCTGCAGCAGATTCTGCTGTGAGCTTCAGGATACAAGCCTGGATTCAGAGTTATCACTGGTACTATCCTAATTTTCTGCTGTGCACTACAAATCTAACTTCTGCATGTATTTCACTCTGCATCGTGGTGTCAGCACAACGTGTGTGTGCAACTGATAATAAAAAGTTAGTTGCAAGAAAAGTCAATGGGAACTGGATTTTGAACAGGCAGTAGTACATAGTGCTGATGCTTTGAAGACATGTGCTGTAGACATCTTAATCTGGGCATGCAATTATGGGATTTTTTATATATATATATATACACATATATATATACACATAAAATATATGCATATATACATATATACACATATATATACACACACATATATACATACATACA
>JAWWLZ010000082.1:54676927-54694892 GCA_035041345.1 Poliocrania exsul
TGAGGGGTTGGAAATTACTTTTACAATATGAAAATAAAGTTAGTAGCCACTCACAGACTGATAAGTTTAATTCTGTCTCTATCCACATTACAGTATTCATATGTAGAGTGCATATATATTTAGGATATGAAACTGAAGGTATTTATATTACATAGGTGGAAGGTATTGATATTTATGGATTATATCTTAGGCCTTAGAAATCAGAAGCAAAACTCCTAAAATGTTGGAAGAATTATGACTTCCCTGAGTGGTTCTCTGTGAGAGATAAAATATGTCCTTGTTACAGCTGTGTGTGAATCTGGGTGAATTAAATTATGGTGTTATGTTGGCTATATATAAACATTTATTAGATCTCCTTTCATGGAAAACAAAATGCAAGAACATCTCTTTAAAAGAATTTTTAATTGTTTTCTTTGTGTCTTTGTTTGGATAAAAATAGTTTAAATGATAATTTTGATAATTTCAGTATTTCATAAAAGTTTTTACCAATGCAAAGTTTGAATATATTAAAAAAATTAAAAATATTCTTTTTTCTCCCTAATATACATCATATTATCATCAGAATCCTATATTTTCACCAGAAGAATGTCTTTAATCAATAATGATCTCTGATTTTTTGAGTGTAGATTTTAATATTTACAAACATGTAATATAGTGATAAACATTTTGATTTCATTTTTTATTTATTTATATTTCCAAGAGGTGTGTGATACTGTACTGAATCATAGTATTTTGATATTATTTAATTAAAAAATTAATGCAATGCATTTGTGCACTTTATAGTTCAGGTCTGTATGTAGTCAAGCAGAGGCACTGCAAAACATTTTCCTCTGACTCAAATCAACAATGATGTAATGTTTTCTTATCTCATTTCAAGATTAGGTGGACACCATCTGCTACTCTTTATTTTCATTCTATCTACTAACACAAAACTATGAAATCTTCTCACACCCAAGATGTCTTATCAAAACAGACAATTGCTGAGAACATATACTGTAAGCAAAATAATCTCTGGGAAATAATCCAAAGACTTATTTTTTCTTTTCCTGAATATAAATCAGTATCAACTTCACTGATGTAGATACAAAGTGGGAAGGATGAGGCTCTAAGATTGAAAGTCTGTGAAAATAACGGAATGTTTTTATCAGGCAGGGCTACAGTGGAGATTTTCACTGGGAGAAAGAACAAAAAGGAAGTAAAATTGTTTGACATAAATGATGTCTTCTTCAAAGGAAATTGAGTTGCTTTCACTCCTCCCTTATGATAAATCATTGTCTCTGATGGACATGCAATTCTATGGACAAAAATAATCTTATCCTTGAGTTTGGAAGCAGAGTGCACTGGATTCTGAAATGCTCTTTCTGTTATGCCATTAAGCTACATGTTCCAATTACAATTAAGAAGTAAATAACTCCTAATGAAAATGCAGTCTCATGTGCCTAGTTGTTCTTTTTGCCTTTTTGCCCGAGGAACTTTCAGCTACTAGTAAAGAGAATACATGTGGAAATCTCAGTTTAGTTTAAAATGGATTATATGAAATATACTCTTTGTACTTCCTGAATTCAGATAATGAACTGAGACTCTTCACTTCCAAGATCCTGCAAGTTTATTTAGAGTTCTTTTGTTTGCAAAGGCATTTTTGGAAAGCATTCTTCAGTGAAGAAAATTACACAGAGAAAGGATAAGAAGGCACCTGTGAAAAGGGTGATAGTTTCACATTATATCACACAACTTAAACACCCTTATCAGAATTTGATGCAATATTTTTTAGATCTATAATATTTAGAGTTAATTATATTTAATGTTAATTTATCCTTGGTAGAATGAAAAATATTTTTTGTTCTGATAACATTTCTAAAAGTTTTACTTCTGCCCATGTGACAAGTGCTTAACCTTCCTGATATTGCTGTGGATGAACTTAGGAAGGTCAAAAGGTCTTAAAAATTTCACTATTCTGAGTTTTATCTATTTGGTGTGAAAGGTTTATGGAAGCCCTTTTAAGCCATTCCTTGCTTCAAAACAACCTCATTTCAAATTACATTAAACCCATCATTTAATTTACTTGTTTTCACACAAGACCCAGATCTGCTAAAAATACAAAAATTTTGTCCTACATAAGGCAATCATAAACGATCTGATTTAAGATGTTAGTTAACCCAAGAGATAAATTTATTGTTTTCTAAGATTTAAAATTAATTTTATCTTGGACTTAAGTCATTCAATCCTGCTCTTGAAATTGTTCAGCTATGGAAATCTGCACTTACCACAAGACAAGATTCATGTAAATTATTTTTTTAAACCAATGCATTTATTCCTATAAGTATTTATTTAAAATAGCTGAGGTCCTTTCTGAGCTGTTTTGGCAACAAGTATCCAAAGCAGTGTGTTTCAACATGGAAAAATGCTATGTTTAGGTCTATAAAGGAGAATTCAAGATAGTGTAGAAGTTTCTTGAGTCACAATGGAATATAAGCTGAGTAAGACTTTGATGGTTCCTTTTGGAAAGTTTCCTTGGTTTTTCTTCTTCTTCTTTTTTGTTTCATAGAACTATTTATAATGCAAGAATGAGACTAGATGTGTCAAAATGTAGTAATGCAGTATGCTTCATCATTTTAAAATGGAGTAAAAGACATGCATGACTCATGATTATGAACTGTCATTCCAATTAGAGTCTATGTCTATGAAATATGACTGTTTGAAAGAGCTAATATTAATATAGAGAATGAGCTAGTGAATATAAGTGGTTTCTTACTGGATTTTGTTTTAGTTCTCCCAAGTCCATATCAAATAATTCTACCTTAAAATATTTCTTTTAAAGTTCTGTTCTACAGTGTTAAATCAAAGATTAAATATGCACAATGTAGCATAGAATTTATCTCAGCATTATGATCTTCCAGAATTTTCATACACAGTCCATTTTCTTAAAACAACACAATTGAGCTGGTTCCAAAACAATACTGACTCATGCTTAAAAGAGAAGGGAAAAAACTTAAGTGTAAGCCTAGCTGTCAATGAGAATATTTTATGTATGCTGGGTCATTCATCTGTTGTCTGTTACAGTATAGTGAGAAAGGAGACAAAAAATGATACCTTGTTCGTATTTCTTATTGGAAATTCACCTTTTTCTCTTAATCACAAATATGACAGAAATAAATTCTCCAGCTACCTCTGCAACATATAGATTTTTACATTTTATAATAACCTTGCATTTTGCCCTCAAATTGTTCCTGAACAAACATATCTGTTTATATAATTGTACAGAATGAAACTAAGCAAAAACTTTACAGCTGCAAAGACAGTGACATATTTTTACATGAAATTGTATCAGAAAATGCTTGGACTCACACTTGGGAAGCACAGGTTCTCTTCCTGGAGCTATCACTGAGCAATATGGCTGCGGGCAAAAAAGCCCTCTTTTGGTCTTCAACACTTTTGTTTTACTTACATTTGTCTTTCCTTTCTGTTCATTTTTTCTTTATTACTTTTAAATTCTTCAGGCTATTTATTTCATATCTTGAAATGCATGTTTTAAATGGAAACACAGCTTTCTTGAGACTTAACTTCCTTACAACTATTTACTTATAAACTATATGTATGCATTTTGTCCAAATTTCTGGGAATTCAATGAATAAGGAAAATGGGAAAACAAATATATCTAACAATTAGTGCAAAAATTATTAAGGTAGCAAATTATTTAATCAAAGGGAAGCTTTGGTTTGTTTATCTCTTTTCCTTGATATAGCAGTCATTCTGAATAGCACTCAGGCTAAAGTGTAGCCTTTTCACAAATGTCTAAACACATAGGTATGTGTTCATAGCAAGGAAGTTAAAACTAGCAGAACTGAAAGGCCAAATCCAAATCATCTAGAATATGTGTCCAGGTCTACAGTCCATGGACTGAAACAATTACATCTTGCTTTTTTATATGCTCACATACAAGACAGATGTTTTGGTACTTTCATTTAGGATAATGCTGAGATTGTAACACAGATGCAGATATTAAACATGTTCACACTCTTCTTTCCTTAGCTTAGGCTTAATGTACCCACTTAGAGCTGTTCTATTAATGACCATAATCTAATTGATCTTTGAAAGAGTTTGTTAAGTGAGATTCAGCTTCTTGGAGGCTTAAACACTGTAATAATATTATACTGCTCTCTTTTGAATTTTGCTGCCAAACTGAAGCATAAATGGAAAACTTTTGCCTAGATTCACCATGGCATTCAGTGAACTTCAGAAACCTCAGATAAGATTGGGATTTTAGCTCAGACAAGCAACCTGAAGAACTGGATTTGACTGACTTGACCTGTATGTAGTTGTATTAGTTTCTTTGTGTGTTTCTGAGTACTAACCATGGGTAATGTTATGTTCTCATCAGACACTCTTGTCAGAAAGGATGATCATTTCCATTTCTAAACAGTTCTTGCACAGGCACACTAATTTGAAATCCATAATAGTATCAATGCTTCTAAAATACTGAAAAATCAGTAAGGTTTTTACAAAACAAAACATATCGGTAACTGAGATACATATTTATATTAGTTTCTGCTGGTTTACAGGGACAAATGGGCCAGATGCAAAAGTAGATAATGAATATAGCTTAGATTCAAATGAAGTTGTGACAGTGAGTAATATTATAAAGCAAGGAATACTTTATCTTGATAAAATAACCTTGTTGCAAGTTTTGATTTTAGGAATCCGAATTCATCTGAAGCTTATGCAAATGCACCAGCATTCACCTCTGGAAATCAAATATGTATTCTACTTGTTAAGGTAAACTACAGCTATTCAGTCCTAAGAAAACATTGTAGAAGTTATGTACTCAAGGCCTTGCATTTAAGGGTTAGGCTTCATGGAATTTAGTTATGATATCTTTCATACAAAACCTGTAACACTAAGGAGAAAAAAATCTCTCATTGTTTTATGCAAAATTAAAGCTTTTGTAGTGTAATTTGCAGGCATAAATGCTTTTGTTGTTGTCAGTATGATATCAGTTCCAAAAGTACATGAAAAACCAAAAGAAGAACTTAAGGCTAATTCTGTAAAACTGCTGCTCTTAAAATTATGACTTCATCCAATGACAGTTGAATACTGGGAGTAGGATCTAACTTATGGACTTGAAGGAAGATAATAATGTGCACATGTAAAGCCAAGTATATGTTCAGTGGCTGTGGGGTTGGCACCATCATTAAAGGCATCCTTGACTTTTCCAATGGAGATGATGAATTAATCTTAAAAACCAGTTACTGATATATTTCCAAATTAGCATTCTATTTACATGTTCCGTTTGCTATTTATTGCTCATAAGTATTTGGGTGGCCCACATTATTCATGAAGCATTTACAAATCCTGGAAAATCCTTACATGTTTAGGATCTCTGACAGTGAGATGAAGGGACCCAGCTTGTTCCTCTGGGGTCTAAACTGATTTTCAGTCTAACCAGATGCTGCCTCTTTACTCAAAGAAAATTCCATTTGTGTCAGTGGAATTTTTTTCCTGAGTGCAGCTAGACTTGACTCATTGAAATGATATAATTATCTTTTTTGGTTTGCTAGGGCTAGACAAAAACCCTTTCTCATGCTTACTTATGAATTGTGTGGTCCCATCAACTTCAGAGGGGTCATGTAATGAGTAGAAGTTTGTGTTTGTCATGAGCATGAGTAACCAGATGCAGTCCTTATATATGAGGTAACTGCTGTGCCTAGTCATTAGATCTCTTCTTACATCACAATTAAAAGAAATTACAAATTGAACACATAATTAAGTTCTTTTTAAAAGTAAACTCAATGTGTCACTATTTCATATTTGTCCAAATGTCTTTTATATGACATTTTACCTTGCTGGGTAGTTGCTAATTTTTTAGCGTGGTAAATCCAGCTAAACTGACAGCACTAAAACTGACACCCAGAAATTTTACATATAACAGGTAGGACAAAAATTAGTATTACAATTACTACTACATTACATGCAGAAGAAAGGAGACTTTAATCACACAAACCAATACTCTGATACCACCTCACACTGAGGCCTGTAGGAGTTATGCTTTGTGGGAATTATTCTTGAGAATTGATTCTACAAGAGAGACTGTTTCTGTGGTAGTGTTCATGCAGACTACACCCTTTCATCTTCCAGTGTGGAAACAGGCTAATTTATTAGCCTTGTTCAGACCTGTTAAAACCTATTTGAATTCCCCTCTTGAATGCTGAATCATTGCCTCAGCATAACAGAAATCTTGGCTACTATGCACCATTTGCTCATTTTAGATGTCTATCTCCTATAAGAGATAAATATTTTTAGACACACCTAACAACTATTTTTTTGACTGCACTGCAAACAAAATTTTGGTTTTTCTGGCTTATACTTTTATCCTTCAAGTCACAGAACATCATATTTGTAAAACAACCTGTACTTCAGACAATCACTGCTCTAAGTAGTATAGTAAATTAACTAGTAGACTGCAACAAAGCTTTACCAATTACAAAAGGTGATCCTTCCCATTATGTGATTCATTATGTTCTAGAGGTTTAAAAATCATTTTGGGTTCTAAATTTGAAGGAGTTTTTGGAGGCGTTCTAGTTCGTGAAAATCCAGTGGATGGAATGATGCTGAGGCTTAGCCTAACTTTTATCATAATTCGTGTAACTGAATTTTTCCTACCTGTGTAATAGTGCCCTGCCTACACAATGATCAGCTCATTTCACTTCTAATCTGCACATGCTTACAACACTTAAAATATCATGCTGAGTTAAAATGGTTTTATGTAGATTACACTGGAATTCTTGAAAGTGAATGTGCTCAGTGCTCAGTAGATGTTTTCAAGTAGAGAGAGATCAAGAAATATTTAGTACATATCTATGGAAAATTATTGTTCGAATAAAGTCTCAAATTATGCTTTTTTCTTATTCATAAGCTTGTCAATCATTATAATTGACTACTGTGTATTTATTTACAGGTAGCTTTCCTGACAAATAAAAACAAATTGCCTGACACAAACCGGTAAGTAACTAACATACTTAGTCTAATTTAAATTGGAACAGTGAACCTACAGTACTGCAAATAGAGTTGCAGAGGGAATGAACCGCAATAGACAGATCTATTAATAAACTGATAAAGTGATTATTTAGTGGACAAGAAGCACTAAAGTCCAAAATAGTGTGACATGACCTTCATATTTAGTCCATTTCTTTTCAGGATTTCATCATCATTGGCATAATGGAAACTCATATTCTCTAAAATTATACCATGTAGGTAAATACCTTAAAATACAATGGAAGTTGTTCAGTGAAATATGTGTATTTATACAGGTTGCATATATAAACTTAAATCAAATGTGGTGGGAGGATTGTTGACTCCTCCTGGCTTGATACTCCATTAAATCAAAGGACTAAACCTTCTCTCTAGACATGCCTTGAGGCTATTGCATCTGTGAGCTGACAGACTGTGAGTGTTGAAAACTTAACAAATCTATCATAGTTAGTCATGTACTTGACTCCACATAGAAGTGGATCAAGCCCAGGAATTCAGACTAGCTATGCCTATGGATAATCTCTTCTAGACAAGTAAAGTCTGAGATAGAAGAAGACTTCTCAGACTTCTGTTCCTATTCTGAACTTCTTCACAGAATCATAAAATCACAGAATATTTTAAGCTGGAAAGGGACTGTCAAGAATCACTGAATCCAACTCTTAAGTGAATGGCCTGTTTGGGGATCAAACCTGTGACCGTAATGTTGTTAGCATCATGCTCTAAATCTCTGCTTTCTGGAGGCCAATACAATTTCTCCTCTACTACTTACTGACCATTAGAGCTGTGTGAAGCTTAAAAATACTATGCCTTGAGGGATGTCAGAACCTACTGAACCTACTCTTACCATTCACATCTTATTGCAGTGCATATTTTTTGCCTTAAATTTGAGGTTTTTGATTTTTCAGTCTTGGATTAGAGTGAGAAGATTAAACCTAATAAAGTATTCAGGTTTCCCCAAATGTCTGGATAGCCAGCAGTCTTAACATGCTGCACAATACTAGGATTGCAGAGATTAGCAATTATTTAAGACTGAAAAATCTTTTGTAATTTATAAAATTCTGTTTCAAATGCTTATCCTTCCTCAGATATGTTGTCCAAGACATATTGCTCAGCCTAAATATATTTTTAGTATTTTTCTGGTTATATCTTGACCACATGAAAATCAGCAAGAATAATTTTCTATATTTCCTAGAATCTCCTTATAAAACTGGATTATATGTTTTAGAATTAATAAACTTCACAATAGTGGGAGGAACTACAACACAGAACCATGGAGTCACAGTTTCTTCCATGTAATTTTCTTAATCTGAATTTGGAAGGGTAGGAATCCTTACATGATGGCATTTTCTGACTGTCTTATGCAAGTGGTAAATCTGTCACACTGCTGACTTGTGGACTACAAGAAGATGTGAGCATTAAGTAGTAAGCAAATAATAAAAGCAACCTAAGTAGTGTCTTTGATCATGAAAGATCTCAAATTATTTTGCATGTATGAGAGAATTTGAAAGATGCTTGTGCAGTTATAATTTGAAAAGAGAAATGCAGTAATTAGAACAGCTTCATAAGATATATCTCTCACTCTAATCAATAAATATGCATGCAGGAATTTTAGTAGTCTTGTTCATCTTGAGGTTTATGTCCAGCCAGGAACTAATTAGCACGCAGCTGCTCGTTTACTCCTGCACCAGCAGAACAGGGGAGAGAATTGTAAGGGTGAAAGTGAGAAAACAATTTGGGTTGACATAAAGGCAGTTCAACAGGGAAAGCAAAAGCCACACATGCAAGGAATCAGTTTGCTGTTTTCTATGGGCAGGCAGGTGTTCAGCCATCCCCAGGAGAGCAGGGACCCATCATATGGGACAGTAACTTCGCAATTCGGTTCTCTCTGCAGCTACTCTTCACTGCTCTCCAACACCATCAATGCCAAGAAAAGACATGAAGTATACTGTTGGAAGGGTTTTATTATGGACATCAAAAGGTGAATTATTTTTTTTTAAAATGACTAATTATGCATGTGAAGAAATAGCACAATCAAAATAAGACAGAAGACAGTGAATTTCATTAGAAAGGGTCAGAAAACGCAGCAAAAGTTATGTGACTTCACTAGAAAACAATACATATATATAGACTCATTAATCAATAGGAAAGAAAATAGAATAATGGTATAAAAGGTAGATGTGATCCATTCTTTTCTTGGTTTTGGTCTTGTTTTTTTTTCTTCTGTCTTTGCACTTTAAAAGAATATATACAGACCTCTAACAGTTCTCAGAGTAAACCTCCAGAGCATGCTTAAACAAGTCATTGTAATTTGAAATCCATTGTAAATATCTCTGTGGGTTAACATAGTATTAATGTGGTCACAGATAATTGGAAAAAGCAAACATAGTCTTCAGTTTTTCAAAGTGAAAAAGAAACCAGGGAATAATAATTCAGACAAAGTCACTTGGAGAAAGATATTGGAGCAAAACATTAAATAAACTACCTAAATTCCCCAAAGGAAATACTGAAACATACATAAGTTTCTAAAGAGCAAACCAGGCCAAATGAGTCAATACTTAATTTTGGGGTTATTTTTTTGCTGATTAGCTAACTTTGTGATTGAAAGATATATAGATGTGACATACTGAAATTTTAATAATACACTGAGCTTTTTCTTCCCTTTCTAATACATCTGATCTGCCCAAAACTGGGCCAAAGACTGCACTACTTTTGCCCAGCAGTGGCTAAGAGGTACTGCATGTTGTGTAACCTCTACAGCTGCTGCAGTGCAGAGTTGTGTCTAGCTTAGTAAGAGGGATGGTTTAGAGCAAAG
This sequence comes from Poliocrania exsul, assembly GCA_035041345.1. Classification (NCBI taxonomy): domain Eukaryota; kingdom Metazoa; phylum Chordata; class Aves; order Passeriformes; family Thamnophilidae; genus Poliocrania; species Poliocrania exsul. The sequence continues at coordinate 54,686,766 of JAWWLZ010000082.1, forward strand.
CAAATTGGAATAGTGGTTCAATACTGAAAGCTGGCTTTTTCAGTGACCTACCCATCCATTTAGTTTGAAAATGTATGCCATAAGCAAACTAAGGAAGTAGATTTTATCTGTAATTTCAACAAAATAAGTGCACACTACTCTAGTTCTCTTTCTTTAGAAGAGTACTTGTTAACAAGTGGGCAGGTCATTTTAATGTCCTGAACCAAACCATGTGCAAAATTTTTGTTAACAGTTTGAGTGATTGACTGAAGGCTATTTTTCAGAATTTTATAGCTACTGTTATGTTAGGAGAGGAGATTTCAAGAACAGTGACAGACATGCAAGATATTAAATGCACTGCTGATTATTTGGAAAGAATACAAAGCTGGTTAAAAACAGTAATTAAAATTAAAAAGAATATTATATGTAATGAAGCTTCAAGAGTACAAAGACACAGGAAGGAAAGCCTATTTGTGATTATACTCATTGAAATACTATGAGTTAAAAGGCACATTTCATTTTGGAGTCAATAGTAACAAAAAAAAAAGTTAATTATTAGATAAAATAACTGTCAATGTTATTTCAGCCAGAATCTCTTTATATAAACTTGATAGAAAAAGGTGGTACCTGCTGATTTCAAGTTTACTATTTTGTACATGTAGAATAGGTGAAAACAATAAAATTCTGGCTGTATGACCTGAGGACCATGCCTTTCTCACAGATAAACATATTAATATTTTAATCCCTTTTTCTGGAATTGCATTTCATGAGACTGAAATATCTAATATTATGCCCTTTATTACCAATGAGTGATTCCCAAATGTGAAGAGGACAATCATCCAGTCACACAAACTCCCTGCATATTGTAATATTACCAACACTTCTTTCACAGTAATTTGTACAAACCAATGTTTGAGAGCATTCAGGGAAACTGAAAGCTCTTGACAACAATGATAAAGGACATTTATCCATTTATAAGTCTGACTGAATTTAAAAAAAAACATCAATAACTTCAATTTGTAGTAATCTGATTTTTGCCCTGTAAAATAGAATTCTATCCTTTTATCCAAACTATGTAAGTTTTTAATATTTCATGAAAATTAGATTTTTCTGATTTAATTAATTAAAAATATTTCTGAAAAATAAATTTTTACATGATAGTTTTCTTCAGAAACAAAACTTTATTTTCTGCAAAGCTATTGAAAAACTTGGCTGCAGGAACAGAAAAATGTCATTTCAGTTGTGTATTTAGTTGCATGGTTATAAAAATGGATTGCAAGTATTCGAAAACTGAAAGCAGATATTCATTAATTGATTGGATGGAAATTTCTAGACTCAAATATGGTTGCCTCACATAGTCTAAGTTACTTTGTGCACAAACTGTAAGAAGAAAGGTGGGCTAAGTTTATTACATTTCAGAGAGAGTATCAAATAGCCGGTAAAATTCCGCTGTGACAACATCCACTGTAAGGCTTTCAACTAATTAATACTTAAAAGTTAATAAAAGAACACTGATAATATGGAACCAATATCTCATGCAATTTTTTGTCCTCTTGATTCATTTACTGTTGCCAATGTATTCACACTGCTCAGTGTTACAACTTGCTCAAACTTACACAGTCAGTGATCTCCCTATCTTAGGGATTAATCAAGGTTATTTTTCTTCAGATTGCAACAGACTAGGAAAGGGTACAGCCACCTTCTCTTTCTCAGATAAGAACTGTTGATCTTTTAACTCTGTAGGCTGGGTGTCACCTGCACAAATGCTCCATCTGGGCCAACGAAAAAGTAGAAGCACTACTTCTGAAGTGCAGCATTACTAAAAATGTCTGCTGTCTTTGATTTCAAAGGTGACCTAGCTGCAGCTATTCATCCTCATCACAAAGTGAAAGATATGAAGGGATTAGAGGCTGGGTAACTTAGCAGTAAGCACCAGGTGTTCCAAATGCCAAGGTGACGTGCATTGGAAAACCTTCCTTTAGACAGATGCAAACTGTGGCTTTGCTTGTGAGGGAAGTGAAGGGAAGCAAAACAGAAAGCCCCATATCCTACCCCTACAGGTTCTTGTGAAAAGCCCCTCTCCAGCTTACTTATAGGTCCTCTTTAATCACTGGAAGATGCTATACGCCTCACTGAAGCCTTCTCTTCTCCAGGCTAAACAAGTCCAGTTCTCTCAGCCTGTCTTCATGGGAGAAGTACTCTTGCCCTCCAGTCATCTTCATGGCCCTCCTCTGGACTCACTCCAGCAGGTCTATGTCCTTTTCATGCTGATGTCAGTGCTGATACCAGCTTAAGAGATCATATCTTGATAATGGAGATGTGATAATTTTGCCTTGTCCAGCATTGCATCAGACTAGCTGAATGCTGTTGTAGTTCTGTCATTCACGGCATTACATCAGTCTGTTTGGAGTAACATTGCTTTCTAGTGGCATGGTGGGGAAAAAACAAACTGAATTTTAGCAAAAATAGAATTTGGGCCTCTGACAAATTTCTCAAAGGTCATATAAAACCATTTCAATGTAATTATATTTCTGGATACTGGAAAGAATGATTTCTTTTAGAAAGCATTCCCAATAAATATATTCATCATTATTTTATAAATATACAGTACAAGAAGAAAATTAAAACCATAATTTGAGTATGCCTATGAGTAGATATGCAGTTAGAGAACACATTTTCCTCAGTTTCTGTAAGAATCCAGAAAGGAGTTGCAAAAGAGTTTAATAAAAAACAATGATGTGATAGCTAAATACGCCCTATGGCACTGCTGGGAAAAAGTATCAGTTGCTTTTCAACCGGGCTTCCCACGTGCCCCTTTCATAGCCTATTTAGCTGGGCTGGTGGATACAAATCTGAATTCTCTGTTGGAGTTGAGACTTGCTTGTGATATCTTTGGGTGCTACATGACGCAGCCTAACATATTTCTTAATGTGTACCAGTGCCCAAGCTGGATTGTGATTCTGGATTTTCATGTGAATTTACTGTTAAAGTTTATTCTGCTCTTGACAGTAGTGCAGACTCCCTTCTGAACAAGCAAATTACTTTAGGGTTTTCCTGTCTGTCAGGTTTCTTTATATCTGGAGTCGTTCTTGAACCTTAAGCTTCCTTACCTCATGCTGCATTTGATAAAGAGGCTTGGAGCATTTATTGTTATACGCTGATGGAAAGGCAACATGTAGCTCTTGACCATCAAGCATTTGGCAAGAGTATATTGGGGGAGTATATCATATATACTGCAGAGCATATCTTCCTGTAATACCTCATTTATGAGGGTCAATGCAAGTGAATATCACCAAAAGAGAGGGGAAGGAGAGAAGAATTTGGGAAAAACAAAACAAAAAAAAAAAAAAAAAAGGAAAAATTGCAGTGATCATTAGCCATATATAGAGAAAGCAGCTTTGCTCTGCAAAATCTCTCTGGGAAAACAAATTTCACAGATAGGAAGCCATGGAAGAGGAATTAAATAGCACAACAAATATGTCAGAGAAAATCTGTGTCAAGAGTAGAAATTAAAGCCAGGTTTGTTATATCCTTGTCTAAATGTGAGTTCCTTCTTTCTCCTTATGATTCTCATCTCCACAAAATATTATCCAAGCGTTATGGAAGGTTCTAGAAAAAATGAGAGAGGAAAAGAAAGAGACATAACTGGGAGAAGAGTAGGAATGCTCTTTGTGGTATGTTTTGGGAAAGGAGTCCAAGAAGGACAAATATAAACAGTCATTTAAAAAACAGGCTTCCTGCTTTTCTTGCTTTGTTCTGATTCCTCCCACTCATCAATAAAATAAAAATATTATACAAAAACTTCCAGGAAAGTGATTTCAAGGAAAAAAGAACTAGTTAGCAACTTCTATAAATAGCCCTTTTGTTTATTTCAGCTCTCCTGCTTTGCAGTCAGTGCTTCTTCCCTGTCAAACAGGTTTATTTTCCCTGTGTTGCCTGCTTGAAGTATATTGAAATTAATATTATAAGGCAGACTATTTAAGGACTTGACAGTGTTTAAAGTTTGCCTACATTTTAGTTGGCGTCGATGTAGATAATTTCTATATAAACCAGGCTTAATATTGGGACACATGATAGAAGTCAACTGTTACCAGCAGCTTGATAGAGTGTCTGTATGATGTGAGGACTGTGACCGCTGAGCCCTGAAGCAAACAGCTGCTTATTGAAGATGTGAATGACCTCAGCTGTCTGGCCCTACCGCCAGACCCTACTGCTGTCCTCACAGTGCTGGCAGGAGCTGATATTTGCTTCCTCTCCAGTCTTCCCCAGGTCAGACAGTATTTTTCAGCACCCCATTTCTGTGGCAGTTTGTGTGAATGCAGCAGAATATGAGAGGGTGCAGCTAAAGTGTGTCATAGATTCCCCTCTGCTGCTCTTTTACCTTGGATGTGACCCATAGCAGAGGTTCAGACAGTCAGCCTCGTCAACTGGTATCTTCAATCACTGTAGTCAGACTGAGTGTAGCCTATCTAGAAGCACCCGTGGCCCAGGTCAGTTTGGAACTCAACGATAAAAGGGAGACATTTGTTGACTTTTTTTTTCCTTTATAAACTGAAATACTGTTTTGAGTTTATAAGCTGCAATAAAATGGAGATGAATATGTGTAAAAAATCAAAAATCCTGCATTCCCTAAGATGCTATTATTACTTAAAAAAAATAATCGTAGTAAATATAATACTTTAAATCACTTAGCTTTTCTGAGGACTGAAGCTTATTGTAATTTATATAATTCATTTAAATTACCACAAATAGTCAAGTGGTAACATTTGTTACCATTTTTTTTCTGATGTTTATCAAAATTTAATATCAAATAAGCTATCAAATGAGATTTAGGTTAAATTACCTTACTAATGGTAAGGAGAAAAATAATTCAAAAAATTAGAAATTGAAAGCAAGAATAAAAGAATATCAATGGAAATATCTGTGGAGATGGGCAATTTCAAGGCCGATGAAAAGTTACTTCCTCTTTACAATCATAGTTCCAGTTTATTCTGGAAGATTACTTAGAATTTGGGAACAATACTAATTCTGCACAAGTGTTTATTTCTGGGAAAGCAGTTACATTATAAAACCTGTAATATGAGTTTTTTCCTCATGTTATTAGTTTTAGAGACAGTTGAATTTCTATTATGTGTGTATTTTAATTGTATTTTCTACAACATAGTATTTCCAGCGAAAATGTTAGTGAATAAGGTGATAGTTTCTTAGTAAGAACCCATTGACTTACTGAGCACTCCCTTAATACGATTAATTTCACTTAAAGCTTAATAAACAGTCAGTAAGGGCAGCACCAGTGGGCTGAGTATTTTGAATAGTTTTATAGAAAATCAATATAGGATAAAGAGTTGTTCTGCAATTATTTCTTCCTTGAGTTAAAATTATTAACTTCTTGAAAATTGGGACAACATTCCCTAGCTTACAGTCAGCTGGGACCTCTCTGGATTCCCTAGGCCACGAAAAAATCAATGAGAAAGATTTTGCAATTACATCACCAGCTCTTTGAAGATTCTGGAATGAATCCCATGAGGCCTTATAGATTTATAGGGAACCTGCTGGAGCAGCACACCCCACATAATTTCAGGATCAACTGGGAGTTGATCACTCTCACAGTCAGGGTCCTCCAGCTCAGGGCACTGAGACATCCTTGCCCATTATCCATGCTGAAGACAAAGGAAAGGGAAGCATTAAACACCTCTACCTTGCCTGTATCCCTGTTTGCGACCATTCTCATCCTGTAATCAGCCGATTATATTTCTGTGGCTTGTTGCTGTCAATATAATTGAAAAAACTCTTTTTATTGTCCCTCACATTTCTGGCAGCTTCAACTCCAGTTGAGTTTTATCTGTATGAATTTTCTCCCTATAGCAGCAAGAAGCATCTCTGAATTCTTCTCATGCAACTTGACCTTGCTTTCACTGAGTATACACCTTCCTTTTTTGCCTTATTTCCAAGAGAAGATTTCTTTTCAGCCAAACTGACCTTCTGCCTCACCTGTTTGACTTCTGACACTTAGAATTTGCTGCTCCTGTGTCCTTAGGAGGTGGTGCTTAAAAAGTGACCAGTGCTGATGGACTCCAGCACCTGCAAAAGCATTATTCCAGGAGATCTTAATTACAATTTCCCTGGAAAGCCTGAATTCTACTCTCCTCATGTCCAGAGTTCAAGTTTTGCTGACATTTTTTTGTCCTGTCAACAGAGATTTTAGACTCCATTGCTTTGTGGTCACTGTGGCCAAGATAGTCACCAATCTCCACTTTGCTCATCAGATCCCCCTGTTGAGAAGTAGCAGATCAAGGAGGGTAACTTTCTGAGTCAGCTCCCTTAGGACGTGTTCCATGAAGTTGTTGTCCAGGTTTTTTAGAAATCTTCTGACCTGGGTTGCCTCAGCTGTGTGATGCTCCCAGTTAATTTCTGGCAAGTGTAAGCCCCCCATAAGGACAAGGGCAGTTGACTTGGAAGTATCCCTTAGTTCCTCAAAGGATAATTCATCAATGTCATCATCCTGGGTGGGAGATCTATAGTAGACTCTTGAGGTGACATCCACATTATTTGTTTGCCCCTTTATTCTCATTGAAAGGGTCTCAACTGTGCCAGTGCCAACTGTGAGCGCCAGACTTTCTAACCCTTCTATTACATACAGTACCACCCCTCCACCTCTTCTGCCCTGACTATCTCTCCTGAAGAGCCTACAACCATCCAACAGGACACTCCAGCCACAGGACTAATCCAACCAGGTTTCATGTATGCCAGTGATGTCAAATCTCTGGGACTGGGCCAAAGCTTCAAGCTGCTCCTACATGTACCTCATGCTGCATGCACGGAGTAGAACCATTTCAGGTGTTGTACATTGTAGCCAATTCCCCTCCAAGGCAGACTGAGAGAAGTGGATTTGTGTCTGGAAGCTGAGCTCCAGTCTGAAGTCTCCAATGCCTAAAATAAAAGGTTTGAGATCTTGAGTGTTGCCATTCCTTCAGTGTGTTCACTGGGAGAGTCTTCCTTGTTTACACAGGAAAACATGTAGTCTGAAGAAACCTGCTATTCTGGGTATTTCCATATCCAGCAGTTCAACATGGTAAGAAGACTGATTTTGACACAGAAGGTAAAAATGGGTGAATTTGAGTCAAGTTACGTTTCATAAGTAAGTGAGGCTCAACATAGGTGATAAAGCTCTGACACCTGAATTATCACCTAACCATATTTTACACCTTGTATATAGATATGAAAAGGGAAAAGAGAACTTCCTAAAGGCTGTATTTAGAAGACAGCCTTTGGAAATACTTTTTGTGGTAAAAATATGAATACTGCCCTGATATAATGGAAATTTTTGAGATTTGCTGTATCTCTTATCCCCAGTTTGGTGAGAAGAGTGCATGTACTGCAGACTAGATTGTAAACTACTCATCACTGCAATGAGAGCTAGGTAGATGGCTTGAAATTGGGAGAACTACTGAGAAAAGTAGTATGGAGGAAGAAATTGTTTATGGCTACTGAAAAGAAACTCTTGGTTAAACTTTTCTAATAACTTCAGAACAGCAAATCGGTTGTCATAATATCAGTTTTACTTCTTGCATAAGGGAATGATACAAGTACATATAATGACACAAGTTAATAAAGCATTGCCAAGAGTGGCAATCCTGGTTTATAGTAACTACTAAGAAAACAATCTCTTTTATCAAATTTTCTTGAAATTTTCCATTTCCCTTTTATAACTGTTTACAAAAACGGCAAGCCCAAGAGATGAGATGAGACCAGAGAGGGGCTTTTTACAAGGGCATGTAGTGATAGATTGAGAGGTAATGGCTTTAAACTGAAAAAGGGTAGTTTTAGTTTAGATATTAGGAAGATATTCTTTACTGTGAGAATGGTGAGTCACTGGAACAGGTTGCCCAGAGAAGCAGCTTTCAATGATGGAGTAATGACATACACTGAGTAATGATAATTGCATTTCTTACATCCTGTTCAAAATGGAAGGTATATGCACACTATAGAGGAAAAATACTTACCTAAGCATTGCTTTTCTTGTGAACTAATTACGTTGCTTTCCTTCTGTTGTAAAATCTCGGTGCAAGAGGTTAGGTCTTCACTTGTATTATTCCTCCTTCCAGTCTTTTATTATGGACTATCAGTGATATTTAAAAAAAAAAAAAA
>JAWWLZ010000082.1:54697636-54777808 GCA_035041345.1 Poliocrania exsul
GTATTCCTTGCTTCCTATTTGGAACTTGAATTAGGCTATGTTCTCAGGATGATCATTTAAACATGGATCTGAATTATTATCTTGGATAACTGAGTATTCCTCCTTATGCTTTCCAGAAGAAAATTTGTATAAATATGCCCATGTTTCTAGAAGAAAATTTCCACTGGTCTCTACTCAGAATAGTTATGCAAATTCATATTAATGATCTAAATACAGACTGAAAAAAATACATAGAAAACTTGCTCCTTAGAGCCCTTCTCAAAATTTACTTTAGATTGCTGGAAAATTTTTTGAAAGTTCCCTTCAGGAGAAGGAGATGATATTCTATACCAAAAGGAAAAGTTGGAATTTTCCTAAATAGTTTTTTATCAGGATAGCAAAGTGGTATCCAGAGTCATGGTGTTTCTATTGGCAGAGAATTAGCCCCTAAAGTTAGAAGTTAGCCTAAACCCATAGAAGACTGCACTCTTAAATTCAGCCAAAGTGGTTTAAGCAATTACTGTCTTCCAACAGATACGGTGGACTCAACTACTGAGGTAGAGTAAGTGGCCTTATCAATATCTTCAGGTTCACCCAAAACTTCTAAAAGGTTTCATTAGGATGATAGCCTTCAGTTAAACTATACTCAGCTTCTTTGAATATTGTATAATTTCATTTGTTTCCTCAGTTCAGTTTGATCTTAATGGCTGTATGTTTACATTTTATGTTCTGTGCTATGAATATGAGATTAAGCTTTTCTTTTGATTTATATGTTTTAGCAAATTTTTTATGATTGTTTCTTGAGAAATATTTTGCTTTCTTATAATGCATGATTTTAGATAATTATGTACATTAATCCTTTTAAATTTCAATTCCTTTTTTTCCCTCTAAACAAAGTATAAACCCACATGTAGCAGGGCATAAAGAGAGTCAATGTTTTGTTCACTGCTGTGACATGCTGATTGTTTGCAGTTTAATAATTTATTTTGATAGATTTTTGGGAGGACTATGATGAGTCATTTTACACAAGAAACCTTTTATTTCTGCTGAAGGAAAGGGAGTTATGATTCTTCCCATACTTTTTTCTTCATTACTATTCTAGCAAAAACACCTGGATAAGAATAGTATCTACAGAATAACTCTATTATGTCAACACAGTCCTCGTTGCCTCTCATATGGATTTGAGAAATAAGTGCAGAAACCCCATACTGGTTTAAGGCAAAGCAACAAACTTGTTCTTTTGCAGAGCTTCGTCAGCATGAGAAGCTTTGTATTAGATATGGCTTCATCTGCAGCTGCTGTTCACCTCTTCTTTCCCTGTACTCCAGCCCCTTCTCAGCACTTTTACTCTTACAGCCTCAGTTTTGCAAAAAGGATCAAGATATATTTCTGTTGTGATGTTCTCATGGTTTATCAACTGATTGCAGAGTAGGACTGAATACTTTAGGAGAAAGAAAGCACAACAACCTGATGATAGTGATCTGCTTGGATTCTCTGGCAAACTCTGTTATAGAACTCCAGAAAATAGTGATTGTTGCCCCTGCCTCTTGTTTAATTTATTGTTCAGCACTTGACCAGGAAATGAAAACCCTATGAAAGAACAGGAGTTCTCAGAAGAGAAACCTAACAACCAAGCTAATAGCAAGACTTCTGTCTTTTGGACACTACTTTAATGAAAGCAAGCAGAGTAGCACTGGATAGTTAGGGTACAGTTAGTTGCATAGTTGTTACGGCATTTTGCTGAAAGAAGAATAACTGAGTCCAGTTCCAAATCATGAAACAAAATACTCCTTTTACCAAATGAAAATAAAATGTTCTCAGATACAATGTTAAGGCCTCTCATGGAATATACAGGAGAATCTCTCTAAGTAAACTCAAAGGAACCTTTCTATATTCTCCTGTTGTTTGGCATATTTAATTTTCACTGGGGAGGACTATCAGCTAGAAGTGTCTCCTTCTTGCCCTTAATTGTGATAGAATTTAAAGTGTTTAACTCCCTGTGTTCCTTACTCAAAGAAACTTGGGACCTGAACAAATCTTCATGGACCCAAGACTTTTCATTACGTGGCTTCATTGAGAATCAGATTTTCTTTGGTTGTTTTAGAAATATAGGAGGATAAACCTATATATTTTTAGCAACAATTTCTCTGTCACTCTCCCATATACCAAAATGGATTTTCTGGAGACTAGAGGGATTATAGCTGTCTCCTACCCCAGATCATTCTGCAGTTCAGCATGCACTCCTTGATTCACTATGGTGTGGGGAGCTGGCTTCTCACTCTCTCTGCATCAACTGGCTGGACACAGCAATGCATATTTTCCCTTAAAGTCAATTGAGAACATTAGGAATAACAGTAGGACAAGTCTGGCAGAAGTTAATATTTCCAAAGACAAGCTTAACTCCAAAGCTGTGTAGATTAAGCATCCTGAAATCTGAAGGTGGTGACAGAAGAGATTTTCTGCTCACTACAGAATAGAGAAGTTTTTAATAGCTTCTCCAGAAATAAGCAGAGGCATTATAGGACTAGAGTGAAATGAACATAAATTCATTGTTTAAGTAAGGGATTAGTAAGGAGACAAGACACTGTAGACAAATAAATCTGAGTAATAGACATGTTTCTAATAATATAAATAAACTTCTAATGAAAAATAAAGGATGTTGAAATAAACCAAAATAAATACTGTTAGTCTGGTTGTCTTTAGCAATAGTTTCAGAATGGGGAAAAAAAGGCCTGTGAAATTTTGTTACAGCAGATCAGATAAATGAGTGCTGATCTCAGAATCAGGGTCATGTTGGTAAGGCATAAAATAATAAATTTACTGAGTAACATCCTTATGTGTCACCCTGTCTTCTAAATGTCATCATGTTTCTGGAAGATTACACTGAATTTCCTGTGGTTTCTCCATCTTAGTGGGAGTTACATAAATGCGCACACTGGATAATAAGCAGACTAGCTTTCATAGACAATACTTTCATTGCAGAATTGAATTAAATACTCATGGAATTATTAGGATTTTAAGGCATAGTTCACTGAGTGATTTGACTAGTAAGTAGTTTAATGTTATGAAAGAAAATTAGAAGGCAAAATAGATTAAATAGCAAAATTCAAAAAAATCAGGCTTAACTAGGGCTCCTCTTAAATCATCATATAAGACTAGAGTGATGCCTCCATAAACACAGTGGAAGTGGGAACTCTCTGATCGACAGAGAATACAGTATAATATACAATTACTGCTATTCTGGAAATTCTCACTTTAAGCTTAATTTAAGCTGCCCTACATTGCATTCATTTTAGTGGGAAGATGTTTTTTGTCCTTTGTATCAACAGTTTCTGTATTTCTTTGCGGACGTAATGGATGGTCTGGAGAAAGTTATGAGGCTGTGATATCTAAAACAAAGAGTCTTATTTAAGGAGTCATAGTCCCTTTTTTAGAAGGATAATTAAAGCAAGATTAGTTTAGGCTTAAGATCATATTTATTCAGCAAATGACATACTGATTCTTAAGGCAGTAAGTTTTTAAATGTATCTAGAGTTGAGAATTTTTTTTTCATCTTTTGATGAATGAGTGTTAGGACGTGAACTCTGTGGTTAAAAAGGTTAGAAAATTGCTATAGAAGGCATATTCTCTTTGCCCTAACCAACCCTGATTTAGTAATACATCAGGGTAGAGAAAATGCTTTCTTTTTTGGATGATGTTTAGTGTATGGCATTGAAAGTATAATGAATAGAGTATGAAATATTTAATTTAAAATTTATTGTCCTGCTGAGGTAGTGAATGCTTGATGTTTCAAATAACTGTTATTATTGATGCAATTATCTGCATGGTACAGTGTCTGAAATTTGTGTGACTATCCTTCTCTACAAGTTAGGACTTCTCAGAAAAGAAGGGATGGCTGGATGTGTTCATTTCAGTGAAACCTTTCACATTGTCCTCTAAGATGTTGCCAGAATGTTGGCACAGAGAAAGCACTGCTAGGTGTAGCTGTTTTCTTGCTCAGCCTAATGACTTTATTACCTCTCCTTTGTGGGAGGAACTTTGGAGTAAACTCTCATAAGAAGGAGATCTGGTCAATGGAAACTTTTTTTTTATATTTTCTGTTCCAGTAGCTCAATTCCTCTTGTGTTCCAGTAGTCACACAAACTGTGCTGTGCAAGAGACTGAGGCAATCATGTTTTTAATAATCAGTGACCATATTCTACGCAAGGGGCATCCTAGCTAGGTCTTACATATCCTTAATTCAGACAGAGGTCTGTAGTCTGGCAAATTGTTTTTCACTATTGTGTGGCAGCATACAACTGTGAACATGAGAATGTGAATATTTGTAAGAGAAAAGGTTTATCCAACCCAGCATCTTTGCCTCCAACAAGAGCTATCAGCTTAGGAAAGAGGAAGAACTGTGCATATGTGTACAATGGTGCTCTGTTATTGTCCCAGACTCCAAACACTTTGAGACTGGGGATTTCCTAAGTTTGATGTGGCCTCTTCATGTAACAATTTTTACATTCTTCTCAAGTTTCCCCTTTTGACCCATGTAAATCTCTAGGTTCCACAGTTTTTGCAGCAAAAACTTTTAAAGATCTGTATGCTGTGTCAAGAACCACTTTCTTCTCTTTGAATTTGGCTCTTCCTGACTTTATACGATATTCCTGGAGTGCTGGAGGAGAAGCTTTGATTTTTCTACCACACAGAACATAATTGCTTTGGAGCAAAACAAGAAATGGTAGAGAAGGACAGAAATCTAGAGAAAAATGGTTCCTATCTTGTCAAGCTTACTGCCCAAACGTAATCAAACTGAGTCTTCTGTCTGTATAGGGTTTTATGTGTGCATCAGCATATGAAGGACTACTTATGATAAATACTGCATCAGTCTTGCACTTGAAAAAAAAAAAAGGAAAAATGTAAATAGTCCAACTGCTATGTTGTAAACATGATTCTTTACTGACATGTGTCATTAGGTCTTTCAATGCACACTTTTTTCTGTTTCCCTGGAAACACAGATATTTTAAATTCTAAGCAGTTTGAAAAAACCCTCACACTCAGTACTTATAAGAACATAATCATATTTAAGCATATGCTATAGCTATTCTTAATCCCATGAACAGGATTCTTCTGAATCAGGGCCTTCCACATCTGTCAAAAGAGTTCAGTAAACAAAGCCTTGCATTCCCACTGAACTCAGAGCTGATGGCCATTGTACTTGTGCGATGTTTTAGGAGCAGGCCCTCAGGGTTTGGGAAATTCAATGCAGAACAACTCAACAGTCACCAATATAACTAAATTAGAGCCTTGGTATATTTTTATTGCAGAAAAAAATTACATTCCTTTTGCAGCCTTCCATTTTCAGTTGTTAACTGTTAACAATTAACTCAAGTTACAAACATTCACTTTTGGTTCTGGCAGATCTTCAGGCCCCCTTTTTCCTTCTGTCTCTGTTTTATGCTCTATGGCATAGTTTACACCTCCCATTTAAAAACTTTGCAAAGCACTAACTCAATGTTACAAAACTTAGGGAAAAAACTCTCAAAGGCAGAAACAATCCACACAGATCATTTCTTTTCTCCATTAAATAATGATTGCCTTTTTTGTTATAGCCTTTGCAGAATAAAATAACCTTCCCTTAAATCTTCTTCCCCAATATATTTTTCATCGAACTAGTTGTAGTATTGGCTTTAGGTCTAAATATTCTCCCTTTAAGAAACTAGTTCCTCTGTTATCATGACAGACACCAATAATGAAATATAACTATTATAATTCATATACCTGCTTTCATATGCCAAAAATATTTCTGATACCTTTGCTGAAACATGCATCTCTATTCTACATACACCACAGGGATATCTTTCTACTTGCTAAGTTACATGAACAAGAGTCCATTTCTGTAAGTGCCTGGACCCTACAATGTAAAATCATCTTTTTCAATGTAACCTACCTCACTGCCTTCATTAAGGCTGTTCCTTTTGTTATTTATTATTTCTCTCACCAGGATTATTGGTATGAAGGTTATGTGAGGTCTTGCAAGTTTCATTGCTCTCCTAAGCATCATTCCTCAGTTCTCTCAGAGCGCTAAGCTGCTGAATATTACAGATGCACAGCTGTGAGTAACACACTGCTGCTTCTTCAGTACTCTGGGTCAACTCAATTATTCTTCCTTCTTAGGCCAAGCAATTCATAAGAAATCGCAAATAATTACTGTATCATAGAATTAAAGAAAGGCTTAAGTGTGTGGGGATCTTAAAGGTCACCTAGTTCTAACCCCTCTGCCATGGGCAGGGATGCCACCCCGTAAACCAGGTTGCCTTGAATGCTGCCAGGGATGGGGCATCCACAACTTCTCTGGGCAACATTATCCAGCGTCTCACCACTCTTTGAGTAAAGAACTTCTTCCTAACATCTAATCTAATCCTCTCCTTTTTCGGTCTAAAACCATTCCTCTTTGTCCTAGCACTATCTGCCCATGTAAAAAGTTCCTCTCCCTCTTTTTTATAAACCCCTTTCAGGTTCTGGAAGGCCACAGAGAGGTATCCCCAGAACCTTCTCTTCTCCAGGGTGAACAACCCCAGCTCATTCAGCCTCTGTTCACTGGAGAAATGCTCCAGCCCCTTCAAGATCTTTGTGGCCCTCCTTTGGACTCACTCCAAGAAGTTCATGTCTTTCCTCTTTTGAGAACCCTACAGCTGGACACAGCAATCACAGTGCATTCTCAAGAGGTAAGAGTAGATGAGGAGAATCACCTCTCTTGACCTGATGGCCACGTTGCTTTTGATGCATCCAGGGATACAGTTGGCCTTCTGGGCTGTGAGTGAACATTGTCGTAATATGTTCAGCTTTTCATCCACCAGAACTCCCAAGTCCTTCTTGGCAGGGCTGTTCTTAATTGGTTCATCTCCCAGTCTGTACTCACATCTGGGATTTCTCTGACCCAGGTGCAGCACCTTGGACTTGTTGAGCCTCATTAGGTTCTCATGGACCCACTTCTCAAGTGTGTCCAGCTCTCTCTGGGTGGCATCCCTTCCTTCTTTCATGTCAGCTGCACCACTCAGCTTCCTGTCTGTAATGCACTGGACCAGTTTTGGGAGAAGGTCTGGAAGAGACATCAGGATGAAACTATTGAAAGTTTGTATGTGGCCTAACAAAGTTAGCTTTGATTTTAAGGAGGAAAGTGAAACCCTTAGTTTATGGTTTAAATTGAACATAACTATAATGTTCTAAGCCTTGAGCATAAAAAAGATGAATGGATAATAAATAATGATGAAGAAAACTGGGATAGACTTTTTTTTTTAATGTATTCACTTTTCAGTGATTTAGTTTGATTTGGCCAGGTTGTATCTGTTTCACATACTCAGGACAGAACTAGGTCAAGAAGGGTTAGTCAAAAAACAAAAAAATGTTTTGCTTTCTTTTTGTTACACAAAAATATGAAATTTTCCAACTGTCTAGTTTTATTAGATATGTAGTTTTATCACATTTTTACCAAATGCAATCAGAAAAGCAAATATAAAAGCTGATTTTCACAAATAAATATTTTTAAATTAAAAATTATTTAAAAAAAAATCTGTTCTGGTAGTGACATTGGAAGAATTCAAATTTGGTACTATAAGAATACATATTGTTTCCATGGTGAAAAACATTTATATACACAATCTCCATGTCACGCAGAGTAAACAACATTTCTCAGTTCTGTTCCAAACATAAGTGTTCAGGTCTTAATTGTAAAAGTCTTTGAGCATACTGGGTACTAATATGTTCCCTCTAATATGCCCTGAGTGAGTAAAGACTTGAATTTCAGCACTGCAGCAGGGATAATTAGAACATCAAGTTTAATTGCTTTTCTGATTTCACTTGTTTAATATTAAAAAGTAACATGATTTCCTTTTTTTTTTTTTTAATATTGCTCAGAGCCTGGTTCAATGTGAATTCCTGCTCTAAGAACTTGTCAATAAAACATTGTATCACTATAGGTGAAAAATATTTGTTTTGTAAAATTTTGTAGTCCATAAAGTATGTCTGGTGTAAATTTTTTCTCATCTGTGCAGAGGACCAGTTCTATTTCTGGTAGCCATCATCATCGGTCTATAAGACTTTTCCTGAATTCTATACACAATCCAGTTCCTCTCACTCCTGTCTCTCCCTTTACTACAGAAACCCTGAGTACTACTTTATGCAATGAGTAATGCCACTGATTTAAGTGCTGATTAACAATAGCAAGAGGTTTGTTCTGGCACACCTTCATTCAAATTAAAAAAACTACCCCTTTTCAAAAGCAGTTAGGCACACATTGAAATGCCAAAATATTTTCCTAAGAATGAATTTTTCTGTTTTTTCCTGAACCTAGAAACATGAATCAAATGGTAAAGTTATCTTCTCTTAGTAACAAAACAGGACTCAAGAGGACCATTATTTTGTAGCTGAACCTTCTGTATAGGTAGTGGCATTCAAGGCTGATATATTTATCCTTTCAATGGCTCTTTATTACCTATTTTATTTAGTTTTAATGTTAAAATATTTACTGCTGATATTAATATTTTCCTAAAACTGGGATATATGCAAGTATATGTGTGTGTGTGTGTGTGTGTGTGTGTGCGCGCGTGCGTGCGCATTTAAGGTAAAACTATCTTTCATTTACCTTTTTTTCATGACTAGTGAAAGAAAAGAAACATCAAACTAATCTCATGTGTGGATGAATTCTTGTGCATGCTTTCTGTGTCTAGAATGCTTTTGAGAAACAGATTTCTCGAATCAATCAAACAAAACCACACATTTTACAACACGTCTATTACTAGGTCAGATATAGTTATAGGTATGTTAATACATGCTTTTTCACTTAAGGATCTACTTTTGTCAATATCCAAAACTGTACAGCTATAGAAATAAGAACATATAATACCAAATTTCTACTTCCTTACTAATTCACCAGGAGTAATCACCAAAAATCATAATTTTACTCTCTATTCTGGATGTGATTATGAAAATTCAAATTGGAGAGGATATGACACTGGACACATTGGCAGGCAGTTTGGGATTAGCACTTCCATGGGCCTACTTCATACTCCTGGGAAATAACTTATTTTCCATAGACTTCTACTTTTGTTCCTATTCATTTTATTTCTTCTCTTTTATGTCATGCAATCTTTGAAGTAAACCTCTGATTGTGTTTGCATAGTCAAAACAAAATGTGGTCCCGATTTTTAATTCATCTTTAAACAAAATTGTTCTAGAATTGCCTTCCTGGTAAAATTAGTGATTATTCATATTTGTGATGATATTGATTCCTAAGGATATTTTAGAATAGGGTTAAGGTACTGTATGCGCCTCAGTCACTTTGTTGGATTAACACATATTCACATTCACACAGAAATAACTTGTTTCTGCATTTTTTGTGGGGGTGGTTTGTTTGTTTGTTTGGGGTTTTCTTGGTGTTTTATGTGTTGTTTTAATTTGTGTTTGTTTTGTTTTTATAAAATATATCTGTATCATGATTTTCAGAAACTCAGTTTAATGGACTTTTCTGAGACAGCTTGTTAAGATAATGGTTTTAGACATATTTTATGAAAGACATTTATTTTTTAAAATTAAAATTCAAGGGAAGCACTCTTTCTTCTAGATTATTCTTTTCCTTATTATGAAGACATTGAATTTTCTTAATTTCTCTTGTTGAAAAAATAAGTTTCAGGTCTGTTAAACTGAACTTCCTTTTCTTCATCCAGCATTTACACCTTGCAGATTACATTTTTGTAATTGTGCTGCAGCCATCATTCACACCTGTTCCAAATTTAAACTCTTATTATTAATTAGTTTTGCAGCCTATAGCCATTTCTCAGCTTTGTTCTTTATTTGAGTTAACATATTATTTAGTAATACATATAGTTCACTGCTCTGGTATCATCAGAAATTTTCATTTTTCCTTCTCTGGAAAACACAAGTAAAGAAAATACTGACATCCAAAAAAATCCTTGGAGTTCTTTAATCACTGAATTTTTACTTTCTATCATGTGCACTTAGGTTTTTTTAGGTGAGCATAGAAGGCTTCTGTAAAAGGTCAGTACAAGAGCTCAGATGCAGACTCATTTTCTAGCAGATGTACTGAGCTTTTACCAGTTTCCAGGAAATGATCTGCTGTTCCTTTTTTCTTTGTCTCTTGGGAATTATGGATGTAATCCAAAGTACATTGGAAGTCAATACCCCTTTTATGAGGCAATTGCAAGGAATGAACCCAGTGATCTAATAGGTCTTTCACATCTCTAATTACCATGCTCCTGTGAACTGCAGTCCCACGGTGAGGTCTACCAGGTAATCTCTAAATGGACTAAATAGCTGTAAGCTAATATTTTTCTTGAAAGCAAGAGCTTGAGACATTTGGACTCACAGCAGCACACTATTGTGACAAAACTTGCATGTTATCTCCACTGATCAAAAACTGGCACTGATTTATTTACTTAATTAGTCAGTGGTGCATTATCATGACCCATACTGAGACGCTCCTGCATAGTCCATTAATCTCAAATGGATGCGTCATTCATATGTGTAATCTCAAATGGAAATGTCTGTGTGTCAATTGCGCACCTTTCACCCTCCCAGTAGGATCAGCATTTCATG
Organism: Poliocrania exsul; assembly: GCA_035041345.1. NCBI lineage: Eukaryota > Metazoa > Chordata > Aves > Passeriformes > Thamnophilidae > Poliocrania > Poliocrania exsul. The sequence continues at coordinate 54,708,212 of JAWWLZ010000082.1, forward strand.
AGAATAATGCTCCAGTGTTTTCTGAAAGGCTCAGAAAGGTGTTTTGAATGTTGCCTGTTTCCTCTTGACAGCATGTAAATTAGTTTTCAGCACACAAAACTCTTAACAATTCCTGTTGGATATTCAGAAATCCTTGATATAAACAGTTAATTTGTTTTCTTTCACCCTCTTGTCCTCTCTACAATGAGAAGAACAAATAAGGGCAATGAAATTGATGAAAAAAAATTACAATTGCTCTGTAGTGAAAAAAATCAAATAGTTTTATTCTCTTCAGTCTGAAGAACAAAGAGTAGATAACTGAAAATCAAATATTCTTTACGTTCAGGCCAGATGCAGTCCAAGTGACGTTAAAGCAAGGGGATTCTGTGTAATAAAATACTAGTGCATAAGTAACATGATTGAAAGTTTCACATATGAAGTTTAACAATAACTTTCCCCTATTCAAAAATAAATTACACTACCAGTTCAAGCAAGAGAATGATGAAATGTGGACATTAAAGTGTTGTTACATTCCTTCTCCCTACTAGGATATTCATAGTGGGCTTAATAGTTTTGGATGCTGAAAGACTTTCATCCCTTGCTTCTGCTACCAGGAGTAAAATGCTCAAGGCTATACAGGTAGCACTTAAAGAAAACTAAATTTTTTGTTCTATTCAACAAGCTTTATTAATAAATAGCTGTAAAATTAATAATTTTTAAAATTGAAATTTATTTTTAATAGATCTAGAAAATTTAATACATCACAAGACAAAATTACTTCCTAGTGAAGATGTGGCTCATCCAAACCAGAGAAGAAATCTGAATCTGTTGATCAAGTTTTGATAATTTATGAATCTCTTAGTTGTGCTCCTTATAAAACTATGTAAAGGTGTATAGTCTCTTTCTTTTTTTTTTTCTTCTTTTTTTTTTTTTTTTCCCCCCTATCAGGGAACGTTTTCCCAACACAGACTATTTCCTGCCACAGGGTAACTTGTAGTTCAGTATCTGAAGCTAGATCCTGTCAGATGCAGGTGCACGTGTCCTGCCAGACTAGAGTCCTAGGCAGAACTGTTCAGGCTGAAGAACTGTAACTATTCATGGGCAAAAATAGTTTTCCTTTTGTCATCTTTCATGAGTGAATCACCAAAGCTGATGCATTTGCACTGAGGGACAGCTGCACTATGATGTCTTCCCCATCCTGGTCCTTGAGTCATCCACACTGGATTGTGTTTAATGCTGCTTCTCCACTGCCTACATGCAGTTATTCCCCATTTATTCCTTTTTCCCTGTTTCCAGTTACAGTAGAGTGCTATGCCTATTGCAACACTAGTATGTCTTTGGTGGTTACAGCAGAACTACATGTAGCTGAGGGGCAACTTGAGTCACTTGCTTTTGCTTTTATAAAGATTCCATAAGTCAAAGTAGCATTTTCTCACCAATGATCATTTGCTATAGGCAAATACACTTTTTACTACCTATTCTCATAATTGAGGAATTATGCCCAAATTATATAATAATTTAAAAAGATATGGATGTGGTATGTTCTACTCACATTTTTGCAAACAGATGACTCTCAGTTAGAAAAGCAGTATAGGGAAGAACTGTTACTGGCCATGTTGATGCTTATGGACAATCAGACTAGGGAGTTCTGTAAAATGGTCCACAAAACCATTGCAGTTTGGTATTCTGTTACAGATGTCTAAGTATCATTGCAAGGTGTGGAACACAGAGTTTTTGTTCTTATTAGAAATTTTTTATGGACTTAGAGAGCCTTAACTCCAGTTACTTAGTGACCACACAAGGTTTTAGTGGAGATAAACTAGTGCATGCCAACGAATTGGTTCTACAAAAAGTTCCTAACTTTGTCAAGAAGATGTTGCACAAGATAGCTACATAGGGCACTAGGCTTTGAGAAACAAAGTGTTAAATATTGCAGTCTGGGTTGTACAGTTTATATGCTCCCAGTGTAGGGAGCGGTTTTGTTCTTGGGGAAAATAATCCTCTGTTGATGTTTGGTCTAGGTGGCTCACCTTGGTTATGCATCAACTAGCAGAATGCCACTGTTTGTAATCAGTGATAAGGGCTAGTTTAAAGACTTCTTGCTAATTACCAGGTGAGCTGCTTCACAGAACATTCAAAAGAACAAGCAGCTGATGGAGCATAAGCACAAAGGGCTTGTAACTGAGGCTGCCTGCAGTTGAGATTGCAAATGCAAACTTTACCCTGGCCCTGCTCTGGCTTAAGTGGAGAATTACCCATTTCACTTCAAATATGTTTCAAAATTTATAGAGGATGAACTTACCAAGTAACTATCAACAGAATAAAATGTGTTCTTTTTTTTCCTAGAATGGCAGAAAAGACTTCCTGGAATGCTGAAAGAACTGGAAGAACTGTTTATAAATTTGTTACTACTGTTGAAAGGCAGCAACTGAAAATCTATATGAAGTATATTGTTGTTTGTCATATTATCTGTATAAAAGGATCCATGTTGAATGACTTAAGAATGTCTTAAATGTTCAGTAACAATGTGAACAGCCAAGTGGGATCCCCCCTGAAATAAATCAAAAATCATTCTCAAATATGAAAATATTCTTGGAGAAAATAGTCATGCATTCCTTCCAAAGCAGGACTTCTAAGACAAAAACAGAATCAGTTCAAGCATCCTTCTAACTGCTTTTTTAGACTATTTTGTTGCTGCATCCAAGGAAAAACAAAGATAGATGAGGTAGTATTTTTCCATCTAATATCCTGCAATTTATTCAATCTGAACATAAACTATTTGTTCTGGGCTGATGTCCTAACAATATTTGCTGACTGGCCAAAATAAGACGTGCTTGCTAATGGTTCAGAAACAGGTTATTTTGCCATTAATTCCATTTTAGGGTGGCTCTTTTACAGCAGAGAATGGTGAGTAAGCACCACAACCTGTTGCCTCCCACTGGCCAATAAATCAATACTGTCCCTACATCACTTCTTTTTTTCTTTTTTTTTTCTCTTTCTTTTGTCCTGTAGTCCAAAATAGATAGCTAAGCAGTTCCCTTTCACAGACCAGACTCAAGTACAAAAAAGGCTTGCAAGACGTGGAATTCAGTTCAGCAGAAGTTGGCACTTAAAACACAAAAGCCCCCAAGTTTTGTTCTTATTCGCATACATGAGAAGCACTACTGTGTGGAATCATAAGCACCCACTCTTAGGAAAGTTGAGGGTGCTTAGCTCTTTGCCTTTCAAAAATCCTTAATGGATTCCATTAGCTGGAGTCAAGTTGCTGTATTTATTTCAATGTAACAAACTGGAGTCAATAAGGCTCCTGTCCAAAGACCACTAAAGTAATTGTTAGTGTTAGCATTAATTGGATTTGAACTGATGCCCAAGAGAGGAATCCAGAGAAATATGTTAATTTTAAATGTGTTTTCCAGCTGTCCATTTTCATTTTACCCTTTGTTCATATATCAGAAGTTTAGCCCTTCAACTCTGTATGTTTTTCAAAATAATCTAGTATAACTGAATTGTTTGTTTATGGGTGTTTTTGCATTCATTTTTACTCAATCTCAGTGGTACAAATTGTTTCCTTTCCTTGGTTTGAGAATTTGGCCCAGTGAGACAGAACAAGTACCATGCTTCAGTTTGCTTCTGGTTATCTTCAATTGTGCTCAGTAGGAAGGTAAAAATGTGTTATCTTAAACCTCATAATCTCTGCTTATAGCTTTCCTCCACTTCTGTACTCAGTCTCACACTTTGTAAAGCAGTTTAACTGGCAGAACTAGAAATACCAGCAGATAAAATATTATCTGCTTTATTTAATTAAAAAATTTAAACATTCATAATGTTTTTGGTCACAATTTAGGCTCTAGTAAGGTAATTTATAACTAGAATGTTTGTTTAGAGTATTGTTAGATGTTAGTGGATATTTTTAGACTTAATCCTAGGAATAAAGATGGTAGGAGAAATGCCAGCTGCAAATGAAACCTTAGCATATCCATGAAAGCAGATCTGAGTTCTAGCCTAATCATTTTATCTGTTTCAGTTTCCCTTAAAGTTTATATGGATGAGACTTTTTGGTTTTCTGGTTTACAGTGCACTATATTTCACTGGATAACTCTTAAATATTAGATGTATCCCATCCAAATATGAGGTGATATTTTGTGTAAACTTTCTTGTAAAACTGCCTATATTTTGCAAAATTTGTGTTCTACAGCAGCACTGTAACTCTATTGCAGTGCCAGTACTGATCCTATGAATTTAGCTGATATTTTAGGGCATCCTTCTGCCATTTTTAGATTTCAGAAATTCTCTTAGCAGGCTTATGCAAGATCAAGACTCTTAAAAGTAGGTACCCCACACAGTCTATAAAAAAGATCAAAGCTCTTTGCTGTTCACCCTATGTTTGTCACAAGAAACAGGTGCAAGGGAGTTTTTTCAAAGCATTCATGGATTCAGGCATGAAAATTAAGTATGACACCTTTTCAAATATGTCAGCAAATCACAAGTTGTCTAAAGGCTTGGGGTTGCTAGAACTGGTATAATTAGTATAAATACAATAACCAGTTTTCTTGTAGAGCTGTTTCTCTTTTGAGCATACAAAATCTGGAAGTGTTGAGCAGCATGTTTCCTGGGGATCATTTGAGAGAGGGAGAAAGACAAGATCTGAATGGGATGATTCTGTGCTTCTAAGACATGGAAGATGTAACTGGTAGTGAAAAAAAGCCTGTGTCATGTAAGAGAAATTATGCAACCTTCTATGGATTTTTTATCACTTTTATGACTGTGTCTAGCATAATTACACATTACTGTAGGGGATGCAGTTGGGGAGAAGTGTTGCAGTCAAGCTGGTGGGGTTAAGCTGCAAAAAGCTGAAACCAAACAGCAGATATACTGCCTTTGTCCTCCCCAACAGAGTTTATCTGTCAGATCCACTTTGCAGCACTCCTTTCAAATATTTCAGAGGTCAACTAATAGACAATTTTGCCACTTTCATCTTGACACATTCACACTGGTCTACTAACCTGACTTGGTCTCAGACTTGAAGGTTATATCATTCCACCCAATAACTGTACTGATGTTAAAAGCCATCTAACATCCAGAGCAGAAGGCAGCACTGGCTTTCCAGACAGACTAACTGGCCTGCTTAACACTCCAGCCCCAGACCTGCACATTTATAGGCTCTGCTAGGAGTTTTACTTTAATATATATAGGGTTCTTTAATACCTCAAGGTAACATCGAAAGAATAAGACATGGACTTGTTGCCAAGGGGTTTCTTTATTAATTTAGAGGAAAAAAGAAGGAAACTTGGCAAAGATTCAAAAAGGGTACTACACAAGCTAGACAAAATATTCCACCACAATATTACTCAGCACATATTAATCCACAACACCCAAGTCAGTATTTAATCAATTCACAACACTTGAATCCAATCCCTTCAGCTCCAAGTCATCCATAGCATCAAGAAAGGAGCAAAGGTGTGATGTGCTATAGGTTTTCCAGGCTGTTTGTGACCAGCAGCCACTCCAGGTCCTCATCGTGTGGGCTCCAGGGCCTGCCATGAGGGATACAGGGCCACCTCACCTCCATGAGGTTCCTTCCCTTCCCTTCCCCCTGTACACCTCACCACCCCCGCCCTCACCCCCTCCAAGGTGCTTCTGATCCAATAATCACTGATCTGGTCTCTAACACTGCTGCTACTTCCCTCCTTGATTCCACTGAGCACTCTGTGTGTACTTTTGTAGTATAAACCAAAACAAAACAACTATTTTTTGTTTCAAAGTTTCACCTATTTGAACTGTCCTTCACTGTCACATTTCAGATGTTTAGGTGCACTGGTTGTTGAGCCCTCCAGCCTGTTCTTTTTGTGTGTCTCGGTGAGGGTGATAGGTTCTGTGTGGTACAATTGTGTGAGGAATAAAATAAAGCAGTAAAAAACCCATTTAAATGCTAATACTATAAAATATGGTTCTGAAAATCAAAATTGAGGTCCAAGAGATTGTTGCTCCCATTCTGTCCCTTAGTTATAAGTAGTCTAACTCATGTAACCCAAAGCAGAAAGCAGCAGGCATCTCTCTCATGGTTCAATCTAATCTTACACTAGATCTAAAGCAAAGTTTATTAAAAAAAACACCAAAAAAACAACAACAAAAAAACCCCACAAAGAGCAAAATTCTTGTGGTAAATGCAGTATCACAGAATATGCTGAGTTGAAGGGTACACACAAAGATCATTGAGTCCAACTCCTGACCTTGCACAGGACCATCCCCAAGAGTCAGTCCCCATGTGCCTGAGAGCACCATCCAAATGCTTTTTGAACTCAGTCAGTCTTGGTGCTGTGACCACTGCCCTGGGGAGCCTGTTCAGTGCCCAACCACCCTGTGGGTGAAGAACCTTCCAATCCAAACCTCCCATGACACAACTTCAGGCCATTCCCTCGGGTCCCGTCACTGACCTCCACAGAGCAGAGATCAGTGCCTGCCCCTTCTCTTCCTCTCACGAGGAAGTTGTAACTGCAATGAGGTCTCCCCTCAGTATCCTCTTCTTCAGCTGAGCAGATCAAGTGATCTCAGCCACTCCTCATACAGCTTCCCCTCAAGACCCTTCATCATCTTCATTGCCCTCCTTTGGACACTCTCTAATGGCTTGGTATCTTTCTTATATTGCAGTGCCAAAACTACCCCAATATTCCAGGTGAGGCTGCCCCAGTGCAGAGCAGAGCAGGACAATCCCCTCCCTTGACTGGCTGCTGATGCTGTTCCTGATGCCCCCCAGGACATGGTTTGCCATCCTGGCTGCCAGAGCAGTGCTGACTCATGTTCAACTGGTCACTGACCAGAGCCCCCATGTCCCTTCTGTGTTGGTCATTTCTCTGGGATATCTATTAAGATGAAGAGTAACTCTAAACAGCACTCACTCCAAATTTGTCAGTTTTATTCCTGTCAGGTAAGTCTGAAATATATCATAATTTCTGCAATTTCTTGTTACTGTTGTAGGATGCTGAATAGTCAGGACCAACAAACTGTGACTGTTTGGGGGTTTTTGAGTTTCTTTTTTTCATTAGATTTCTATACCCTTATCCCATTCATCTTTCCCCTGTCCTTTCCCTCTTCTCTTCTCCAACAAAGTAAATCTTCATCCCTTTAAATCTGCTTTTCCAGGACCAAGTGTCTATATGATTCCACACTTACAAACGAGAAGGAAAAAACAAGCACAATATTACTTGCAAATCAAAATTAGCAGTGTCCAAACTTATTGATTCTGTTGACAATGCACAATGAGACTGCACTCTGGTAAAACTCTTTACCCACAGAAATATTAATAAAGTACAAAAGAGAAAATTTAGAAATTAACTTACCCAGTTCATACTTTAGAAGGTTAGTTGGTGGGGTTTCTTTTGCTTTTTGGTTTGGGTTTGGTTTTTTTTTCCACTAAGATGTTGCAGGTCTTCTCTACATTTAATCAAGACTTCAGTACTGGTGGCCTTATGGAATATTAGTATTTAACAGTTCAGTTCACTATTGCTATGAATACAAAGCTTCAGATTGTATCCACAAAATGAATTTACTTTGAAGTTGCTTTAAATTCAGATCTAGTTGTTCCTAATCTGAACTTTGCATTGGCATACACACACAAAATAAAAAGAATCCTCTTGTTGCCTTGTTGTGCTAAGTCCTGATGGAATCTTGAGTCCATATAGACACTTCTAAGACTTTGATCCTCAAATGGTGGTTGACCTAGATTGATAAACATCTTCAGAATTCCTTCTGAAGAGGATAAAATCTCATTAGGCTCTTCAAGGATCCATAAGTCCATACCTAGTCACGTAAATGTCCGTAATCAGCAATTCCAGATGTCTGTTTGAGCTGTGCTTTGTACTGCCTTTACTCTTCCTGGTTTTTACCAGACTGGGAAAGAAGCATGAAATACTGAAAAATAGACTGTTTCAATAGCATTTGAAGGCCAAGAAGAAAAAACTATACAGGATATTTTCTGAAAAATTCAGACATTTACTCAAATTACACTAATCACCTGAACAGCTCCAGCTGCACGGTTTTATTGTGACAACAGTACATAGGGGCCATAGCTGGTAGATGTTCCATACATGAACAAGTGTAAAGATGGAGTCAGTGCCCCTAACAGTTTAGTTCAAGCTATATTCATATGAGAAAAAAATTACGCAGTGCAGAAAGAGGGAGTTAAAGAACTATACCTTATGTTTGTATAATTATTCATAAGGCATTTTGATTACTGCTTATAATTAGAGTGCCATTTGGCTACCTTAACTCAGCTCTGTCACACTCTCAAGTGTCCCTCCATTGGTACAATTTGAAGGAGAGAAAAATGGTATCTTGTGGATCATTTTAAGCAGTATTTTAATTTCAAAATAATATAGGTAAACAAATAAACTGCTTGCTTTATTATGGGGGAACATGTATGGGGGCATGCCTCTCTTTGCTGGCATCCAGTAACCAGCTAAGCAGACAGCTGTAGGTTCTTTAATATATATTAACTAATGATGATACTCTATATGCAAAAATACATGTACACATCTCTATACTGCTGTTAGCACTGAAGATCACTAATGTCAGCATTAAAAGATGTCTGGACAAATTTAATGAATGCTTTTCTTCCATGCTTTGTGTGCAGCGTTATGAGAAAATCTTGAACTGCTCTTTCACAGATTGGGGATTTCCATATGACCTCTCACTTAATCACTAGCTGTTTTTGTTTTTTCTCCTTCACTACTGCACTGTAGTCATCCCCCATTTTTGTGAAGCAGCCTTTTGTTTCCAGACAGACTTGGTGATGGTACCCGTCATAGATAGTATTTTAGTGCTTCATAACTATTCCTTTGTTTTCACAATGATTCATCAAAGTAAGTCAGTATTAATATCCCCCCCCTTAGAAATAGAAAGGTGAGTCAGAAAATGATTATACTCAGAATTATTCATTAATTCTGAATGTCTAAATGAAATGTGAAGAACCTTCATTCTTACAACTGTTGTTGCATAACTTCTTGTATATTAAGAATAAGTTCAGTTGCAAACATGACAGCATATCGCTTCTGAAAATAATTTGCAAACATCAAAGAAAAGTTGTATAATAATGACTACCTCTAAAATGTTTGGTTTACATTTTAATTCTGTGCAAATACAAATGGGGAATACAGTGCTCCAGGATATCATTATTACTTTATTCATGAACTTAGGTTTTCTTTTTCTCACTTTACTCTTTTTATTTATTAAACAGTCTTTCACCTTGTGCAAATAATTTTTGTTCTTGTAGTTTTGTTTTTTACACAACCAATATTTATTTGTTTTCACCACTGAACCATAACTGTAAGTGCCACATTCACACACCTTTTGAACACTTCCAGAGATGGTGATTCTACCACTTTCCTGTGCAGCCAATTCCAATACCTGGTCACCCTTTCAATGAAGAAATTTTTGCTAATATCCAATCTAAACCTCTCTTGGCATAACTCAAGGCCATTTCTTCTTATCCTGTCACCTGCTGCCTGGGAGAAGACACTGACCCCTCCCTGGCTACAACCTCCTTTCAGGTAGCAATAAGGTCTTCCCTGATCCTCCTTTTCTCCAAGTCCTTGACATTAGGTCCCTTAGGGTCCATCAGTCACACAGGACTGTCCCTTGAACAGGCTGTGTAAGGCTTCCTTGAGTAAGGAAGTGTCATCTCCAATGTGTAATGTTAAAAATGAATTTAAAACTTTGCTTTCACATTTTACAGGTGACAACAGAATTGTGATATTTCAGGCCTGGAGTTCAAAGCCAAAGCTCAAGAACAGTGTTCACTTTAGTGATTCAGGCTGTTCCCTTCATTTTTTCCCAATAAAGATTTCATCTATCCCAGCCTAATTATTCACAACTTTTCCTTGTCTCTGCCTCACCTCTATTTATGATCTCTGTCCAACTGTTTTTCCATGTACACAGCCTCCACCTCTGTTGTTTTTCCTGCGCAGTCTCTGTCTTCTTGCCCATCAGGTCCTGGTCTCATCTCCCTGTTACCTGTTCCTGTGTTTTATATACAGCCCCAGAAGAATGTGTGATACATTAAGAAGTTTTTTACTTCCAGCCTTTGATTTTGCCTTTCGTCTCCAGTGGTTTGCAGAGTCCTGTTTGCCCTTTCCTTGGATTTTGTCAAACACTTTCTACACCCTCCTCAGTTCCCTGGTTTCTCCTATTCCTGACAAATGCATCTTTGGTCCAAGCAATGAAAGGACTGCTTTTGGCTCCTGGTTACTTGAACTACAATAAGAAAAAGCTTGTCTTTCAGCAAGACTGAGCTCCACAGAGAGAAAAATGCTCTAGAAATACAACTGCCAGAACAGCCTGGGAGAACATCAGTTCACGTTTTGTAGGTGAATTTCATTTGAGAAATGTAACAATATTTCTTCTTTTATTGGGTTTATCTTTCTGCTCCCTGCACATTATAGCTGTTCTTGTCTTGCCTTCTTCTTTGCCTGAAGCTCTGGATGCATAAAATCCAGCCCTGTGAGCCAGATCAAGTGTGAAGAGGTAGAGCTTAGGCATGTGAGACCCACCTGTGTCAGGAACCACTCATCTGAGGTGTGCGTCATACAAATCTAACCTTCCAAGATCATTCTATGTCCTCTCACAAGTCTGAGAAAATATAAAAGGCAATTATTCAAAGATTTAGAGCCTGTAGAAATGTGTGTAAGTTTGCTGGTTTTCAAAAAGAATAAGTTTTCTTCTTGGCCCACAAGCCATCATTCTATAGCATGCCATGTCCCTCCTTCAATGAATGAGGACTCTAGCCAAAAAAAAAAAAAAAGAAATTATACCAGAATTTTCATACATGGACAAGATTTTGTGTTTGTCTCATTCTTGGAAACAGCTGAGCTCTTTTTGCTTAAATTAAAAAAAAAAAAAAAGCTCATCCCAAGGCTAATGGTCAGCATGGAAAATTTCAGTTTAAAAGATTTAAGAATTACAACTGAAAAGTCAGTCTTACAATATGTAGTACCAGAAAATTCTAGCATATAATATATTAGTAATATTTTTATGTACGTGTTTTTCCACTCACAGATATAACACCTGGAAAATGCTCAGTTACTGCCTCTTATGAAACAAATTCGAGTGTTACGTTCAATTTAGCAGAGCATGCTTAGAAAACAGTTAAGCAATTGAGAATTTTTCAATATGTACAGTATTTGACAATGTTTTCAGTATTTTTTGATGCAAAATGGCAAAACCTATAGTTTAAAGAAGTATACTTATTCCCTTTAGTTGGACTTTGGGCTGGTTTGTTGAATCTTACTGTCACAGTTTAGAGAGGTGTATTTTTTGGTTTGAGTTTTTAAATATGTAATTAGAGAGGGAGTGAATATGTGTAAAGAGCTGTGGCAAACAATTAATTGTTCAGTACTAACTTGCCACGCTCCAGGCAATAATCTGCTTCAGTCTGAGGAAGATGCTCTGGAAAGCTGATCAGAAACATTCTGAGTGATTTGCCAGATTTGTTATCTGACAATGTTTACTGTGAAAGGACAATTAGGCAATCTTCATAATACAGAAGATGGAGGAACTTTTAATTAGATCCTCTTTACTGCTAAAACACTATGGTGTATCTGGCCTCATATCTTATTAATAAAGGTACTTCATTTAGTAAATCAAACTGTATCTATTTGAGTAATGTAGTAACATTCAGCTTTCTCATCATAGTTTACAGAATGTCACTCAGCTGTGGTCATTGCTATCAAAAATTAAACTCTGTGTGTATCTATATATCTATATCTATCTATTTCTATATCTATATCATCTATATCTATATCTATCTTCTTTAAAGAGAACCTTGGCAGTCAAAGAGGTGTTTCACAAGAAATTCAAATTTCAGCAAAATTAATTTCTGTATCAGTCAAAGAAGAAAAGAAAATCTTCACATTCCCATGGCTTTACTCATTTATACTGAATTAAGATGCCCTGGTTGTTGGGTTTTTAATTACTTTTATAAATTATAGCCTTTTAATGTGCTGTAAAGAAGTACAGATAAAAATCCTACATTTCACATTCACTATCAAGTCTCTTTAGTCAAAATTTTAAGAGAAAAAGAATGATGTATTTATCCAGAGTGCAGTACTATAAAGGAAGAAATAACAATTCTAATATTTGTAACTACAATTCTAGTCTTTATAACTACAAGGGCTTTTGCCCCTCATCTTTAATAGTAATCTGTTTTAGCCACTTATAATTGCACCCATTATTTTTCAGTGTTTGCAAACCAGGGAACTCACCAAAGAGAAAGTGCTTTAAACTTTTTGGTGTCATACTATGACAGCAGTGATAATAACTGCTGCACTGGTGGAATATTTGAACTTCATTTTGCTAAGTCTGCACCTGTGGACACACATTACTTTTCACAGAATCACAGAATATGGAATCCACAAGGATCATCGTGTCCTACTCTTTCCCCCAAGAGCCACACCATGTGCCTGAGAGTGTCTGTCATCCGAGCACTTCTTGAGCTCTGTCAGCCTTGGTGCTGTGACCCTGAGGAACCTGTTCAGTGCCCAATTACCCTCTGGGGGAAGAACTCTTTTCTAATATCCATCCAAAACCTGCCCTGATGCAACTTCAGGCCACTCCCTTAGGTCCTGTCACTGGTCACTGCACAGCAGAGATTCAGTGCTTAAAGGGTATAGTTTGCTTAATTTGTGAGTAGTCTCACTGCACAGATCCTCACAGGACACAGCAGTTTCCCTGAATCAGTAAAACACATCTCTTGTAGTTGCTAGTTAGGCCAGTTTTAAACTTGGCATGAGGACATGAACAGGTAAAGTAAAATGAAGACATGAACAGGAAACGTCAAATCAATGTAAAATGTTTTATTTAAAATTTGTAGTTCCATGTTTTCTGGAAGTAGTGCAAAACAAGAGAGGGCAGGGGGGAAATGGGTTTTGAAATCAGGAAGTTAAAAAAAGGGTATAAATTTTCTTTTTTAAAAAAGCTTCAGGGTCATATATAGCAAAAAGGAAAAAAAGAAAAAAGAAAGTATGATTAGAATACACCCAAGCAGAGAACTTGAAGACTTTCTTCTTGTTTTTGTTGTGGTATCATTAATCTTAATCAGCATGATGCAACAGTCAATTGGCTGTGCAAATATCATAAATCATTCTTATATCAAGGTTGCATGAATGTAAGAATTTCTTCTGTCTAAATATTAGCATAACAGGCTATACTTTAATCCTTGCACACCAAATGGTGCAATTTTAAATGAGACCAAGCTACAAACACTATGCCTTTAGTATTTTGTGTGAGTAAGGGGAAGAGGAGATGGAGAGTGTGCCAGGAATCAAACATTTTAGTTATTGATATAAAATAGGACAGAAGAATCAGCTTCATCCATGTGCTACAGTGATCTCCAGAAATTCCCTTAGAGAATATCTTACATGGTGTTTTGGTTTGGGTACTCACACACCTGGAGACATGGGAAGCTACAGGGAGTTATCTATATGACCACAGAAAGTGTCAAGGAAACTCAAATGACATGTAGCAAAATGTAGGTCCTGCTTTCATCCTCCCAGGAAAATGCTCTGATCACCAGTTTATGACAGAACTGATCCCTCAAACTCTGCTGTTGGCACTACTGCACTGAATAAATACCCAAACATTCTGTGGAGCAGGGGCTTACTCAAATAATGTCTGTCTGGGGTCATTCTCTGGCTTTGTAGACAGCAGTTGTTTTTTCCTTGAAATATGGACCTTTATCAACTCTCCACATTTTTCTCCATAGTTCTGTTCTGAAGTAAATTATTTTCACTGACAAAAAAAAAAAGATTCTTTATGATTGAGAGTTATCTTTACTCAATTGGACTTTGTAGCTCTTCAGTTACTTTCAGAGCACAGTATGTATCTATTCATTCTTTTAATAATTCATATTGACTCTAACACATGCGACTGGGCACATTTGTCTGCCCAAAAATGTTAATGGAAGATTCCATGAAGTTCACTGTGCAGTGCTTTGGATATGTTTCTAGAATTCAGATATTCTCTATTGTCATTAATCACTTCAGTACCTCTGTCTACCTTTTCCCTTCCACCATCAGTGTGTTTTGAATGGTATTAAGCTCTTGTAATGTAAAACAACAGTTATATGCCCAGTCATTTGCAGGATCAAGTTATAAGTTATGCAAGATGAAACAAGCAGAAGTGATGAGTGACAAAATAAACAAGGGAAAATAAGGTATTTATAAACTATTTTAAAAGTATCTCTATATCCTCTTAATACCTAATTTACAAAGGAAATTGTAACATAGTCTATAAAAGAGATTGATTATTGAGTATATAATATAGACTTTTTTCATAAACAAAAATGATATAAATCTCTATTGAACAAGTCTTTAGGTTTTAATCAAACATGTAATCTGCTTTACTATCCAGGATATCATAAAACTCTTTCAGCAGTTGGAATTTTGCCTGCTACATAAGCCAATGTAATTTCAATTCTATTTGCTGACAGAAACAGTTAATACAATTTATTAACACTATGCACTTGTTTTAGAAGTGCAGTACATGTAACAGTGACAACTTAGCTGCTATAGTTCATCGTGGGATCTTTCCCTCTTATTTCTTAATGCTTTAACAGTAATGTATCTAGGTAGAGGTGTAGAAATTAGGTTTACTAAAATTGATGGCATTTGGTAAGAGGAAAACTCATCGGGTTTTCAGGTTTCTGAAGTGAAGAAACTAAAAATGAAATTCCTCTATATATTTCCTTTTAGTTCAGACCATATTTAAGCAAGACCAACCTCCATCCTGTTTGCAAACTTTCATTAAGATGAAAAGTTTTGATTGATTGATTGATTGATTGATTGATTCTACCAATGGTCCTTAAATCTCAAGTTCATGTAATAACATAATAACTGGATTAAATTGGTTCTGTGGAAAGCACTGAGAGATATAAATCCAGTGCTTGAATGCATAGTTTTGTGGTCACAAAACGGAGCTGGCAGTATCCTTTAGCAATACTTGAGTCGGTGAAAACCAGCAGGGCTTTCTATGAGAATGTGTTTGAGAAATAGGATGTTTCAAAGACTTCACACTGGAGAGAGTCAGGGTAGGATCACTTTCACCTGGAAACTTTAAGGTGTTATTTTCCAATTGGAAATATACAGACCTTCAGTGCCTCAGCTACGGGTAAAAATTGATTAACTTTAATTATATGAATAGCTGATTCTACTTCCATGATCCATGGTACAAGTTTTCTCTTCCACATTCTGCTCGTTATGGATTCCCACCCTTCCTACAGTGAATCTTGGAGAAATATGAATAGGTTGCTCCATTTAAGGACCTCTCTCAGAGAGCAAACCAATGTTCACACTGGGATTCCTGTATCTGAAGAAGTTCAAATTTAATTCCAGTGCTCTGGAGAGATATACATAGCAAAAGACAACAATAGTATAAACTGGTTAAGATACAATGAAAATAGCAAATAATGCATAAATATCTTGTGTTAGCAAGCAGAAAATATGCTTCCTAAAAATACATTCTTCACAAATTTTCCTGAGCAAAATACCTCACTATGTAGCTGGACACTATCCTAACAGTGTTAGTAACTTTATTCCTCATTCCTTTCTATATGCTTAAGTGACTTCACATTTACTTTAATTTTTTTTTTTTTTTTTTACTCTGCAGTTTATTCAAATGAAGAACATATTTGTACCTGTCTACCTGTGTAAAAATCTACATGGATTTTCTACTGGCAGTCAACTGTTCGTAGGCAGAGGGGCAGGGGAGTAGATCCTTGGCAGTAAGAGAATAACCCCATTGATTTAGTTGGAAGGAGATCACCAGCATAGAACTTGGCTTTCTGTCTTCTTCCAGTCTGCTTATAAATGTGAAGTGGCTGAGAAGATGATGAAGAATTCTATTCTAATAAGTCTTGATCTAGTAAGCTTCAGAAGAAGAACATTAAGGAAAATGCTGAGAAAATACACAATTTTTATTCACGGCACTGCCACTCTCAGAAAATGAAGGACAAGAAGTAAAGTTTTACCAAAACAAGAGAGAACTGGAGGACAGGGATTATTCTGCATAAATGTTCAGAGAGAAAGCCATGACATAAGGGCCCCCCCTTTTCACTTTTTCAGCAGAATAGACTCAAATGAGACTGCTGTAGTTCAGTTGTCCCTCCACTATAGAGAGGGACTTTTGATGATGGAAGTGTAATTTATTTTCTACGTTCATTCAGCCCTTGACTGAATTTCCAGGTGTCTCTGGAAAACAGAAATTCAAGACAGAAAGCACAAAGCATCACTGGTATCTACTTTCTTCTCTAGATATGTGGTGGAACTCATACCTTGTTATAAATGTTTCATTGTGCTGCTTTGACATATTTTCTTGGTCTTTTGACCTTGACAAACCATTGGCTTCCCTTGGAAAAGTTTATAATGCACCTACTGAAATATGTATATCTTGAAAAAAGTGCTGTTGAACTTCATAAATTACAACAAACCACTGAGAACAGAAAGATAACAATCAGACTATTAAACTGCAATACAGAATTATCTAATGATGCTGAAAAATGCGAAATTGGAGCATTTGTTCTATATTTATCTCAGAAAAATATTATATTATTATGATCTTTTAATGTTTTGCTAGCATTGTCATTCAGTCTTAGTGTCTCTTGTTTACAGCAACAGTACAGAGTAAAAGAAATAGAGAGTGAACATATAAATAGCAATGAGAAATATAAAAGTTAAAAGATGAGTTTTACAAATATAATAATATTTTATGGTCTTTTGAAAGGTGGGTAAAATTCTCTATCTCAGTGCCTTATTCCCTTGAAGGTAATTTATAAAAAGGCTATGAATTCATGTGAATTATTTAAGTTTCAATGTACAATGGAACCATTCACCAATTATCCTCACTATGTCTTTAAATTGTTTTGCCTGGGGGAAAGGAAAACAGAAACCATGACTGTATATGGTGCAAACTCAATAGATCCACAACTAGACCTTTAGTCTCTGCAGTTCTATTATCTCATTAAAATATTATTTTGATTGTCATTGTCATCACATTGTGACAGGGCCTGCTTTGCCACCTCTGCCTTTCTTGGATATGGACCAGGAACAGTGTGGGTTTTGGACAGTGCAGATGTATAAGCAGAGTTACGGATCACTTACATCCACTTTGGAGATGGGCATAATGAGCAATCTGAGACAGAAGGGGGAAGTATCTTGCTGTAGTTTTTGAACAGTGTCACAGATGGAATGAAAACTTGAGAAGTCCAAATTTCCAGACCCTAAGTAGTTCTTGCAGACTGCATCTCCTTAGATGGAATTGTAGATTACTATGGAAAAGATTGGAAAGGAGGGTAAGAAATGAGACTGAGAAGAAAAAAAGGTCAGACATTTTCCTGATGCTCAGCAGAAGTAATAATGCAAGAGTAATCAGCAGTGTTGATACTCAGACTTTTTGGGGCCTCTATGTTGATTTTAAGCAGCTTTCTTGCCCTTTTTGTTATCATACAAAATAGACAAATGAACAAATAAATCCTCATTAAGTCTATCTATGCAGCCTTTTGCCTTCTTTGTAGTGTGCTGTGCTGTGCTGTGCTGTGAGTGGCTTAAGAGGGGACTCCTCCACAATGTTTTTCTCTTACCAGATGTGCATGTCTGTACAAATGGAAAAGACATTCCTTTCTGCTCCTAGATAAAAAAAAGGGAAAAAAAGAAAAAAAGGGTATTTTTTTGTTCTTGAAATCAAAGTCAGTAGGCAAAAAAACTGTTGGATATGTTAGCCTGTGTTTTTGAAGTTTGATACTGACTGTGCTGATAAGAACATAAACACAGAAGAAACCTGTAAATGGTAGAGAAGGGACTCATCACTGAGAAATATTTAAAGATAGTTATTTGGAAAACCCAAAAGCAAGTCTTTTCAAACTCAGAGACTGGGAGCAGAGATGTTTTGTTTTCTCTTTAGAATAGCATACCAAGTAATGCTGGGATTTTGAGTCTCTGACTAACTGGTTTATATTAAGTCCTCACTTATGTGGAGGTTTGAAGCCCACGTTTATCTTTAATGATGTCTTCTGTGCTTTATTGTACAGTCCCAGTCATTTTAATTCTGCCTTCCTGATTTAATAATAATCATCACAAAGTTCATAATTTTCTAGAAAATTCCAAGGGCAACACACATGTAATGACTACATCTGTCTTGGACAAGTATTTAGCAAGGTGTTAAATATTGTCATATCTTCTCAAGCATGACAGTAATCAAAAATTAGTTTTCTCTCCACTGGCAGAGTGTTCTGTCTGGAATTTCAGATAAAAGTGGACAAGGCAATTCTTACTTTGGCTTCCTTATGGAAAAGGTTTGATGTAGAGATTAAGCTACAGAAGACTGTCTAGGATACTTTTTGACTCAGCTCTTCTCGTGCACATTTTCTATGCCTGATGTAAGCATCTTGCTCAGCATTCTTCTCCCTTTTACATCCCTAATTTTTCCCATGATTTTTTGTATCTAAGTTGGGATTTGTTAGGAGACTAAAATTAGGGGCACTTTTGCCAGATCTGTCTTTTTTACATCTCAGACTATTTTTTGGTAGCCGAAATTCTCTCTTTCTACCTCAGCAAAGAGAAAGACATGGTCTTGGCTACTGGCTCTTTTGCAGCAGCTAAAATCTGGTCAACAGTGGGAAAAACCTTTAAGAGCTTCCTGTCAAATATGTAGTCTTAGTGAGGAAAATAGCTACATATGCTTATACCTAATACTTCAGCAATCCAACATCTCTATGACAACATTACATAAGACAGCACATTTCATTTCATTTACCTTCCCTCATTCTGTATTGCTTTGGTCATCTTAATGCATTGACAACCATTTCCTCTCATTTAGAACATCTATCTTGGTACTTCAGATAGTTAGATAGACCTGTTAGACACTAAAAATGTGAGCATCCTCCATGGAAGTTGGAAAGAACTGGGGTCTGCCTTGTCACTGCAGTTTTTAACACTGGATCTTTGCTTGTATATTGTTGAAGTCATTGAAGAGACTGTCACTGCACTCATTGAATTAGATATTTTGGGTTATGCAAACCCAGTTCAGGTCCTGTATCTGAGCAAAATTGCTAAATTTTAATCCAGAGTGTTGTAGTAATTTTCCTGACAAAATAAAAAAGAACACAACAGCCAGCAAAGTTTCTATCTAACAAGTCTCAATGTAACATTAACAACATATGAACTAAATGCAGGACAATACACTTAGATTTAATTTGAGAGGCTGACAAATTTCAAGCTGATTGTTATTTCATCTGAACTGAACACCTGAAGAAACAGAGTAGAATATTTATTCTTTCATTTGGAAGAAATGAAAAAAGAGAAGAAACTTTTCACTTTTAGAGGGTTTGAGACCTCAGTTAAATAACAGCTGCAGGGAGACTGAGAACTTACTAATGCCTGAAGCACCAAAAGGTTTTATCACACACGTGTGTACACAAGATAATTTGCTTAAAGCTGAAATCTTTGACTGAGGCCATGATTTATGGCTGACTGTTGTCATGACTTAACAGTTGTAATTATTTGCACACTGTTTTCCTTGAGAGATCACAGTTCTGAAGCCTGAGTGTTTCAGGCTTCCCAGTGGATTTGCTCCCTTGTCTTATAGCACATCAACTCATAAAAACAACTGTCTGGCCTTGCTCCCACCTGGGTTGCACAGTTCACTTTTGTATTGTTTATTCTTCAGTCCTCTGCCCAGCTATTACAGGCTTCACAGATAAAACTGAGAGCACATCTACACCATGTATGCAGCCAGAGAATTTAAAGTCTTTATTGGTGTTTAATAGGGTTTTTTAAACTCTTCCATAAGCACTTGTATTGCCATTTCACAGATTACAAAATAGAGCAAAAAGATGTTTTTGTTTATAGTGCATAACTGATACAAAGTATGTGCAGTATTTATAAGTCACGCTAATAAACAAAAGAGTGCGGTTTCTTTTTCCTCAAATACATGCATTTTATTTTCTATTACAGCCTTCTTCAATTCTTTTGCTTTTGGCACCCTCTGCTATACATTCTGCCAATAAAAAAGAAGCAAAACAAGTCCTCCTGACAACCCAGATTATCAACCCAGACAAAGGAAAATACATTCTAATCTGTGTCATAACACATAACATTAAGATGTTATATCTAGTCATTGAATTTTACACATTGCTTTAAAATCCTCTCCAACAAGAGATGGTGCTCAAATAAAGTGTATGCAACTAGGCATCCATGAGCCAATGACCTGAGTGTGTGGTGTGCTGTGCTTTGCTGGGCTGTTTTAGGAGACTGACCAACATAGGGTAACTGTAATTCCCTATGGTTTACATGCAGTGCCTGAAAGGCTCTCCAACTTCCCTTATTTTTTTCTCTATTATTTGATTCCCTAACAAAAAGATCACCAAGATGTCACTGTATTCTGAGGTTAATTTCATGTAACATATCAAGCTAAAATTTGAAAAAAATCCATAGGTAAACACTGCTACCTACCACTTAAAAGTGTTCTGTCTCAGATTTCATAAATTAGTGATCTGGGAAAGGAGCTTTGTAAAAATTATTTTTAAAAATTGGAGTCATACTGATTCTTTATGGGCTGTATGGTGTACATTGCAAGTAACCTGTTTTAATCTCCCTTCTGTGTTGACTGACTGGTGAGGTATCCTGTAATTATTACTAATGTGGCAATAACAATAAAAATAAAATAATAAAAAAGAGTTCATTAATTCCAATTGACCACATTCAGTGTTGAATCACTAGCATAATGTATTACTGGAAATCCACTCTGTTGAGATAACTTTCTTGCAGAGCAATTTTCTCGCAACAACTGAGTGCTTTGTGTATTGAGAACTTTTTCAACTAAACAATGGGAATTTGTGTCCTATCAATATCACATTCTTGAAGGTGTTCACCTGTAAAGATTTACTGAATGGACAACAACTTAGTGAAATTTCTTTAAATTGGGTACTAGATACCAGATACCTTCTCTGAATAGGAGAATTCCTAAGTCTGGGGCTGCCTCCTCCACAGGCTTCAAGTGCCACAGCTCTGCTGGGGTTGTGGTTCCTCCTCCTACCTTTTCAAAACTTCATGCAACAGTAGTAATGAAGTAGCAGTAATGAAACTTCTTGGTTTCTAGCTGAAAAGAAAGGATTTCTCTGGACCAGGTTTAGAAACAGATTCTAACCCATTGTCTCAGGTTGGCTTAGGTTTTTTTTTTACCAACCTTAGACTGCCTCTTCCCTCCCCCTAGAGCCTGGCAAAATGCCAACTGCCCAAACACACCCATATAAAGCTATGATTGCTCATCCAGAACTAGCACCTCAGGGTAGATTAACAGACTTTCAGCAACTAAGACACACCACTATTACAGACAGAGCGATGAGCATTTCACAATTATGAACACTTACACACTCACACTCCAACCCCAGACCCCACTAAATCAAGTTCCTTATAAGGATCAGTAAAGTAAGTTAACACACATCTGTGTACTTTTAGCTGTAAATTAGCAAATCACCTTCAAAACAAAATTACATTTTCATTAACTTGAACACTACAAAAAATTTTAATAGAAGTTTTTGATTCAACTTATGACACGTAAGACAATAAAGTTTTAAATGCGTGTTGGTAGAAAATAGTGTTTTCTTCTCAGCCATCTCAAATGCTTGCTTCTGAAGCCAAGAGATTTGTCTTCTGTGCTCCACTGTCTGATCAAAGAGTAAAAGATTGACAGGAGAAATTGTAGCAATTGTTGATTTATATTGAGATTTATATTGACCACTGTTGAATTTCATAAAGGAATGTCTCCCTTTGGTAGTACCTTAAATTTTTTTCAGGCCCTGGAATAAAAACTGAGCTGTCATTCAGCAAAATACGGAGTACATAGACAACACTTAGTAATTACTAGTCCTAGCAGAGTATGAATTTAGGAATTTTTTGGTGCTTAATAATAACTATTGTTGAACTTGAGTCAATAAGGATTGCTTAACAATATACAAGCATTTTTGTGCTGCTTATTTTGTGCAACCTTGTTGTCCTGTTCAGTGATGAAACTGCAAGATCGGAAAAAAATTATTTGAGAATATTCCAGTGTTCAGGGCCATAAGTTTAGGATTTGCAGTTCATAAGTACCTGGACAGACACCCAGTGCTGACCTTCCAATTTCATAAATGTTACACTGCTAAAATGTAAAGCGTCTGCTTTTGTGACTTCTAACCATATGTCTGTATCCCATGTTATGAATACATAAGCTGTAAACTTCTGGTTACTGCAAAACTGCAACGTGCTATTTTGAGAAATACACGAAGTAACCCCATATTTTGGGAAAAATATGTTTTTGTGACAAAAATTCAGGGTATTGTTTGCATGACTGGAACAAATGGGCCAGTTTACATTAGTTATTTTCATCACAGCATGAGTAGAAAACCAAGATATTATGCCTGAGCCTGAAACATGTTGCTGGAGAAGCAAAGGACAATCATGTTTCTCTCTATTGTAAAAATTACCCGAAACTTCCAAGAAAGAGCCATTAAACCACAGTAAGTCCATGCCATAAGTGTAGCATCATAGAGATTATTGCCTGTTTTTTGGAGCCATCTCAGAGCTCCTGAGACTGGGGACATCTTTGACTCGAAGTGGAAAGTCTATGCTTCAGTGTGGTTACAGTACATTCAAAGACCTCAAGTTCACAGATCCTATGGTTAGATAAATACACCTGGGTAATTAGTAGGTTTTCCCCTAGAATTGTCAAAAAATGTGCTCTAAACTTGTCCTATTTATCCCAATTTATTTTATTTATCCCTGTTTATTCTTACCATTTTCCAGAGGTGATTTTTTTTCCTCTCATTCTATCATTCTTCTCATTGACTTTTTCTTTTGACAGAGAAGAACTTAGCTGTCTTGCAAAGAAAGACCAAGAAGTTGCCACTTCTGGGGGTTCCCTGGCATGATAGAGCCTCCAGAATCCCTGTAAAATGTACACAGTCTTCTTCAAAATGGATGGTTCTGCTGACAGAGGCAATGAAACAGTTATGATTAATGGACATTGTATTTTTATTATGTCAGTGGAATAACATATCCCTTTGGGCTTCTGTGCTTGTGTCTGGTGGTCACAATGAGAAAGATTTTTATAGGCTGGTAACAAATAAATACAGTGCTCTTTCAAGGTCTGATTTACTAATACTGAGCTGGCTCTTAAGTGCTCTAGGCTGTTCCCATGTGGCAATAATCAATCCCCACACACAGCCCAGAAGCATCTTGTTTATTTGTAAGACAATTATGTTATAAAATAATTTTGCACATATCAACTAAAAAGTAGCAGAGTCCCAGCTTTATCTTATTTTGCATGGCTTCTTTTAGAAAATGAAGTAAGTTACTTGGAGGTGTGTGGTTCTCTCTCTCTGCTTAATGAACAAGTTCTATGTGCACAAATCACAATGGTGGGGGTTGATATAGGAAACATGGAGTAAAAATCAAAGGGGCTCCTGCATTAAAAGATTGGAGGTAGGAACAAAGGAAACAAGCACTCTGAACAATTATTTTCAGCTGAACCCTGCCTTGTTACAAAAAGAATCTCCTACCTCCTTTTTGTTCCTGTCCTCTATCCTAGACCATGAATGTAGGTTTCAGGTACCCCTTGCTTCTTCTTTCTGGAGGCTTTACAGTACATATATAGAATCACTGTGTTCCTTAGAAAGGATATATGAGCATCTTCTCCACTACAAACAAGTGAAGAAGTATATGCAATCTTCAGCATGGGCTTGATGCTATAAGTTTAGTTTTGAAAACTAGCAGTTTTACTCTCACACAAAGAGAAATCTTTTAACACAGGCCTCGTGCCTACTTGGATCTGACTGTAGTCTCTATTCTTATTTAAATGTCTCATGTTTAAAATGTGTGACAATCTGATAGATGAAGCAGATGTACCAAAACAATATATGCTCTGTTGATAACCCAGATTTATTTCTTGCCCTAAATTTCATGCCATTAATCACAGTATGAATTGCTCTACAGGATACCCTTTCTTAGTACACTTAGTTCAGAAAAGTCCTCTTGCTGAGTAACATGTGCACATAATAAATCCAGCTGCCAAATGTAAATTTTCTAGGAAATCATCTGTTTTTCTTTTCTCTACGGAAACGTTCTGGAAAATATTACAATTTTTTTTGTCCAATGGGTCCTTCAATATATTGGTTATTCTTTCTTTTTGAAATTTCCCTAAAATTTCACAATGCAGGTTTCAATATCAAGTATTTCACTGCAAATCATTCCCTATTTTGATTCACTTTGTATTTATTATTACTAATGAGTTTTGCACGATCAAGCAAAATGGAAATTTGTGAGAGAATGTTTCAGTGCAATATTATTATGCAATCATTATTTTTGTCAAAATTAACATATAGATTATTTATATTACAGAATAAATCAGCCTTAAGTACTACAATGGTTTTATGTCTACTGTCCAGGGATAGAATAGTTAGAAAATCAAAGAAACACCTCCTTAAACCATTACCTAACATGATCAGTTTATCTATTTATTTTAGTAGGTTCTGGTCTAGAAATTTTAAGTACAGAGGGAGTCTCATGATTTTGATATGATTTACCAGGTATTTAGGGGCAATAATGGGGATCGTGATTAATTATAGTGTGCTTTCCTTTTTTACAGCCTATCATCACACATATATTACTGGGTAGCTTCGTTCAGATTTGTCTAATTATCTGCAATTTCAGATTTTAGCCTGAGTAGTATACAATATATGTCCAGTTTGTAAGTTATTTTGTCTACTAAGACCTACATAGAACATCACATTTTTGCAAGTTTCTGATACTGAGCAATCCAGAATCAGTCAAACTCTGAAAATGCGTTTGTCTTCACCTGCATTTACTCAGTCATATATTGTTTATTCTCCATAGGGAAACAATGTGTGGAATTTTATATTTAACAAAATGGAAACTGTCCTAGTTCAGCAGGTGGGACCAGTTTATCACTGTGGGGGGGTGATCAAAGCTACACCCCTCTATTCATTTCCCAAGAACAAGTTACCATTTGCAGCAGCTGCCCAGGGCACACCTGACCCCTCAGGTTGTGAGCTGGGTGTCAAAGACATCTGTGAGATAAGACTCCAGGGAGTCGTTGGCACCTTCACACCCAGCCTGAGGGGGTGTATCTGCTAATGGGCCATCAACGGTTCCAAAATACCCCATGACTCACAGAGTTAATCACCCAGGACTCCCCGCCCTGAGGGAGGGACTGAGTGTTCCCACCTGGACCTGGGGGTATATATCTTGGGGAAAGAAGACCTCTGGGGTCACTCATCGGATCCAGAGGAGGACCAAAAACCTCAAAAGGCGGAGACTACCACTTTCAACCAGCCTGCAACCACCACTCTCCACCAGACTGCAACTGTCAGCTGCACCAACAGGTTTTTCCACTTTGGACTTTTACTTTGGACTTGGGAGAACCACATAGAGTTCAGCACAGGGGCTAACAAACCCCTTTGTGCTTGTGCCCCAGGGTGCTGGGTTATACTTCTGGGGTTTTGTGGGTTAAAACCAATTTTTCTCTTTGTGCCATTGTATTTATTGTAATACTGTTATTAAATTGTAACTGACTTATAATCTCTTTTGTGTTGCATTCATTTCTCCTGCCAGTTTACCTTTAAACCAGCACAGAAATGTAAAAGAATAGGCTGTGACCCTGCCATACAAAACAGAGAAACAACTTCCTGATTCATATATACTCTGAAGAATGGGTTGTTTGGTTTTAAAAAAACTTTGTTTTTTTCAGAAGGTATTCCTACACCTTACTTTTGAGTAGTGATTATGCACTTTGCAATTGCGTCTTCCTGATGAAGAAAAAAATGGATCAAGGACTTCCCAAATATATCTTACTCCTTTCATAGTGTGTTCTCACAATGAATAAAGTAGCTAACACACCTTCTTGCTTCAGAATTTCCTGATCTTTGAGTGCTTAATGTCATAGTATTCATGATGGGACTTTGTACTTATTTCTTGGGAGTGTGTATGGGGTAGTTCTCTTGAATTTACTTCCAAAAAAAAGAGAAGAGATTAAATTATTAAAAACATCTTGTATTAATTAAATTATAAGACCTATTCACTAACCTAATATCTATGTTTCCTTAACAATTTCTGCAAAATCTTTCTCTGAAACACATTTGGGGTTTTGTTGGGGGGGTTTGGTTGTGGGTTTTTTGGTGGTGATTATTCTTTTCTATGTTGCCTGAGCTGAAATATGCCCTTCTTTGGTTTTGGTTTTGGTGATCCATCCAAAAGATTCTGCAAATTAGCAATTCTTTGGCTTCCAGGAAGTGCAGAGGTATTGGAAGTTTTTACCTTTAAGATGGAGAAAAGCGAGCTTATCCCTTCTTAGCTATCACCAAAGACAGAACTCAAGTTATTGAAGTGCCACACTGACTTACTGGCCCTCCCCAGCTGACCATTAAACCCCTCTTGATTGGAATACTTATGCAGGATGTGGGAAGCCAGTTCCAGCACCATCCTTCCCTTGACATTCCTCTTTCCAGCATGCTGCTGTAGCATCAGCAGCAGCCTTCCCTACCCTGGTGTTGACTTGAGAAGTGGTTTTGATATTCATGTTTTTTTGCAAGCAGAGAAAGACATTGAGCTATTTCTGAATGAGTGTTCCAATTATTATTTCTTTGTAATAGAGAATAATTCATCTAAATGAAAACAATTATGTTACTGAAGGATCCAACAAGTCAGCAAAGTCTCTCAGTGAACTGCTTGTGAACAGAAAATATTTATGTTGAATTACTCAGCCTGTGACAGTGCTTAGGATGTTCAGAAGAAGAAAACTTCAGAAAATTGCAATCCAACAATGTAGTATATAGGTAATGTATCTTGGGAATTTCACTGGGAAGAAGTTGTAACTGAGCAGTAACAAATCTGAATGTCAGGTGCCTGAATTCTTTGTCGAATACAGCCACAAAATCACATTATCTATGCCCTGATTCAATATCCTATCCAGAAATCTATCCTTCCTGATTAAATATCATCTTGGAACTGATTGTCATTGTCTCATATGCAAGTTAAAAGTATTTGCTGGAAATAGGATATTTAAAGGCTTAAGTGTTTCATACTTTGATGTTTTTCTCATATTTAAAATTTATTCATAGCATTTTTTGCCTTGAGAGTTATATCACGTTTTTTCTCTTTTGTAACTTTCTCATTGTAGTTTTGATCCCAAATATCTTTGCTGATAAGGTTTGTAAAAACCTAGTTTTCGAGAAGAATATTGCATAATGCAAATCCGAAGGAAATTTAAAAAGCGAACATGCTGATGTGACCCTATTCAGAAGCCTTGTGATTGGATCCCCCCCAAAAAAGTCAGTTCTTCCCTCAGAGGAAAAACTGGGGAGAAAGTATGATTAATTGCAGTCTATTAGGTAGTTAAAATTGCCCTAGGTAACATTTAACATGCATATTAAATACATATTAAAACACATTACAATTTGTCTTTGAAATATTTATTAAATAATTTAAATATTGTATCAAACTGGTCCTCTTCTAATGTTGAGTTTGGTGGAAAATAACTCAATAAAGAGATTACAATAAAGCAGTGGTTGTCCTATTTCTTTTTGCAATGTAAAAAAATAGAAAAAGTGAAAATTTATCAATTAGAAGAAATCCTAAACTCTGCCTTAAAAGATGTTACAGTTTATTTTGCATGCAGCATGCCAACTGTCAAAACACCTATTGCTAATACATGAAAAATCTTTCTTAGAGTTTGAAAAGTAGCCTTTGAGAGAACCTTTTTTTCCAAGTATTTTGACTCTGAGAAAGCATATGTCATTTTTAAAAAGTCAGAATTCCCCAGGCTTAAATATGGTCTTCAGATCTAGGCATTGCACCTATAAACTACCAAAACAAAACAAAATATATGCTTACCTAGAATTCCTGAGGTATCAGTGGGCAAAATTTGACAAGCAAGGCTCTTCTGTGGTTTATTACTCTGCCTTACCTGCAAACATTATGCAGGTAACACTACTTTTTGGTATTCCAAAGTCAGGACAGATGAATCATATTTACTGAGTCCAACTGGAAACCTAATACTACCAAGCCCACCACTAATCCAGGGTCCTCAATGTCACATCCAAACATCTTTTAAATACTTCAAGAGCTGGTTATTCAACCACTTCCTTAGACAATACATTCCGGTGCTTGACAATCTTTTCCATGAAGAAATTTTTACTACTATCCAATCTAAACCTTCTCAAGCACAACTTGAGACTATTTTCTCTTGTCCTCTCATTTGTTCCTTTGGAGAAGAGACCAATACCCATTTCTCTGCAGCCTTGTTTCAGGTAGTTGTAAAGAGTGACAGGGTCCCTCCTGAGGCTCCTTTTCTCCAGGCTAAATGTCCTCAGCTGCTCCTCCTCAGACTTGTGCTCCAGATCCTTTACCAATTGAGTTGCCCTTCTCCGGACATGCTCCTGCACCTCATTGTGTTTCCTGTAGTGAGGGGCCCAAAACTGAACACAGGATTTGAGGTGTGGCTTCACCAGGGATGAGTACCTGGGGATAAATAATTGCCCTGGTCCTGCTGGCCACACTATTCCTGATACAGGTGAGGATTCCACTGGACTTCTCGGCCACCTGGACACACTGCTGGCTCATGTTCAGCTGCTATCAACAGGTACTCCCAGGTCCTTTTCTGCCAGGCAATTTTTCAGCCTCTCTGTCCTAAGCCCATCCCAAGCATTGCATGGAGTTGTTGTTACCCAAGTACAGGATCCAGCACTTGGCCTTGCTGGCCCTCATGCGGTTGGCCTTAGCCCAACAATCCAACCTGTCCAGATCCCTCTGCAGAACCTTCCTGCCCCTGCCATCAACACTCCTGCCCAACTTGGTGTCATCTTCAAACTTACTGAGGATGAAGTTTAATATTCCTTCATCCAGATCATTATGAAAGATGATAAAAAGGACTGGTCCAATACTGAGCCATGGGGAACGGCACTTGTGACCAGCCACCAGCTGGATGCAACTCCATTCACACCACTCTCTGGGCTTGGCCATCCAGCTGGGCTTTTATGCGGCAAACAGTTCACCCCTCCAAGCCACGAGCAGGCAGTTTCTTCTGGAGAATGTTGTGGGAAATGGTGTTTAAAGCTTTACAAAAGTCTAACTAGCTAATATCCACAGCCTTTCCCTCATCCACTAAGCAGGTCACACAATCATAAGCAGGAGATCAGGTTACTCAGCTGGACCTACTTCTTAAAAATCCATTCTTGCTGAGGTTGACACCCTGGTTGTCCCGTACGTTCTTCATGATGGCACTCAAGATGATCAACATGTTTCACTCAAAATAGCAATTGGAACATGTAGGTAACTAAAGATCCCACTCATATTGTATAAAAACTTGACATCATACTATAGGGAGATTTCAGAGGCAAAATTAACAATTCCATAGATAGAATTTAAAAGTCTTACAAATGAAGGATGAAACAAAGCTCAGTGTGAACCTCCATGTAATGTCTACGGTTTTAGTGTTAATTTTAATTGATACATTAAGAACAAACATAGTATTTGGCATGTTAGAAGGAAGCATCTCCTGGCACATGAGTAGTTATCCATCTGTAATACAGAAGTATTAAGATTTCTGACATTAAAACTTAATTTACTCAGATGTTCCTGAAAATAAGGGGGAAATTTTTATCACAAAATGTCAAGAAAATTGGTGGAATCCTAGAAGGAAAAAATATATTAACAAAATTCCCAAATGATGATTGTGCATCACACTAGTAAGAAAAGCAAATTTTTGAAAGATCAACTTTTAAAAGAATGCTTGTCCCAGGCAATGTGACTAAACACAGTGTCCACCTCATGGAGTTTTACTGCCTACATTATAAAAGTATTTAATAAATCACATGGGATGGAGGGAGGCAAGTGGAAAGTCTAGGTCTCTTCTGTGAAAATGGCTGGTTTGTCATTGTTAATTGTATCTGACATCTAACACAGCTAATCTTTTAAAAGGATAACTGAGTTATGCTGTGCAAGTATGCCATAGTAACCACTGCTGTCTACAACTAAAATACCACCAAAAAAGCAGTCTCTGGTGATATATTTAGTTAAATATCACACAAATGCTCTTACCTATTGCATTTCACTTTCTTTAAATGAGGAGTAGCCAGAAGTATCCTACTTTTGGAGAAAGAGTTATTCTGATAAGTCAGAAGAGGCTTTTGCAGAAGGTAGCGTAAGCTCTGATTTTGCTTCAGAGTTGAAATTTCCCTATTTCTGTGTGTTACATATACATGGCAGTTCTATAACAGAAGATATGCCATAAGGAATTGTATAATATATATATCATAGTGCTGTGGGTTGCAGTGAATACATTGAAAAAACTGAGGCCAAACAATCCTTAAATTAGTTTGGAAGCAATGCTTGTTTTTGTTTGTTTGGGGGTTTTTTGTGTTTGGGGTTTTTTGTTTGTTTTTGTGTGAAATTTTTTGTTTGGTTTCTTCGTGTTTGGGGGTTTTTTTATTTTTTTGTTTTTGTTGCAACCCTATCACTCAATGGTCTTTCTTTTTTGGAAATAATCATCTTTAAAAAGGAGGGATAGCTGTGTGCGCTCTTTGCAACACAAGAAAACGTACCAGTATCTGTGCTTGGTAGTGTAGATGAGGCAATTAATTGTTTAACAGCTACATAGTTGGGAGAAGGAGGCCAGAATTTGTAACTGAACTTTACTGTATCACAAGAGTGATATTCCCATTTGCTTTGTTACCTCCAGCATTGATAAAGAATCTAAAGTTTGCCAAACACAAGAGGAGACTTTGTTATTGCCTTTAGATACTTCAGCATCCTGCAGGGATAGAAAACCTAGACAAACTTGAAATGAAACATGACTTGAGTAGGACAACTATAAATTCTATGTTTATATGCCACTTACCATAAATAGGCTCTTGT
Organism: Poliocrania exsul; assembly: GCA_035041345.1. NCBI lineage: Eukaryota > Metazoa > Chordata > Aves > Passeriformes > Thamnophilidae > Poliocrania > Poliocrania exsul. The sequence goes on from JAWWLZ010000082.1 coordinate 54,739,138, forward strand.
CCTTACCAGTATTTTTGATCACTGCATCTAAGGTAAAGGCACAGCCTTGGTCAAAGAATGAAGGGGTGGATTCTGGAGACTTGGGGAAAAATTGAAAAATGGGAAAAGAAACAGATTAATAAGTTGAGGACTGCATAGAGAAAGGGATTTGCAAGGCATGGATAAATGACAGCCATGTGAGATCTTTCAGAATTTACCTGAATCATGACTCTGAGCCTGTTCATAGGCTTAGAAGCTGATATGAAAGCTTATAGACCTGAAAATCTGCCACATTAACAGTAAAACTGAGATTGCCTCTGCATTGGTGTAGCAGAAGGAAACTGCCAAAGAGCTTCTCCTCATCTTCTAATCCTTCCCAGACACTGGAAATAATCCATCTGGATAGAGAGTATTCAAAATGCAGAAGGAAACATGCTGAAGAAGCTGAAGCTGATGGTCTTCATACATACCAACAGAGCAGGCTGGTATGGAGAGGGAAGGATTTTTCTCACAGCTACTTATAAATAATTAAATTATAAATTTCACATATTTTTATATTATAAAAATGCTTTATTAGTGGCTCTTTGTGTTTGAACTGACTGCAGGTTTCATAATTTTTCATAAAACATACCTACTGTTTCCCCAGACAATTGTATTTAATTCATTACAGATAATGTGCTATAAGCAAAGCATTTCTAGAATATGTCTGCTTGTATGGATTTCTTTCTATTAAATTTATTTGTGTGGTCTCTGCTATTTGCCTACATTACCTACCTACCCAGCTATCAATAAAGCATCTGGAAATCATCAAAACGCTTGCATCATTCAATTTTCCACCAAAGCAACTGCTACAAATTTGTATTGGAAGATGCCCAATGTTTAACTTAAAACAGACATCTGTAGAAAGAAGAGTGCCAAAATGTGTTGTAATTGAATTAGCATTTTCAGTCACCCAATTTCGAATACACTTGATGTCCTTTAATTTCTAATACTTACTTTTGAAGTGGCATGTCTTGATGAGTTTGAGAAATGATAGTATGCTGACATCATAGCTAAAAATTCATGCCTTTTGTATCACACCAAATGTTCTCATCTTTACTCCTATAAGACTGCATCTTTCCAATAGGTTAAGGCAAGTCAATATCTCCTGAACAGTGTTATCATGGAACAGAGGAAGGCAAAATGTTGGAAATTGTAATGACTGGTTAATTAGCATCACAGGAGCGAGATAGATCACTCCCAAGTGGGAATGAAGAGGCTATTAAATCTTTTTCCATTGCCACAGAACAGAAAGCAATTTCAGTTCATCCTATTTGTGCCTCTGAGAATAAGTTTCATTTGTTAAATCCTGGGTAGCAAACTACAGTTCTCAAGCACTCTGGATAAAAGTGATATTGCACTTTGTTAAAATCTTTCGTAGGAAGAATCACCTCAACAACAAAAGCTTGAAATTGCCATATATTTCTTTTTATTATTTATAATGTTTTCACTTCTAATTCCACACCATGTTGCTCATGAAAAATTTAAGTTATACTAAAAGAAGTTAAAGAGAAGAAAATATTTTATTTGGTTTATATTTTTTTCTAGTTGATCTGTCTGCAACACTCTCTTCCATTTCTTTCCAGCTTCCATACAAACTCTGGATTTTGAAAACCGCAGAGCAAATTCTACCTTCAGATGTATACAAACCTTTTCAGAAAAGTGTAACATCTTGTGAATTCAGACAGATACAGAGAAATTTTGTCACTCATCTATTTTTTCTTTAATTTTAGAATATTTCTTTGCAGAGATTGTCATGCATTCAGTATGATAATGGAAACCAAATTATTTGTCAAACACTGGGAGAATATTTCAGATAATAAGTACATGATAACCCCCCCCCCCTTTTTTTTTTTGACAAATTACTATGAAATACAAAACTAAAATTAAAAGCAAGACAGAAGTTGCCAAAAGGGTAATGTTAACATTTTAGTTTTGTGTATCAGCTAAGTAAAACCTTTTTATACCATAGGAAATGATAGATGTTTATATGTACATAAATATCCTTATCTGAATTTATAGCCTGAAACTTTCAAGGCCTCATCCTCTTCCAGCCTGATTTCTGAAACTACCGGATTCTCCACCAACAGTATTCCACAGCTGTATACACAAGAGTTACAACTGCTTTTCCTCATGGGGATTTGGAGGAGTCTGAAAGGCTCAAGCATGCCATTTAGCAGCAAGGACTCTCATTTTATAGTCCTTTTAATTGGAAAATATAATGTATGTTTTTCATTCAAGTAACATTTTATCAAAATATCTTCAAGGTCCTTTTTTTCCAACTAGAAAGGTAAAACATTTCTAAAAAGGTTTATGAAAACATTTCTGTGTAATAATAATAACAAAAAAAATTATGATAAGGAAAAAAATATACTTGACTCATAAGAAACCACAGATTCCAGAATTATGCCTAATTATTAGTACAACATAATAAAATTGTACAGTCAGTAATATAATTATTTAAAATTATTAATAATACTAGTAACTGAAATAACTTATCCCCTGAGGTACAAAATAGAGAATTTTTCACAGAACTGATTAAAAACTTCTTATAAATATGCATTCAAAATATATAACCATAATTAGAAACCAAATATAAGGTTTTTTATTAGTAGTATTCTTGTAACAGCTCTTGAAAAATCAAAATCTGGTGCAATTGCAATGATCCAAGATATATTCACCTTGAAAATGTAACAACACTATAAATGTCTTAAAACTTCCTGGAAAAATTAATTGTGTGCTGAAGAAATTATATGGAAAACACAGTGCCTGTATTATTTTTAGAAAAATTGGCATAATCTAATATTTTACTAGGTTCCTAGTGACTTAAAATCTCTTTCGTTGCCAAAGTTTAAAATGTCATTATATATTGCCAAAACCTGACAATAAACACCATCAAATTAAGTTACTTTTAAATATATATATATATATATATATATATTTTTAAACTAGTTTTTGAACAGAAAGCACATCCTTTGAATTGCAAATGAGGCCTTGGATTAAAACTCTAACCAACAAATACCACCATTAGGGGACTGTAAGGATAGATTCTCATACTTCTGAAAATCAAAACAAAAATCACATTGACTTCTGTGGATCAAAATGCTCTGAACTCTTTGCTGCCACTATCCTATGGATTGAACATTGGGGCATTGACACAACTTAGACTCATAGAATCATGGAATGGTCCGAGTTGGAGGTCGTTGAGTCCCAGGCTCCCTACCATGGGACACCTACTAGATCAGGTTGCTCAAAGCTCCATCCACCCTGGCCTGGAACACTGCCAGGGACTGGGCATCCACGTTTTCTCTGGGCAATGTGTGCCAGTGCCACACAGCCTCACAGTAAAGAATTTCTTTCTAATGTCTTCCTTTTAAAACCTACTCTCCTTTAGCTTGAAGCTGTTCTCCTTTGTCGTGTCACTACATGCCCTTGTAAAAAGCCCCTCTCTGCCTTGCCTATAGGCCCTCTTTAGGACTGAAAGGCTGAGGTCTAAGGTCTCCCTGAAGCATTCTTTTCTGGCTGAACAATTCCAGCTTTCTATCTGTCTTCACAGAACAGAAGTGCTTCTGTTCCCTGATATAGCTGCTTCATGGTCCTTCTCTGAACCTGCTCCAGGAGATCCATGTCCTTATTATGTTGGGGTCCTCCGAGCTGGTTGCAGTAGTCCAGGAGGGGTCTCCTGGGAGTGGAGTATAGGGGGAGAATCACCTCCCTCGATCCGCTCACCACAATTCTTTTGATGCAGCCCAGGACACAATTGGCTTTCTGATCCATGAGTGCACATTTCTGGGTCATGTTGAGCTTATTAACCAACACCCCCAAGCTCTTCTGCCCAGAGCTGCTCTCGATCCAATCTCTGCCCAGCCTGTATTTGTGTTTGGGACTGCCCAGACCCCATACTTGGCCTTCCTGAAGTTCACACAGACCCACCTCTAAAGCCTGTCCAGGTCCCTCTGGATGGCCTCCTTTCCCTCCAGGGTGCTGATCGTGCCACACAGCTTGGTGTCATCAGCCAGCTTGCTGAGGGTGTACTTGATCCCACTGTCCACATCACCAACAAAGATGTTAAACAGCACTGCTCCCACTACCAACCCCTGAGGAAAGCCACTTGGGCATCAACCACAGACTGAAACTCTTTGGGTGTTACCATCCACCCAGTTCCTTATCCACCAACTGGTCCATCCATCAAATCCATGTCTCTTCAATTTAGAGATAAGAATGTTATGTAAGACAGTGTCAAATGCTTTGCACCTTTGAAAGCTAGATGAATGCAAGCTTTTTTGCAAGCTTTGAAAGCTAAAATAATTATTTGACTGTGCACATAAGAAAAGCTGGACTCAGTGTTCAGGGAACTACTCATCATTTAAGAAAGCCAGAGAATTTCTACTTAGGATGTTTCTCAATCACTAAAATAGTAGTGTTTGAATTAACTGCTGTACAATCTTGATTCATTCCTTATTGGATAAAACTACTGAAATACATAGGATCACAACCACTTTAGTATCACAATTTTCAGACAGATGAGGATCAAATTCAGACTAATGTAGCTACAAGATGCTCATCAATCATGAACTAATGGAACTAACAGAATTGGTGAAATTTTTGTTGTGAAGGCAATATAGTGTGTTGTGAACATTTTTGCTTTGAAACCAGTGAGGTGGGACCGTACAGGTATCAAAGGCCTTGCAAAGACTAAATGAATGCTCAATTAGTTCTGCTTTGTGTTTTCTAGTGATTGAAATAACACATTTTAGCCTTTGGGAATATATCAATAGGCTTTCTAAAGAGCCATCTCCCTTGCAGAATTCTGCAATACATCTTTAACCAAAAAGTGAGCTACATGGCATTTGCTGTGAGAACAACACTCCTCTGGGTCATCTATTACCAGTGGAAGTCAGTCTTGTATAATACAGTGCCGTTGTCTGAGACACAATTCATTTGTGAATACTAACAGATGATTGATATTTACTGTTTGTAGGAGTGAGCAAAATGTTCCTTTTGAATGAAAGAGAACAAAGGAGATGTGCTCTTCCATATGTAGTTTTAGAAGATCTCTTGTGTACACATCGATTGTATTCATTTTCAAATTTAAATTTGTGGTTGTCTTGTATTTTTTCTTAACATTTGTTTGGAAGTCCCGTGTACCACAGAATCCTGAGCTGGAAGTGTCCCATGAGGATCACTGAAGTCCAACTCCTGGCACTGCACAGGATAACTCCAGGAATCATACTGTGTTCCTGGAAGAATCATCCAAATACTTGTTGAACTCTTTCAGCCTTGTCCTGTGACCACTGGAGAGCCTGTTCCACCATCTGGGTGCAGAGCGTCTTCCTAACATCTAAACTAAATCTCTCCTGACAGAACAGATCGACCTTATTTCCAGAACTACCTAATGTCTGAGCCTTCTTTGCTCTTCAAGCTTAAATAACATATTTGTTCTTTCAAAGGTGCAATGAAATATATGTTATGCCCAAATATGCCTTTCTGATGACTTTTATAACAACATTGCAGTGACTGACAATATAACAAGTCACATACAATGATTCTGAGCTAAAAGAAACTGTGTGTTCCACATAAGACTCTCTAACCTTTAAAGAAAGATGACTGTGAAATACTAGTCTCTTTCTTTACTTGAAAATCATTAATATCTAGCATAAATTTCAGCTGAAATACCATATGTACAAACACATAGGTCTTCTGATTGCCTGCCTGATGGTCTCTGATGTCATAACACCTGAGATCACAGTTACAATAATATATGTAATATAACAATATTAAATGAGGTCAGATGATTAATAGGATAACTGAAGTTATTTTGCAAACAGGCAGAGATTCAATTAAACTACCAGTGATTTTTACAAAATCCATTTTAACGCTATAGATTGTGTTGTGTTTTTGTTTGCTTGTTTTGTTAAATGCACTGCGGAATTCTGTTCTTCAGTCAACTGATTTACAAAGTCAAATCATAAGTCATATATTATCTTGTTCTGTAGTAAATTATATGCATCAGTCCATGACACTGATTGGAGATCAGAGACCACAAGAAGATCACTTATAGGACGGAACTGCAGTATTCTGGTCATACTTTTTCTTGAAAGTGGCTTGCTGTTAACTGGATTCACATGACAAGAGAAGTTGCCCAGGCTTCTCACTTCACAGTTCTCTTTTTACCCAATGAGGAGGATGGCAATTGTTTCTCAAAATAGTATCTTTAATTTCTGTGTTTAAGGTTGTGCTTCAGTTTCCCATTTGGAGAAAGATGGAGCTTTTCTGTGAAACACATAATGTGTCCTAAAGGAATGTGACAGTTAAACTGGACACTGGGACTATAGAAAAGTACCACTAAACTCATACACTACTTCATTGTTTGGCTACAACCTTGTTCTGAACAAGATTATGCATAGCACATAGATGTTTGCTCATAGTCTGCTGGTTGATTATTATGGAAACACATCATTGTATTAGGAAGAGTGTATGTCATGAAGAGGGCTTAGCCAATGTCTGCTCCTCTTTTCCACCTCTGTTTATGGGACAGTGAGGAAAGAAGTGGTCTGAACGTATCACCTTCCTTAATTCTTAATATCTTCTGCAGAGAAAAAAGGCAGTTTCACGAGATATTTTTCTCTTGGCATTTCTGTATCATAGCATGATGCAGACCATGATTTGTCCTCGCACTTCTATTAGAATGAAATTCCTTTGCTATGATATTATCACAGAACATTTAAATCAGAGAATGAAACTTTAATTTTGGGGGTCAGCTGCACAGCTTATACTTGTTCTTGCTCTCTCCAAGAAATGTGCATACTGTTCTGGATTAAAAATATCAGAGACTTACTAAGTAAAAAAAGGTTTTATGTAGAGGTGCACCTGCCTGTACCAGCTCTGAATTTAACCAAAAGCTGGTAAAGCAATTTACCAGTGGGGGGGGGGGGGGAAATGGATTTCTTAGAAATCTGTTTCCAAGGAAACTTTTCCATGTTTTGTAAATTGGACAGTGAACTGCATGAGTGAACCAGCTGGAGACAATGTACTAGTCTTTCTGCTGTGACTGAAATGAAACTTTTAAGGCGTATCTTATAAACATGATTTTTCCCAGACAATATGTTTTATTTATTCTCACTATTAATGAAAGTTTAGAATTGTATTGCCAGTTTTATAAAACAAAACCAAAAAGTTATAAGCTTTTTGAAATAGCAAAGTAAATTCTTTGCTACATGTAGTTTTTAGATACCTCTGCTAGGCAAACGTGAGTTTCCAGCAGCGTGGAAGTGTAGCTCTGAAAATCTCTGGTGAGTATCTCTGGTTCTTCTGTCAACATACTGGAGCCTTTGGGCTGTGGCTGAATAAAAGATGATTGCTTTGGTATTATTTTCTATAAGCAATATTGGAATATTTTTTAGATATAACTAAAAATGACAGCATAAGAACAAGCTTCACCTTGACAGATGACAGGCATTAGGATGCAGATCTGTCAGAAAATCTTATTCTGGTCTTCTCTTTATTGATGCTGGAATTTCCCCTAGAGAATAATGCTTTTATTATTGAATATACAAAATCAAGCCCAAATCTGATGCCATCCTCTGTCTTGGACAGAGTTTGTGCGTCATCTCCTGCCTCATCCCAGTAAGCCCCTTCCATCTCAATGATCTTTTGCTAGCACAGATCCCCCACTTTCTGTACTCAGTGAATTCAATGAAAAACATCACTCAGTTTCATTTCTTCTGGCCTGAAGTGCCATATAGATTTTTTCATGAAATAGAAAATGAGTACTGATCTAACTGAAAATAAGAGCTTAAAAAACGTTTTTAGAAAGTTTTGTAAAAAACGGAGCACAAGGTAAAAATGTTTACAAATTGATAAACTATTTCAGTTTCCAGTTCTTAGTTTGTTTTTTTTTTTTTTCAAAAAATTAAACTTAATCTTTTTTCCCTGAATAGCCAGACTGCAATTTCAAATCTTGGAAGACACAGCTTTCAAAAATTGGCTGAAAAATACTTGAAATTATAGTTGATAGACAGTAATACTTGGTATAGTTGGACTGAATTATGCAAATACAGATGTATAGATCAGGTTTGCAAAATCCTACTTTAAACTGTGTTACTGACTTTTTAGTTTGCTTGGATGAATCATTTTACTTTTTCAACACCTTTCAAATCCATTGTACTATTGTGCCTGTTAAGACAATTTAAGTCCAACTGGTTTAATCATTAGTTGGTACAATTCAAGCTGTCATAGCAATATTAGAATAAAAAATATGTTGCTACCAAAATTCTACCAGTGAAAATAGGGATGTTTAAAATTTCTTGCATATTTTGTTCTCACCTCAGTTTTAACTGAATATAATTCAGAGAAGGGGAAAGGCAAGAAAATCAAGCACCTATTTGGACAGTAAGCTTTAAAATAACATACTTATTGGAGCTTAGAATTTTTGCTCAACACTAGCACTCATTGGACATTCCAGTGTAAAGTCTGAGACATTTAAACATCTCTCTGGGGTCAGTAGCTCTCACCAAATAGCTGGATGTTGTGAAAACCTAGACATAAGCAGATCCACCTCTGTTGTCCATACCCAATATCTACAATGTTGCTAAAAATTGTCAGAAATTGCTAGCTTCTAGGTTTCATATTAAAAAATGAGACTACAATACCTTTCCTGTAATTCACCACTATCCAGAATTATTTCCATGTGTGTTGAAATCTCATCTGAAGTCAAATTTTACTGTGCTAGACATAGTAACACATAGTAACATACAGTCACCATAGTATGGACATCCATGCCATGGGCATTGCCCATAGTGTACAAATTAAGCAACAGAGAAATTCATTGGGGGAACTCAAATTCCTGACCTAATTTCTTCCCCCAATTTCTCTTATCGCATCCAGTCATTCAAACAAATGCCCAATATCTTTGGATAAGAAATAACAGCTAGCTATGTGGCCCTTGCTATTAATGATGAAATTCATTAGAGCTGCTGGAGAAATCTGCAAAACTGTATGGTGATTTTTGTTAATGTTTCTCCTTTTTCGTTCTCTTCTTTTAATCTCTGGTGACTCAGATTTTTTTGTATGTCAATGGCTTTTGGTGATTCATTTGGGTGCTGCCAATAAAAACTATATGCACAATACAAACATTTCATATTTCAGCATGCACAATTAGGGCAGTGGAGTCACACCGTGAAACCCTTCATGTCATTGTTTTTAAACATGCAAAAGGCTTTTAAAATGGATACCACTCCCTGGTCTCCCATCACCTAGAAGCATACTACGAGAAGAAAAGTAGCAATTGCTTTGGACTCAAGAGTTGCTGTCAGCTGGGCATGTAGGTAGTCCACAAGCAAAATAACTAGTATCCCAGGCACAGAAAGTTCCTCGAAATGTTTCCACCTGAGAATGATGAACTGGTTAATTGTGGCATGAATTTTGCTAATTGGACTAAAAACCCTGGAGCCTCATGGAAGTGTTGTTGGAGGAAGGAATCCTCACAAGGACAGATAACAGCCTGACACAGCCCTCTGTGAATCACTAGTGCTTTAGGGCATTGGGACAAACTGAAGCGTCTCATTGTTGTCAAATAAATTAAGTTCATTTTGCAGACACTCAAACATCAAAGATATCTGGCCTTTGCTCTGCTGCATCCAAATGTCAGATATGCTTTCACATCCACACATAGCCCCAATTTTCTAATATTACAAGTTTTTGCTTGAAAATGGTATGCATGGGTGAATTCATCCCTATAGCAGATGTGCAGTGTTAATGCCTGAGTATACTCAGACACCTATGAAGCCTTCCAGGACAGAACATGTGAGCAGTGCTGCTGTGACTCTCTGGGCTCAGGTGTGTCCACCCCAGAAATCTGGCATTCACATGTACCTCTCTTCCTGTACTATGTCCATGGGTGCACATAGCTTTGCCATCAGCCAGACAACACATGTACAGCAAAGAGGATAGCTAGAAGACAAGTTCTGTTAGTTCTCAAAATTAAGACCTTTGCCATTTGAACTAAGAGAACCAGAGGCCACTATAGAATAAGGATTTTATTTTTTTTTAGTTCACTGACCAAATTAGAAAACTTGGAAGAAAATATAAATAAGCTGAAAAGTTGTGTTCACTGCCCTTATGTGAAACCATGCTCTGACAGCCACGCTTATGTGAAATAGAAGCCAACAGCGGGAAACTGTTTTTCAACTTTCACTGTAGCCTGGCTAACCAGGAAAAACAATCCCCCCCACTCTTTGCTTCCAAAGTTTCCTTGATTTACAAAGTACTACTTTGGCTACAAGAAGGATAGTTTGCAAATGTGGCTGAAACAGAGAGATAGGTGAAGAGTTGGAGACTTAGACTGGGTTATACACTCAGGGAACCATCTAGCTACTTTAAATACAAGATGATTTGCAAGTCATTAAGGGAAAGTTGGAGGAAAAGCACTAGGCCCATTTATTGGCTGTAAAGAGGGTTGATAATAATAAAAATAGAAACTGATATCTAAGTGCCTAGACACCTTCATAGAAAAAGGCAAAATTTGACATGCTTATCACCAATCACCTTCTAGGGTTAAGCATAACTTATGACACTTGGTTTGATTTTTCATGTACTTTAAATCTTTCCTCTGTAGACCCAGTAAATCTGTGGGTAACTCCCCTTGCAGAGCTTACTTTCTTGCCACCCATTTGTCTGCAACCTCTTCTTTATTCATTCTGTTTCCTTCCCTCATAACAGCTCCTCTAGCTACAATACTCCAGCTGAGTCTCACAGTCCACCTTGCAACATCTGATCCTGTATTTATGAACTGATCATTTATCAGTTTAAAGAGTGTGCTAAGAAGGGCTACAAGGACAGTGAAGGGCCTTGAGGGAAAGCTGCATGAGGAGGAGATGAGGGCACTTGGTCTGTTCAGCTGGAGAAGAGGAGACTGAGGGGAGACCTCATTGCAGTTAAAAACTTCCTTGGGAGGGGCAGGCACCAATCTCACCTCTGTGGGCATCAGTGACAGCACCCAAGGGAATGGCCTGAAGTTGTGTCAGGGGAGGTTTAGGTTGAATATTAGTAAAAAGGTTTTTCACACAGAATGTGGTTGGGCACTGTACAGGCACCTCAGGGTAATAGTCACAGCACCAAGCTTCACAGAGTTCAAGCAGTATTTAGACAACACTCTCAAACACATGGTGGGATTCTTGAGGATGGTCCTGTGCAGGACTAAGAGTTGGACTCAATGGATCCATCCAACTCACCCTATTCTGTGATTCTGCAATTCTAATAAATTGAACTCTACAATAAAGTATGTGTGGACACTGTCTTGAGTCAGAGAAATCCACAGTTAGGAGATGAAATAAATCTTATGGTCACAAAACTATTTTTACAGAACCAGCTCTCTATAAATACCTTGCACTTTAAGAGCAATTCATTATTTTTAGATGGTTATAGACAGCATCTTTCTATTTTCACTATTTGCACAATTCTTGATGTTGCAAACTTCCCTTCCATTTTTCACAAATAATATACCAAAATTCAAGGAAACACCTTACTGATTCCTCTTTTCTTTGTCATATTTGCTTAATGATTCAACATCTGACATGCTGGTATTATGAAAGGAGCCCTCAGATGGGTATTGTAATGGATGTTCCTGAAACATTCAAGGGCTTACAACATATATTGCTTGTGAGCAGTTATAGAAAACATCAGCACTTTTTTTTTGCCTTTCATCTCAATAATACATTTTGCATCCTGAGGTGCAAGAATGTGGTCTGAGACTCCTGAAGGTTTGTCTATGCAGTTTGTGATCAGCTCTGTTCAAAGGCTACTGGTTGCAGTATAAATAAGTTACATCAGCCAGGGTGTACTTCACACCCATTTATCTTTCGCCAGATGCTCTGTCCTGAGTGGCTGGCAAGGAGCCAAACCTCACAATAATCCACTCGTCTGACACTGGTAACCCGTGGTCATCCCTTCTCTTCCTTTTTCTCATGAAGCTGAACAACAGGCAGAGATAAAGTGTCAGTTGGGTGTTTGCAACCCTAGATGCACTGTGCTTGAGGATTGTCAGTGATCATTTTTATCATGCTCAAGCCCCTAAAATGAATATTCTAACCCAAAAGAGAATTACTAAAAAAGACACATGCTCTTTGTTGACCAAGGTCTGCTGGTGAAACCTACTGATTCTCTGTTTAATACAAAACATAAACAAACAAAACAACAAAAAAAGCAAGCAAACAAACAAAACCACAAACCCCAAACCAAACAAAGAAGCAAATTAAAAGAAGTAACTCCATCACAGATTATCAAAATATGGTTTGAAGTGATTGTCAGCCTGGATATTGGATGAAGAAAGGGACAGAAAAGGAGCTAGGCTGGTGTCTCGTATTCAACCAAATAATTATTTTCTTTTTAATTTCAGGACTTGGGGTAGATTAAAAGAGACAAAATTCTTATATTTTATTTTAGTCCATGACATTTCATTTGACCTAATGTGAGATTTCATTACCAGATCTGAAAGTTCTTTTCTACCCTTCTTGTTACCTCTTTGTAAATTTTATTACTTTTTCAACAATGAAAGCTTTACATTTGAGTCAATAGTAAAAAAGGTATGATTAAAAACCTGTCAGTGTTTTTACTTTTGGAAAACTGCTTTATTTTAAGACTTTTTCAGAACTTCCTTGTCTCCACTTATATACTTTATTTCATTATGCAACTGAACTATTGCTGAAATGAGCACAGATTCATATATATCAAGCTTTTGATCCGTTTTTCCCAGTTCTCTGTGTTACCATATTACACCAAATTACAATATATTTTCAATTTCTTGTTACTCTGACTCCATGGCAGTGACTATTGCTAGCAAAAATCAATTCCAACAGCTTTTACATACACTTATCCATTTTATTTAATTTTCAGCTAAAAATAGAGAAACATATTAGCAGTATGAAGTTGGTGGCACTGAATCTGTGTTATCCACTTTGCTAACTACCTAAAGTATGAATGCTGAATGTTCTAAATGGTTGAATGTCTAAGCAAATTTTTGCTAGCTGAAATTACACCTTAATCAGATTGCACTTTTACTAGACTCTGTATGACAAAAGGCATATTTTAAGTGTAGAATCACCATGATTTCTCTAAAATTGCACCATTCCAGCTTTACTAAGAAATAAATGTGCAAACAATTCAGATGCCTCAGAGGCATTATCACCTGCCATGATCAGATTTTTTTAATTCACAGGTAAATATTTTTCAACTTTGTTACCAAAGCAGACAATAAAAGTGTCATTTTAATAGCTCACTATATTTCAGAACACATCACTCTTTACTATAAAGTCTAGGACTACTATGTTTCAAAAAGTAGCATAATGTTAACTGACTTGGCACACAGACAACTGTAGATAGCGTCTCTTAGACTTTGTAGGATTTAAAATTAATACAATTACCTTGACCATTTGCTGTTCCTCTGGAAATTCTTATCACTTTGCCTCTTAAGAAATTAACTTTTGATTTGTAACTATCAATTGACATGTGAGCACACACACAGGTGCATGTCATTGTAAAGAGGAAGAGTAGGGCTTACTGATGAAAGCTCCAGTGATGTCTGTGTGCACTGAAAGTTAATCTCCATCTCCTAGGAACTTACACAGAATGGCACTTACCATTCTTTTGGTATTTGAGCACCTGACAAATGTAATGTGTATATGCTGGTAGCTAAGCACTTTATTCCCAATGTTACAATTAAAAAGTTGAGGCACAGAGAGTATAAGTGATTTTGTACATATGTTATGGACTTAAATTACTGTTGAAATCCCTAAATAAGAGAAAATTGCACAGCTAAATACACTAGTAATGTATTTAATCGCTAACACATTACTGTGATCCAGAACCCACAAGATAATTTTAGCTGAACAATGTCTGTTCCATATGGAATTTAGTAGCAGACTGTCAATGTGGAAAGATGATTGAGAGCACTAGGAGGTACTGCTGTCACTTGAAAAGTGCCGCAGTTCACCATGGTATAACTTGAGATTTAGGGTTTTTTTGGCTTCCAAGAAAATTGGTAACTTAAATATTAGTTCCAAGTGTAACTTAATAGCTTTTTAAAACTCCTTCTTCTGGTGTGAGGGAGAAGGGAAGGTAGGGAGGCTAGACTTGCCCTTAGAACTTCTGTTTGTTTAATAAAACCTTTTATAGCCATGCCCCCAGGATCCATGTCAAAAGCCAAGTGCATGGTGCTATTTCAATTTCAAATGAAACTATCAACCATTTTTTAAAATTTCTTTTTATTTATCCACTTCTCAGCTGAGCATTTTAAGCACTGGCTAAAAAAGAAAAGAAGATTATGTATCTACCCAAAGCTGTGGGACTCTGAAATAATGCAGCATATTTGTAACCGTGCTTAAAATAAATGCTTCTGTTCACCTCAGGGTTATATCTTTTGATCAACTTGAAGTGACTATTACTTGTGCTTTTCATTGTGAGCAAATCTTATTTTCCACAGTAGAGCTACCAAGGTAGGAACCTGGTTGACAATCTGAGAGGTAATTTAAGTTAGCTGTCACTATTTTTGGCAGCTGAAGTACCCATGGAAATACAACTGAAGGAACAGCAGCTTGAAGAGCTCAATTTGTTTGCTGAAACTTCATTGTCTAGCGCCACTAGAGAATTCCTCAGATATCCAAAGGGGCTGGCACAAAAGCCTTGGAAATTCTGCAGTCTCAAGGGGTGGCTGGGTACTGGGTGGAATCTTTGGGCATATCAGACAGTAAGTACCTTACAGGTTTTAGGCCATGGAATAAAGCCCTGAACCACTCAAGCCACAGATGTTTTCTGTAGAGAGGATCATCCTGTAGATTCTGTGGCAAATATATTCTTTTCTTCAAATCTCCCTCATTTAAAATAGCATAAAAACTAAAACACATTTCTTCATTAAAGTGACATAAATTTGATAAGGATAGGCACAAGAATAAGTTTTGCTTGTCATAATTAGTTCATTCAATGTCCTGGTATTGGCTGGTATAGAGTTAATTTTCTTCATAGCAGCTGTGGTTTGGATTTAGTATGTGAATAATGTTGATAACACACTGCTGTTTTAGTTGTTGCTATGTAGTGCTTACCCTAAGCCAAGGACTTTCCAGTTTCCCATGCTCTGCCAGTGAGGACATGCACAAGAAGCTGAGAGGGAGCATGGCCAGGACAGCTGACCCAAAAAGGCCAAAGGAATATTCTATACTGTAGAACAGCATGCCCAGTATGTAAACTGGGGGGACTTGGCTGGGAGTCACTGATCGGTGCTCAGGGACTGGCTTGGCATCAGTCCATGAATGGAGAGCAACGGTACTAAGTATCACTTGTTTCTCTTGGGTTTTATTCCCTTCTATCTCTCCTATTAATATTGTTGTTGTCGTTGTTATCATTAATACTAGTCACATTATTCACAGGATCACAGAATATGCTGAGCTGGAAGAGACACACAAAAATTATCAAGTCCAACCCTCAGCCCTGCACAGGACCATCCCCAAGAACCACACCATGTGCCTGAGGATATTGTCCAAATGCTGCTGGAGCTCTGTCAGCCTTGGTGCTGTGACCACTGCCTTGGGGAACCTGTTCAGTGCCCAACCACCCTCTGAGGGAAGAACCTTTTCCTAATATCCAACCTAAACCTCTCCTGACACAATTTCAGGCCATTACCTTGGGTCCTGTCACTGTTCCCCATAGAGAAGAGATCAGTGCCTGCCCCTCCTCTTCCCCTCATGAAGAAGTTGTGACTGCAATGAAGTCTCTTCTCAGTTTCCTTTTCAGCTGAGCACACCAAGTGCTCTCAGCTGCTCCCCACGTGGCTTCCCCTCAAAACCCTTCCCCATCTTCATTGCCCTGCTTTGGACACTCTCTAATGGCTTCATATCTTCCTTACATTGCAGTGCCCCAGGCTGCCCCAAGGTGAGGCTGTTCCAGTGCAGAGCAGAACAGGACAATCCCCTCCCCTGCCCAGCTGGCAATGCTTCTGGCTGCCTATTATTGAATTTTCTTTTGTTTAAATTATTTAACTGTTCTTATTTCAACTTTTTTTTCTTTTTTTCTTTTTTTTTCCCCAAATTTTACTCCCCACTAGAGAGTGGAGAGTAAGCAACTTTATCATACTTAATTGCCTGCTGGGACTAAACCATGTCATTCCATATTTAAAATTCTCCATACATTCTTCTTTTTGATATCAAGTTACATTGTAGTTGACAAGCTGAACTGTCTTGAGTTAAAACTGTGTTATTTCTAGATATATCTCTAGTATGTTTTTATCCTGCAAAGTGGTACATTATAGTACACACCTATCTTCTTCTATTTGTTAGATCATTGCTATTATAACAAAGATTCCTCCAATGTGAAAAAGCCAACTGGCAAAATGGTTTCTAATGTAATTAAATGTTGAATCTAGCCCTTCAAATGACAGTTCATTCTTTTTGATTAACGATGAAAAATATTGAATTTAAGTACTTGACTTCATAAAATGACATGGAAACAGGACTGCAAGAAATACTGACTAAGTTTGCAGATGACTCAAAACCAGGAGGAGCTGTTGACTCCCTTGAAGGCAGGGAGGCTCTGCAGAAAGACCTTGACAAATCAGAGGACTGGGTAATCACCAATCATTGGAAGTTAAACAAGGGCAAATGCCAAATTCTGCACCTGGGAGGGGACAACCCTGAATGTATGTACAGACTAGGGAATGAGATGCTGGAAAGCAGTGCCAGGAAAGGGACTTGGTTGATGGCCAGTTGGACACGAGGGCACCAGACACAGCATCACCAGTTGGGTGAGGAAAGGGATTGTCCTGCTCTGCTCTGCACTGGGGTGGCCTCACTTGCAATATTTGGACAGTTTTGGTCACTGCAATATAAAATAGATATGAAGCCATTAGAGAGTGTCCAAAAGAGGGCAATGAAGATGGGGAAGATCCTTGAAGGGAAGCCGTGTGAGGAGTGGCTGAGGGCAGCTGGTCTGTTCAGCTGGAGAAGAGGAGACTGAGGGGAGACCTCATTGCAGTTGCACCTTCCTTGGGAGGGACAGAGGTGAGGCAGGCACTGATCTCTTCTCTGTGGGAATCAGTGACAGGACTGAGATAATGTGCTGAAACTGTGTCAGGGAATGTTTAGGTTGGATATTAGAAAAATGTTCTTCCCCCAGAGGGTAATTGGGCACTGAACAGGCTCCCCAGGGCAGTGGGCACAGCACCAAGTCTGACAGAGTTCAAAAAGTGCTTGGGTCATACTCTCAGGCACATGGTGGGACTCTTGGGGATGGTCCTGTGCAAGGTCAGGAGCTAGGACTTCACAATCTTTGTGTGTCCCTTCCAACTCAGCATATTTTGTGATTCTGTGGTTCTTCATGCAGGCTGCTTCTGCCACTTGGTGGAAAACAGTGTTCTTGATCCATTAGCACAGATAATCTTGCTTCTTAAAATCAATACTCCTTTGTAGGTTTCCCAGTTCAACATCCTGTCATTCCACTTCCATGGAGCTATGCATTTTTCGTATGGGAAGAAATCCCATCTGTAATCTTGAGGTTGTCATTATTCTACCTAATTTTCCTTCAAATCTCTAGTATTCAAGTAAATGAAATGTAAAATTCTCAGGCATTATTTTACGCTTCTTATGTAGTATTTGGATTTTCTGAATATTTAATAGGATTGATTCTTTCATGACCTTAAAATACCAGTATTAGGAGCATTTTGAATGAGGGCATGCTCTTTGTTTGGTTGGTTGGTTTGATTTGGTTTGGGCTTTTTTGTTTTGTTTTGGGTTTTTTTGCATGGGGTGTCTACTATACTGCAGTACTTCTGGGTAGTAAAATAGTCCTAAATTTCTGAGGTACAGGTTTGTCATGCATTTGGTAAGATGATGTATGAGTTTTGTCTGACTCTGTACAGCTTGCTACACCAGTAAACCTACGGGTTTCAAAATCAGTGAAGACATTTTCTATGCAATTCAAATTAGAAGTAATATAGAGTTAAAGTATTTGTTTCTGAAAATCTGTACTGCATTGTTTGGAACAGGGCCTGCAGCTCCTGACATTGCTCAATCTAAAGTAATCTCCCTTTAGTTGAGAATTAGGTCATGAAAAAAGGGTAAAAAAATCTATATTATACACATATATTTCAGTTAACTTTGGCTGTTGAGCCTTTTGTGACCATTAAAAAATTAAGTTTTTTCTTTGAATTTTTCTTTGGAAAATACAACAGAGCAAGTTTGGGTATTAGTGTCCCTGTAGAATGCTGTTTGTTAAAACCATTTGGAAAACATTGCAATTGATAAGTTTACCTTCTAACATGACATGCATAATATCTTTAAAACGACTTTAATTCAATGCTTTCAGTTGTCAGAGATTATAAATTAAGGAAGTGAAGTGGAAATTTTTATAGCAAAGTACTTAGCATTTACAAATATCTTATTTGTGTTTCAGTGTTTCTTTCCACAATAGCAAGGTGAATGAGTAATTCAAAGATTTTATTTGGTTTTCAGAAAGAAAACAGAACAAGTGATTTGATCAGGTTTAGAGTGTAAGTTAGAACTTGAGTCAAGGATACATTCAATGCCTCTTGTATCACATATTTGTGCTTGACAATCTGATTCTTCTTTGACTATGGCTGAGACATTGCAATGGCTCCAAATGTGCTTCTTTAAAATGTAGCTATGTAAATCAAAGAATCATGTATTTGTTATGAAGACAAATGTAGACTAAGTTTCTTAGAGTTTGGTTAAATTTATTCCAGGAGACAGTCTGGTGCCACTTATTTTGACACAGACTTTTCATGTGTTCCCTCATTGGTAAGAGATCAGTCCTGCAATTCCCACTGAAACCAAAATTCATTCAAATGCAATATAAATGTGGCTTTGCCACATTTATTAAAGAAATTTCTCAATTATTAAAGAAATGTTCCCCATTTCTTTAATAATTGAGAAATTGCCGTAGACATTAATTTCCTGAATATTCTGTTAATTTAGGGCTAAATCCTAAATGGTGATTCAGGCACAATGAAACCTGAGTGAATTACTTCTCCTATACTGGACATGACAGTTATGAGATACCACAGCTACACAATATGAAAGGAACATAAGGGAGCCTAAAAATACGTTTAACAGAGTCTAACACACTGAGCAGGGAGGCATCAAGAAGGAGGAAGAAAGAAAAAGTTAGGCATGCAATTTGTATCCATCTAGTAATAGTAGCAATACAAGTAACTGAAGATTGAACTCTGCTCTGTCATGTGCAATTCACTGTAAGAATATACTATTTCCAATATTTCAGTCCTGTCCCTTTTTAAACCCTCCACTAACATCAGTAGTGAAATGCATGTTAATCATCTAAACTTTAGCATATATATCATGCTTCTAGTTTCAGCCTAAATGCCTGCTGTAGCAGAAGATTAGTGTTTGAATAAATCTTAAATTTATTTGATTTAAATTGACCCACTCCCTATTTCTCAAGGCCTCATGGGTCACATAATTGAGAGCAGTTGGCAAACATTATAATAGAGTCCCAAGAAACAAACAAAACCTGCTCAAATATCCTTCACTAACAAATCAAAATTAGGAATGTAGCCCACTGGCAGATCCATAGGCCCTTTTCCTCTTCCTCCCTATAAATACACACAGGCTGAAATACAGCTTGTTAGTGAAAATGCACATCTCTATCCGCTTTATACCACAAGGGTTCTATGCCACTTGAAATTTCCTGCTGCTGAGAAGAATATTATTTTAAAAGCAGGTCTTTTAAAGACATTGTAGTTCATAATCAGGATTAAATGGGTACATGAGGATTAAATCCTCTGTTACTATTGATTATCACCATGGTCTTTGTCTGTAGAGAGACCATTACTGTTAACAAAACACCTTCTTTGGGAAAATATTTAGTTCAGCTTAATCTTATTGTTATTTGTGAAACTGCCAACACTTTTCTTGACACTATACAAGGGACAAGGTAGAAGACACATACTGCCTGGAAAAACTCATGTGGTAAACAAGATAGGATTTCTAGGTATTCAAGACATAATAATCTCTTTTTCTTTTATATTTCATCTTGAGCTTATTAAGTTTATTACTTATATGGGAATTGTGTTGCTGTTGGTTATGATTGCCTAGTTTATTTACATCTATTAGTCACAAAATATCAGCTAAAGCAAACTGACAGATGTTTGTGGGTTGCAGCTGACAGAAAGGTCCATTCTGAGGCATTCTTTGAAAGGTCTTACATTGCTCTTAGAATGACATTTCAAAATTTTCTTATCTGTCTTGTTTTTTTATCTCTCCTGATAAAAAGGTTTATGACAGAAAAACTACCAGAGTACTTCTTTTTGCACAAAGTACTACAGACTGTCTCTTTTCATCTGAGTAAAATCAAGAAATTATGTGGTTTTCGTCCTCCTTTTACTTTTTATCTTCCTTTCTTCTCCTTTCTGAAGCAGGTTAGCATTTCCTTTCCCTTGCTCTAGCACTCAGCACTAGCTTTTGGTTGGGCAAAGGGCACTAACCCCTTTGAGGCCCAGGACAGGTTGTCTGCTCCAAAACCTACCAACGTCTGAGTTTGCACGCTCACTTTAAAAGCTGTTTTACACCAGCAGTTCCTTCAAGTCTCTCTCCCTTTCAATTTCCCTGGTGATTTTTTATGTTGTGTTATATATTAGTGCATGGAAATGTCATCTTAATAAGGTCAATTTCCAAAAACAGAGAGGGGAAAGGATGAATGAGATGCCAAGTTACAGCTGAAGTTATTACCACCTCAGCATTTACAGAAACATATGAACTTAATTCAGATAAAGGATCAGTAAAACCCATGTCATTTTCCTGCATTTAAGAGCAGTATGTTTTCTTCTAGTGATAATAACTGAAAACTGTATACAGAATAGAATTCAGGAATGGAATAAGATAAAAACAAACAAAAAAATGTATGTTGTCTGTCTTGAAATCTCAAGGAGTGTTCTTGAGCTTTTTCTTTCCCCCCCCCCTTCAATTATTTTGTCTGTGTGCATGTATGTTTTTATTGTTACTGTGAAAACTCCAGCACACAAAGAATGGCCCTTTTCATAACCTCAGAATGAGTATTTTCGAAAGAGGTTCGTCTGCATTTTTCATCAAAAGTATAAACAAAGATACCAATCACAAATAAATTGTTAAATCACTAGAATTGAATAGCTCAGCACTTATAAAAGCAGGCACTATGTTCAGTTGTCTTAAACTTGTATTTGAAGAACCTGCTTTTAAGTTGCAAGCTTGAAAATTCTTAGTATGAACAGTGTAAGATCTGCAATATGATTAGGTTATACACTGAACTCCATGGATTACAGAAGTAAAAATGCTTACTTAGGTAAAAAATTACTAGCCCCAGTTTATTAGGCAGCCAATACATTATTATTTTAAAAAACAGAGGCAAGACTGATTGGAGTCTTCAATATGCAAATACGTAAGGAAGGGATTAGTAGACTTAACCTATGGTTCAATGTAGGGCAGGCACTGGATTAAGTGCAGGAGATTTTAGACTTTGTGGTAAACAGTATTTGACAACGAATATACCCAGTTTGTTGTATGATAAATTTTACTGTGTTTTAGCTGGAACAAACTCTCCTGGCTGTGCATTTCTGGTAGGGCTCCTGTGTTTCCATGATCTGTGCCTTCCCTCTTTTGCCAAGCACATGGAACATCACCACTGGGAAGGACCAGCAAAATGTAGGGCAACTGCTGGGTTATCTTGTCCTGCCACTGAGGAAAAGCTGTGAAAACATATTAGAGTGGGATGGGAAAGATGCAAAGGGAGGACAGAATGTGATGGTCAGCTTTCCGTCCCTGTCTGTGAAGGCAGCACGGAGAATGTCTTCCTAACACTATTGCAGTGTGCATACTGGAAAAGTTCCTGTAGACAAAAGCTTGACCAAAGAACATTTCAGTGAAAATTAATCTTCACTGAATTCTGCTGCTGCTGCAAGATGACTTTCAGAAGGCCCTGTTACAACAACTCACTTGATCTGAAAAATTGGAAGAGAAGTAAAGAGGCAGGATAGAAAGAAAAAAGCAAATCTTCACCTGAAAATAAATAAATAAATAAATAAATAAACTAATGAATGAATGAATGAATAAATAAATAAATAACATTTAGTATAAAGGATTTTTGGTGGTTTTTAGGATTTTGTTCTTTTTTGGTGTTTGTTTTGGGTTTTGGGGTTTTTTTGTTGTTTGGGGTTTTTTGTTGGTTGGTTGGTTGGTTTGGGGTTTGAGTTTGTTTTTTTTATCACAAATGCCTGCTTTTAACAAATTCTGATCATCTTCTTGGACACTGAACATTCTGGTCCTCCAGGAAACCAGAAGTGAGACTAGCAATGGTTGAAATGTTTTGCATGCTGGAACTTGAGCACTGTGGCTGGAAGTGCTACATACAGATTGAATGTCTTCTCATATCTTAATAGTCTCTCAGGAAGAACCACCTCTGACCTCTTCAACTGTGACTAAATGGTGAAAGCAAGTATTGACATCAACCTTAGAACCATTAAAAAACAATGTATTCTTCAATTTCAATTCCCTTATTTTGAATATTTCTTCTCATTCTTTTTTCATGACTTTTTCAAAGCATATAAAAAAATCAGTTGGCTTCCCTGTAATGTACTCTGTGTCAGGAAGAGTTCTTAAGACACCTCTGGGGCTTGGCACCTGTGTATAAGAAATGTCTCTTCCTTATCTCAGAAACCTTATACTGAAGAGTTGAATACAGTGTTGTTTAGGTACATGGAGAAAATAAAGCTACTTTTATGAGACCTATTAGTAAGGGAATGACTAAATCAGTAAAATAAGGACTGTGTCATATGTCACTTGGACTCTAAAGATGAAAATAAACTTTAAAATAGTAATAAATAACCTTGGAGACTACTATGGCACGTATGTAAAATATTAAAATCAGTCCTTTCAGCATTGACCAGTAACCTGAAAACTAATTAAGAAAATTAATATTGAGAATTGCACACTGTCCATACAACCTCCTGGTTTTTCATTCCTTTCCTTTTCTAACTCTGCTCTTCCCTTATACCACATTTATTTGTGGTTTTATGCCATTTTCCATACTTAGGTCTGTATGCTGTGAGCACAATTATCTTCCAGCATCCAGGGTACTTTTGTGTTCGTATTTTGTGGCCATAACTGGGAGGCCAATCTTAGAAAATCCAGCTCTCAATGTCTGATTGATAACATTAAAAAAACTATGCCAGCTCCCCTTTTTGAATCAGTCGTGATGAGAGTAAAACTTTTTTCTCTCTCAACTTCTCTCTCATCCTACTTTTGTATAAAATAGATAATGAATCTTCAAGTCAGTTTTTATGCCAAAATAAACTACCCATAATTACTTTTATAATTAATGCAGCTAACCAATTCAGATAATTTGTTTACTGACTATAATCAGGTACCACACAGAATATATGTTATGATGAATATTGCTCTAGTATATTACCATGCTTTTATAATTTCATTCTCTGCAATTTTTTACTTAATAAATCCACATTGATGTGAATTTAGTGGTAAGTGAATATGCTTCAGGGATAATCAGAGAGAGTAATTAGGTGACCCTACCTTGGCATAGGGGTTGGACTAGATAATTTCCAGGGGTCCCTTTCAACCCTAACTATTCTGTGATGCTGTGATTCAGCAGCAGGCATACCACACATCTTAATGGCACTCTAAGGTAACCACTTTATAGTATAATATTCAGGAATTCAAATGCGTGAAAAAGACAAAAATAATGAATCTAGGATATGGAATGTATGCCTTGTAGTGAGTGATAAACTTAGAAGTTCAGTCTCCTTGGTTTAACCAAGAAGCAATTCAGGAAGAGAAGTTTCTTGGTTAGAGTTTTGAAGTGTGTTTTCTGATAGCAACCACCACTTTATTTTAATGTAAAAGACCAATGTTTGGAGACACATTCAGACAGGATAGAAGGTATTGATTTGAGGTAATGTAAGCAATTTAACCATGGAAATAATAAGACTTGAATTGAGATAATTCTAAAAATATACTACTTGCCTCCTATTCAAACAGACAAGGAAGAAACAACTGATCTGTGTGTACCATGATACAGGAAGCTCTAATTACCTTCTGGATTAAAAGTTCATCAGACTTTCGCTTCTCTCTCTATAGCATTTCCCTACAACGCAACCTCCCCAGCCTGACTGGAGTGTATGCTTCTTGTAGTTTATTCACACTCAAGTAATTTCAGCCAGGGACTGACGCCTGATGCTTCCCCTTTTACATTTATTGTAAATAACCAATCAAAAACATTACACAGAGTTGAAATGGACACTGAACTTAATTATACTAAATTTTAACATGTAAGGTCAGCCAGGTATAGAGAAAATAAAAATATATGGTCTACCATAAAATATTTTCAGAGAACTATACATTGACTTATACCTAGAAACTGTTATTTTGTAGGGTTGTTTTAAACATCATGAATATCATGAACAACCCTAAATGAACTTTTTTTTCTACTGCTTGGTGGGCTGCATTAACAGATAGTGCCTGAAAAGCTAATGCATGTTACTAGGGAAAGAAATACAGATTTTTCTGGCTACAAGTTTGTCTTCTGCTATGGGAACATTACCAATGAAATCAATGGGATGGGATCATCAACAACTAAAAGACCTACAATTAAACTAATTTAATCTGGGAAATGTGGGGCACTTGGAACTTCAGCAGCTGTACAGGTAGGAACAGTGGTAAGAGTGGGAAGGGAATCAGAAGGAAAGTGAAAGGGCTGAATTTCAGCACACGTGAAAGGAGTATCACAAGTCAACAGGTCAGAGTGTAGGAGGGCAGGTGGCACATGCCATTTGGTTTTGGGTTGTTTTGTTGTGGGTAGTAAGGGGTGTTGTTAATCCCTTACACAGATTTTCCCCTTTTTTGTACACATTTTGTTTCAGGAAAAATGAAATAAAATGTGTTTTATAGTGCATTCTGTAAAGGGATGGCAAAATGCCTGACAGCTAATAATTAATTTGACCTCACAACAACCCTGTGAGAAAGAAAATCATTATTTACAAATGAAGCTCAGAGAGGTTTGGTGTCTTTCTCAAGGTCACAAGGACATCTGTGGCAGAGCTGGGAGTTGTATGCAAGGCTCCTGGCTCTTAGCCCTGTGTCTCAGGCGCCTCACTATCTTCCCTTCCACACATTAGACATCTTGTATTATTGCATTGCCACTTCTTCCTGACAGGCGTACAAACAGCAGCATGATGTGATGTCCACAGATGCTTCCATGAGACTTTTAATTCAAATTAATCTGAAAAAAAAAGTTGAAATTTGAAGAGTTTAATCTATTTAACTGACCCCCGACAAAAAGGTGTACATTCTTTAACCACTCTTACTATTGCAACCAAAGTGCACTGCTAAACATGCCAAAATCACATAAATTCCAAAGTCTTTGCATTTTTTGAACCACCTCACTTATGCTCCCAAGGAATGTGCTGGCCAAAATATAGGAATCTGAAATTCTTTCTTCCTCCCTCCCTCGCTTTTTTTTTTTCTGTTGGTTATCCATGTGCTAAATAGACATTCAAAATAAAAAAGGAAGGGTGAAGAGGTTAAAGTCAGTCCTCTGAAATCTGAATGTTTGTTCATATTTTTATTTCCAAGTTAGCAAAATTCCCTGTTGCTTAAAAATATCTGTACTGGAAATCCCATGAGAAAAAAAGCTACTTGTAAAAACGTTCATGCAGTCGTCTACCATTCCCACTGGAAATATTATTAATGTTTTCTTAGTCATTTTTGCACCGTCTCTTCTGATCCCAGACTGAGGAATTAGGGCAGATATGCATGAAACTGTAGAAAAAACTAAAATTAACTGACGCAGTCAATTACCATAAATTTCCATATGTTTTTTTAGTGAAGGTTTGGGCTGATCCCTGTGTTATCTTAACTATTTTATGCATCTCTAATATTTGTCCACGTTGTCGAGATCTGTCTCTCTCATTTGGATGCTGGTAAAACTTGAGGCTTTAAATTCTTTGTGGATTAAGAAAAATGAAGAAAAACCCGGTAAAACCAAGTTGACTGATTGACTAGACTTGATTTTGGCTTCTGTATCAAACTAGAATTTCCACATAAACGGATTTAAATGTCTTTTATATTTTTGTGATTTAGTGCTTTTAACACTAAGTTCTCCCCAGCATTTTTAACATACTTCTTTTAATCTTTTGGTGTATATGATACATCTCCTAGTGGCCCTCTCTGTAGATATTTCAATAGGACTTAATCTTACATAAAAAATCTTACATAAAAAGGCCAGAATACAGCAATTCAGAAGGTCTTTTAGTTTGCAGTAGATTGTCTTAGTCTTATTACTGAGGAAAATGTTACTATACTAAAACCCATAAGACAGAAACCTGGGAAAGATGAAATTAGCAATACTTGTATGTAAACTGATTCTCAATGTGTCAGTTTTCTACTTAGGCTACATCATTGGGTTTCACTCTTTTTTTACATGCCACTCATTTTTTTTAATCTTTTTTTTCAAATTTTACATATTGTTCTTGACTTCTAGATTTATTTGGATAGCCTTAGAAGGTCCTTAACTTTGTCCTTTCTGGTGTCTCTATATGGAGTTACTCTTAATCATACATCTGTTTTCTTAAATGTATAGTTTCTTTCTCTTATGGACTCTGCCAGCTAAAAAAAGAATTAATTTTTGCATCTTTTCCTCCATCAAATACATTTATCAGGAATATTCTGTTATTGAAGTTTAAATGTTCTCTTTTGTACTGCTATAATATTTGTCTGCATACCCTGAAACCAAGAATTAAACACCCAAATCTTTCCTTAAGCATATGTGAAGAAAGGTGGACAGGAACTTATACTTTTTCCAAGACAGTTTCAGAACCTGTACTTTTTTCTTGATTTGAGTCTGTAAAACACTACATAAATTATAGCTATAACAGCTCAGAACAGCTGGATCTAACCTGCCTTGTATAGTTTTCATGTTTATGTTATTCTTTTTATAGAGTTGAGGAATAGAATTATTTTTATCTCCATTTGAAATCAACCTCATTAGACAACTGCTACTTGTTGTACTGACTCAAATATAACCTAACAAAATAATGATATACAAAGATACACGATAGCAAATAAACACTTATATCCATAAAATATACTTCAATAAGTGCATGTGAGGACAGACACACACCCACACACCCACACCACACACACACACCCACAAAAAAGATAAGGTAAAGAATTAAACAAGTGACTTATCACTTAGTTTAGTTGTAGACAAATGCGTACAGTGATCATGTTATTACTTAAGGTCTAACACTGAGGGCTATGAAGCCTTTGCATGAACATCAATAGGTTATGGCTGGGATGAAGCTTTAAATTCTGAATTCATTTGTTATTGAGTGAAGCATGGACTCAGGGTAACAAGTTATGCAAATTATCAATTTTAATGGCTTACACAAGTTAAATATACTTTCCATTTCACTATTTCAACTCACATATGGAATTCCCCCCCCCCTCTTTGTTTTTTTTTTTTTCAGTGTGGCAGGATAGGTGCTTCGGTTTCAGAGTTTTCAGCAAAGTCCAAAATATGCAGCTGTTCACTGGCATCCAGTCAAGCTCTGACTGACACTGTACTTGGCTATGGATTTTGAACATGGCCTTGTGTCTGGGATACTTTTAACCATGTAAGGGAATGGCATACACTTGATACTTTTGCCTCTAGTTTTCCACAAAGAACCAGTTGAAACAGGTAGTTTCCTTGCCCTGGTTAAAAACCTGCCTGAAAACTCTGTTTTAGCTGCCACTAATCCCACTTCTTCTGATATTGGTGATGCTGCTTAAGGAACCTTAACTAATTAGCTCCTTTCACCTTCCCAGCTTCAGCTCCATAAGCAAAAGGTGAGGGACTTTTTTCTCAGCTGGTGTAGACCCTTAAATACTGAAAGTTGTCTTTAGTCACAGGAACGATACAGAAAAAAAAAAAGGAACCGACATTTCAGTTTATGGCAAGTAGATAAAATGGCATAAGTAACATCAAATTTGAAAGCAGTTCAGTTTATTCTGTCTGTATTAAACTAAATGTGGTGGTCTTAAAAAAATAGAAAACACTAAAATGGGAATAAATTATGATGAAAATTACATACATATTTAAGACGCTGATGAAATGATTCAAAGAAAGCTCATCTTTGGTGAGAGATTTGTGTCATCATGTTGACATGGTCAGTACATCAACATGGGCAATGGACCATGGCCCAACACCTTTCAAAGCCAGAGCAGGCAGTCTTTGTGTGGAGAGTTTCATTCAGGATGATAGTTGGCAGAAGGCTCTCTCAACAACCTTTGGTGATGCAAAATTGCAGTAAGAGCAGTTGCCCTCCTTTTTTTCTACTTCTTTGTGAAGAGAGAGCTTTGGGCAGCGGGCATCTATAATCACAGACTCCGTGGTCAGCTCTGTTCCTGTATTGATTCTATTGGGGTTTTGTTCATATTGTAATGAACCAAGATCCAATGAGCCAAGACCCAACATATCCCTGATCCAAAAGGTGCATTTTCCATCCTATAATGCAACATTCATGATCTTTTTTCTCACTTGAATCAGATGTTTGGGTGAATAAATACAGGAGACTGATATTTTCAAAATTAAAACCTGCCTGGTTGAAGACAAGTAAACCCCTCAGAGGAAGAAAAAAAACCCCAAACACCCACAACCCAAAAAAGCCACAACTAAAAGTTAAAAATATTGTTTCTATATGAAGTGATTTACTCACAAACCATTGAAGTGGAGCTGTTAAGTAATCCATGCATTAAAATAAAAAAAAAAAATTAACACCTCCCCCCTCCCCCCCCAAAAGAATCCAGACACAATTACTTTTCTTTAAACACACAGCCTGACATTCAAATTATCACACTGAAAGGAAAGTTTCCAATATCTTCAACACCTATGTTCTGAAGAAAAATTAATAAGATAATTGTAAAGGCCTAACAGGTCCCCTTCCCCCCTCCCCCTTTTTTTTTAATAATCTTTATCTGTAGTATACAGGACTTTAACAGGATAGTCATGTCATGAAAGCTAATGGAGAAATAACCATAAGCATAGTGAAAGATACTGAAACATAATAGTACTATTCTCACTGACTGTTGCAATAGAACAAAAATGGTCCTATTTAAATTTAAACAAGTGACTCATAGCTAAAAGAAAATAATTTTGTTGAAAAGCAAAAAAAGGCAGAAGTGAAACAAAGTAAATGTCTAGGAAGCTATGAAGGAGACTATATAACAAAATGGTGTCCTAGATGTTCCCAGCCTGAGGAAGTCAGTGGTAGGATCAGGAGACGCACTTGTGGATTAAACAAAGGAAATTTTTTTCTGCAGCCTCAGTTTCTAGCACAAAAAGATTGGCTATAGTTAATAATGAAAGGAGGAGCTGCAGCTGTGGGCAAGAGGAATTAACTTGGTGCTTTTTCGAAGTTGTCTCCAAGATAAAAGTACAGTTATCTTTTAGTAGGTAGGGAACAATGATGAAAAATAAACGTTCATGAGATGCCTGTACGAGACAATTACGTGGAAGCTCTTTGGCTTTTTTCTCTAATCCCCACTATACTCCTTATTACGAATGTCCTCAGGCTCTTTCTCCCACCTCTTTAGTTTAAGTAGTAACTAGGCAGTTACGAAACATCTCATTATGGCTTTGAGAAATTACCTAAGATCCAAGGCAGCTGCAGAGCTCATTGTGTCCCAGGGAATTAATTGGGCATGAGTACCTCCTAGATGCTGTTGTACTGTAAACACTATATGTTACTAGCAGAGGATTAATCTACTTTGTTCTACTGCACACACGTATTAGAAGATGACTCAGATTATTCATGCTTTGTGTTGCTTTGTTTAGTATTAATCCTTCCTTTTCTTACCTATCAGCTTCTTTATTGTTCTTATCCTTTTGGACATAATATAGCAAAGCTGAGGTAGCCTGCAAAAAAGGGCATGTTTTCCCTCCTTAATTTTGTGCATCACAAATGCTCAAAAGTGAGTTTTAATATAATGGCCCTAAAACTTTTCTCATTTTTTTGAGGAGGATTTTTCCTAGAACACAGAGCAGAAATTAATATGATCTGAACTGTTATTTCTGGAACAAAATTCCAACCCAAAGAGAATGCAAATATTGTATCAATAATCTGAAGAGCATGCTGCAAGTGATGTTTGAAAAGCATAGCATTGCTAGTGGCAGGGAGCCAGGTAACATTGTCCTTTGCTCACTGAAGTCATTGTTGTTGCTAGGATTTTTTGGTTTTGTTTTGCTGGCGAATTGGGGCTTTTTTCGTTTTCACTGCTTGATTTCACAAAGTGCTTTCAATGAATTCTAATTGGTTGTAACATGTTTTTGTCTGTTGGTATGTGTGTCAATATATCTAGCATTTTAGAATTGTTTTCTTGATGATTTTTTCCATTCATTTTTTGGTTTGTTTGTTCTTTTTATAATAATGGTTTAACCAGGCTCTTTTGAGTAAAGAGGTGCTCTGACACCCTTTCAGAAACATGACAATCCACTGCAAAACCAATCAGCAGGGGTAGGCAGATGGGTGCAAATCATCAGTAGTACTGAGATTCCCAAAATTCTTCTTTGTCAGGGCAATGTGCTGAATGTAGTAGTTTATTTGTGTCTTTAACCCACTCAGGAAACTAGTTCAAATTGTGTGAAAACCCAGCTAGACTGAGTAGTTCTTATACAGGGTTTCACATGCCATGGAAAGCAGGAAACGGATATGCAGATTGAAGCAAATATATGTGAGCAGAGAGTGCTCTAGAAGTGGAAGGGAAGGTGATGATTCTTGCTCATATATTTACTCTGTTTTCTTTCTGAATTACTGACTTCAAAAGGTGCACAGGCTGTATAAAATCCTGTGGAGGTTTCATGCATTTTTCCTTTAACCTGATTTCCAAACATTATATGGTCAAGCTAATTTTTTCACTTTAAATATTATATGACTGTTTGCCCAAAATTATCTGTTAAAAACATACTGTACATATAACTAACTGCTCTTAACAGCTGCTATGTGTCTGAATCTGAGGACTGTATGGCCAGGACCAGCACATAAGAAACCAATAGGTCATTGAGATATATGTAGCAGACTGGAAGAACACTTTTCCAGGAGAATTTCATTGGAAGGCAATACGGAGAATGTAGTATGGGAAAATACTGTGAGCTATTATCAGATTGAAAGGAAAGAAATTGGACCTTATGGTTGCTCCTCGTAAGAACAGAACAAACTGATTATTAGAAAAATATGTCAATTTAGCTTTTTTTTCCACTCGTGTTTTGGCTCTTCAAGGTAGAAGCCAGAAAGTGTAACAGACTGTTGACAAAATGTGTGTTCATGCAGAAGATTGGAATATTATAGTCAAGTTATACAGAAAACCTGATTAAGTTGTAGATGTAAGTGCAGCATTCACTGAAACAATTAACTGGTACAAATGTAAGAAAAGATGCATCAGCTCTCAGCATGTGTTCAGTTGAGAGCCAGAAAAAACATGTTCATGCCAGTATGAACCATAGTTCAAAGAAGTGGAAAATTCAAAAGACTTTGCATGAAAGTTTCCACTATTGTTTTTGCTAAAAATACTTTCATTTAAGTTAGCAGTATACCACATTCTAAGGTACAACTTTTTTTCCTCCTTTGGATTTAAGAAAACAGATTTAAATGTCATAATCTTCTGTGCAACATTAACATCCAGTAAAACAGCCACTTAGATAAAAGACTATATTTGACATCAATCTTTTCTCTTGAGTTTACTAGTCTATCTTTAAATCACTAAATATGTATTGACAGTCATTATTTTAAACCATACCTCAAATATGAAAGTTAAATAGAAGAGCAACAGGATTTCTAGTGTAGCAAGAGCTTTTGCTGTTTTTAGAGATGCTAAAAAAGAGCTACAACTAATTCCCCCCTACCACCATAATCAAAGAAATAATGCAGATTTTTTTTTTATTAAACTGCATGGCTCTCTCTAAAAGCTATTAGTATTATAGTGGTAAAACCCCCTGATTGTTTTTAATGCTTTCCTCGTATTATTCTCCAGTTATAATACAGGTGTAACTGAAAGAGGTAATCTTTCAGATCTCACTCTTTTTTTGCACACAGTTCTCTCTTGAGGTTTTGGTGTTTTTTTTTTTTTAATTCACATTTAGTAGAAAATAATTGATCTCTGTGTTTTCAAATACAGTCTTCCATGGGCATCAGAAATTGGACAGTGATTAACATTGCTTGCTTTTATAGCTTTCCACGTGGCATGAATGGATGTAAAGGAAGCAATTCTCAACAAAGGGGCAGTAAATCACTTCTATGGGTTGAATATCTTTCTTTTGCTTTTGAGGTAGTTTGTTGGGGGTTTTTTTTGAGGGGGGGTGTCCTAATATCCCTTATTGCACCCCTCATCTTTTTAATTTAGGTTTGGAAATTGTTCATCCCACATTAGTAGTCTGAGGTAAGAGAGTAATTCTGGAAAAGGCAGTTTCTGAAGATGTTAATGTATATAAGACAGAGGAGAAAGATCTGTGAAAAGATGAAAATTCTTATTTATTGTGATTTCAGCTCCTTGCAAGGGTACAAACCAAATGTAACTGTGAGGAATTAAGGGCAAACTTAGGAAGTTTGTGAAACTTGAAAGAAAAGTTCCTTAATAGCAACTAAAATAAAAGATCTGTCTCTCTGATTCCATGAGTCCTTTCATCACATGACTGCATATGTGTGTCCATTCTTGTTTGCCCACATATTCCTTTATGTGTGGGTGCAAAAGAAGTCTAGCTCTCTATCAAAAGTATGCTTTGGAATGAGTAACTCTTGTGCAACATATTTTAAACTATATTTTTAAATAACTTGTTTACTTCAATTTATTATGAAATTGTCTGTGAGTTAAGTTCATTGTTGGGAAATTAATTTATATACTCATCCTGGGTAACTGATGAAACACCTAGAACACACGGAAAGGCAATTTTCTTTTAACATTTTTTTCTTTTTTAGGATAAAGCTAAATAAATACTCATCTGTGAAAAATAAAAAAGTTTAAAATAAAACCAAATGCAATTAATTTATGTAAACATTATAAAACAGGGTCCAAAACTTTAAACTTTAAATTGCTAAATAAATAACAAGGATTGTGCCGAGTTGGGTAAACACAGAAATATTTTAATTTCATTCTTTCCAAATTTCCTTTGACTCCAAGCTCCAAATGGAACTTGAATCTTAAAAAACAGCATTTCATTGTTGGAAGCTGATCAAGAGGATGTAGCCTAGCCTTAACAGGCTGTGACTGGCACCTGAGGTTAAACCTTCAAAGAACAAACTATTGGCAATGACAGCAAGAACGCAAAAGTGAATGTCTAGTGTACAGTCTTTGGATTCTAATCATTTCAGAAGTATTTTATGTCGAAAAGAAAACAGAACAAAAATAAAAAAATGTACTTAGTGGACACTTTCACATGTATGACATTTCCACCCAAAACCTATATTTGCTTTCTCCTATTCGATTTCTTTTTTAATTAAAAATTAGAGATGTTTCCAAATTTGGAAGTTTAGGGAAAAAATTATACTGTTGACATTTGTTTGCTTTCATTACTTGCTTATGACCTCAGAAAATATAAATTGCATGTTTCCTTGATTTTGCATGTTTATTGAAATGTTTATTTGCTTCTCTACATACAGCTCTACTTCAGGCACAAATAAATTCAGAGAAACATGGTGTTGTTTTACATAACTAGAATATGTGTGCAGCAATATATTAACTATAGTTTGTGCATGGTCTCCTGAAGACATTAAGGAACATCTTTAACTATTTGTGTGTTATTTGTGGCTCCCATACATCTTCATAGAACCATAGAATGATTCTTTGGTTTTGATGGGATCTTAGAGATCATATAGTTCCAACCCTGTTGGCATAGGCAAGGATACCTTCCACTAGACCAGGTTGCTCCAAGCCCCATCCAGCCTGACCTGGAATACAACCAGGGATGGGTCCTTCACAGCTTCTCTCAGCCTGTGCTAGTGTCTCAGCACTATCACAGTGTTGTATCTAGTCTAAATCCCTAGCTCTTTTCCAGTTTTCTTGTAGGTCCTCTTTAGGTACTTGATTGCTGCTATGAGGTCTCTGCAGAGCCTCTTCTTCTCATGGCTTAACAATGCCAGCTGTCTCAGCCAGTATTCACAGGGGAGGTGTTCCAGTCCTTGATCATCTTCATGGGCCTTCTCTGGACTTGCTCCATATCCTTCTTATATGGGGGTGCATAAAGCTGTATGCACTATTCCAGGTAGAGTCTCACAAGACCAGAGTAGAGGGGAAGAATCATCTCCCTTGACCTGCTGGTCACATTTCTTTTGATGCAGGTCAGGAATGGCTTGGCTTTCTGGACTGCAAGGGCGCATTGTTGGGTCATGTCGAGCTTCTTGTCAACCAACAGCCTCAAGTCTTTCTCCTCAGAGTTTCTCTCAGTCCACTCCCCGCCGAGCCTGTATTTGTGCTTGGGATTGCCCTGACCCAGAAGCAGGGCCTTACACTTGGCCTTGCTGAACTTCACAAGGTCCACACAGACCCACCTCTCAAGTCTGGCAAGGTCCCTCTGGATGACATTCCTTCCCTCTGCATCACATCAAGTAATTGACTACAACTGTCTGAGTGTGACCATGCAGCCAATTCCTTATTTACTGAGTAGTTTATACATCAAATCCCATCTCTGCAGTGTAGAGACAAGGAGATCATGCAGGACAGTGTCAAATTTCAGGGATGTGGTCAAGGTATACCATTACTGTGTATTGCATCACAATTATTTTGGCCATTTTTCTGCTCTCCATCTTTTATTTGTCATTTCTGCAGCACTTTTAGTTCAAGGATGACATGTGGAATTTTGTCACTGATGATGCTTCAGAGATAGTATGCTCCCAAATCAGCAGAGATCCATCTCTGGGTGAAAAGCAGTGACAATCCAGAATACAGCAGCTGCTTTAGTTTGAAGGGAGGAAGCGTTTCTCTTCTCCAGACTAATGAGACATGGAGAATGCAGATAGTCTTGCATCAAGAAGGTAAATTACAGTAAATTTAGACAGGTGATTTGCTCTGTGCTTTAGCAGTTACTCTTTTTTTCCAGCATCTCAGATGGACAGTTTAGACGACAAAGTGTGGGTGGTTGTTGTTTTTTGATAGTAAGGGCTGAAGTTGCAGAAAAAAAGAACACCTTTGCTTGGTGTTTCCAGAAGAAAGTGTACTATCAAAGTCAAACTGAAACCTTGCAGCATACAGAGGTAAGCAGAAGACACAGTTTTCTGAGACTTAAAATATGTTCATGTGCATGTCTTTCCACATAAACATACCCCAACATGGTGATCAAAGTTCTCCTTGGATGTTTGAATCCAGAGATCCTTGGATTGACTGGACTGCTACACAACTGAGTAGTATGTCTGAGGAGGTGCCTTAACTGCAGGTGATGGTGTATTTTTAAAAGAGTGAAGGAAGGAAAAGAAAAAGGAAAAGAATTGAGTATTTGAAGAAAAAAAGTAGAACAGTCAGCTGTTGTAGACATGAATCTTGTATTTCACACAGGACTTATTTCTGAACATCTAATCTAGAGTCTAGTTTACTCCACATACACCCACAACTGCCAAATGGCCAGCAGCTTTTCCTGGACCATGTGCTTGCTTAAGCCATGACTCTTCAGATCACTGGTAACACAGAGTAGTAAAACATCTTCTGAGCTGGCTAAGGCACACCAGTGACTGAGTTCACACTGCAGATAGAGGTGCAGTCTCTCCTTTCTGCCCCTTCCCATCAGGACTGTGCAGTATATAAGAGCTGAAAGGCAGGAACATCTAAAACCACTCCAGATGTTTTCAAAATGATTGTGTGCCTATGCCCTGAAAGAGCTGAACACATGATGGCAGTAGGAAGCTACAGCTCTGCATGAGAGGTGGAAATCCAGGATCGTAACAACCTGAGGCTGCTTGACTATCTCTGGTACTTTAACAGACTTGTAAAAAGGGGATACTTGTAAAGATCCACCACCTTCTAGGAACTACTTCCAGATCTATGTCACAACAGCAAAAATTCATGCTAAGTTCATCATGTCCATGGAGATTTCTCTGTATGCTTGCCATCATGTCCAGTTTACATTTGGGATAGGGAGGGGAAATTCTTTCCACCATAAACCATGTAAGGAATCTGATTTTAAATCTTAACTGTGTAATTTTAGTGGTGCTTCTCACTTATTAAGGGAAGTGTTACAAAAAGTATGAGAAATTGCCACTTAATTCACTTCCTCCGTCATGCCTTACAGCTTTCTTTGTCAGACCTGAGGAGTTCTGGACATTTTAATCTCACATTAATGTCACTATCTTTACACCTCAGAAGAATCATCATCTTTCTCTCTATCTTTTTTCCTATAATTCCACTATATCTTCAGCTCTTTAAGGTAGAATGAGCAGTACTTCAAGGAACTTTTAACTCAAATTCGAAATGCTATCAAAATTTTAAATATAAAATGATGGCTCACCATTCTAATTCACCTCAACCAGAACAAAGTCTTATTTATTTATAGAATTTCTTAATCTGTAAACTCCTTAAGTGCTTGCTTAAGTATTTGCTGGGAAGGGAGGACTCTTTTTGCATGCCTTCAGATTCAACAAATTCAACATCAAGATGATTTTCAAAAATCATCTTATGGAGATATGGAGATTCTTTGCAACTACACTCCTGTCACTGAGTCTGTGGGCTGCTTAACCACATATTCACAGTCAGGTGCAAGCATATTTGTATTGTCTAAATACAAAGGCAAGGTCACATTTTCTCATATTGTAAACTTTTTAGACTTTCATAAGTCTAAAATTTCTTTTTACTTACCTACAATTTAGCTGCAGAGTTTTAATTACCCCAATGGTTCCATTGTACCTTTAGCTGTGGAGCACACAGAAGTATAATTTTTGAGGTAACAAAGAGAAGATATCAAGAAACAGAAAATTATGGAAAATACCTCCCTGTTCATAGAGTTCAACCATTAACCTAACACTGCCAGATGCACCACCGAACCATAGCCCTGAGCTCCACATCTACACTTTGTTTGCTCTGCAGAAGAACCTGAGGACCTTGAAAGACTGTAGGATTTCTAAATCTGAGTAACAAGTAGCAGGCAAATACTACGAGATAAAGTGGCTGATGGGTGAGGTGGCAACCTGTTGCTGCCATCAAACTGGTAATATTTGCTTCCATCATGCTCTACTGGTCAGATAGTTTTGATCTGAGACTTGGCATCCCCCAAATCAGTCTATTGCAATAAGGCTAAAGGAACACTGTAGCACATATTATAAGGAACTGTTTGATTACCTTCTAATGAACTCCATAATGTTATCAGCTCCACTGAATGTCTGCCCAAGAGGTGGCCATTCTGAATGGAGAAACAGGAGTTCCTGGTTGGAATTTTCTTTAATTTTCATGCAGACACATATATCATCTGTAAAATACAGAAATTTCCTGGCTTAAGGAACAAGTAGTTCCTTGAGGGCTGACACTAAGGAAACTTGGTTTCCTATTAAACAAAAGCCTGAGTAATGCTTTCCCCATTTACCACGTTTGTCTCAAGTATGTATTCTCCAGTGCCTAGTAAAAGGAATGGACCTACGTTTGCAGCAGTTGTAAGGTTCTTCTCTTTGTGCCTTATTGCAATCTTTCCCACAGTTACAGAATAACCAGTCTTTCTGTTCTCTGCCAGTTTATTTATGGACAAATAATTTTAAGTTTCATTCTCTTCAAGATTTCCACTGTTACCATTCTAATTTGTTTCTAAAAGTTACTGATTATGTTTTAAATTCCTTTTTTTTAAAAGGTTTTGGAAAGCAAGCCAAGTGATCATATGTGACTTCTTTCCACAAATTAACAGAATAAAAATAGCTTTCCTTTAAAGTTTAATTTGTGTCTTGTGAGAACAAGACCTGGCTGATAGTTGTGCAAAATAATTTTCAAACAAGCACAAGCACACTGTTACAGATTTTAGAACAAGTCAACAGCATAAGGAAAGGCATGATTGGACTGTTTGGATTTCAAAAGTCTCTTGAAAAGATCATTCACTAAAGGCAGTTAAAAGAAACCAAATCACCACAGAATAGTTTTGTTTTTTTTTTTTTTGTGGATTAACAACAGCAGAAAAGAGGAAATAAAAGAGTAGTGTTAGAAAGGTCTGGTTTTAAAGTGGAAAGTTTTTCCTGATATACCCCCAGGAATCACTGCTGAGACCCAGATAATTGAATTAAACAAACACAATTTGAAATAGCGAGGTGATAATTTTCTCAAGTCATGCAAATTATTCAGATTTGTCAAACAAACTGATCAAGAACTATCTGTCAGGAAATGGAATGGAAGGTACAACCTAAATGTAAAATATAAAAGAGGATCATAATCCTACATATATATTCCCAACAATTGGCTCTGTATTTCTTACTACCACTCAGGAAAGAGACCTTGGTGCAATAACAATGATCAACATACTTATGAAATGTTACACTTTCCTTTAGAGAAGAAGGGTAAAGGATACAGAGAAAAGATAGTGACTTCACAACTAACACACAAAAGAAATAGGGAGATATTCATATAATTAGCATCCCTTTGCTGCTTTTCATGTCACTGAGACT
>JAWWLZ010000082.1:54784037-54823925 GCA_035041345.1 Poliocrania exsul
TGTTTGAATTATTCTGCCCTCTCAAAAGTGAACTAAAATGATCTCCAGAAGTTAAACTGATGTCCCCTAATACTGAGAAAAAGAAATACAAAGTACCCTTGCTAGCCTCCAGCCAACATACGTCCTAAAGACCTATAATCTCTGATGTGAAGAAACTAAATTTGAGTTTGTGCACCACCTGTCTTTGCCATGTTAACCACCAGCTTAATCTTTTGCACTGAGATATCCATACAGCAGCTGTTGGCATCTCCAGCAACCACTTAGCAGCTATTCGTGCAAGCTGCTGCATAGTTTAGATTTGCTAATGGTAATAAATCATGGACGCCTTTTATCACTGCCATAGGAAAATAAAAAGGTCCATTTTTCAACATCTACAGCTTCTGTTTTCTACTTTTGCATTCTACCCAATTTTAATACCAGGCAATAGACTAATCAGGGAATTTTAGTGGCAGATGGGGCCAAATAACAAAACTTCTACCAATTACACTCAAGTTTTAACAATCTCAGCTATTGTTTCTAGTAAATTTCATTTACTGATTCCTGAGTTGAAATGTTTGGAATGCAAAAGATGAAAGAGAATGCTCAAATTCAAAGAAAACCTGTTTTTCTTGGATTAATAGCAGTTATACAAAATTAAAGTTTCCTGCTGAAGCAGTGACAAGATGTCATTAAATATAAGGCGTAAGATACCTGACAACTGCCTTTGAAGTAAAATATTTTCTGTATAAACAAAACAACAATGGCCTAAAATACAAAAATTCTCTCTGAATTTCCATAACTGTGCATTCCTTTCTGTTTTTAAAAAATTATCCCCTGTATTTTGTTACAGAAAATTTGAACCTACATTATAGTTGTCAAAAGAAATCTGACTTGGGAGTCTTTGGTGAAATTTTTCCAGCACGCCACGTCTTCAGTGTATCCATTTTTTATCATAACAGTGATTCAAACAGAATATTTCAGTAAAATCTAGCAGAGACTGAAGATGATTAATAGCTGCAAATAAAAATTCAACAGCCCTTTTAAACCTGTCAGATAAACAACAGCTCCCTTATGAAACGAGAAACTGCTGGATAATAGATGGTGAAGTGACCCTTCTCCCAGGAACCTATTTTACCCACTTCTCCTTGGGGAGATGAGTAAGATACTTTCAAAGTCTTGTAGGTGGACTACATAGCTAGGCAAAATCAGCAGTCATCACTGAAGGTAAGGCAATACTGGAAGAGTAAAGCTGTTGTGAAAGAAGAGCACTGACAGAACATGTGAAGAAACTGGAATGATGGCAGGCCCTGCTGTAGCCAGCTTTCACTAATACACTATCTTTCACTGTGAATTTCAAGGTGTTTAAGTTCAAAGGGTGCTCAGGCACTGGAACAAGTTACTCAGGGAAGTGGTGGAATCACCATCCCTGGAAGTGTTAAAAAATGCATGGCTCTGGTGCTGAGCCACATGGATCATTGGTGGACTTTGCAGTGTTAGGTTAAAAGTAGGACTCAAAGACCTTAGAGGTATTTTCCAAACTTAGTGATTCTACAGTTTTGTGTATTTTTAATTGTTTTTTACCTCTTTATTTAAGCAGAAGTATAGCACTTTACACCATCAAAAGGTTTCTGTCCACAAGGCTGCTCAAGAGGTATTTTTAATCTAATATCTCTCAAAAAAAAATTAAATGAGGAAATGGTTTTACATGTGCTTGCTAGACTTCTAACACTTTTCCTAAAGTAAAAAGTGTGGATTATTCATTAAAGTACTTTTAATAAATTACAAAATGGTAAATATTAAGGTTCTAAAGTAATTTTTACCTAATCCTCATACATGGGCATTTTCATTCATCTTTGACCAGGGAATAGGCAAAACTTCTATTTCTTCTACAGTTAACCTGAATTATTAAGCACATGAATAGGGCTAGTCTGGACCTTTGAGAAAGAAAAGCTATATTGTGTTTCTAGAGTTCCTGTCTGTGGCAGATACTTGCTGAGGTTTGCTACTATTATTGGCTGCATGAGCTCTACTCCTTGGCTTCAGCATAGGAGGAGTATGAAGGAGAGATCTGTGATATTGCCCAAGGAGTACAGACTAACCCCCAGAGACCAAGAGCAGACAGTACGTAGCCACATGCCAGCACATGAAGCCCTGGTACAAAACTAAGCATTCTGACTTGGATTTCTGGGCACAGTCAAAGAGCTAGTGATCCACAAACCCTCAGTGCTTCCTTTGTAGTGACTCTCATATATTCTATATGGATATACACTCACATAATGTATATGCACATGTGTATCCATACATATATGTGTGTATATATATATACACATATACATATATATATATATATATATATATATACACATACTTATATATATACACACACACATAAACTCTTTTCTTTCCTAAAAACAGAACCTGAAAGGACAATGTGTATTAGGATTATAATTGTAGTCACAAGCATATTGTAAAGGACCTCCTGGGAAAGATCTCACCCTCTGCTATGTACTAGAACAGGCACTTTTTCCATTAGCCTCTGTAGTCCCTGGTGCAGCCATGGTCTGGAGTTTTTTGAGCAGCTTGATGGAGTGTAAATAATGTAGAACAACTAAGAGAAATTTGAGTGAGGTCTTTTTATTTCCATTGAGCTCTACTAACTTTGGGATTTTCACTGTTACCTTTCTACTCTTGCATTGTTGGCAACTGAATCTTTTTTTCTTGATCTTCACAGATCTTTAAAACAGAACTGACTGGGGACTTTTCTCAGGAGCATACCTTTAGAAATACTCAACTATTCCAGGTAAACAGTTTTAAAAATTCACGTTTGTAAAGCAAAATATATGCAGGTATTCCCCCTCCAAAATGCCAAAGCAGTGGAAAGCATTCAAAAAGGTTTATTCTGGAATTGAGGATGCTGAAAACTTACAAAACTTCACAGTGCTTCCAGACAGCACCAGACCTCAGGGAAAGGCAGTTCCCATGGTCTTCCAGGGCTTTTTATCTTTGTTCTGTCCTTCCCCCACCCTCTCAGGCTGAGGAGGCTTTGTATATGTCTGTGAACTTTATCTCTCCTGCATAGCAGAGAGAGAGCGTGCTTGCTCACAATCCTCTCTGCAACTTTCTCTGGAATGAAGAAGGGAAAGGGCAAAATACCTATTTAACCCTTTTGAGAGAGGCATTTTCCCGTTACAAATTCTTCCAAAAAGGGTACCTAATCCTACAAATTTCCACAAAAACAGTCATTATAGTTCACTTTTTATTGTAAAACTTCATTCAAGTTCCTTCTCCATATGTCAGCTCTCAAACTTCAGGATACAAGTGTTCTTTGGGAGCTTAAGAAATTGAAACAAGTTCCATCATTTTATTTCAATTGAAGATTCATCCATAAAATTACAAGATTGAACAGACCTGAGCAGATGTCATTTCTGTAACTTGAACTAATTGAATCTACTATCAATTTTGAGAAAGCATTATTGGATGGTGAAGGGAGGAGAGGAAAGGAAAAGAAAGGCTATTTTCTTCTTCTTTCAAAAGAAACCTCACCACTAAAAACTGCCATATCCAAATTCCCAGCTGACTGTCCCTCTGAACTCAGTCATGCTCTCAGGAACACTACTGTGGTTCAAAAAAAGCTCAGGGTGCCAGAACTGCAGCCTCAGTGCAGTGCCTGGCATGTATAGGAGCTTTGCACTAGACAGTATGGACCACTTCAGGAGTGGTTCATACATACTCTGCTGCTCAGCACATCTCCATGCCCTCCAACACCAGCTGTGAGGCTTAGATTTTCGCTACAATGCAATAGCAACTTTCCCACCACCATTTTCATAAAAAGATGGAGCAAATGCTTTCCCGGTATGCTGGTTTTGGCAGGGGTGGAGTTAATTTTCTTCACAGGGGCTAGTATGGGGATATGTTTTGGATTTGTGCCGAGCACAGGGTTGATAATACAGAGATGGTTTTTTTATTGCTGAGCAGAGTTTACACAGAGCCAAGGCCTTTTCTGCTTTCTGTGCAGCCACACTGGTGAAGAGGCTGGGGGTGCATGGGAAACTGGGAGGAGACACACCCGGGACAGGTGACCCAAACTAACCAAAAGGGCATTCCAGACCATATGACATCATGCTCAGTATATAAACTGGGGAGAAGAAGAAGGAAGAGGAGG
Organism: Poliocrania exsul; assembly: GCA_035041345.1. Classification (NCBI taxonomy): domain Eukaryota; kingdom Metazoa; phylum Chordata; class Aves; order Passeriformes; family Thamnophilidae; genus Poliocrania; species Poliocrania exsul. Next base: position 54,788,179 of record JAWWLZ010000082.1, read on the forward strand.
ATGTTTGGAGTGGTGGCACCATTATGCATGATGGAGCTCTGCTCTCCTGGGGATGGCTGAAAACCTGCCTGCCCATGGGAAGTAGTGAAAGAATTCCATGTTTTGCTTTGCTTGCATGTGTGGCTTTTGCTTTCTCTATTAAACTGTCTTTATCTCAATCCATGAGGATGTTTCAATTCTCTCCTCCATCCTGTTGGTGGGAGAGTGGGTGAGTTGTTGCATGGTGCTTGGTAGATGTCTGGGGTTAAACCATGACATCCTGGCATAGTAACTTCTGGAAACCCACTTCTTGTAGTTCAGAGTCTTTCTCAAGTCTTCTGAATTTCTGCTGAAAGCTTTCCCTCAGTTTACAGTGGGAATTCTTTTCCTCAGGCATTGGAACTGGACATGGGACCATTCAGCATAATTAAGGGTGCTCTTGGCACTGCTGGCCTGGGGGGTTTATTTCTTTCACCCAAAGTCCCAGAGACCTAGGGGAAATTGTAAACCCACATTGCAGGCCAACAAAAAGTTCCCTTCAGTTTCAATGAGGTTTTCATTTTGATTTTTTTTTTTTTACTATGGGTTACCAAACAAGTGACTATTTAAAATAAAATTTAAATAAAATTTAAATAAAATTAAATTAGAAATTTAATTAGAAAATTTAATCTATATTTTCACGGACATAAACATTGTTCCCAAAAGAGTTGTTTTCAGACTTGCATTGCAAGCTTTTCCCTCTATTAAAAAAGTATCACTGTTAAAAAAAAATTATATAAGCTTAAAAAACTCCCATGCACAAACCCATGAGTTTGACTGCAAGCACAAAAATCTGTTTCACAATAAGCAATAATGTCATTAAAATATAGCATTAGTCACATTAAATTAATCTTCCTTTAAAAAGACACAAATCTTTCAGTTTAATACTTGGTCTGGAAAACTGTAATGCTGAAAACCATGAAGGTCAGCAACTGGAACTGGTTGGAAAATTTTAATGAAAATTTTCTGCCAAACAAAAAAATTTGAAAAGATAAGCTTTTTTTCAGAGGGCATTCACAACTACTTTAATGAAATGTATACATTCTATTCTTTTGCTTTGGATAAAATATTAAATCACTGTTTATATGATGCTATGCTGCAAAATGTATTTTACCTTAATTTTATTTTTCTCTTGTGCTGACACAGTGATAATGTATGGTAATATGATAAGCCATTTGCCTGTTATTTCCCATTTAAATTACAACATATAGAAGTGTTTAGTTACAAAACAAACAAACAATCTCATTTAGTAAAATAACCAAAGCTGTTTTAGTATTAAGTAAACATGTTCTTTCCAAATTAAAAGCACTATAAAATAAATAGAATGGATTGAATATTAAAACATACTGCTTGACATCTGTAATATGCCATGGCTTAATATACATTATATATAACCAACACATTAATAGAAATTAAAATTGTATTTTTGTATTTCAAAGATTTTTCTAAAATGAAACATTGCAAATAACACTTTTTCCCCTCAACCCCCTTCCTTTCTGCAAAAAAATATTCAAATTGGAACTCAGAAAACAGTTTCTAAATGTTTTCATGAAACAGAAAATCCAAGTCAGATCTCTTCTATAAAGAGGCGCATAGTAATTGTGTATGGTCCAACTTTTACAGTGAGTGCAGTGGATGTTAAATTTAAGACTCTCCCTGTGCAGAGAAACACTTCCCAAAAGATGATGGCAGGATTAGCCTTGAAACTATCTGCTGGCCGAAGAAATTTAATTCAAATGTGCCTGCAGAACTGAACACAAATTAATAATGATAAACAGAAGGTGTATTTTCAGAGAGGATGTGAAGAGTAAAAAGGGTCAAAGGCAAAATGTAGAAGTGTGGGATCCTTCCTCACAGACCTTGGTTTGATTTTTTCCTGCTGGTTTATGTTCAACCAGGACTGCTCATTACAAAAGTAGATATTGTAAGACCACGTAACTGTCTCCAGTGTTTTGGGATAATCAAAGTAACTCCCAAGACTGCAGTAAGTCTATCTCAACAACTCTAAGATGCTATAATTCCACTGCATTTGATGCTTTGTAATGGTTTTAAAAAGCAAAATCAGGCTTCCTGAATAATCACAAATGTAATTTTTTATGATGATTAAACATTTAGAAGAAACTGAATTTTGGCTGACATGCAAAGGAAACCCGACTGCTGTGCATAAAAGCCTAGTAGTTTGATTATGATGGTTTTAATTCCTGTTTGCTGTTGTGCTCTTAACTGTCTATGTCTCACTGTAATTCTGAATTTCAGGCAAAATGCATTAATTTTGTCTTTCTGAGGCCTTGATCCTCTGCTCAACCTCAGGTTATTTTGTTCAAAAGACTACATTCCTTCACTGCCATTTTTCAGCTGAATTTTGTCTTATAATCTCCAGCAATATCCAATGATTTGGGAACCATGAGACTTTCCTTTTAGCAGAAATCTAGTTAATTTAATTCTTGTCACAAAGGAAATTCAGAAGTTCTGTGAAATCTCTTTCCTAAGTTACCTGTATGTCCACAGGTTTGTATCTAGAAACAGCAGTCTCTTCCCACATATTACACTCTGCGTGCTACTCAAAGTTTACCTGTATTAATTCGATCTTATTTTTTCATTTCCATGTCTCTGAACTGAGCTGTTTTCATAGCATTGCACTGGTTTGTGTTGTGCTATGGACTACAATTAGGTTGATTTCCCTGGAGGTTTTAGAATATCCTTATCACAACAATCAGAGAAGCCTCATCCCATCCGTTTGTCTATGTCTAGGTTACAGTTCCCATCCCTTGAGTCACCATCAGAACTGCTTAACCTTTACTTCTGGCAACTCCCATCCGCTTCTCAGTTAGTGCATGTAATTGAGCTGATGACCTACTTTGTGCTCCTCAGGGGTTTGGATTTTTTTTTCTCTTTTGTGTCTTGTTGAAGTAGAATTTAATTGTACAGGACTGTAATTGGTGCCTGTCTTTTGTTCTTCCACCTCTTTATCACCCTTGGAGTCATATGTCTTCAGGTTATTGTTTTACCAATTTTCACACAACTAGTATGTGGTTTATTTTCTGTGTCTTTCCCAAGGCTCATTTACTGGGTCTAAGCTTCCTGGTGGAACAGCAAGTATATGCTCTGCCCATTGAATTTTTCCTCAAATCTTTTAGAAATAACAGCTTTGTATTTTTGATAACCCTGAAGTTAGCAGAGAGTTTGCGGGAGTGTTTTCAATCACTGAGCTCTCAAAGAATTTTTTTTCCAAAACTTTGAGAATGCTTAATGTTTCTCTCTCTCTTAATAAATTAAACCCTCCCTAGATCTTAATCAACTTCACTACCAGAGACTCATGGTTGTACTAGTTCAAAATATCACATGGGCTAGCTATATATATAAAAAATGCATTTTTTTGATCCTTGAGGACCTTGCTGAATAAATGTCTTATGTAGCCTATAAAAAGTAAGAACTAAAGGCTCTAAAAAAGCAGCTTCCAGAAAGTTGTGCACTGACAAGATGTCTCTCCATTAGATGCAAATATAAATTTGTGGCTGCTTTCAAGGTTTCCCAATGTTCCTGCTCTGTGCTGGAATAGAAACAAAATGTTTGAAAAGTTTGGCCATTTTCAGAATGAAAATGGTAATTTTATAAATTTGAAAAAATTTGTCATTCTGAATTTGTAAGTCAGAAACCTTGAGAGATTCATAGGAAGATAAAAAGATAAGATTCTTTTGTATTACAAATCTTTTTTATTAGAAGTAACGTGCACAATTAACACATCATTCTGGCAAAAAAAATAACAAAATTTAATATTGGTACATAAATTAAATACCTGTGTCAATCTTCCTGCCAAGATTGCTATTGATTATTACGAAGCAATGATGCCTTTATGTGGAAGACAAAATGTCAAAGCCTTCATAATTCCTGACGGAAAGTGCTAGGACTGATAATTTAAAACTACGACACACTAATCCCAACCATTATGTACTAATTTTCAGGTATTGCTAAATATTGATTAAGCAAATCCAGTTCATCTGTGACATTTTAAAATTCTTGCATTTAGTTTTCTAACTGCTATGAAACTCTATGCAAATTTGTATCTATTCAAGTTTCAGGTAAGAAAAAAAAAATAACTTGCTAAATTCTGAATGCTATGCCCAGAATTGACGGTAATAACTGAATTGCAAATATTGGCAGTTGCTGGTTTGGAGTTTTTAAAAGTGGATCTTCACAGACTCAGGTATTGCCCCTGTAAAATATATCAGCCTGTCCAGATACTGAAGGAAAATAGCTACATATAACTCTCTTGTTTAAAAGGTTTCTGTTTGTCGTATAAAAAGAGGTAGTGTTTCAAGTTACTTGTTTTTTATAAATATCAGACATTACATAAAAGTGCTTAATTGACCTATCTTTTTGCTTACTCCTAAAAATGTCTTCTGCAACAGTATGTACTATAAATGGTTATATTACTAATTCTTATTTACCAGAAATAGAGTTACAAAATATTTTCCACAAATCAGCACTACAGACCATACTTTTTTCAACTAAAACTTAAGTTATTAGGAGAATTGTCAGAGCAATCTCTAGAAGTCTAGAATTTCTTCTTTGCTGTGCTTTTGGAAGATTGAAAGAAATTTTCCACTGGCCTGTGCTTCAAGCCTACAGCTACAAGTGCAGAGCAAAGAAAATGAAAGTGTACTCCATTTTAATTTTGTTCACAAATGAAGGATTAAACATAGTGAATTCATACTTAAATGTACATGAAGTTGCAGTTTACGAAGAACTGGAAACTCTATTCTGCCTTAGAGAACCATAATAAAATAAATAGATGATTATGACTGCTTTTGCTTATTTATGGTTCTAAGAGAAATATGACTTCTATAATAATTTTACTGAAAACTGTAACATTTTTTTAATTTGTCTTTTTATTCTTGAAACAGAATATTTTGAAATATGGAAGTAAATTCCATAAAACAATACTACATGTGTCTTTATCCCTTTTGTCAATGTACAATAGGTCTGTTGAGTTTTGTAACTAATTACCTAGCTTAGACTTTTTTATATCTGCAATTTTTTCTACTGAAATAATTTTTTTTTTAAATGGCAGTTGTACCACTTGACTTACCTAAGTGGCTTGAAATAAGCCAGACTTAGAGTAAATGAAGACTTTTTAACTTGAGTAGGTAGTGTTATTGACAAAATAGGTGTGGAATCCAGTGATGAAATTAGGAAGAGGCTAATTCTTCGTGACATTTTCTGAAGGTTATTTTCAGCTTTTCCTGAGAGATAAAATTTCAGTTAAAAACATGAGAATGAAAGGGATTACTGTTTTTCAAGCTCTAACTACAGTTAAGTAGACAAAACTGAATAATCATTGCACTGGCTGTTTGAAGAACTCATCATTAACGAAGCCAAGGACAAGAAAGCAGTTTTCATGCAAGACAGAAAATTGTTTAAAGGTAATATTTAATGACCTTGTAGCTTTGTTGGTATATTTTTCAAAAGCATTCTTTTGCTATGAACTATAGAGAGTAATTTGGGAGAAATATGCTCCTTTTGTTATATAACACAATGTGAAAAATCTTTGTCCTCTTTCTAGCTCATGAACCCACCAATGATTGCTTAGTTAATAATGAGCACAGTTCTCCAACAGGGGATTTGTGAGTGAGCAGTCATTGCACATACAGATGTTCCCTATATAGCTTGCTCCATATACATCCCTGGGTTTTCCAGAACCAAAAAGGTACAGTGTCTGTCTGGGTATGACTGTAAGACAGGACCAGCATGTATAACGTGAGTAAGGCACTAAGAACTTGAAGTAGTTTTCACTTACCTGGGGCATCAAAGATGAGTTACATGCTTGTTTTAAGTTCCAAGGCTTTGCACAACTGTGCCTTTTGTTTACATTTTTTCTCTTATATTCCCCAGGGTGCCAACACCTTTGTTACCTGAGGCAGAAGCCCGTTCTTTATCTGCTCCTTTCTCACCCTTCACACACAATCCCAAGTTTGCACCTTTCTTTGTGTTGCCCAGTTGCCTTGGAGAAGGTCAAACAGCAACAACAACTAAGCAAACAAACAAAATCCCTCCAAAACCCCTCAACCCCCCCAACCAAACAACACAACAAAAAAAGACAAAAAAAGCTTCCCAAAAAATCTTCTGACAGCCTCTTCCTCTCACTTTAAAGCTCCATGCTGCATTCCAGCCTCTAGTGTCCACCCCGAGCAGTGTGCTCACCCTGCTCCACTCTGCTCTGCACCACGGGCACTGTGTTGACTTACAGCTGCGCTCCTCGTGGTGGGAATATGGTTATCTCTCTCACAGAGATCCCTCTGATCACTCTTCTTATGGTGTCAAACCAGCATATTACTGATATTAGGAGGCTCAGATGGAGAGTAAGTTGTCTAACATTCTATTATGTTTTCCAGGGGAAGAAAAGAATGCCACATTTTCTGAATGCTCCTTGGCTGAAGACAAATCATGTAGCAGTTTCAAGGAGTGCATATTAGAGCACATTACAACCTCTCCAACTTGCCCCGGCATGCATGAAAATACATAGTGGAAGTTGCATGTATTCTTTTGCAAGGTGAACACTTTTTTGGTGCACAGGCCTGAATTTTGACAAGTTACATTATAGTCTCTTGGGGTACAGGTATTGGAGAGGACACATGGAAACAGGTCACCTAACCTGAGACTAAGTATTCATGGTAATCCAATTTTATTATAGTGTTTTCTCATCTGTTCTGTAAAGACCACAGAGGCTTTATAAAAACTCTTTCAAAGGATTTTTTGTAGGCCTGAACTACTTTGAATTGCATAGAAAACATCAGTAATGAGGACACACAAACTAATTTTTCTGTTTCTCAGCTTCTGATAAAAACTGACTCAAAATGAGCAGTTTTTTACCCCTCAATTTTACCTGTCCAGATAAAGAATTCCTACTTGAGGCATGCTGCCATAAGGCAGACCTGTTCTCAAATACCAGTTCTCAACAGATTCCCTGTCTGGCCCAAAGAGGGGCTATTTTTACCCATACAAGTTAAAATTACATAAAAGCATTTATGAGTGCCTAAACTGTGTTGAGAGGACCTATGGAAATCTCAAGAGGATTTTGTCAGCACAGTTCTCTACGGTCTGCTTAAGGACCTTACAGAGCCTCCTTTGACTGTGTCTGTGCCACATTTTGGCAGCAACCTCTTGCTCAAGGTCTTTGCTGCTGTTTGCTCTACTTAAGTACAAGGGGAATAAGAAAGACAAGATGGTATAGGAAGGAGTGGGAGAGACTGCTGTGGAATGAAGAGAACTGCCAGGAAGCAGGAGTTGTAGGGTCTGGATATTTTATTTGGTCTGGTACCAAACAGGCCTTGAAGGCTTTGTCCATAGCTACATATTGAATATCACCGACTTACTTAAGTTCTTAACTTTTAATACTCTTTTTCATGTGAATTTCTTTTTCATATATAGGAAAATATCATCATTTTGCCCTCCAAGAAGAGAGAATTTGAAATGCCAGATTAAAATCTACCTATTCAGCTCTTACATAGTTTTGAATAAAGTATTCCTGCAAAACAAATGCATGTAACACTTTCCTATCATACATCTAATCAACTTGCTAAAATGCTCTAAGTATACTGCCCTAGCACATGACACACTCAACAATTTGGTTAATTTAATTACATATAGGGAACACTGAAGAACAATTTGCCATGAACTTAGAAATTTTAAGTACCTATTTATTAAGAGAGGAGCAGTTTTTACATTTTCTTTAGTCTTGGAAATTGTATTATTCATACACCAGGTGAGCACTACTGGCACAAGTCCAGATGTCAGATACACTATAAATACTGCAGAACTTTCAGGACAGTATCTTTAAGATATCTCTGCTAGCAATGATGAGCATGTGAAGACGTGTTTATGTGAAGGTTTGTCTGTATTTCTGCTGCATATGCGAACTCACAGTCAGTCATTATTTTTAAAAACATCAGACTGTTCAAACTTTTTTTTTTTGCTTGCAACATGAAGACATCTGTGTTCTGTTTAATTTCCTTTTCAAGGACTTCCATATTGCCAAAGAAGAACTGACAATGAGACTGTGCCTCAATGATCTTTAGTACAGGATCTAAGTACTTCTGCCATCTGTGGCGGTGCAAAGTTAACCGAGATTTTGTGTGACCCCCAGTTATACTCTTCCCAATTTAGTGTGACAATTTGTGTTCAAACCAGCATTCATCAAGGGACTAATGTCCCGTATTTCAGAGTGCATTTTGTCCACTTTAGTCCATTTATTTTGTTTGTTACTTAAGTTTATGCATAGGATGTTAATCCTGTAACTTTGCAGGGATGATTCCCAAGGTAGATGGCTTTCTGGTTATAAAAGGTTAGTGGGAGCTGCAACTGTGCCTGGCAGATAAGAATTTACAATGTGGAGAAGGCAGGTGATTGGAGATGACAGGATGTGTAGATGTGCTCCTTGGGATGGTGAGTTGGTCAACTGAGGATGATCATACTTTGCAGGCTGACATTCTGCTGTGTTGTGAGAAACCAATCCATCCCATTTCTAGTTAGAGGAAGTTCCCCTTCAAGCCAAGGGACCCCCAAACAAGCACAATCCAATGCATTTATAGCACATGATATTTGTGGATACAGTGGAGTCATGGACTTTTGCAGTTATAACACAGGTGGGATACTACTTTTCCTTCACCATGTTTAGTTCTTTAATCCCTAATTCAAAAATTGAGATTAGAAGCATGACCTGTGCTGGTCTGTTTTCTGGGAGTTGCCAGGGAGATGGACTAAGGTCATTTCCCTTTTAATTAAAACCTCTTTGGAGTAGAATCATCAGTGCCAGCATCTGCATTCTGAAAATTGCTACCAACCAGTCCAAGTATGAGTTTGCAAGATGCATCACATTCCAGAGAATAGAGGTATATGGAGACAGTCCTACTGGATGATGAGGTTGGCCATATATGTCAGCCTTTTAGGGTGAGTTGGAGAAACACAGATCCATAAATTGGAGCAGTTTGCAGCAATTCAAGAATTATGTGTTCCCGTGAATTACTACTTGGTTTCTGATTTTGACCCACTCAGGTGTAGTGGTCTGATTGTTGTCCTCATGCTTTCCACATTTTTTTCCACAACTGTCATTACAAAAAACACAGTCCCAGATACTACCCAGGAATCTACCTGCTCTCTGAAATCTCCCATCTCACACTCCCTGGGAGGCAGAGGGCACTGCCCACTGCACTCTAGACTGATTTCAGATTCTTATTCTTCATGCTTGGTAATGAGTCTGTGATAGACGGAATTGCCCCTTTTCACCAAGGTCCCCTGTATGGATGCATTTTCCAGAATCTGAGCAGGCCCAGTGTCTTTGTGCAAACCAGCTGAGACCATGGCAAACAGCATCGAAAGCAAATGGTAAAAAAATCACTTTAGGGCCAGTTCTTGTTGATCAGTAATGTTATGCTAATGTAAATGAGATAATTTTTCAGATATTGTGGAGATCTATGTACAGTGAAAGAAAGATCCAAGGTGGAAGAGGAATCAGACCAAATAAAAAGTATATTGTCCCAAGCCTGTACATCAGGGAAGGCAGTGACATCTAAGGACAGTGATCCTAGAGCAGCAAGATTAAAAAGGCTAGGTCATCTTGAAAATCATGAGACATATGCTCACTCACTCAGAAATAAAATCTGCTGGACTCTGAGTAGCAGATTCAGAATTTTTAATTTTAAACCATGATCATGGCTCTGTATTGCATTTTCTCTTTCCACTTCATGCAACATAATCCAACATAATGATCTCTCAAAATTACTTCATCAGTAATTCAGTAAAGTCTGAAAAATTGAGTTCACATGCTTACCAGTATCAAAGTGTGTGAGACTACTATGAACTGCTAAAATCATTGCATTTTCCTTACAGCCACCATAGGAAAAGCTTTGCAGCTGGTACACCCCTGAAGAACTCCAGGTGAGACATTTTAGACCATAGTTCAGAAATCAGTGTCTAGAAATGTGAGTTCTTTTCTCAAAGAAACTGGTCCTTCATCACTGAAATGTAGTGTTCATATCAGGTCTTCAATATGCAAAATATATGAGTGGGGAACTTCAAGATAAACAAGAGCACTTTGTTGTAGCTACATCTGATGATAATGGCTTGTCATTGTTTGCTTCAGATGTATATAGCCTATGCTTGGCTATGAACTGTGCCCTAAAGCAACCACAATCCTAACTCTTGTTAATTTAAAATCACTACTGTGAATATTTGGCTCAGCCTCTTTAGTTGCAGTGCAGCATGAAGTGTAGCTGAAGACTTAGCAAGAGAAGATATTGACATGTAGAGTACTACCAGATTTCCTTGTCAGCCAGGTCACAGAAGGTACATCATGACATAAGGAGTCAGGGAAAGAATCCCTCCCAAGCTGTGTTTAAGGAGAGATTTTCTACCGTATCTATTTTGCTCTCTGCACAACTGAAAAACATTTGTTAAGCAGTGAGAAAGGTGGCTTTAAGCAACTTAAGTCCATCCCTCTAATCCTGGGCCAGCTGGGGACTGTTTAGCCATCTGTATAATTCAAAGAAGCCTAAGGCTGTGCTTTCTGCCTTGTGCTGACATGTCTTCTTCAGAGAAGGTGGAGAGAGCAGGTGGTAGGGAGGAGGCACAGCTCTGCTTGAATTCTCCTCTGTCTGGAACAGCAGAGCTGCAGGGCAGCTCTCTGCCTGCATTTTTGCTGTTGAGGCAAAAATGTTACACTAAGTGTTGGGCCTGCTCTGCATGGAGCCATCAGTTAACTTCAGAGATCTATTTATTTATTTTAGCATAAAACATTCTTGAGGGCTTCTGATCAAGATGGGTCATGAGTCAACAAATGCTTTATTTATTCTAGTATCTATGTTGCTGCCCTGGGCTTGTTTCTGATCTTAGGTGCTTTAAGTGGAGTTTCGATAGCTGGGCAGCTTTCAAAATTGGCAACTCAGACAAAAGAAGACGACTAATGAAGGCAGCACACTCATTCAGCATAATTGCCTGACATCTGTAGCAGTTAATTGTTGGAGATGAGAAGTAAGTGAATCTCTGTTTTATGACTACACAGGGATCAGCAGTATTACAAAGCAGGGTCTGTTTCACATACTGGCCAAGGAACAAGCTCAAATTGATTTTCATTTGCACTGTAAATAATCTTGCACTGCTTTCCATAGCTCTTGTAACACAAGGAGCTGGGCTCAGCCCAAAATGCTTTCAACTTTTCTTTATCCAGCTACGTAGGTTTAAAGTGCAAAGAATGACTAACCCATCAAAAGGACTTTGCTTTAGTCTATGACCAGGCACTCAACTCTGACCAACCATAGTAACGAAGTTTATTTATAAAATAAATTTTGTTGAAAAAGTTCAGTGATGACTTACTAAGTCAAGCAGAAAAGGGTTACAATTTATTAACAGGCCCTTGCAGGAAGAGGGGAGCTGAGACAGTTGCTCTTTTCTCTGCTGTTTTAAATCATCAGTTGCACATAGAACAAAACCATGTGCTTTTTACTTAGCTAAACTTCAATTCTTCTAGCACTGTAAAGTCAGCCATGCTACTGGGGTTGTAATGGAGCAATCTTAGCCATTGAAATCAGTGGGAGTCTGTTCATGTATGCAAGTAGACTTGAGTTTGAAGGAGAATCAGGCACCATGTCTTGTCTATTTTCCCCCTCTCTAAATATAAGACCTCCTATTGCTCAGAAGCTATGTGATGTGCTCACACAAGCTGGGCAACCTTCCAATCTGATGTCATCACAGGGGACATCCTGCCCGCCACAGTGGGGTCCTTGTCCAGCCAGCTGGCCCTGCCATTCCCCTGCTTGTGTATCCTCCTGGAAGCAGGGGGCAGTTTTTGCTATCATATTCAGGATCACTTCTCATGGTTTTGCTTTCCTTTCCTGAAACAAGAATATTCTGAGGGACATTGGACTGTACTGGAAACCACTGGAATTGCTGAGAACAAAGGCAGTCTGTTTGCTTCCCCCAGCCCAGATGTCAGGGTGAGTTCATTATAAACTCCCTACCCCCCTCATAGAAATTCCTGTCAGGAAGAGAGGTTGGAAAGGGGCCCAAGCAGTTCCTCCAAAGACTATTCACAGATTGGCGGTCCCAAGTGTTCACTACTTATAAATTAAGCCTATGAAACCATGCAGTTACTAAAAATAACCCATCTGGGCGTCTCTCTATTTGTTTTTCATTTCGAGGGGCATGGCAGGTATGTGCTGCATTACAATTTTTTCAGCTAAGCAGTCTTTTTACCCAAGAGAAAATAATATGAGTTCCTTCATAATAACTTGACTCCAGAATCTGGGATACTAAAGAACAACACTATTCCTGTTAGGGTTCTCACAAGGCTGTGAAAATTGATTACCATAGCCATGGCTAGTGCTTCAGTAGAGTCTCCCTTTGCCAGGCAGTCAACTTGGACTGATTTTGCTAATCAGAAGAACACTAATAGAAAATGATTGACTGCCCTTTATTAGCTAAAGCCTTGCATATATGCGGATAGGAGACATACTTAAAGCACCACTAAATAACTCATTTTTTTACAGGAGCTACTCTTCAACCCAATGAGAAACCTACAAAATAGAATTCAAAAAGCCATCCAGAGAAGAATCATATGCCTGACATGAGGCATAATGTCATGCATACACATGTCTATGGACTTACAGAAAACTCAATTGACATGACATTACTTTTAAAAATGTAGATATGATTTTTTTCTTCTTTTCTTGTTTTTTTTTGGTTTTTTTGTTGGTTTTTTTTTTTCCTAGCAGTATTCTTAAAACATGCATTTTAAAACAAGGCAACCAACTATTCTTAAGTCAGAAACTTTCACGTCTGACAAAGTGTAAAATAGACCCTAAAGATGAAATCCTTGATCCTACATTTATCCTCAATTTTCTGCATCCCAGATATCCTGTATTTATCATAGATAACTCTTATGCACTTGAACAGAACAGGATCTTTTCTTGTGTCTTTTGTTTACAGTCAGAGCAGAAGAATTCAGAGAATGATTTCCTAGCACTACTTTAGGTATATTGAGAATAGGAGGAATTTTCTTTCCATGACTTAAATTCAGTAAGGTCTATCATCTTGAGAAAACTCAATGAACAAACACAGGCTTTAGCTACCTCTAGTGTTTCAAGTGCAGTGTTGTGGTCTCAGTTTGCTTCAGAAGGATGTTGTGGCTATGGTGAATCCCTGTAGGCAATCATTTGAGCTGCCCAACCAATGCCGAAAAGTGAGAATCAAACAGGAAAATTGTGGGGAAGATACCAGTGTATTGCAGAGGAAGTTGTGTAACTTAAAATGAAATAAGCAAAACACAGAAGAAACTAGAGGTGGCATGTTTTCAGATGTGAAGATTTACAAAACTAAGCAATTCCTACTAATGTGTGGCAAAAGATGAGCATATTTTGAGAATAAATGTGGTAAAAATAGGTCTTAAATGTTCTTCTCATTGCAACATGGCTAAGAAAGAGAGAGAAAATGCTAGGGTGAAGTGTGGGATCTTTACTGAGAGAGAATCATTGACCTAGGAGAAGAGAAAAAAAAACCAAACAAAACCCAATATCAAAACAGTAGAAAAGAATCTCTGTGCTTGTCACTTTCATGCAGGGGTGTACTGAGAAGAAACTGTCAACAATGAAAATGTCCTTAGGGATGATGATTTTTGGTCAGCAATCAGGCCACTGGCAAAGTGCCATAAAGCAAATGATTGAGAAAAAAGGGTCCAAACAGTAGATTCTAGTTTGCTGCATCAGCAATATAATTTATGCAGTATATTAGCTGATTTTAATATACGCCATCAGTAGTGAGAGAGCTCAGTATCAAGAGATTTGGGGAATGCTCCACTCTGATATGTACTTTGATACTCTTACCTGCTTCCCCTAAGATCACCTTCTATTCCATGGGCACTAACCCTTCACCATGTAGCATTGTTGCCACCCTCTTGCATTTTCAAAGGTCCAAAAAAAGGGTAAAAATGCTTTTCATGCATAGTAAAAGTCAGCTTTCAGAGTTTTGCATTCTCACTTTGGTTCCTGCCAGCACTCTTCTCCATTTTTTTCTCCACTTCTTTCCTGTCATACCTTTTTTTCACACAGCATGTGCATTAATCATTTTACACAGGAGGTCTGAGAAAATATGAATTGATCACTCAACGTGAGCACAGACATTGTTACCTGAACACTTTACCTACAAGTATCTTGACATCCTTGTAAATTAAAAGCAGCTTTTACCCCGTAACAGTTATGGCTGACAATAACCACTCTGCAAGAGGTACACACCCAATCAATCAATTCTTCAGCTTGCTGACAAAAATGTTAGGTATGGTAATTTACTATTTAAATATTGTGAAATGAGCTGGTGGTTTCAGCAACTCCTAGTCAGCAGGACTTGTATCACACACATGAACAAAATGTCACAATTGCTTCTAATTGGCAACCTTGTTGAAAATCTCAGGAACAGCTCCAGGTAACATGGGCAGTGGAACTTGACTGTTATCACAAGAATGCGATATCTTGGTAGAGACACGTGGAAAGCTGCCAATTCTGTCATCCGTGCTAATCTTCACCTGCACTTAAAACCTCCAAAACAAATAGTGGGTCAGTGAGAGGAGAATGCGAACAGAGAAGAGAAAAGGGTTTGAATGAGTAACTGTGCCTATAAATCTTACGTGTTAAATTCATTCACATACTTGAGCATTGCTTATTTTTAGCAGAACACAGTATGCAGTGTGAAAGAAATTTTGAAGCCTGAGTGCTAAGCTAGAACAGCATGCATATATATATATATATATGTATATATGTGTATATGTATATATGTATATATTCGCTAAGTCTTTAGGGGCAACGAGTACTGAATGCTTCTAGAAATCAAGCTATTTACTTGACCACATCTGAAAATATCAGCCAGCAATGACAGCATTCCAGTTTTGGCAGTTAACCACATCACTAGATTCAGGTGGGAATCCAAGATCTGCTTCAAAGGTCGTTAAGCCTTTGAATTTTGGATCAGGCCTCAGTTAGTCCCAGGGAATCTTACCTGATACAGCACCTTCTTCTGCCACACTCAGCATTTAAATTAAACTAGCTTAAACTTGCTTGTGCTGGATAAGAATCCCTAAGCCTTGCATCCATTCACTGATACAGATCTTACATGCATTTATATATTGCCTGTCAATCTGGCCATTGAGTCAAAAGTAGATACTATCTGCTCTACTCTCCTGCCTTCTGGGACACAGAAAAGACTCTAACAGAAAAGCAACATAAGGGAGCATGTAAGTGGGGAACTCTCAGAGAACCAAACCAGACAAACTTGTCTTTCTGGAAAGTGCAGTATTTATTTATTTATTTACTTACTTACTTAAGCCTGGCACCTTCTAATGTCTCCTCAGATTGAAAGTGAGGAAGACAAGTGACAATTTTTGAGTAGCTTAAGAAATATCTGGTGATTCTATCAAGAAGCTTTCATGGCTGTTATACAGAAAGACTGAAATGATCACATAGATTCTACACATTTTTTACAACATACTGAAATAGTTTTCATTTCCTCCCAGCATGAAGAAGGGAGGGGAGATGGGGGGAAAGGAGAGGAGGGAGTGCTGACTCAGGGCTGTTTTCTCCAGCAGTAGAACATCACTTTCTGAAGACTTATTTTAAATGTTCCCATGGTATAGAAGATCTTTGTTTATTGATTCATTTGCATAAGGATTACCCTAGAAGAAAAGTATTAAGGAATTTCAGTACAAAGTCATAGCTAGGAAATTCTAAAGGAGTTATAATTTCTTTTCAAGATTCATGGCAACATGCTGAGTTATTTATTCACACAGATCGTTTGTGATTTTATTGCATTGTTATGCACTCTGAAGTGAGGAGATAAATAGTGGCACAGAGAACATTAAATCATCATAATCCTCCATCTGAACAGGCTGTGGAACAAGTGTGATATTTCGACCTGTCTTGACCTTAATAAATTCTCTCACTGAGAATTACATAAAGTCATCTGGCCTCATCTCTCTTTGAAATTGATATTCCAGAGACTGAAAAAAATGGTGAAATTGGTAGTTTTGCGGAATCTTAACCACTTTTAAGCAAAAATATCACTGCTTTTGTTTATTTCAACATTTAGGCTTACTTCTAAAATTAGAGAAATTTGATTTAAAACAAATGTCTGTCATCTATGATGGATTATACCTTATTTTCACTGTTCCTGTAAGTCAAATGGTGCTGGCATGAAGTTCAAAGATAAAGTTCATGTGGCAAGTTACAGTTACAAGACTGGAGCCCATGTCTTAAAAATTAAAAGAAAAAACCCCCACTACAAAACAGAAAACACAAGATGACTTAGAAGACCCAGAACACTGCAATGAAATTAACTTAGAGTACCTGGCAACTATTTTTCTTACTTTTAAGCCAAGTGCTTGGGGATAGGATAATTTGTCACAGCAATGGAGTCACACATATATCTTTCTTTTCATATATACAGTACTGATTTTCACATAATATATTAATTGTAGAGGTCTACTTCAAAATCAGTGGCAGGACAGGACTTGCCATCTCTGTGGCAGTAGGAAAGAACATCAGTCTCTTCATATTTGGACACAGATACTGGTTGTCTTAAGTAAATGAAATACTAATTCAAATAAGCAGTGCTACACATTAAGAATGTATAGCTCATTGAATCAAATGGTCTTTATTTTTCCACTGCTTCCACAGCATGAATGGCTTTGCTAGTGGATGTTATCAAATTAATATGGCCAAAATTAATATTATAACTGAAACAAAATTAATATTATCTCTGTGAAATGAAATATCATTGGTGTGTGTTTAGAAATGGAGGTCCATAGCTATCATTCAAAATACATGCTTGTAATTAAATGGTTATTGAATTAGGGCAAAATTGTAATACTTCTTATACTGAACAGTAATGAATCCGAAAGCAGTCTTGCTGAACTGAGTGGGGTGAGTTGAGTAAGATAAATGCGATTAAGGACACAAATGCCTTTAAGACTGTGCAATTAAGGACGACAGAATACAGAACCACTATCAGATGTCTTAAGTTTGGTATTTTTTTTTGTTTCTCACAAGCTTATGATAGCATTGCACCATTTGCCTTTGCACCATGTGCATTTCCTGTTTTGAACTCCATGTCTGTCCATCAGTATTATTTCTTCTACAGCAACAGCTAAACAGAACAGTATAAGCATCACTGTGAGTTGGGTTTAGTGATGCTGAGGATATTTGAAACATAAATAAATAAGTTTGTGTGCAGGTGAGAATGCATGTGATGGAGAAAGAAGGATAAAGATCTGGAAAATTTCCACATTATTTGCAGTGAGATCTTAAAAAGCGCCTAAGAATTTCAACTTTACAAATAATGACAGAATTTGATGACCATGTACACAAAGGCCCCGGGTGGGGGTTCACCTCTTCTTCCAGGCAACCAGTGACAGGACAAGAGGAAATGGCCTCAAGCTGTGCAAAGGGAGGTTCAGGTTGGACATTACAAAGAATTTCTTCAGTGAAAAAGGGTTGTCAAGCATTGGAACAGGCTGCCCAGGGAGGTGGTGGAGTCACCATCCCTGGAAGTATTGAGGAAATAACTGGACATGGCACTTAGTGATATGGTTTAGTTGACATGAATGGTCAAGTGTTTGGTCAAAGGTTAGACTTGATCCTAGAGGTCTTTTCCAACCTTAATAATTCTAGGATTCATTAATATCAGTATTACAATGGTATCTCTTTCACTATTAAAGTAATGGTTCAGTCTGAAAAGCTATAGTAAATTTTCTTCATCCTACACAATCCAGAAGCATGTGTAGGTCCTGGACAGCAGAGAAATGCAGAAATGTACTGATAATTCTGATCATCCAGATGACACAGATAACCCTGGCCTTCAAGATATATCTCATGACCTTGAAAAAAGGACAACATAATATATCACAAAGACAAAAACTAACACAGAGGAAACCTCTATTAACAAAAGAACAAATTAATTTTAAATTATGGTGCAAAATGAGTGACAGGCTCTCTCCTTAGCTATGAAGTGTTACAATTCTTAATATACTTGTTAATGCCAAATTTGTCATTATACACAAGTATCCTCCTGATTCTTTTTACTACCAAAATAATGCTTACAATTTGTTGGTCTAATACTTAAATATTAATCTGAGGGAATGGAAGGTGGTAAAGATCCTTTTTGGTCTTAGCATAAGGTTGCAAAGCACATTCTTCATGGCACATGAGAGAGAAAGAGCAGTAGTCACCACGATCATAGTTATGTCCAACCCTACAGTACCTACTGTAGTTGAAGAATCAAAAGAAAGAGCTGCTGTCAAATAGAATAGTCTTCTACAGATAGCTCCATGAAATTTCCATAAAAGAAAAATTCACAAACTGCATACTTGTGCCTTTAAACACCTGAATATGAACAACAAATCGAGTTACCTACCTTACTCAAAAGCCTGACTTTCATATTTCTTAAATAATAGGAGATAGGCACTTTAAATAATGTGGTTTCTTTCTCAGGAGCTTAAATTTAAGCTCAAGTATCCAAGTTTGCAAGTATTGCAGTCTGATCTGTAGACAAGCACACACACTCACACATGCTTATCAGGGAGCATGCTTTTGTTTAGGGTGTAGTTATTGTGCAGTGTCATGTTATGCAAAAGTTGCCTTACTGGCTTGTCTAAACAAAGTCTGGGATAATTATATAAATATTTTGTTCTGCTCTGAACAATCATGGCATACTGAACAGAGCACTAAAAGCACAACACAATAAAAATGAAAAGAGATTACAGTCATAGCATAGTGTTAATACCATACCTCAGTTTTATTGGTATAATTAGAATCCCTTTAGATTATGCCAGGCTCCTAAACATTTCAATTTCTGTTCTCCCTTTATTAGTGCAATTTCGTGGAGTGGTATCACTGATGTTGGCTTTTAGCAGAATGATTTGTCACCTCCACTGTGAATCTGAGCATGGTGAGCAGTGGATTGCTGCACAAGAGTCAAGGGACTGTATGGGGCAACACATGGCCAGCTCACTCATACTTCCATGAAAAGTCTCACTTAAAGCCAAGGGCAGCTAAGCAGGATGCTATCGTCATATTGGTAGATGAGATTGCTTCCAATAATTTCTCTCCACCTGCTTTTAAGTGTTGTTTTCAAGTAGTTCTCTGATTCCACAACCTCTGAAAGAGGAATATATGTGTTCCTTAATCCACTTGTGCTAAAATGAGCCCAGTTAGCTCAAATAACCAGCATGTTATATATCTTTGCTCTCGCTCATGTTAATTAAGGCAAATTGCTCCTAGGAAGGGCAGTCTCCCCTTCAGATGTAAGAATGTTTTCAGTAGCCTGTAACTACTGCAGGAAGGAGCTATGTCCAGAACAGACATCTATTGACAGCCAAAGTGTCAAAAAATGCCATTAGTTTATAATTTAGAGAAAAATGCAAATGTGTACCACATCTACTGTTATAAATTAAATATTTCTAGTGGAATTTGGGATTGTATTTAGTATACTTTTTTCTTCAAGAAATATAGCTCTGAGTCCACCCTCTCTAAATATAGCAGTTGAGTTAGTGGAGTTATTGTCATACAAAAATGGTGCAATATTAGAACACTGTTAATATAATCCCTTTTATAGGAATGTTTCAGCTAATGCTTAAAGACCTATTAGGCAACTAAAAGCTAGCAATTTATTTTAAAAACTGCTTAGAGCAAGTGCCTTAGTATTATCTACCAGCTGGACTGGAAATGTCACTAATGCAGCTGAGCAAAGAGAATGCTTTTTTTCCTATTTTGATTGTAATCAATAAATCTACATTCTTCTGTCAGCTACAGAATGAACAAATATTGGATATTCCTGTCTCACTCTGTTACACCTCTGTGACAGAGATGGAAATGCTCCTCCTCTCTCACTAAACTTAAATTCAATGCAAATTTCAATTCAATTCAATTCAATTTCAATGCCTTCACATAAAGGGAAACTTCCTCATCTTCCTGGCCTCCAGGAAGCTTGTATCCCTCCACTGCAACACTCCAGTCATGGTAGCCATCAAACCACATCTCAATGACCCCAACAAGATTACAGTCCTACAGCTGCACACTGATCTAGAATTCATTTTGCTTATTACCCATGCAACGTGCATGACTGTACAGGTGCTTTGGAGATGCACTCCAGCATGCTCATTTTCCAGAAAGAGTATTGGGGACTTACCCATAATGGTGCCTTGTAGACACTTCCTTGCTTCTATTAAAGTACTAGACGTGGACCTCCTTCCAGATTTTTTTCTTAATTTTGTGATCTCTTTCTGTCACATGTCACATCACTCCAAGTACTTTGCTTGTCAGCCTTATCACTACCTATCAGTTCCTCACAGGGCTGCTGGCAACTTTCCCCATCATCGCTAGCTTAAAAGCCCTTCTTACCAGGTCAGTCTGAGCTGGCTACTGGGCAGTTCTGTGTAGCTTTGGAATTGTTCTTTCATTGAGGAGTAAGAATATTATTCACGTGAAAAAGATGTATATGGACTTCAAACAAAATGATTTCTGCAAATATTGCAAAAACAATTTTGTACTTAAACAAGTGCACATATTTCATGTTAAAATATGAAATAGAATGTGTAAGTTACAATCTAGTAAAATAAAACAATAATAGATCTAATTTCTGATGGTAAATATTTTTGTGTGTTGTCATTCCTTAATGTGTTTTGATTAACATAATACTATTGTGAAAGTTAATTGTTATTTTTTGGGTCTTGTCCAATTTATTTCTCCATACAGTAGCACACTTCTGTGTCTATGGCTATTATTTTATTGTCGCTACATTGTTGTCAGCAGAAGTATGACAAGAACACTTTGGGAAGATGAAAGCCATCTGTGTTCTGCTCTGACCAGTGAGAAGTACAGTCAGTCAGGTCAGTGAGGCAGCAGCAGAAAAAATATATATGGTTAGAGACATTTTGCTAATCAACTAACAAAGAAAGTGTGCTGTCCATCTATGTAAAGCTGGTCACGCTCCACCTCAGTATCTCAGAAGCAGTTGAGGAGCTCTAGTTTAATTTTCTAGTTGATGTACCTATTTCATTGAAATAATTTTATCTTGCACACAATACTTTCTTAGCTAATGGCAAACAGGGCTCTGTGAGACGTTCCTCACCCAACTGTGTTAATATCGTTGTATGCAGCCCTTGTATCATTAAGAAGTTTCTAGCCCTTACCTTTTGAGCTTTTTTCTTCTAAGGCAAAAATTAAATAATGACATTGTTACTACCACTTTTCCAGGTGCTGCATTAATATCATTCCTTGAAATGTGATTAACAGCCTCAAACAAGTTTACAAAACCCCCTGTACACACATAATTGATCCCTTATAATAACTTTGTTGTTAGTTTTATTACTTCTATCCCCAAGGACTGGCTTCTTGGGATACATTTCAGGCTAGAAACACAGTGACTGAATGCAGAGGTTCCAGGCTGTGTGACAGACTCACACGTTCAGCTTTTTTAGGTCAGTCAAGTGAATGTGATCACCACTCCCTTCGTTCTGTGTCCACTAACATAAAACAGATGAGTATTGACAATTCTTTTAGGATTGTCAATTTACTCATTGAATAGTGGTACCTTGAAGAACAGAACCGTCTTCAAGTCTGCCCACAAAACTCAGATTTTTTCTTTTACATCGCTGTTCACAGACAGTGTAGTAGCCATAGCTAGAGAAATAGAAGGTGCACATTTGTTTAGTGTCCCAGAGAGATAAAAGGCAGCCGTTTTGTCCAGCCTGTGGGGTATCTTATGCTGCATCTGCACAGTGCAATGACCACAGCACTGCGTGCAGAAAGGCTCTGTGTGGCCTTGCTACTCTCCATCCAAGGGCAAGTTGCAGATCAAGTAGCTCCATTTACAGCAAAAGGCTTCCAGTGGTGCAAAGGGAAGATTAACCATGACCTTTTGGTCTAAAAAACCACAACCTGTAAAATCATATGGCTTGGCATGAAGGTTGCACCACAGCTCAAAATCTGGCAAGATGCAGCAACAGTTTTGCGAAGAAATCTGCCCTTTCTGTGCCAGAACTGAAAGCTGTGCGTCCGACAAGCCCCACGCTGGCTGCTCTCCGCTGGGTCCGCTTTATTATCGGTCCCCTCGGAGAATGGGATTCCAGCTTTTCGGTCTAACGGAAACTGGGAATGGCCAGGGTTGGACCACAAGCGACAACAGCGAACATGGTGGGTGGCGTCCGCGGGCTGGTGGAGCACCCCGGGCTCCGCTGCCCTCTGCGCCTTCTGTCCGGGCCGGGCGGTGCCCGGAGGGTGAGCGCACAGTGCCCGGGCCCCGGGCCGGCAGCCAGAGGAGCAGGAGAAAGGTGGGCGTACCATGGGATGGCACGGACGGGCGGCGCCGCTCCCCCCGCCTCCTCACCGCCGAGGAAGGGCACGGAAGGGGCAGGTCGGGGCCCTGGTGTGCCGGCGCCGCCCGGACCGACACGACTCGGCACGGCTTGGGACGGCAGGTCCGGACGCGCACCCTCTCCTCCCGCCGTGCGGCCTCGCTCGTCTGCAGCGCTGCTGTGGCTTCCCCCAAAGGCGCTCTGCCTCGCACTGTCGCTGCAGGGAGAGAAAGGTCCATCCGACTGACAATACCAGTGCTATTCTTTTCCCTGGCAGGATTTTACCCTCTTCAAGGAGAAAAGATCTCTGAAAACTCCTACGTAGTATCAAAGTGGGAAAGGTGAATGAATACTGAATTATCAGGTAGTCAGTTACGGGGTTTTCCTTTGGCAAATGGATGGAAGAGTAGCATTTCGACTTGAGGAAATTAAATAAAACTGCTAAAACATGCATTTTGTCAAGTGGATCCTCATTCTTCCACTCTCTCTGCTTTCATATCATGTTTCTCAGTGTAACCAAAGCATTTGATTCCCTGTCTTAATTAAGGATTATTTTATGAGGTACCTTGCAAATTAAAACTTTAATTGCAAACAAGTGAAATACCCTGATGTATTCTCTACTTAATTAACAAGTAGGAAACTCGGACTCAAATTTTGGACATCTGGCTGCAGCTGGGTACAAAATCTCTGCTCTGGTCATCTTCCTCAGACCACTGCTGGGGCTGCAATGACAGCGCTGCTTTCCTGACATTTCAGGGTATCATTGGTGCAGTGAAGGAGGTTTTGGGGAAAAAAAAAAGGGGGGGGGGGGAAGACAGCAAATGCATGTGTGTGTGTCTATACATACATGTAAAGATAAAGTCTCAAGCAGCTAAGCTTATTGCTGCAGTCAGGGCTTCTGTGACTCCTGACAGCATGAAAATATCTTTATTGGTGTGGACCAAAGGTCCGTCTATCCAGTTTCTAAGACTAGCCATTGAGTTGATTCCCAGGAAAGAACAGGACAACCATATATGACACATCTCCTGACTGTTCGCCTAATCTCTGGCTGTTTTTAGCTCAGGGGATTTTCTGTAGCTCATGTGGTTTGGCTATTCAGCAGCCCTCAGTAGACCTATCTTTCAAGTACTTTCCGATCTGCCCTTGAACCCATGTAACCCTTTTGCATGCAGAAGACTCAAAGTCTGTGTTTATACTATTAAACTAAACAGAGCCAGTTCACAAGTACAAGCCTTGTCCTGTGGTACTTGATACTGTCAAATTGTTAGTAAGGTCTGTGGCACAAGTTGATCGTCACTGCGCCCAAAGTCTAGGCAGTCTGAAGCATCAGCACAAAGAGCTCTCACTGGTCTCCCTCCTGTCTGGGGCAGTAAGGCAATTGTCCCCTGGGACCATTCCTGAAACTGTAATCTCAGCACGGCTCTGTGGTTGCGTGGTGGCCTGAAGATGTATTTGGCAATCTGGATGTGGCTACTCTGTTTGAGTGGATAGGAAAGCTTAGCACTGCAGATATAAGTCTTGTCATACTCGTTAGTCTCAAGGCCAGAGAATGGATCCTGGCTTGTTTTACCTACTAGCACTTGTACAGCTAATAGTCTGGCATATTTTTTTTGTGCCACTGATGCTGGGTAATTCAGTTGTTCCAGAGCCAGGAGCAGGATATTTAATTTTGAAAGAACTCATGTACTATAAGCATCCCAGGAGTTTTCACTACCTCCCAGAGGCCAGTTCCCTTGATTCTTTATGGTAAATAAAAATAATTTCTTAATCTCAGTAACAAGCCCTTCCTGTTAAGTAGTGAAGCTTAAGAAGAGGTTGTCATTGGCTGTAGTACAAGGAGTAGGGTATCCTGATCAGCCCCATTGGTTCTCCTCTTTTCCAGCTTGTAATAATGCTTAGCATCTCAGCTCCCAAGCCTCTTAACCTTACTGTTGCATTCCTCTGTGTGGTTCCCCAAAGAGCAGTTTTAGGGAAGCAATCACTCGGTTTTCCTGGGTTGTTGTTGTTGTTTTGTTAACTTATGTTAATAAAATACATAATACATCATAAAATACTTCATACTTTGAAGTGATTGAGTTGATTAGTGGAGACTCTTGTCTTTACAAAAGAAAGGGATTACCACAGCATTTGTGTCTGGGTGGTGCAAGAAGGATTCTGTAGGAAGTTGGGAACTTTGTGGCACAGGGCAAGTACAACATATGGCAGCAGCTCTGCTCTACTAAAAAGCCTTGTATTTAACATGAGATCACATCAAGAGTGAGAAAAAAACTCACTGTATGCATGCAGTGTTTATTCAGTGTTACGATGTGCCAACAAAGATGCCTGTCAGCTTTTTGCTACATAGATGTTTTTTAACTAAAATCTGAACCTTGTTGACCAGCAACTCATTCCCCATATGGCTCCATGCTGCCATCAAATAGTATAGCTTTATGCCTGTCAAGACAAGACTCTGCAAACAGAAGCCAGCCTATGACACTGTGCTAGTGTAAGAAGACAGTACTTTTGTTTAATAGAAAAATTTCACACGTCATGGCTGACATAGTTTTGTTAAAGTGAACCCCTGGTCTGGTCACAGCCATGCTGACAGAAGGCAGCTTTTGTCAATTCAAGTTAAGTCTTTGAGAGAGCTAGTGTAATTACACTAGTAGAAAAATTCTGTTCTGTGTTGACGCTTTTTAAAAAATTATATATACACACACCTAGCTACCTATATATATATTTCATATATATAAACTGAAGGTACCATTTAACATTGCAGCTTGTCTGGCAGCAAAGCCACTTTATGAAGTTCCTACCCCAGCACCCCAGCACAGTTTGCTTCCCCTCGCAGCTGTGCTGCTGGAAGTGATGGCAGCCCACCATGTAAACAGGATAGCTGCTTTGCCTGAGGTTGAGTACCTAGACCATCTAATGCTCTAACTGAGCAAGATCATTTCACGGATCCATTTTGTTGTGTGAACAAACAGTTGCATCTGTGGTTCTGACCAGCTGACAAACTGCTCGCTAGGCATGGAAACAATGCCTTGCTAAAGAAGTTAATATTTTATATAAGGAAGAACAGCTCAACAAAGAACAACTATTGAACGACTGTACGCAAAATTTACTCTCTGATTTAGAGTTTGGAGGTCTCTAAAAATACAGTGTACCACTGGCAACTTCTTTAATTTCTCTTTCTTCTGCTATTTGTAGGAAGCCCATGGCAAAGGCTTTCTCTGTTCTTATGTTTATACATGGACCCACACAACCAGGCTGCCTGGTTCTAGTTCAGAACTCACTGTTATTGTTAGGGAAATAATAACGATAGCACTATTACAATATTGTGTAAGATTAGGCTGAGCAAAATGCTCTTCTTTTAAATCTCTCTCAGGTTAATATGGAAGTCAAAACAGACTCCTGTGAAAGTAATCCTATTTTTAAGATTATGCAATTTATAAATAAAAGATGTGATGGTCCGAATTTTGGTGCAAGTATGACAAAAAAGTGGTGCATAAACTCTGCCTGTGGAGTGAATTGTCTTTTTCTAATGATGTTTTTTGGGCAGGAGCTCTGGGGTTCATGGTGGCAGCAACAATAAAGCATAAAGAAGATAGTTTTGTAAATGCCATTTTACTTACCCTATTGCAACGAATCCTTGGACAATGAAACTGGAACAGTTTCATCTTACTACATTGATCACAAATAATCTGGTCTAAACAGTAAATGCTGTCTTTTCATTGTTTTTATTTGTGGGGTCATAGTTTCAAACATAATACAGGCAATGAGGGTTACTAGCCAATATCATCTAAACACAGTTAGAAGTTCATGTATTTTTTTTTCTTTACAAAATACTGTTATTCTCTCCAGAAATGCTGCTTGTAGTCATATCCAAAATCTAACAGCCTTCATCAAAGCCAAAATGTATGAAACAAGTGGCATTAAGATTTAAGAATTTCTGAAGAATTCAGTATTTTTCCAGCTATTGATATGTTTAGGCAGTAGATAGACCGTTTAAAACCGGATCTTACTTGGCCAACTCAAGTGAAAGATCCTTATGTAACCTGGCTATAAAACTGTCCACTCATCTCAATTTAGACCATATTCTTCTATTGATACCTACTCTAAAACCATTGACTTGCATGAATTTCAGACCTGTGTAGATTTGATCAGAAATCTATTCTAAATATCATTTTGTATTTAGAAAGATTAGTGTGCAGCCATGGGCTCAAAACTATCCACTTTCATTGACTAAGAGAAAAGGGAAAGGAACCTAGTGAAATCTGATCTCCCATCAAATAAATGTTTAATTAGTGATGCACTGGGGGGGACTGACTTCATAAAAGAAGAGTAATGGTGTCTGGACAAAAAAGCTTGCTGTCCTTAATACATGAATATTAGTCACTCTTTAGCATAATATTTGGTAGAAGGTCTAATGTATTTGTGGACTAGGGGTTTTTTTTGGCTGCCTGATGATTCTTACTTCTGAGACCCATGAGACTAAGTCTTTTATTCTTTTGGGTTTTTACATTCACTCCTGGAAAGAAACAGAAAACACAGTTTTGAAAGAGTCTGTCCTTCCACTGACCTCAATGGCCTTTATTCACTGTACCTAGTGTTTCCCCAGTCTCTGGTGCATTGCTGTTGTTTCTGTGGCATTTGGACTGCTTGTTTCTCTTCTGAGTACATGCACAACCCTAGAGCAGCGATGCCCAACCCCTGTGTTTGTGTTAAGCTCCCAGAGAAATCCCTCCACCCACACAGCTCAGCATCTGGCCGGCCATGCATGTGGCCTGTGTTTTGGGCGGTGGCTCCTTATTGCTCCAACAGTTTTGTTGAATAAGGAAATTTAACTACTCCTGTTTTGTACCCTGATGGAGGGTAACTGCTGCACTCAGCAGCTTCAGCTCCGTTTCATTCAATGTTAACAGTATTTTCCATTGCAAGTAATGTAAGGATTATTTGATTTCTAATGCTTCAGCTTGTTGTTGGATTTTTTATAACAATGGAATTAAATGATGCTCAAATTTTAATCCAGCTCCCATTAGCTTGGAGCACTATAAGCCTCTCTATTCTGTACTGAACTATGGCAGTGTATAAACAGTACTTATGGTATCTGATCATTGCTATTTAAAGTTGTATATTATTTAGCAGCCTGGAATAGAATAAATTAAAGAAGACACAGTTACTGTAGCAATCAATATTACAGTATATCACAATTGAATGAAAGGTATTGCACCATATGGAAATAATAATGTCTCCAGAAGACATAAAATATTGCCTTCATCTTACTACTGCTAGCATATTTTTAATGCATGGTTGATAATCATGGTGCTGTTGCTTTTGAAAGTGCAAAATTCACAGTTTAACAAATTATTTCCAAATGTAGATTTCTTTTAAGAACTTTGTGTTTTTGTATAGTCTGTTATTGCCACATCTTGTAGATCCCACAACATAAGACAGCAGATGACTTAGTTCAAATGATTCTCTATTGTTTTTAATATTTTTAACATCCCAAAGGGGGAGTGGGGTGGTATTTATATGTTTAATAATTTCCAGATTTTTGAGCTGCTAGTCTCTTCAGTTGTCTGGAAAAAAATCTGATAGCTATTATTCATCTTTTTCAGTCAAAGATGGTTTTGGACCTCTGGTTATATTATTAAAGCAAAACTACTCCATTTTGTTGAGGCATATTTTCACTTTTTGCTTTTTCTAATTGAGAAAAATGAAAAAAAAAATTAGTTTCTAATAGCAATCTATTGAGTTCCTTCTTTTGGTCGCACATATGGATGTGAAGCTGACCGTGTGACCCACATTTTCTGATGGCAAGTTTAATATATGTGTCTATATTTAATACATTCATTCATACATATATTTTTATTAGATATTGTTATTATTACATCATATATAATAGTATGCTATTCCCATAATAATGACTTGACTTGGGGGTCAAGTCCTTAGATTTACAGAGAGGTAACCTAGCTTAGGAAACCTGACCTAGTCTCTCTCTAAAGTTACTTCAAATTAACCTCTCATCTGAGCAAATTCTCAGTGTAAGGCAATTTAGTCCATAAATGGATTTAACTTAAAATTCTAAACAACAAAAACTTTAATGGTTAAAAAAAAGTAGATTAAAGTCATGCACTGCATTCAGATGGGCTTGGGTTTTTTCCGGTGCTAACAACATGGAGAAGCAATGAACATTTACAGGAGAGTATATACAGAATGAAAAGGACAGTATTAGTAAAAGTCTTAAGCTGTCTTGGTATGTATTATCAACAGCAAGACTGCAATAGGCTTTTTCTTGAACTTACTGTTCTCATAATTTGGGGTTGGAGAGGCCTCGTCTGCCAGTAGACCAATTATCATTTGTATTAATTGCAAAATGTTTCTATGCCTTGTTCCTTTCAAAATCGTATTGGACACCTATTTTTTATTCAAATGAACAAGGATAAAATATGCAATTGTATAAGTGGTCCATGGAAGACAGTAACTGTAATTGTCATGCTGTATTTTCCTTAGAGAGGCATTTATGAACTAGAAACAATTTAAGGAAATTAATTAGATTGGTTACAATGAAGAGTAAAGTTTCAAATGGGAACATGAAAAGAGACATCTCTATCTTTGCCTCCTGTCTGGAAAAATAAAAAACTCTTGCTTGGAAGTTTGATTGTAGATGAAGCCAGAAAGCTCAGGCATCCTCTGTTTGAAAGCACTTTTCTAGTAGGCTGAAACAGTTGTACAGCATACAAAATACACATAAAAGGAACACAGCTGCAGAAATAGAACTATTTGTCAGTACAAACCTTTTCATGTCCTCCTGTGATACTAAAACTGTGAGTATTTAAATGTGTATATGTCACTAAAAACTGCCATCATCATGCTTTTGACTAATCTGGCTGAACTCAACTAAGATGTTTAGTGCAGAAATAGTCTAAAGGAGGGACTAAGATATGAAAACCAGTAAGGACAGGGGTAGATTGATCTTTCTGGAAGCCTGGGATAATTTTTCTTGTTTTTGTGGAGGGAAACTGCTGGATAATGCAAGAAGTTGCATCAGATTCTGTCAGTTTTACTCCATGATTTAGTACTTTTCTAAGGCAGACTTCAGAACTCTTCCTTCAGAGTTGAATTCTGGATTCAAACCCAGCATCCCATACATAACAAGTTCTTGAACAACTTGTACTTCGGATACCAACAAACAACAGGAATGCCTAATGTCCTTTATGTTCTCTAGCTAGTGAGGTGAAAGATCTATTCATTCTCTTAATCTCCTAGTGAAGTGTTGTTCCAAAATTTACTGCCAAGTGAGGTCTGATATGCAGGGCTTCATTCTCCTTCCCCTCCTGCCAACTTTTCAGCATTCTATCTCCATTAATTCTTATTAGTGTTATAAAAGGACGGTCAAACCAGTGGAAGCACAAGGTGAAATGGATTCCACAAATTATATGACTGTCATATCTTACCTTTCTAAAACTAACTCCTCCTGAGAGATTATTCTGTTTAACTGACAGCTAGTAATGACTTCTGTTCAGATATCATAAAATCATAGAATCACTTCGGTTGGAAAAGACACTTAAGATCACTGAGTCCAACCATTAATCTAACACTGCCAAGTCCACTACTAAACCATGTCCCTAAGTGCCACATCTGCATGTTTCTTAAATGCTTCCATGGTGACTCAACCACTTCCCTGGGCAGCCTGTTCCAGTGTTTGAGAACACTTTCAGTGAAGAAATTTTTCCTAATATCCAATATAAATCTCCCCTGGCACAGCTTGTGGCCTTGACCTTTCATCCTAAATGCTAGCAGGTGGGCCTCAAATGCCCACATTTTCAAATTACTTTAAATATAATGTTCAATAATAAACAGAACATTGTCCTTTTCCTCTAGTAAACAACAGAAAAATTCCAAGGGATTATGCTGCAATTCCAGGTGCCTATAAAAATCTAGAGGATCAGGTAGTTTGTTGTAGTACTATCAGATCAGTTAGTTGAAGTAGTGAGCACAGCAGCTCCTATTTCTGCACTGGGTGCACTCCAAAGCTGTATTTTGGGTAGTCTGCTAGACCTAATGTCTCTTTATGCTTTAGTCGCCTTTTTTTCTGGTCACACCCATAATGTGGGTCCCTTACAATTCAGAATATTCTGTGAAAATATATATAACAAGGAGATGTACATATCTTTCCAGCATCATTTGTGACATTTACCCTTCTGAGAAACTACTGTACACAGAAGAAGCAGAATGTTTGTTTATATGCTGTGATTTGACTTTCCAGATTCTCTTAAGAGCTGACAGAGTTTGTGGCTCAGAGCCAAAACCAAGATATACAACACTCTTGTGAATTGCAGAGATAGGTTTTGTGCAATGATAGCTGTGATGAACTTTGTAACCAGCCTATTTACAATCTTTTTTAAAAAATCACAAATTTCTGACTAACCCTCAGGGAAATGGAATTTTGAAAAACAGGACAACAACATGAAGCATCAGACAGCACGTGACACTAAGCATGTTTCATCAAATACGTCATATGTACTTCTGTTCTCTTTCTAGGTAATGCTTGTTGAAAATACTGGTTTTCAGTTGTTTTACTGTGAAATTCTTCCTTTTGGTCTGTAGCAGATCTGAGGATCCTTCTCTGCCATTATCACATCCAGGGGCCAAATTAATGCATGAAGCTATGCTCCAGCTAAAGACCCTGACTAATGGCTCCTAAAAGGACAGAGATTCCCATTATATTTGATGGATTTAGGATCAGATTGTTCATGGTGGTACTACTGCACTGTGCCAAGAGATACCTCATTGTGGAACCATTTGAATATCCAGCAAGAATTGAACTCAGCCATGCTTTGATTTTTTATTCCTGTTCTGCTTTGGGAAAAGGCAGAAATTCTCACTGAAGACATATTTGCAATCAAAAAACCATCCATCAAACAAAACTTGCTTGTGAAACAAGCAATTAAGAACCTCTTATCCATTTTTTGGATTTTGTCCTCTGATTTTGCTCATTTACAATTCTGTGCATGGCCCTGCACTTACCTTGTTGCACACCATTGTAAAGAAAATAAGATTGCAAACTGAAACCTAACAGGCTATTTAGGCATATATTGTGCAATACACACTATGAAGTGCCTAAAGCTCCAGAACATACAAACTAGTATCTTTTGTTGAAAGTATGCATATCCAAGAGAACAATATTAATTCTGAAGTCTTCCTAAAAATGTGGGCCTACACTGGGTGGGGGAAAAAAGGACTGCTTATTTAGAATTGATATTTGGTACATTTTGAGGGGTTTGCTAATCAGAAATAATTTATTACTTGGTGTCTATCAGCATTCCAATGGTGGACATCAAAATTATTTAAATAACTAGTAGAGGTTCTCAAAATTATGAATTATGTATAAAATGGAAAGTATGAATACTGCTGTCTTCCAAGAGACTAAAATCCTAGTTGAAGAAATGAGGTAGGTGATAAAATTGAAGCAAAGTTGGAACTGATGATAAATAAATAATATGAGTGGGTTTCCTGGTGCTATCTGTGTATCTGAGCTACTTGCAAAAGTTATGGTAATAATAACTGGTTATTTAAAGGTCATAACTTATAACTTTCTTAGGCATTAGCAGCCAGAGGGTTTAGATACATGTCAGAGGCATTTACATAGACCTGAGACCTGCTCAGTGTGATCAACAGAAGAAAGGACCTTAACTCTGAGACTGAAGAGGCTTTGGGTATCCCATGCTACCCAATGTTGGACTAAGATGAACAGTCTGATATCTGGTATGAAACAAAACAAAAAATTATTGCTGCAAACAGAGAAGGTATGACATATAGTGCGAACTTGCAATCAGTTCAGGGAAATATATAGGGTGTTAGAGATTCCATTCTCAGCTGGAAATGGTTGAGATATGTGATCTTAACTTGTGTAATTAAAAAAACAACAACAAAAGGACTTAAAACTATCTAACTTCTTTTGCACACAAATTGCCCTAGAAAACTTCATGCTTTAGCTAGAGAGAAACTTCTCAACAGAACTCACAGCATATGCTTTTAGCTCTAACACTAGTTCTACAATTTGGCATTTTTCTTGCTCAACTTATATCCTTCAAGGTTTTTGAGAGTGTTTCTTGTCTTATTATGAAGGTCACATGGTAACAAAGCATCTAGATTTACAGGCATTAAAATTACTGCCTTTCTTCCCTGTAATATACGTAATATAGATGATACTTTATGGGTATAGTGAGATAGTGTTGTACTATAACACAGCATCATGAACCTATGAGATTCGGGAATAGGGAAAAGAATGAGTTTGTGCTAAATTAATTTCTCACATATTTTCTTATACTTTTTGTCTTCTGACTCTGATTGTATGCAAATCCACCTTAACATGAGGTATGTTCATGACATTCTAATTTATAGAATCACCTAAATCATAATATATTAATTCAAAATCCAGTATGTATAAAGGAGGTCCTCCATGCTCTCCTGTCTTAGCTGTAGTTTGTGTCCAGTAATCCAAAATCTTTCCACTTCAACACCTCACTGAGACTTGCAGATAGAATATGATTTTTTTATTAAGTTGTTGTTTGTGGGGGGTTTTTAATGTGCCAACAGAAGTTCAAGTGTGTCAGTAAATCCAGGTCCAGCAGACTGTACATTTTGAAGCAGCATTTCTCCTTTTATCTCTTATGACACCTGCATTTTGGAACTTGCACAATACCCAGATTGCTGGCTGTAGTGTAGGTGTGGAGAACATCTGGTCCAGCAGCAACAGTGTCTCTTATGAAAAAGTCCTGTGAGCTAGACTTTTCCCCTTAATTTCCTCCTCCTTCTAATCTCCCTGTTTCTTAAAATTCTGTAAGATTTTTATTGCCAGAACAGTATATAGTGTCTGACTAATGCATAAAAGAGAAGAACACATCTCTGGATAAGAGTTTTTTAAAAGAAAAACTATTAACTGTCTTCCCTTCCTCTGTTATGGTTAACAAGACATCTCAGTGTTTGGTAACTGTTTCTGTAATACAATCAATATATGCTCTTTCATTTTGTATCCCTCTAACAGCAAAGAAATGTCTCAATTCAGCTGACTTCCCAACAAAGCATTTGTTATTTCTTCTTTAGTTTCCTAATGTTAACTGCTTCCAAATTTGGTTTGTTCCATCACACTGAATTCAGACTGACATCTTCAGACAAGCTGTAGAACAGGGTGGCATTTGTGAGGAACCCAGTAGAATTTTGTACTTTCTCAGCCTGCATGCTTAAGAGTCTTAAGAGCCGGAAACACCTGAAATGGTCATGTTGAGCCCTCAACCTGCAAGGAATCTTCATTAAACAATGTTTTCATAGATGGTTGACAAGTAATGCTGAGATCTTAATCCTTGCTTTTGTGAAACTAGTGATCTAGAAAGTATCTTTTAAAATAAGTATTATATCAACTGACTTCTTTGTAAATCTGAGTATTCTTCCTCTGAGAAACAAGAACATATTGAAGAAATTCTACTTTTTTGACCTCAGAAGTTTATTGTACATAAAACTTCAAGGCTGACAAAAAGAAGAGCAGAGATACCCAAATTAAGGGATGCTTTACAAATGTGGATATAGCCCTCAACCCAAGATGAGATATGTAGGTCTAAATTTCTGTTAAGGCTTTTTGTTTTTTGGGGTTGCTTTCCTTTTTCTCTGAAAAAGAGTTGCAAAAGAACACAAGTGTTAAAATGGCATTACAAGGGAAGCTCACATTCTTGACAGTTAAATTTTGGGTAGTATAACCATATACATTACAAGGGGATTACACTAAAAAGTCAGGATTGCTCCAAAAAGTGACCATGCAGCTGAAAGTAAAGCTACTTCAACCACAACTCTACTTCCCATGCCTTGTCCATGTAGCAAACACAGCCACCATAAAGAGGTACCAAAATATATGAGCTCAGCTAAGACACCAGAAGAGAGAGCTTCATTCTTTTTGCACTTCCATAAATTACACTTTCACTCTCCAGAGCAACGAGAGGAAGACATGGGATTCTCTGAAGCACAGTGCCTCTCAGTTGCTTCTCTTCAGCTTTCCATTGTTTAGAACTGACTGTAGAGGTTCAGCATAACCCGTCACGACTTTTGTTTTTCCCTCTCCTCCCAGTAAAACTGAATGAATAAGAAAAAATTGCAAAGTCTCTAGAATAAACTGTAAATTTAGAAGTTCAGATTTGGTACAGTTTTATAAACATTGCTACTTTGCATACTTAGCCCTTGGTCTTGTCCATATAGAACAGTTCCATCAATATTACTAACGTTTGGGGCTGTAAGTGTAATTCAGCTGTTAGCTATAGGTGTGTGTTGGGGTTTTTAGAGTAATTTTTTTCTTCATAAGTTTCTAATCTGGCTTTCCAGATATGTTGATATCCATCCTCTTATTACTAAGTATGGTTTTGAACAAAATTCTGTCATTCTCATAACTGTATTTTAATGCAGTACCCATTGGTTAAGACAGTGGAAACAGCTAATTATTTTTAACAAAAGCTGTTACACTGACCAGATCTTTGACACATCACTGGCTTTCTACTTGCAAAGATGATTCAGCTACATCGTTTTACTAATTTCACCAATGGTGTATTAAAAAAAAAAAAAAAAAAGAGGAGGATACTTCTATTTCAGGAAATTGCAAATATCTCCTTCTATTAACAGGACTTCAAAATGGTGTGCCACAACTTGTGGAATTTTATGAAAGAAAGAAGAGAAAGAAAAAAAAATCTTTCTGAGGGTGAGAATCAAAACTCAGTTTGATAAAAATGTCCCTACCACAGTGTGAAATACAAATTATGCTGGAATTAGTGTGTGAGAGGTGTACAACTGTAGTGAAAGAAAAGGATGTTACATTCTTTTCATCCCCTGATTTCTTTTGCCCCATTTTACTTATCTTCTCTCAGCATTTCCCATGCATTTTTGTTTCAATTTTGAAAGCAGCATGTTATAAAAGGTCACCCAACTGAAAAGATACCTGCATATATACAGTGTGAAAGGAAGGAGGGCCTCCTCTTTCTGCTAGGCCTAATCTGAGTTCTCCTGATACACTCTGCTAGACAATCCAACAGACTTTTGGACTTCATCAGCCAGAAACAGTTATTAAAACCACAGTAAAATGAAAAGGTAACAGCAAGCTTACCTGCAATAGTCTGAGAAAACCAAACCAAACCAAACTAACCCCCCAAAAAATCCCAACAAAAACTCCATCCTGAAACCAAAATGTAGTATATTGTGTTTGATCAATTCCCCCTTAGTAGATGGGTTCGCACAGTCAGTCTGTAATTCAATCCTGGACAACCTGCGACCTCTTTTGGTCAATTAGCAAAATGAGCAGGAGGACAAAAGAACACTGAATAGC
>JAWWLZ010000082.1:54824025-54836985 GCA_035041345.1 Poliocrania exsul
ACAAACTGAATAGTTGATTCTAATTAACTAAAAGGATATGATTTGTAAAAGGTGCAGTTTTCAGCATTCACAGTATCATGGCCAGTACCTTGAGCAGTAACATAGATACTTCTCTCCCACTTGAATTTTAACACATGAACAGATGATGAATTACTGGAAGGTGAACTTCAGTGTTAATGATGAAGGGGTTGAAAGCAGAACAGTAGCTCATACCCATGGCAGAAGATACTTGTATAAGCCAGTATCTGTGAGCATTATTGGTTTTCTTTTTCATGAGGAGCAGGCTTCTCTGGCTGAAACACCATTATGTATGTCTCTGCATTCTGCTCAGCATCCCCTTCCTCCTGAGATTGCAAGATAGCTCAAAGGAGCATGATCACAAATTTTGGCATTGCCAAATCCGATTTGCTTGATCATAGTTAAGCCAAGTTAACAGGGGGAGCAGAATATGCCTAGTGGAATGGGGGCAGAATTTGCAGTCGCCCAAAACTGAACCAAAACACATACATCGTGCATACAGGTTTTTGGGGAGGATGGATTGTTTGGCCTTTTTTTTCTGGATTTGAAAGGATGTTGCAATGGAAACTATTTTCTTATAGACAAAAGGGAAAATCTGTAAGAGTTCAGAAAATACTTTAAAGATAGTTAAGGGAGGCCCATCCATGAGGCACAATATAGACCGGGTCCTGGGCCAGAGAGCACCATCTGAGTGAATGTGGATGTGCGGGTGCAAGCGTGCACATACATTTTCCCTCATCTTCCTAGGAAACGCAGGTGTCACGTGAGCTGTAAGCCGGTCTCAATTATGCCCCGAACCTGCGTGCGTGCGGGAGTGTGCGTGTGCAAGCTCGAGCAAAGGCACGCCTTCTCCACAGCCGGGGCTCTCAGCCCCAAAGCGGACAGGATTGTAGCCAGGAGTCCAAAAAAGGGCACTCGCCGCGAGCTTTGCTCGCCTCTCCCGGTGCCAAGGAAACGCACACGGATACGGGAACGCGCGCACGCACACAGCACTTTTTCTTGAAACAAAAGGCACACAGCCCGTCCCTCTCCCCAGAGCCTTGCCCCTGACAGCTGATTTCTAAGACGTGCCCATAAACCCCCGGCAGCGCCGCGTCCCCCGCCCACTCCCCCCGCCCTCCCAGCCCTGCGTGACCGAGCCCTGGATCCGGCGAGGGCCGGCGCGTTATCCGTGGCGCGGGGCGGGCCGGCGGCCGCGGCGCTATATAGGGCGGGCGGAGGGCGCGGGCACAGCCGGGCGCGGAGTGGCGGGAGTGGAGCGGTGCGGCTGCAGGCGGCACGGGGAATAAAACGAAGGGAGCCTCGATTTTTTTTTTTTCCTTCCCCCTCCCCACTGTTTTTCCCTCGCTCCGTACTTTCTTCTTTTCTGAAACGTTTTTGGACTAAGTTTTCTTCAGACCGTCTGGGCTTGGCTTTTGATTTTTTTTTCTCTTTTAACTTTTGCAAAGCGGTTTGATTTGTTTTTTTTTTCCTTTTTTCCCCCCCGAGTGTTGTGTGTGTGGCAAAAAAAAGCAAAATTACTGTCGAGCCAAGTAATTCAAGCGCTCTGCAGGCAGGAGAGGAGAGAAGAGAAGCAAAAAGTTGCTTTTGTTGCTGGCGAGCCCGTGTTGCCTTTATGTGACTGAGGGCGAGCGGCTTGCAGGGAGGGCCGGCGGGCGAGTGCCGGCAGCGACTCCCGCCTCCTCTCGGCGGCAGGGCCAGCAGCGGCCGCGGGTCCGCTCGCCGCAGCCCCGGGCTCCGCTGCGCTCCCTCCCTCCGCCCGAGCGCGGCTCTGCCCGTGCCGCTGCCGGGCGCGGTGCGCGGGGGCGGCTCCGGGCGGCCCCCTCCGCCGGTTGCCATGGTGCCGCGGCCCGGCGTGCTGTGGGCAGTGTTGGCGGCGGCGCTGGCGCTGCTGGTCCGGCGGGCGGCGGCGGCGCTGGCGGGGCCGGTGGTCCGCTGCGAGCCCTGCGACGCGCGGGCGCTGCAGCAGTGCAAGCCCCTGCAGCCCGACTGCGCCGAGCGGGTGCGGGAGCCGGGCTGCGGCTGCTGCCTCACCTGCGCGCTGCGCCCGGGGCAGCCCTGCGGCATCTACACGGAGCGCTGCGGCGCGGGGCTCAGATGCCAGCCGCGGCCGGAGGAGGCGCGGCCGCTGCAGGCGCTGCTGGACGGCCGTGGGCTCTGCACCAACGCCACGGAGGGCGGAAAGCTGCGGGCCTTCCTGCTGCCCGGACCGCATGCTGCAGGTAAGGGCTGCGGCCGCACCGGGAGCCGAGGGGGTGGCTTCCCTGCGCGCCCCTCTCCCTCCTCTTGCTTTTCTTGCTTGCCTTTTTTTTTTCTCCTTTCGTTTTCTTTTGTTGTAAGTTACAAAGCGAGCTGCCCGCAGCTGGAGCGGGGAGGCGCGGGCGAGCTCGCTGCAGAGCTCTGGCTCCAGAAAGGGCCGGGGGCTCCGCTGGCAGCCACGTAGCCGAGCCTGGTGGCATCGTTTTGAAGGAGGGTGTGCTTTGGCCGAAGGAAGGGACAATTTACTTCTTCCACCTTGTTTATGTATGCAAAGATGACTTCAACACCGATACTGAGAAGTAGCTCCTCGCAAAAGAGGCAGAGTTGTATTTTTATTTTTTTTTCCTTGAAAAGAAGGGTGAGTGGGGGAGGAATTGCATGAAGTTGCTTCTGCGGGTGCGTGGGGCTGCCAGGCTACAGAGCCTGAATGGAGAGCGAAAGCATGAAATCCTGACTGTACCCGGTGTTCTTGGAAAGAGGGTGTGCGAAAACTCGAGAGAGTGGGCTCTAACTCCTGTGTTGCAGCGTGGTTAAGTCAAGGAAGTATAAGAACAGAAACAGAAAAAGGGGAAGAAAAAAAAAGAGTTAAATATCCCTTTGGCTTGGAAAGGTGGTTATTCAGAACAAAGCGTTTGCACAACAGGGTTTAAGAGGACGTTGGTTTTTTGCCTGCACTGCAAATATATCTTTGGTCAAACGAAGCTTTCCCGTACCTCTTCCATGTCTTGTAAATGAGACGTTCACTGAGCTGGTTTTGTTTTGTTTGAAGAGGAAGAGACGGTTGGAAAAAGGTCTGTTAGCATGCACATTTGGAAACTTAAGACAGGGGAACTTGGGATTCAGATCAAGAAAGCACAGTCCCTCTATGCAAACATTTAATTAAACTGTTTGCTAACCAACAGCAAGTATGTTAACATTTATTTAATAGAAAAGTGTGTCAAAAGGCTTTCCACTGTTTGCATTTTTAAAAAGCCAGGAGGTTTTGTGCTAGGTTGCAGGGTCTCTTTGACTAGCCTCTCCTTGGCTGAGGAAGTGGCACCAGTGCTCCAGTTAACTGGCTTCTGGAAGAATAGGCGAAGCCTTACTATAATTATTTATGTGCTGCTCCCAAGCTGTGATAGTTGGAATGAGAGTTTAGAGGTATTCACTGAAGTTTTAAATCTCCTTGGAACATGGAATAGTTTTCTTCATCACATGAGCTTGGCTCTTCATACTTATCCTTGTAGTGACACTGCAAACAAGGGGCATCTCCTTGGTAGCTGAGAGTTGATGCTGTTTAATGTAGTGCTTTTACAGTGACTATTGGAGAAGGAGGAAGGGGAAGACAGAGCTGCACTTTGCTAAAAGTCTTTCCAGCTGAATTCCTGAATTTGCATTCTTGGCTCAGGGAGAGCTTTGATTCTGAAATCAGCAGCTTTGCTTCCTTAAAAAGTGCAAAGCAGGACTGCTGTAGTTCACATTCAAAGACTGAATGTTGCAAAGAAGGAAGTACCCCAAAGCCATCTGACGTTTAGTGCTTGCTTCCTCACAAGGACCACTCCACTCCCAGCTCTAAATCCAACACTGCCCAGTACACATTCTATCTGAGCAGGATCACATCATCTCCTTTACACTAGGTCCTGCTAGTGTCCAGCTAGGTCCTGCATCATGTGCTGTACTGCTGGTCATTCCTAGTTAACAGAAATTGCTGGAAATTGGTATGGAGCAGAGTATATTCCAGTAGCATTGTAGAAGGCCACTGACTTTCCAACTGCTTTTTGGGCACAAAAGTGCCAAGGAGTAGTGTGCATGTGCAACCCTTCTAATCTGTTTTTAAAAAGGAGTGGGTAACTATCACAGCATTTTTTTCTCTTATGAGGGTTAAAGCTAGCATGGCACCAAGTCTTGTGAAACTGAGTTAATCAAATATGTTTACAGTTTAAAATGTGGCAATATGACCATTTGAAACTGAAGTGTAAGAAGTGCTATTGAAATGTCATGGCCTATGCAAACTGAGATGATCAGCCATAGTCATGGATATTCAATGCACATTAAGAATATTTTCTACTTATTTTTTAGTTGAAAAGGAAAACCAGTGAACTGTACTGATTGCAGAAGACCTAGAGTCAGGTTTATAACATTTTATTGACTCATTTCTTGCAAATTTCATTGAGAATGTGGGAGGGAAAAGTACCACTGTTTCAAAACAGGACATTAAACCACCAAAAATATGTTCAAATATTGCTGAGAGTCTGAGTTAAACCCACAAAAGCCAGGAAATTTAGACTTAAGACTTAAACTTCCGTAATCCACTGGCACTGTGATTTGGATTTTCCTGGTCAATTATGTCAATTGCCAGCAGTGGCTACACTAAAACCACCGGTACCAAAATGTTAACTCAGATCCCTCTTCCTCTCATGTTCCTTCCCCCATTCCTGTGTATTGGCAGTGCCACTGTACTGCCTGTGTTGAAATACTTAGTGCCAATGAACCATGTGAACATGGACTTTCAGGTTTAGCACTGAATTTCTCAGCTTTTGTGATTTTTCAGTGAGTCAACAAATATAATTTTAATATTGGATGTTATAATGTTATCACATCAGTTATCTTTTGCACTCCCAATAGGATTTCCTTAAAAATGCAGCATAGATAAATACCTCAGAAGGCACAGGAACACTGGACTTATGGAGAGTGTTAGAGAAATGTGCTTCTCCTCATGTCTTGTGGATGGTAGTTCAAAGAGAAAAAACTTCTACAGCTTGAAATGAAAGCAATGTTTGTCCTTGAACACCATTGCAGAATGAATGGCAATTTTTTTGTCCATTATCTTTAAAATGTGTTTTGTACGCCTAGAAACGCTTTTGATTTTTTAGCAGAAGAATGAAAAGGTGCTATTCTTCTTCTTTCTTGCTCTGTATGTTGAATAAAGTTGGGGGCGGGGGGGGGAGGAGGGAGTGTTAGAGATGACTAATTAGACCCAGGAAGCTCAGCGTGGTAGAGTTGATTGTATTAACGTCTCTTTAAAAAAAAAAAAAAATTACCATCCTGGGGAAGGCAGAGCCACACCGCAGCCCATAAGTGCCCGAGCCGGCCGCGTCCAGCTGGGGTTGATGAAGTCAGCGGTGGCGGGGGGAAGGATCGCGCCCCGGCGCCGCTGGGGCTGCGGCGGCTCCGCTCGGGCGGCGCAGGGCTGTCCCCTGCTGCCTCCGGGCGGGACTGCAGCGGGCACTGAGGGGCAGGGGCTGTGCCTCCCGGGGCAGCGCCGGTGGCTGTTTTCCAGGTGTTGGGTACAGCCCGCTCGGGTGCTGCAGTGGGGCACCTCGCGGGGCCGCCGTCAGGATGCTTCAGTTACGAAAGTCATCACTTGGCAACAAAGACGGTGATGCGTGTGGAATTGCTACATTGTTCATCTTTTGGCATATTGCTATTTCGTAAAAAGGAAAATGAAGCCTTAGACTAATGAGGTCTTAGACTGATGAGGTCCTGCGCCTTGATCGAGGCAGGACCTCATCATGGTCTTCAGCTTCTTCTCAAGAGGAAGCAGAGGGGCAAGCACCAGTCTCTTCTCTTTCATGATCAGGAATAGGACCTGAGGGATTGGCATGAAGCTGTGTCAGGGAAGGTTAGAGTTGGATATTAGGAAAAGGTTCTTAACCCAGAGGGTAGTTGGGCTCTCTAGGGAAGTGGTCACAGCACCAAGCCTGCCAGAGTTCAAGCAGCATTCAGACAACACTCTTGAGCACATGGTGTGATTCTTGGCATTGTCCTGTGCAGGGTCTGGAGTTGGACTTGATGATCCTTGTTGATCTCTTCCACCTCAGGATATTCTATGATTTCATGCTCTTGCAGATGCAGCTGGCAGTTGATTAACATTGTTTTCTTTACATTTGTTCTTTTTGAAGGAAATTCCAGTGATTCAGAAGAAGACCGGAGTACCATCAGCATAGAAAATCAGGCCATTCCAAACTCTCCCAGGCTGCCAGATTCCAAGTTGCATCCACCACACATCAAAATAGATATCATCAGGAAAGTGCAAGCCAAAGATACACAGCGCTATAAAGTGGAATATGATTCACAGAGTACAGATACACTGAATTTTTCTTCTGAATCCAAACAAGAGACTGAATATGTAAGTATTTTTGTACTTGATAGTTGGATCCCATGAGCAAAGATACACCAGCTTACAAAGGCTGCTGGTGTCTGTAAGAACCTGAAATAAGTCTCTCAGGGACTGGGTGCCTTCGTCAGCAAGTGCTCTTTTAGCTGTGTCTGCATATTAGCTTCTGATACTGGTCTGTCTGACTTTGGAAGCTTACTTGAAAATAATAATTTAAAAACAACTGTTGATCTTTTTTAAGTCCCAATTTGGGATGAAATCTTGGAATGTGTGTGATTTGCAGTCAGTGCTTTTGAGCAGAAGGAGATGCAATTTCAAGTGTGTGTTTAGAGCTTGTGAGATTGGAGCAGAAAGAAAACATGTGAAAGCAACAAGGAAGGTCTTTACTAACCAAAAACCTCCATTTTAATCTCCAGTAGAACTTTGGAGTTTATATGCTTTCAGACACTCACATAAAAGGCACTTTACGTGAGCAAACTATTAATATTACCACTTGAAAGTATAAATGTCATTACTTCACTAATTAAAAACTGCACCAAATGAGTCTTTGTGTCAATACAGCAACTTAAACGTTTTTTAAACCATGCAAAGAAATTTTTTGTATCTCTGCTGAAAGAGTGGGCTCTTGGACTGAGTCAGTAATAAGCCCAGACAGAGTGCAGCTAAGCACAGTTTGTGGGCTGTGACTCTTGAATTCTGATCCCACTGCTGAGACTGACTGCCTTCTTGGCCTCTGGCAAAATATGAACTCCTTTGCTCTTGGTTTTCTGACTGCAAAGTGGGGCTCATAACGCTTTACTCCCTACCCTGAAGGGCTGCAGTGAGAAATAATTAGTTGGTGTTTGAGACAGGCTCTTAAAAGTGCTTCTGAAAGCTCTTTTTGGCTCATTGTCCAAGAGCTAATCCTCACTACATTGTTGTCAGCCTTTTGCAGATAAAGAAAGTGAGGAAAAAAGTCACATACTTACCTAATGAGATTGTTGTGTATTACTGGTCCTTTGCATGTCTGCATCCATTCGGTCCAATTGAAACTGGGAATCATTGTCCGAAGTTGAGGTATTTTATATATACATATACATTATGCCAAACTATTTGTTTTCAATTAAATCAGTTTCAGTTAAGCTTTCAAATCCAGCAGAATCACAAAAATAAAATGTTATAGGGGAAGGTGTACCTAGTGGTGTATTTCCAGTGGCCTACTTTCTTCTTTTTCCACTTGGTGGAAGGCCAGCTTTTCCAAACTTACATTATATGTTACTGATTGACATACTGGTTGAGCCTTCCCATATGACTGTGATTTCATCTGGAAGTGCCAGTACATGTCTCAGCACAGTATAGGGCCTTCAGTACTTAGAAATCACTTTACCTTGAGTAGAGCAGAGAGTCAGATTTTTTTCTGTGAATGATCTGCCTTTGGACGTATCCAGTCACCCCTTTGTGTTAATGGATTTGCTTGGGTCTGTGCTTCTTGCCCTTTAAGGATTTACTAACTCCTATGTGAAAGACAGAATTTGGGAATGAAGTTTCATTTGTGTTTTCTAAA
This sequence comes from Poliocrania exsul, assembly GCA_035041345.1. Taxonomy (NCBI): domain Eukaryota; kingdom Metazoa; phylum Chordata; class Aves; order Passeriformes; family Thamnophilidae; genus Poliocrania; species Poliocrania exsul. The sequence goes on from JAWWLZ010000082.1 coordinate 54,831,942, forward strand.
ACATGCTCATTAACAGGGTCCATGTCGTAGAGAAATGGAAGACACTTTAAACCACCTAAAGATCCTGAATGTCTTGAGTCCAAGAGGCTTTCATATTCCAAATTGTGACAAGAAGGGATTCTACAAGAAAAAGCAAGTAAGTACAGAGTTTTGATCATTTCAATGAATACACTTCACCTTTTCTGCATCTTTGTTGAAGGATCTTGCAGAGGAACTAGTTAATTTCCAGTTTTAGGACCTGATCTGATAGTGCTAAACCTTGTCAAGTGGGGATAGTATTTTTATTTTTCTGTTGGTCATGACAACAGATTCATTTGAGAAACTTCATACCTAATCACACATGAGTTGACTGGTGTCCTAGATACTAATGCCCTTTGGTTTAAAAAAAGCAGTGCCTCTGCAGTAACCCACAGAGCTAATGTTGCAGTCACCATATGACTGCAATAGATCAATGCTTTGAATTGTAAATAGCTTCTTGAGAGTTCCTAGAAGATCGGCACTGGATCATATTACAAAAAGCAACTTGAGAAAGCTATATATCTGTGCTTTATGTGCTACACAGATAGCTTCCAAAATCCAAGTCATGTTATCGTGAAAGTGATACTTCTGCTGGTTACTCTGCAGCAAGGATGGCTTCTCAGCTCTTTCTGGTTCTGGGGTTGTGACCTTTCTTGTGAAATGCAGACTGAAACTGCAGGTATTCATGCTTTAGTTGTTGATTGAGCTACAGCAGCATTCTCCATTCAGTGCTGCCCTTGAAGCTCATTCAGGAACTTAGGAAAGTGCATGTTGCATCTAACTCCAGTTTAGTTAGTGGCCTGCCTCCAAATATGTTTCTTGGTATAATTCCAAAACTTCTTGAATTCAAAGGTTTCTTTTAAGACTTTTCTCAAGGACAGATTTTGTTTGTGGACCATCTTGTCTCTCCTATTTGGGTTTACACAAGTCAGCCTCTTGATCTCTGGTAACCATAGGAGTGGTTGACTCTCTGTTGCTAGCTAATGCAGTTCATTGGTTGGAAATGAGAGGCCAACCTCCAACCAGGCAATCTTATTTTAGGAATGGTATCTCTCCATTTTTTTGGCTTCCAACTTTCTTAGAAACAGTCTTTCCCTTTCTGGTATTCCCTGGAGCTCTGCATTAAGCTGGCAGTGTCAGGTGGAGCATTTGCAATAGGGGTGAGATTTCCAGCCTTTCTGCCATCAGTCCAGCATTGACAGCACTGTTTGACCTTCGGTTCATGCTGCTGAGCTTGTCTGTGCTTCCCAGCTTTTCCCAAGCAGGTGGTGGCAACTCCCAAGCAGGGGAAGTTTCTTCTTGTTGCCTGGAGCTCTGAGAAGCCTGTGTCAGTCTTGTCATGCTGCATGTAAACTAGCAGAGAGCAATGCTTACGTTTTGATCTGAAGTTTTTTTCAGAAAATGCATTGGACTGCTATGCAAAGCCATGCAAGCATTTCCTTTTAACTGTGTTCAAGACGTACAAGTGTACTGCAGCCCTTTTCCTTCTCTATGTATTACAGAAGACCGCAGATTGTTTACTTTGTTCAGTAGATCTTCCTTTCATCTCTCTTCAGACTCTGAGGTTTTTGCTGTGTCAGCAAAAATGTGGTGGTTTGCAAGCAGTCTCTGACATGTGTATGTAGTAAATCAGATCCACAGTAAGCATATATTAAACTGTCTTACTTTAAAGGATGACTGTACTTTAAAGTGCAGTCATAGTTTTGCCACCAAGGCAGAAAAAAAGGAAATACGAAGTTAAAAAATAGAGAAGACAGATAAGATTATTATCTAGCCTTTGTTCTTGGAAGTTGATTTACAAGAATAAGTTGGTGTTGCAGAGAAAATACTCACTTCTGCCCTCTGTGTAGTATCTCTCCTGCCTAAAGAATCTCAAAACTGCTTTAGGAAAGGTTCCTCTGCTATGTGCAACAGCCCATCCAGTCAGCAAATATAGAGGATGAAGGGCCACTTTCATACTTGACCAGTCTTGTCAAGCACTGTGCCAATTTACACAAGTCCAGTAGTTTGAGACGACTTGGGATCTTGTAGGAGATGCCCATAAATGGAGCCCATGTGAGTAAATACTCTACATGAAATTCAGTTGGGGTGTGGATTCCATAAATGAACCTTGATCAACCCTGGAAACAAGTCTTCACAGATAGAGCTTACAGAGGCAGCCTGCTTCTTTTACCAACAAAATACAAACCAAAAATAGTAGTTGCCCTCATAGAATTAACTCCTAGAAAAAAGCATCAGTCTGAGAAGTGAATGAGAGCTACCCAGACCTGATTAACTGTCCACAAGGAGTTGTGGCAATTGTGTTTCATTGGTTTTCTTTTTGAAGCATGTGTAGGTCTGATATTTTAGACACTGTGAGGAGGTTTCTAATCTCATTAACAGAATGCTAGGTTATTTTATTAATTCCCTTCATTGCCATTACTAGCAGCATTCAGTCTGTAGTTGAATTATATTGTCACAACAAAATGCAGAATAATTGGTTAGGAAATAAACAGTAAATCCATTGAAAAATAAGTGCAAGGCAGGCATTTTGAATTCTGAAATAACTGCCAGAACCACTGTCTAGGATCAGAATGTAATAGGTGTGGGATGGTAGGAATCTGTTAAATTATGATCACACTGGACACCATTAAAACTCATTGAGGGGGTACTTCATGTATTCTGCCTTCCTCATCACCTGTTCTTCCAGTCAAGCTGAAAGCAGTTATTTTTCATGACATTTGTGGGTATCTAGAACTTGACTTTCCAGAAACAACACATTTACATATGTGAAACAATTTTAGGAACATAAATTTATCTGTCAGGGTATAACATGAAAAATATTTCCCACCTTGTGTTTATATATAAACTTTTTTAAAATCAGACCTATTAAAATTCAGAATTCTTTGTCTTAATAAATCACACATGTAAGGTTGTACTGTTCAACTGTGGTATATAGGTATATTTAGTGGAGTAGGTTGATACAGGCATCTTCCTGCCTCAAGCATGGCAAAAAAGGTTTTGATGAAATTAGAATTATTATATGGGGCAATTACTAGAATTGCCCCATGTTTGTGTACTGGAGCCAGATATTCACCTAAATGTGAGCTGGCAGTGTTCCACTGAAAACAGAGCTGGGCTTGGCAGGAGCCAAAACGGCCTGAGGTACATGTCAATGTTGTCTGCAGTCTGTTCCTGAAGACCACAGTTGTAGCTCCATGGAGACCACTGGGCTGACCAGGAATTTAATGGGATACCATATGCTTTGCTGTGCCCCACAAATGCCTCTGCGGCATTTCTTTGTGGAAGGGAGAGGAGCAGGTGGCATAGAAGCTGGCAGCTGGTGTTTCTATCAGAAGTAATTACTGTCTCCACTGCTTGAGTAGTTTTTCAGCTTTTTGAACTTAGGAAGTCATACAGAAGAGCTGGGCAGAGCCTTGAAAATGTATGTGGAGTAGAAAATTCAGAAGAGCAGATATTTAGATATATTTTTCCATATGACCTGTATACCACTTCTGTAGAGAATGCATGCTACCTATTTCAGGATAAAAGCATCAGAAGTGCTTTACTGTTGACAGCATGGCTGAGTGGGTAGTATGAAATCAGAGATTAGAAAAGATAAATTTTTTCCTCATTAAGCATTATTTCAGCTGTAGAATAATCTAAGGTGTTTGTTTTTCAAATGGGTTGTCTAGAAGTAGTAAAAAAGAATACTAGTAGTAGAGAAGGTGCTTCTGTGAACTGACAGTTCATCTTGCAGTTAGTTCTGAAAATTGGTTGTGCAACTGTAAAAAAACAATCAGACCCTCCAACAACATGAGATAACTTTAATTGATCATTTGTTTTCAGAGTGATGCAAGCCTATGAATCAGTGAGAGTTGTGTAACATACTTCATATAGTACTTCTAAAAGGGGAGGCTATGTTACTATTATTAGCAGAAGTGTAGTTTCATTGCCAGAGCACCAGGCTGGCAGCCAGAAGCCCTATGCTCTTTGGGCTCTGTCTGTACCTGCTTTGTTGGGAAAAACAATTCAAGAAGTGCTGCCTCAGTTTCCTTTCGTGTAAAATTTAAATTGTGCAAAGACTGTTTTTTATTAGTTCCTCTGTTTTTAGCATGAAGAATTTAAGTCACTAAATGTTAATACTACTTAAGCTGGAGTGCAGTCCAGTTGCTACCAAAATAGAAGGAAAATTTCTCTTGACATTAGTGGACTTTGAGCAACCATTCATATAAATCCTGGAGAATAAATGTAAGCTCTAGATAGGCTTTTGAGACAATAAACATAAGTAGTAAGACATATTTAAAGATGTAGTACAGAAAACTGGTTAAACAGATAACTGGATCTGAAATGCAGGTAACCATTTAGTTTAGCCAAGGTAGCTGTTCTCTCAATAAGTTTGAACTTCTTCACCCTCTCCTAAAACTAAGCTAATACGTACTTTAAGCTGGATCTTGTCATCCTGCTGCTGTCCATTTTCATAGGGCTAAAGCAAATTTGTAGAAAGGACACCATTGTATTATTTCTGCATTGGGCTTGTTACTCAATAATATATTACAAAGGTGAATTAATTTGAAGCTATGGTGATTAACATTACTTCATTTAAAATAAAATAAGCAACTTGTTGAAAAATTTGTATCTAATGTGTGACCTGCTTACATTTTTGTTTCACAAGTTCCTAGTGAAGACTGTCTACACTACTCTGTGCTCATGGACGAGTGTGCTACTGCATACTGTCCCAGGAGTGATCTATAGTCACACTTCTGTCCAAAATAACACCCTGTTACCTGAGATGCTAAACTAGACATGGAAAGGATCAGGCACCTTGAGCAGCATGTGAAGCCCAACACTTGGTTGATGTTTCCTTGTGTACCTGACCATGGAAAAGGCACTTAGAGTTGTGAGCCACTGCCATACCCTTCTGGAGACCCTGGAGAACAAGCAGTTGAGTGGTGGTGGCCAAGTTTATCTGACTTGTACCAGCCTGAACCTCTGAAAAACTTGCTTTGCTGTGAATATGATCTGAGAGGCAACGCTTACTCTCCTT
>JAWWLZ010000082.1:54840400-54899863 GCA_035041345.1 Poliocrania exsul
GGCTAATATAGATTTCCTGACAGATGATAACAAGGCTTTACAAAGTGAAGATTCATTGCAATATTTTTTTGCTAAAGCAAATATAATGCCTGCAAAGATTTGTTGGCAAAATAATAAATGCCTGCGCTTTTTTTTTTTAAATTTGTAAACCAGTTCCTTTCAAATAATTTCACAGAGAAAAGAAAGTTATATTTACACCAATATGTGGGTACATAACCATAGACAGAAGACTAAGGATTGGGTTCATCAAAGCGAGTTAGTATTTTGCCTCTTTTTTTTTTTTTTTTTAATTGCTATCTGGTGAGCCTTCAGAAAACATAATTCAGTTTCCTGCCAAAAATGGGAGATAGTTGCATTTGCAAGCCACATTTTGCCAGTGTGCAAGAATTGTTTTAATAGCCTGTGACAGGATTTCTGACTCGGGTATTTTCTCAAGTATTTAAGCTTTTTACATGTTTCCCTGCCATTAAAAAACAAATACAGAAGAAGACAGCTGATAAAGGTCCTTAAATGATTTTTTTAATTAAAAAAAAACCCAAAGAAACTACATCTCAAGGAACTCAAACTGATTCAAGTAAGCAATCCGTCACATGAATTATTTAAGAAATGACATTCAGCTCCTTTAGGTCAGCTCCTCCTAATGGCCTTTAGTATGTAACAGAGGAAACATCAAGCCATAAATGAGGAAAAAAAAAGGATTGTGTGGTTGTGCAAATCAGATGTCTTTAAAAGAAAAATTTTGTCTAAAAATAGTCCCCTCCCCCAGAAAAAAATTCTCACCTGTAATTTAAAGCTTCCTCCTTTTTAGAAGCTGCATTTTAAGTACATTTTACAGGCATAGTTTCTTGAACTAGTATTGGATACTGCTATGAAATGGTATGAAATTGGTTTGCAATGCAAAGTAACACTATTATCCCCTCCAAAATATTTAACTTTTCGAAGTTAAGAGGATCAGTGGTGGCTTTTTTTTTAATGTTTTAAACATTCCTATTTATATGAAGACAAGGGTAATATAGACAGCATGGAGCAAATGTATGGGTCAGTATCAGTTCAGAGGCAGATGTGTTGCCTCCATGTACAGGTTAGAAATTATTCCTGCTGAGAGCTGCAGTGAGTGGAGAGCCTTGGGTTTGGTGACAGAAATGGAACCAATGCATTAGAAAAATACCTCTTGTCTTGGTGCCTTCACTGCCTTCAGCTCAAGTGGTGTATTTTATTAGTGAATGGCTTTTTTCTAGTTTTCAGTAAGCTCTTTCAAGAATCTCACATGACCTAGGTTAATATTAAGGAGTCTTAGAAAAATCCTTTTAACTGCAAACATTATTTACACCTCAAATATTTGCTTGGCAGGGCACTACAAAAGCTCCAAGTATGTATTGCAAAACTTGCTGATTTCTTTTTGAGCATATTTTGTATGTTGCATGGGTACCATATGTAGCTCAGATTGATGTGGTAAGTATATTTTAACAAGTGTAATAAATAGCTGCATAGATCCCTATAACTGACCAGAATGCAAGTTAAAGTTGTCTGCAGGCAGCTCTGCTATCTTACAAACTGTTTGAGAAAGTTCTCTTTTTTAGTAGACGTACTATGCTTTAGTTTTTGGAGCCCAGAATATCCTTTTCCACTCTTTTGACATGCACACCTCTCATTGCATAGTGTTAGCTATTTGTGCACAAGGGAAGGAGGATTCAATGAATACCAAAACCACAGAATTAATTCATTTTTAGTACAGTCTGAACTTTTTATGACATTCCATACAAAGCTTAACACAGCATAATTCCTTATTGAACTGAGCCCTAAATTTAAGTGATGGGTTTTGAAACCTTTTGGGAAATCATTTTTATGTATCTCTAGTCACTCTAGACTAGTTACTATGTAAGCAAGGATGGCTCCACAGAGATTACACACACTAGCAATAGGAATTAAAGTATGAAAAGTACTGAGCAATTTTTGTGGATGCCAAAGTATATTAGTATTAAAAATTAAATGTTTATATAGGTAGCTGTTTTCTAAATGGTTCTGCTGTGCCTTTAGAAATCCTTCACTTCTATTAATTTTGATCAGAAAAGTATACTTGCTTCCCACATTAGAAAGGATTGACTCCTTTCCCTTCCCTAGCTCCTACTTTTTCTTTTTTTCTTTTTTCCTGAGAAATCCAAAAATAATGTCCAAAAAGGATATCAGAATATTCCAAGGGCAACTTTTTTTGTGGAGAGTATCATTAATGGCTTCATCTGCAACAAGCATGAAAAATTGGTTTGGTTTGAAGCCATTAGAAGAGAAGTCTTTTGGTATCTTTAGAATGTATTTTACCATTTGGTTTTGGAGTCTCCATCCTTGGAGGAGATGTTTAAAAGCAATCTGGACATAGTCCTAGGCACCTGTCCCCTGGTGGCTCTGCTTGAGCAGGGCAGGGTGGAGCAGGTCACCTCCACGCCTCAACCATCCTTTGATCCTATGAACCAGTTGGGATGTACCAGCTTGGTGTCCTGAGTTTGCACACATGAGATTGTTTACATTATAAAGTGCAGTGATGGAGAAGATGTTACACCTTTTTCTGTCAGAATGGAAATTTCCTTGAAAATGGCAAGTAATGCAAATTTGTTTTTCACCAGAAGAAGCTTTAGTTTTAAAACTCTGCATTTTAGGTATTACTTCTTCCAGTTCAGATTTTGCAGATGTGGAAAAATATACACCAGCCTTAGAGAAAATCCTATTGAAAATAACCTGTGTTTTTTCTTTTACGAAGAAAAAAGGCAAATGACATATATTTAAAAAGGCAAATTACTTCAAGGCAGAAAGTTGCAACTGAAAAAAAAAATAACGGAGACCAGGTATTAGCAGAAGCAGAGAGTAATGCTGCAAATCTCAGTTTATCCTTGCAGAATGCATGTCCTGCTGCTCAATGTATCCTGGCTCTCCACTTCTGCCAACCTATCCAAATTCCTTAAGAGCCTTTCTGTGTCATAGTTACTTTCATCCCACTGAGACGGGATGGAAAGAAAGGCAGCAAAATTATGGCTGCAGAGAGAAACTGAGATTTCCTCCAGAAAAATCTTGTTAGCCTGAAAAAAAATGGGAAAAAAAAAGTCATTGAGAAGGACTGCTTCTCACAGCCGTGTGTGGTAAGACCTTCCAAAAGTGGGGTAGTGGAGGGATTGCTTATGAGAGCCAGGCTGAGTGTGCATTTCCCTCATTTCTTCCATCTGGAGGGCAAAGGCTATTTTTGCCTGCTTATGCCATAGAGAGAATATTCAAGGTGAGACTTGTTTCCTTTGTCTGCCAGGTATAATGTAACTTGTACCCAGTAAAAGTGACCTGACAGCTTGGAAAGTTGATTGCTGTTTTATCACAGAGGTGCTGCAAGGAATCTTCAGCCCTCAGATCCTGCCATACATTTCCACAGCTGCTCTTACCCCACTACCAGTAACTTGTTGCTGATCTTTTTCTGTTTCCTTTCTGGGGCTAAATGGTGAGGGCTCAGCTGCCAAACCAGCAATAAACAGAAGCTGCAGGCAAAGAAAAAATATCAAAGAAGATGATGACATAGCCAGCATTTTCTCTAGGCCTCTGGAGACATTCCACACTAAGACAGCTTTCCAAAGAACCTTAGCACCTACACATCAGCCTAGTGAACTATAAAGCACCATCAGTGAGAGAGGAAAAAGTCACATGTCACCCTTGGCATAATTATGCAATTAGAAACCTCAATGTAGGCACAAATAGGCTGCTCTTTGTTAGCTTAAGAGCAGCTGGAGGAGACTGAGAGCAGAAGGAAGACTGCCTGTGCTGTGTTCTCCATGGCAGAACTGTAGCAGGGAGGCTCTGCTGGGAGACCTGTGTCTGTTGGTCAGGCACTGTCCCTGATGGGAAATGTGGTTGGTAAAGAAGCAGGAAGGAGCCAAGCATGTGCACAGCCCTGCTTTCCCCTGCGTGCTGGGCTGCCCATGCTGCCACTCAGACAGGATAATCCAAGAGGGAGTATGAAAAGATGAGCCGAAAATTTTTAAAATGAAACAACCAATATCTGGAATGGATGAAGTTTGGATTTGTTCATTTGACTTTCCTTCAAAATCCTTACTCCCTCAATCTCTCCTGGTGAAGGCTGCCCCTCTTCCTGAACATTCAGAGTAGCTTACTTGTAGATGAACTTTGCACTCTGGGGGAGGAGGTAGGTCAAGAGAGGAGGAAAGCAGGGAAAATAAAATAAAATAAAGCCCTTGTTTGTTGACAGAGCTATCCTTAGAGATGTATCATTACTGAGCTGGAAAGTGCTGTTATGTCTGGGCTCCTGCTCTACTGCTATTGTTTTTGGTACTTTTTGGTAATACAGAATGAACTGGCTGTACTTCTCCTTCTTTGTCCCCTCCCACTTTTACCGTAGTGTGACTAGGTAATATAGGGTGGCATGTCAGTAAGAGAAGCCTTGCACTTGCACCAGCTCTGATACTGTTATTTGATAGATACCATCTACCCAAATCTTAGAGTGCCAAATGTGCTAAACACAATTAGGTGTTTGTTAAGATGCTTATACCCCACTTTCCCAACAACAATTGGTCCATAAATACAAAATATGTCCATAGAAAGCATGGAACCTGTGCAGCCTGGGGAGATTGTTTAGGCTAGTGGTTTATCAGTGGAGTGATAGCCAAGGAAAAGTACACCAACTTCAAAAGCGTTGTGTAAAGATAGACATAGGAATTGACAATTCAATATGCAGCATGGGCTGAGAGTGGAATGAGTCACTTGTTCTTTTCTTTTTAACAGGAATTTTTTACTATTTTTATTATGGGTGGGGCAGGGATTAGACACTAGCGTTGTTCTATGATAGCGAAAGAGTAACATGGGTATAAAAATACCATTTATAGGTCTAAAAAGTTAATGTTACTAGACTGCTGGGAAAGCACAAACATCTTTTGTTCTGACTTTGCAGAAAAAAACCTGCTCTGTTTCAGCATTTTGTTTGGACTTCCATGCAATATCTAGTGCTATGGGAGCTGAGTGCTTTCCAGGAATGCAGTAAATCCTGTGACAAGCCTCTGCCTTATGCCATTCTTTTTCATCCCACTTTTCTTCTCCCTGAGGAAAGCAAGCTGTATGTGACGCATTTTCTGTTTGCATTTTCATTTCATTCTCTGTTTAAGACTCCCATCAGCAAGTGCAAGATGAAAGGAATATGGGTTTTTTTTTCTTACAGAGAAAAAGGCTAAATCTTCGTGTGCTTAATATCTAATTGCACTTTGGACTGGGTTTGTAGAAAGTTGTTTGCTAAGTTTTATATTTGCAAAGCATATGTTCTTATGGTAGAGAAGTGACTGGGCTGCTGATGAGCTTTCAGTGTTAGAGTTAGCTGCCCTTCACCACCATTTCCTATCTCTCCCCTGACATTCTGTCAGTTCTAGCCAACACAAATATGTCTCTGCTGTACACCAAAGTGATGAGCTGAACTGACTCAGTATGAGCAGGGCCCAATACCAGGTGATTTTAAGTTGTCTTGGACAGCTTCAGGGGAAACAGAGGGTAGAAAATGAAGTGCAGAGGGCAATGATCTCACTTCTGTGCTATGAGCATTTTGTAGCTGGCAGTAGGCCATGGGCAGGAGGAGGCATGGCTGGAACAAACCCTGCTGCAACAATCCTGGCAGGCCTTTTGCAGGAAGAAGCACAAACTGGGTAGGTAGGGTTCTCAAATAATATGAACCAAACATTAGAAATATTCACCTAAGACCTTCCCACTGAACTAATTTCTTTTTAGGTAAAGTAGGACTGCAAGTGAGTATGAAGTGAGGGAGCTGAATTAACGAGGAATAGTACATCCCCTTTACACATCCAGCTGCAAACCAGGTGACCTGAGCTGCTAAGAGTATCCTGTAGCACTGTTCTTACCTTTCTTGTTTGCCTACTTATTGCCAGCAGGCTTGGCTTGGGAGGGACCTTTGCAGCAGACACACACTGAAGCCAGGACTGAAAAAAAAAATCCCCAAAATACAGAAGCACCCCATGAACAGGAAAACTACAGACCTTGGATTCTTCACCCTGATCCTTGAGGCTGATCACAAAAATTAGGATAAATCACGACATATGTCATCTATGGTCTAAATGTAGTCCAAGCTCCTGGCAGCACTGTGACAGGGGATATAAAATTTGCCTGCTTTGCCTCCTTGCATTAGTCCTAATCCCAGTATATGGAAGAGTCTGGCCCAAGTCAGACAGCCCATCTGAGAGCAGCTCAGCAGACATCTGTCCTGGTGAGTCCTGGCAAGATGTCACACAAGGCCAGATTGCAGATTAGGCAGCACCCCTTCTCTGGTCCTTTCAGTGGGAGTTAAGGGGCTAAACCCCTCTGACAAACTGGTCTGTCATGCCTGAATGCTGTAAGAAGTAACTTCTGCTTCTGGTACATAACAACTAAAGGAAAGAGTTCTCCTAAATCCTTGACCCTGTTGAAAACTGTTTTCTTGAAGCTAGGATGGGAACCTGCCACCCTGCAAAGCACTGGAAGTAGTTGTCCACTGAATTGCTATACTGCAAAGAGACTATTAAACATTATTATGAACCTTTCCCCTATGTATGTAAAGAGTCCAACAAAAAGAACTAATTTCTGCTCTTTGGATATCAACCTTTACATAAGGTCTAAGGGGAGAGAGCAGTCAGACTGCTCTTCAGTGTGCTGTAGCTGAGTTTGTAAATTCCCCACCTTTCTTCACCATTTTCCCTTGGCAATGCCACATGACAGTTGTTCAGTGCTGAGTAAACTCCATGAAAGGACTCCAAAATTCTGCCCAAATTTGCTGTTTCATAATTTTGATACAGTGATTGCCAAGCATTTTGAAACAGTGAATGCTGTGCTGTAACAGTTTTAGCCAGGTCTCACAGCAGCTCATTACAGGGAGGTTAGGCATTAGTTACTTATAATACCATATAATGCCATCAACTGCTTTTGTATGCTTTCATTGGGAAGATCTCAAAAGACTCCACAAAGCAGGTCAGTAGTATATCCATACTTTTAAATCTGGAGCAGTTTAATAGACCCCAGTTGGATCAGCTCACATTGGCATGCAGATACAGCCAAACACATTCGGCAGGGGCAACATACAATGCCATGGACACAGGACAGGGAGAGCAGAGATCTCCATGCTTTGGCTTTGCAGTTTCTACAAGCTGCTTTCCTCTCCATTTAAAACCCAAATCTTGTGCCAAAAAACGGCAGGAGGATTTTATGCTGAGTTTCACTCCTGCCAGGCTCTTAGAAAATGTTATCACTCTCCTCTCAGGCTGTTTTCTCAGAAGGGTTGGTGCAGCCTGTTTTCACCTCTGGGACTTGCTAACTCCCACACCAGTTTTTCCATGGACAAACTCAGCATGAAGTCAGCATGGCAGTTACTTGCATTCTCTTTTTCTCTGCAACCACTGAGTTGAAGGAACAGTTGGGGAGGGAAAGGAATCATATCCCAAGCCAAGGGGACCTCTTCTCTGCTTTCAGCAAAAGATTTTCCCCACCCTCCCTTTTACAACCTCTGACTTTCTGTGCAGGAAAAGGCTTTTTCTAGTCTTGATGTTATCTTTTAAATGCACTAATACTGCTGACTTGGGCTTTTGAGTGAAGGAAGGCATTTAGCTTTCCTATCCAGAAAACCTTTTAATAACTTCCCTTGGAGGCTGCAGTTTTGCCCAAGGCAGAGGCTTGCAGAGCACAGCTGGGATTGGAGAGGGCAGGAGAAGGGGAATTGGGCAGGGAGAGCAAAAGAAGAAAAACTCATTGCAGGGAAGGAGCTCAGCATTCAGAAGGCAGATTTGCAAGAGTTTTGCCTGTTTTCCTGCTGAGGTCAGACTGTTAATGGGACCATGTAGAAAGGAAGAGACAGGGACAGGGTAGAAGGCATTTTTTAATAGTTCATCTTAAATAACATGACATTGTCAACATATGAATGACTTACACCTGTCAAAAGAGGTGCAGAACATCCTGCTGTGTTTTGCCATTTATCCAGTGCATATGTTTGAATAATAGATAGAAATACTGTCCCATTAGGAGCTTTGGTATACAATTTAGATGTTCTTTTTTAAGAAACAGTTTGCCATTGAAAGAAGAGGTGCAAAAGTAACATGATATATATGCAAAATGAGTTTTAAATAAGTTTCTAAGCATGCTCTCTACTGAAATCTATTTTTTAAAATTCAGTTTTACGTCTATAAATATGTAGTACAAAAAATGCAAGTTTACAAGCCATTTTTCCCAATAGTTATGCCATTTGAAGTCTTAAGTAGCAACATCCCTCCAACGTAAGATACATACATTTAAGCACAATAATATTAAGTATTTACATATCAAGTTATGAAGTGTTTGAGAATATAAATTAGTAACAACATATAGAGACAAAAATACATGTACTGTGAAATAAATAATTCAACAGCTTTACATATGAGGCTATCTATAATATTATACAAACAAAATATACAAGATAATAGGATTTGATCTTGCAGTTGCTCATATTTGTCACCTGAGCATCTAGGCCATCTCAGTGCAGTAAAAATGTTACTTTGTGGTATTACTTGTAATCTGAAAATCAGGTGCACAAAACTACTTTAGTGAAATGGCTCCTGACTGGAATGGCTCCTGACCAGAACAGGCCCCCCGAAAACTTGGTGTGAAAAACCTTGGTGTTTAGTTTTATTCTTGTGAGTTGACATACTGTTGGCATTCTGGGTCTCCTTTAATTTCTGGAGTTCCAGGAATTCTTCTGCCACTTTCTGGATAGACACACCAGCATTCAGCAGACTCTCCATCCAGTAAAGTTTCGCACTGGAATATTATTAGCAAAACAAAAATCACAATAAGTAACTGGAAGCAGAAGATTACCTGTGAGATACTGCAAATAGAGGTGTTGGACAGAATTAGGATCAGAAGGTAGGGATCTGCCATGCACAGACTTGTTTTGAATGCAGTGGTCTGCAGAGCCTCTGAACAACACACTTGGTTAGGGAGTCAAGACCCAAGCTAAGACCACAAGAGCAACTTCAGATTCAAAACTGCCCATTCCTTAGTAAGCAGCAGTAGGAAACAGCAGTATCTTCCAGCATGAGAAAGGGAAGGATGGTAGAATATACAAGCTGGTAGGGTGAGAGCAGTGACTGAATGGTCTGGCTCTTCACTCAAGGAGGCAAAAAAGGTGGCGTAGGGGGTTCTTTGGCCAGGGAGGAAGGGAGTTAAACAAATTTCTATTTGTGCTTGATTAGATCCCAAGGTCCCAGTGTTTGTGAGACACATCATGATGCCATATCCAAAAACAAGGAGTCTCGGTGACACAGATTTATGCAGACCTACTAAATTTATGTGTATGACCTGTGGTTACAGGGTGTGGCTTGAGGTTTGGAGCTTTAGTTAGGTTTGCAGATTACTCTCACTGTAACTTGCAATGACTTTTTTTGAGGGTATAATGGAAGTGAGTAAATAAGCTAATCCACAGGCAGCACAAATCAGTATTTTTGTTCTGCTTTCACGAGGTTAATTTTGCTCCGAAGTGTTTTGTTTGCTTTTTTTTTTTCACTGCCTATGTGAGTTTCCACCACCTGGAGCTGATAGCCCCCTTTTTACATAGTGATTGTTATACATCCAATGGGCTTTGGCAGATAGTATGGTGGATATTATGAATTAATATCAACTGGAACTATGCTAAAAATCAGGTACATGGAGCTTGATTTTGCCTAGGAACAGACAGGGTTAAAACATTTTAGAGAAGGCTTTGAGTGCACCTGTTCTGTGAATGGAAAAGACTCCTGCCTCCATTGCTGTCAGCCCCCAGCATGCGGCTTACTTTAAAGTGAAGGACAAACCATCTGCTCTCACTACAAAATATCCCTGTTTTCACAACCTGCTTGTCCAGCAGCTGCAAACTTGTGAGTTTGGGAGCAGAGGGCTATGAAAGGGTTGGCTGTATCAGGCTAGTTACAGCACTGCTATGAGTAGATAGGGGAAAAAAGGCACACACCTGTTTGCTGTGGTAAAATCCATTCTTGTTGCAGTTGGGCAAGTAGAATTTGTAAATCTCCCCTCCGCTCCTCTGCTGAGCCTTTGCCAATTTATACAGGGCTCTGTAGAGCTCCTTCTGACAAGGACCCTGCAAAAATACCAAGCACAGGTTGGAAATACCAAAATCACAAAGAAACCAGGTAAAGAAAAAGGCATCAAAATAAAGCTAGAAAAAGCTGAAAATACTTATTAGGCATATAATCTCTGCCAGACTGTTTTGCATATAGTTTTCCTTGTTTCAGGTGGAACACAGACAGAAACCTCTGGTGTTGCATTTAGACCTTTGTTTTTATTCTTTGAAGTATTTTCTGTCCTACTAAACATGAGGATTTTAATCCTTAAATTGCCACACAAGGAAATTTAACCTGTACTAAGTAAACACATTACTGCTCAGACGGTACAATCTCTCCTATTATGGGGAGGTGCATGTTAGCAGAGTGGTACGTGAGGCTAGCCACGTCTTCTGGGTTGCCATGGCCCTGTGCTCTGTTGATATATGGAGAATAGGTACAAGACATATATAGATCATGCAAGAACAAACATCTGAATGTTTGTTATCTTTTGAACAAGACAGAACTGTCGCCAAAGCAACATGGAGCCACCTTGTAGCTCCGAGACCAACACTGAAAATGCCTGGATGTAGGGATGAAGATCTGTTTGCAATATTCATTGTTTTCATGTTTTGGTGGCTCCCTTTTTCAGTGTCACAATTGCTGTGCATCAACAGTACCTAGCATGTTTAAATCAGTGCAAGGAGAGTCTACTTTAGAGTGAAAATAAATATAACCTCTACTTTTGCAAGACCTCCCCGTGTCAGGCCCTCATATAAACTGTCCTATTCCACTTAACGGGTTTATCTGTGACTGTGGGTGAGAAAAGCAGAAGCATAACAGTTCAAACTGTTCAAAGGGATTAAGTCCTGTTCTGGATATGGAACGAGGCTTCCTAAGGTGGGGTGATGTTTAGTAGGGTTTTGCTTTTTCTTGTCCATTTTGTCAGTGACCATTACGACCTCGAGCTTCTGCGGTGCCCGACTAACCCAGCTCTGAAAGGCAGGGGTGCTGCTGCCTGGGACGAGTCTAACTGTGGTTCTCTGCTGCCCTCAAGTGGAATACAAACCTGCTCGCAAAGGCCCTACACCCCCCACTATCCACTGCGATTTTGCATACTTTAATTGTTGAGCTTGCTGTTTTTCTGCATTCCTGTACTTAGCAGTGCTTCCCTGCGATCAGATAAACACATTTTGGTTTGCATTGGTGTTTCATCAATAATTATGTGGAAAGACTCCTTTTTATTTCACTGTGTGGTTGACTAGTGTTTTTTAACTAAAACACAAAAGGAGTCCAAGACTGGAATATGGGTTCCTGTAAATTAAGGGGCCAGGTTATAATCTGATAGTAAATGCAGTGAAAGGTTCAGCCTCTGCATGAACTCTGTGTAGGACATATACGATGTTATTATTGCTCCAGTTATTTTACCTGTTCCTCAAGTACCTGATGAAGACATTCCAAAAGTCTGTTTGTCAGCTACCCAAAATACTGTATTTTGTATTCTGAATCAAGAGCATCTACTGAAATGATCTCTGAAAGGTTTCAAAGAAAACTCACCTGCTCTTTCCATTTCTTGAGTTCAGATATTCTCTTTGCTTTCATGTTTTCATATGCAGTGATGGCATTCCAGGGAATGGACTTATCCTGGCCCAGGGGAAACATCAACTGATAGTTCAGCAGCTGATCCTGTGTTATTTCAGTGCTTTCCAAAGGCAGATCATCAGGTTCAATAGTGTCTGGAAATGAATGATATTAAGGTGAACATCTTCAGTGAAATCTTGCATTTATTTTTCATAGTTAAAAAGGTGACAAGAATAATAATAAAAAAGTAGTATCTAAGACAAATCCTTTGCAGTAGATCTGGTAGGGATAATAAATGGCAAATTAAACTTTGGTTATAGCTCATAGAAGAACTCATCAGCTATTCCCTAACAAGTTAGTTATTTTATGATTCTTCAAAATTACTTGAATCCCAAAGATTAGCAGCCAGTCTGCTAGAAATGAAAAAACCTTCTTGGCCATAGTGGGTTGTAGAGACTTGGCTAAATGAGGAAAGACTGAAATTAAACTTGCAATGAATTTAAATTTTTGTCAGTGTGATGCGTTTGTTTTTATTCATGAGGGGAACTGGTCCAGACCTCATCCCATGTTATCCTGTACTTCATTTTCTTGCTTGCCTCACATGTAAAAAAGGGGAGCAATTCACAGGAGCCAGTAGTAGCTCATGCTGGCCTGCAGTAGATCAAATAGGCAGGGACTGACAGAAGCCTAATCATGGCCTGCATGCCAGTACGTCCAAGCAACACAAGGTCTTTGCAATTGCTGGGGATTCATAGGATCCCCTATGAAATTAATCATAGGATAATTTTTTATCTGTCTAAATAGTTGGAGCAAGGCTGTACAGAGCTAATGAAATAAAAAACTCCCTTTGACAATGTTTAAGAAAAGATGGAGGTGGGACAGTGAGGAGGGAGAGGAAGGGAGAAAATAAAGGAAGAAAGGGAGGAAGAAGGGAGGCAGGAAGGCAGGCAGGAAGGCAGGCGGGTAGGAAGGCGGGAAGGCAGGAAGGCAGGAAGGAAGGCAGGAAGGCAGGAAGGACGGAAATCAAATGCAGGTGGCTTAAACACTTGGTTTAGTTACTTTTCCATCCTCCCCACCCTGTCAAGTAAAAAAGAAGCTCCACTTCCACTAATTATTTGGAGTCAATGACAATTATTTTTGTAATGCTACTGAGTTGCCTTAACCACCACTTCATGAACATAGCAGTAATGATGATGAAAACTTATAATAATCATAATAAATTGAAAAATAATGACATAACACTGAAGAAATTCCTGATCCTCATATAGTCTAAGATGGTTGAGATGCATTTTACTTGAAGATAGTTTGGCTAGCACTGCACTACTTCAGATAAATTTTATTCTTGAAATGAAGCCAGGCACTGAGCCTGTTTAGCCTTTTCATTCTCTATCATGAGTTTTGGAGATGGACATAACGAAAGCCTGGAAAACATTTGTTCTACTCTAGTTTACTAAAGAAAAGCTGTCTACAACTTCCCAGAAACCTTATTCTGAATATTCTGCACTGTGCCATCACTACACTTTAGGGTTCTCTTGCTCGCAGCCTGTAGCGTAACAGCTTGTTGCAAACATCTCTTGGCTCCGCATCGGGATGCGCCTCACCTCGAACAGGTCAGAGCACGTTTCCCTAGAAAATGCACTCAGGCTTCCCTAATTTTCAGACGCCTGCCCTACTTCTCCTATTGTTCCTGGCTCCCAGCGCCCGCAGCGCCGTGGCTGGCTCTGCGCATCGCGCACCGAGCCCTCGGCTGCCCCCGGCGCGTTCCCGATGGCGCGGTACCTGCCGGCTCTGCCGTGCGCATCCCTCCGACCTCGCTGGCGGGCAGACACGTCCCGTGCCCCTGGATGAGGGCGGAAAGGGGCCGAGGCTCGCCGGCGGGGATGTGGCAGCGGAGCCCCGACCGGCAGCGGGCCGTGTAGACCCCACAGGGCTGTCCCGGCCCGAGGGCGCAGGTCTGGCAGCAGCCGCAGCCGGGCTGCCGAGCCGCCTCCGGGCAGTCGGGCTCGACGGGCGGGCAGAGCGCGGTCCTGTCCGGGGTGCACGGGGCGCAGTGCAGGGGCTGCCCCGGGGCCAGGCGGGGGCCCAGCAGCGCCGGCAGCAGCAGCGCTGGGAGCCAGGAGCGACGCAGCACGGACCGGGGGCCACTCATGCCGCTGATCACGGACCGGGAAAGGACAGCTCGGCGGCCTGGGGAGCAGGAGGCACTTCACATACATTCGGCTCGCCAGGGCCATTTATACAGTGCTTTGCCTGGCTATTAATCTTTAACCCCGAGTTAACTATTAGCTGAACGGGAGGGCTGGAGAAGCATCATTTCACTGGCGGTTCAAGTCCCTGGCCACTCTTCCCCCTCCCCTTTCACTTTCCCCCTTTTATCTATTTTCTTTCCTCCAGACATGCAGGAATGCTTTTATTCCCTCACCCCCACCTCTCTGTCCCAGCACAGTTAACAAGGAAAAATGTGGTGGGGGCTGGAGGCGAAGTTGGCAGAGGGCAAAGGATGAATGGGGAGTATCCCCTCCCTTTTTGCGTGTCGCAAATGTCCCCTGTTCTTCACATTTCATAAAAATGTAAATGTTCAAAAAAAACTAGGGGGGGGGGAGAAGGAAGGAGGGAAATCCCATTGAAACTGAAGCAACTGACTTCATATTTCCACAACAACAAGTGCAACAAACCCTTGTTTAATTTTCATCATGTGGCTGCAGGTTAGGAGTACACCGACATACCAAAGAGGAGGCCTCAAGGGTAATAAAGCCATGAGGATTCTGTAACCACTGCACACATGCACGTAGGAGTCCTTGCATTAACTTCTGGGAAGGGTTGCAAAGCCTAAGATGGAGGGATCTCCTGTGCCTGGGCTCAGTTTTGCTACTGCTGCTGGGATGAGAGGAGGATCAGTGCTGAAAACATGCATTTGAGGAAAATCAGTGTTTGCTAAACAGACCAAAAATAAATATCTGCTTTTCTGTCTGTCCTGTTAACGCTCTCCCTCTCCTCATGAGTCACCTGAGGGAGGTATGGGTGGGAAATCTTTCTTTTTCTCCATTGCATGCAACAGTTGTCACTCCAATAAAAGAAAAAAGTACTCAAATTTCACTGTCCAGAACGGACTATTTTATCCTGGTATTCACAGTATGTACCAAGCTTGAAATAGCAAATTCCACTGTAAAGTCATCTAATGTAGCATGGGGTTTTGTTTGGTTGGGGCTTTTTTTTAACATTTATTTATCCTCTTTTGTAAATATATCATTTATGTGAACGAAAGTGAAGCAGAACTGCAGAGCATGCTTAACATTCTGTTATTCACTCTTTGTTTTCTGATACTGATGTCAAAGGTTTTATTTATAATGTACTGATTTTTTACCCCTCTATATTCATAACTCATTTCTTAAAAGTGTTCTCATTGATTACAGGTTTTACAACTTGACACATTTTCACTTAACTATTTTTTTTCTAATTCAGGTCGTTTCAGGTATCTCTATCTAGATACACAAAAGTTGGCAGCCCTTAAAAGTCATTAGCATTTTAAAGCATTTTAAAGAAAACTAATTTTACAGATTTTAAAAGAATTCTGTGTACTTCAAATGTCTGACTAGGAGTAAATTTTGGCTGAAAACCTAGGGCACAACAATTTCTACACGACATTGTAATTAGACTTTTCAAGCTGTTTTCCCCCTTTAATTTCTGTTTTCCCCTTGTGTATCTGTCTTAGAAAATCACAATTCTCTTACCATTCAATATGAAGTGAAAAATATACAGAAATATGCCTTCTTTCCTCTCTCAAAGAAAAAAAGAAAACAATGCAAAATGAAATCTCTTTCATGAACAAATATGGAAAAAAATACAAATGGAAAGTAGACCCAGCTGGAAAATGACAAAGACTCAAAGAAATAAGCATTTGGATATGTGTATGCATGTATTCATTCACTTATCTATGTATCTCTCTTTGCTGTGTTAGCTTTTCATGAACAGAACTGAGGATCATTGACTAACTGCTTAAGATAAGCTACTTGACTCTGAATTTACTGTACTACAGAGTGACTGTCACTATCCTGTCTGCAGTTTTTCTGTCTAAAAAAACCTGAGGTGAACTGAGAAGAAACAGCTTTTAACGATACATGTTTTTTTAAAAGGATTTTTAAACTCTTCACCATAACTTTTAGCTAACCAGATAAAGACATAATGCAAGAACAAAGTCCTTGTCTGATGTACAGGCCTACCTAACAAATCTTCCATTAGTTTCAGTCTCATTCTTCCCAAGCACTGTCATGTTTTCGCCTTTGGCATATTTTTCCTTGCTGTCAGGCAGCTGGCACTGTCTGAGCTGCCCAGGCAATTCCTAACAACTTGCTGCCTTTTACAAGTCAGATTTTTCCAGTTTACCCAGTTACATAAACAAAAGATAAACAAAACTCTTCCTCATAGATTACAAAACATTTTGAATGGTTTTTTGTTTTGTTTCCTTTATGATTGCAGGTTAACTTGAAATGATACCCCAGCCTTTTTTTCTTTTGCTATCTTTTGTGAAGTCAAACTAAGGAAACCTAGAAGTTTGCTAAATCATACTCGGTGAGTACGTGTTCTTCTGTACAGAAGGTAGACCCATAAAAATCAGTCCCTTCATATTTCATTGATATAAATGTAATTAACATATCTTAGAACAGATTATATTAATTTAGGGCAGTATCAATCATCAAGGCAATGCTTTTGTATAGGCCAGGGGACATCAATGAAGTGAAAGTAGTGTATATGTTTATGTAGGCTCTGTTTGATGTAATACTACAACTCATCTACCAATCTCCATCTCTGACCCTGACATTGCTTTAAAGAACACAAACAGATAAGAGTCAGGAGGTTAAAAACATCCATGATGTAAAGTTGTGTTTACTGAGGACTTTTGATGGTAATTTTTAGGTGTTCCAACTGTTGACTACTAATTTGAACCACTTGTCTAAAGACACCACATGAATCCGAGGCAAGGATTGCTTTTCTACAAGGTTTTTCCCATTGGTTTCTCAATAATTCTTAATCAATGACCTCACTTTGCATGTTACATAAAGTTCAGGATTTTTAATTTTTTTTTCTTTAAAGTCATGTGGAGTGACTCCCAGAATGTAAAGTTTCAAATAATTTGTGTACAAGTGATCTTTATCCATTAATCACCAAAAATTCAAGTGACTTGCCAAATTGCCTACTGGGACTGCTTCTCTGGATATGTTTAAAAAAGACTACCAAAACAACCAGTGCAATATCCTCATTGTTTTTCTTTAGGTAAGAAACTAATCCTGAATTGTAGGCTTAATATCCAAAACTACTGTGATACACACACACATATGGCATCAAGCATATAAAGGGGAACAGCTGTGATAGAAAAACAAAAAACATAGGTTCTTCTCTGCATCTTTTCCATACTGAACAAAGCTTTTGCTCTGTGGATTATTAGGAATTTTTTTAGCCGAGTGCTTAGGTTACTGATGAATATTTTGATTCACACATTTGTTGATTCTTGTCACTTTGTGGCAATGACATATAAGCCATTTGATATTATTCTGGTTGAGTAACTATGACTTTTTAAATTAGATTCTGGATGCAGATAAGGAGGTGCTTCACGTTTATGTTGCACTAACTTTTGCAGAATGACTTCTGCTGTTTTTCCCCAGCAATTAATTTTGCTTGAACATGGAAAATAATTTAAGTATCTAAAACTAAAACTGCAGAAACTCTAGTGAGATGCTGTCTCGTGGCGAGTTTAGCTAGGGAGTGCTGCTCTGCACTTTTTACATTAAAACATGAATCATGAAAAAAAAAAAAGGAGAAAAGGTAATTTATCTCCTTGATGGCACACAGAATGTCTGGGCACTGAGTAAAACATCTTGTTTGTGATGTTGTGCCTGCATAGACCAGCCAGATAACTATTTTCTACAAACTATTGCACTCTCCTGGCAAGATAGGTTAAAGTCCTTTAGTCATCCTACCATGGGCCAGCTGCCCATGTAGTGAGTTTGCTTAGCTGGAGATATAATACAGAAACTTTAACTTCCCATGGAATGACAAAGCTGAAATAATGCTGCAGGGTGTGATTTCCTGTGTGGACAGTTAATTAAAAAAAAAGGCTTCTCCTTCACCCCTTCTGCACTAGTCAGCATTGCTAAACCCAGGTAGGGAAATAAAGGCTTTTCAGTGCCTACTAGAATGAGCTATAGCTTAGCAGGGACTTTGAAAAATGTAAATGACCCTCTTAGCACTGGCTCCAGGCACCTAAACCAGCATAAGCTGTTTAAATCTCTTTGTATCCTTCAGCCACTCTGTCTCTCTGAGCTCAGAAACAGAAAAGAACAGCACTAACTATGTAATTTGCCCTTTACTGCAGTCCCTGAGGGCTGTAGGCACTGATGGGGTGAGACTCCAGCCTTCACCACCATTTGATTTACTTGCTGGAGTGGTTGCCATCTTACACTGATAAAGGAAAACACAAATTCCCCAGAGATTTACTCTTAAAACAATTCCAATATAATAGCACTTTCAAGTACATGTTATGTTTGAGACAGTAACAAAAGACTACCACTTACTTTAGTGTTCCAGTCTGTCATATGAGTTAAGTGCCAGAATGCACATAAAACTCCCCTTTCTACCCGAACTAACACACGGCTTTCCAGGAACAAGCATTTTCACATGCAGTAGGAGAAAAGTAGGCAGTAGTGAAGGAGAAGTGATATCCATCCCCAAACCAAGGCCATCATAGTCACAGCCAATTGTACAACTTAGATGAAAAATGCCTGTGGGACAACAGCCAGCAGTAATTCATTTATATTGGTTTCTACCTCAAGTGCAACAGTGGATATTCTCTTTCACAGCAGATAGACTGGATATTTAAAGAAGCTTACTGCTACCCCAAAGGAGGAGCCCCTGATGGTTCAAATTCCTGATCTTTTGTTCTGAAGTTTCATGGAGATTTTTCACCTCCATGAATATATTTGACTCAATACTCGAATATAAAATGCTATTCTTTCATCTTTTCATGTTTTAAAAAATGATAATAAAAATAGGAATAAGTCATAGGACCCAGACCACAGTAAGTCAAGAGGTCGACTTTCTCTGGTCATCCATCCTATGAAGCAGGAAGCCCAAACTGTGGGATGAACATGCCTGAACTGTGCTTGCTACAGGAACAGGGCCTGGGCTGCAGGCAGAGCAGAGGACAGCAGCCTGAAATTCTTAGCAAGAGAGTAAGAGGGCTGTTACTGACAGCAAAATGATAAATGCTGTTAAAACAGGAGGGCTCTCTATCAATTAGAATTGCTTTCCACATTTACGTTATTCAATCCTAGACCTCTTCCTACAAAACTAAAAGTTTGCCCAGCTGCCTTTGTCAGGAAATCTGTCCCTGCCTTTTGTCCTGAGGCATTTCTGATTTCAGTAGTATTATTGGTATTAATTATTATAATTATATTATTGTCAGTAACACCAAGATTACTTTTTTTCAGGTTTCAAGGCCTCTACTGTTTCCCCAGAGGTCAAGAGACAGGACTCTGTGACTTCTGTCAATTCTGGGGAGCTTGAAGCTTGCCCAGAGAACAGAAACCAGGTAAGCTGCTGCAGGGAATCAGAGTTGCCTGAGCTTTAGTATCTGATAGTTACCAAGTGCGAAACCTTTTCTTTTCGTGCTCACTGCAGCCTTAATCTACAAGCATCTGCTATTTGAAGCTCTGCAGGGGATTCACAGTGAGGTATAGACGAGTTCACACTGTCCAGAGCAACAAAGATGCTCAGAAGTGCTGGTCTCTTTTGAAACCTGAAAGTTTTGGTGTCAGAGGTACAGAGCTTGATTTCTGTGGAAGAGGTAGAAGAACAGCATAAAGACACAACACCCTTAGTCAGGCAGGTCACCCTGTGTGGCACCTACTCTTGAGTGAATACCCCTCAATAACCATTTTACAGAAAACTGAAGCTGCTAACAGTACTTGTCAACAGTTTTAGGGCTCCTTGAAGGACATCACAATTTGCAAATAAAGATGTGAAAGGGTTAACCCAACTTCTTATTATATCAAAATCACACTGGAGATAAGAGTGAATGTCACACGAATATTTGCCTGACCTACTGTATAAATAATCTCTGCCATCAAACAGAGATCACACAGAGTTACAGGATTAAAAAATAAATCAATATAATTAATGTATAATAAAGCAAAAGCCAAGATTAGATTGTCAAGGCACTTCGTCACAGATGAAAGCAGATTGCCTCTCTCTACAAATAAGATTTGACTACCTTCAGTAATCACCATGATTTTACCTTCTGTAGCAAAGTCACATGGAAAAGAATAGAACTTCTAGTGACCCACAAGTTGGTGATGATGGGGCAGTTGTAAAAACTAAGGCACAGAGAAGAATCATTAGATATCTCAAAAGCTTTTTTCTCGTAAAATATGATTAATCAATCTGTTCTAGAAATTCTGATATGTGCAACTATAAAAGTAAGATTTTTGTTGTTGCTGTTGTTACAATCAGTGACCAGTTGACCATGACAGGGACAACAGGACAAAAATAAACAACTCCCTAACTACCACCTTCTTTTAGATGTAATTTTCTACATTTTCATATATAGCACACTGCCCCTGGCTATGATTTAATATTTTTCTCAAAGATACACATGTAGTGAAATAACAAGTTCTGCAGACTTATTAAGTATATGCAAGAAAAAAAAAAGACACTTTTTAAATGGCAGTCCAAGTCTTACATTCCTTCAACTCCTCTGATTTTGCGTTCTGAGAAAGTGGAATAGCCAACAGACATTTTATGTGTCATGAGGCTTATACTGTATTTTTGCTTGCCTTATTCATCTCTTTTCCAAATGTGGTCATCAGTCTTTTAATTTTTTTGGTCTCACATGAGGGTTTTGCTCTGTGATTTTTCTTTAATTAATTTTTATCATCTCCCAACTGTGACCAAAAAACCTCATCTGCTACTAAGTATACTAGTCAAGGTCAGGATGGACTGTTGATTTGTATGCTTGCATCATAACTTTTGTAGTATAATTTCCAATCCTACAGTCTCAGTGGACTTTTTCTCAGCTACCCAGGGGCATTCAGGATGCCATACAGCACTAATTTCTCCACCATCCCCTTTCCACCCCTTCCTTTTTCTTTTGAACACAGTTACAATTATAACATGTATCCACATTATCATATGTGTTGTAAATAAAAATTTTGATTTCAGTTATAAGCCTTCTAATTGCAATGTCTCCCCTTCCATGGTGGCAAAGCCTCTTCTGTTTCTGAGCTATGGTTTGTGCAGGTTTTGGGGTTTTGTGCGGTTTTTTCTTAGACAGGAGCAACAAGTGCTGAAGTACCCATGACCTTCGTAGAAATACTCTAATGCAACACCTATTTGATTTAATTGCATGCTGTATGATGCAATAAATTGCTTGGTGCTCTCTTGGCCAGGAATTATACTTTGAAATCCATTTCACCTGGGCATCTTGTAAGTGCTTTTTTTGGATCCAGTTCTTCTTCCCGTAAAATTGCCAGCAGTCTTGCCCGTATTCTCTTTCCTGTATGTGAATTCACATCAGCTTTCCATACCATAAAGTTGGATTAATCTATTTCTAAAAAGAGAACTTTTGTTTTCTTGTCTTAGCTATATGAGCTATTTCTTTTCCTCTGTCATTGCTGGCATCTCCTCTTTCAGAGAAGATGAAAGCTTTAGAAGGATTATGGTGTCTGCCAGTAGAAGGGGATCACTACAAGGGACAAACTGCAATGACATGAAGAGCTGAAAGCAGAAGCCAGTTCTAGGAGGACATACAGGGCTAGGAAAGGCTGAAAGGATGAAGTAGAGGACAACAAAAGTGATCAAAATGGCAGAAATAGTAAGAAGCAGAAAATATATTTCTTTCTCTGTGTTTTTGCTCCTTGGGAGTAAGGAAGGATGTTTTTCCCCTTTCTTCTTTCTATGTCTTCTGTAAGAATGAAGTAAACCAGGAAAAAGCCCCACAAATCCACCAAGAAATAAAATACCACAGATGCAAGAAAGTGAGTAACAACACAATGATGCAAGTTCAATCTTACTTTTAATGAACAGTTAGGCAAAGTAGAACAACTTTGACAGGTAACACTTAAAAGCACTGACTCCACAGAAACCTAGAGACTGTGATTACTGTCTTGTGACTTAGGACGCTTGGTTTCAAGGTCCTATCTCAGGTGAGAAGGAGACTTGAAATGCAGTCTCTGCTTGCCAGAGTTTTATACTATGGGCTGCTGGAACTAAAGTCAGGTAAATATACCTTCTGTTTCACTGGTGTCTGCTCCACATCACTAAACCCATGTATCATTTCAGGGTGGAGCTGGTGTGAGTGCTGCAAAGCCATGTATAGGCAGACCCAGCAGCCTGACAACTGCCAAGCTCTACAGGATTTGCATGCCCATTGGGACGGAGGACACTATTGTACACAATTTAATTGTTTAGTGTTTTGCATAAATTTGCATGATTGAATAGCAGTACAAGACCTTAACAAGGTTTGGGCAGAGTGGAGGGTGGGCAGCACAGGTTCTGCATCTTAAGTGAGGTCCTAGGATCTGTGACTAGCTCAAGTTTTCAATATTTGAAAATGTTACCCAATTGCTTCAACTGGTCCAACTTTTCTGGGTACTGCTAGGCTCAGTGTTTGTTCATTTGTTTCCAATAAGTCAAAAGTGTTGAGGAGTGAGCTGTTTTAATAGGCATTGTGGAGCACACCAACAGATGGAGCTCAGGGAGACTTTTGTTCCTGTATGCCTTACAGGACAAAACACAACCAAGTGCAGGTCAGTGACAGTATGATTTATTATTCAGGGGTTTGTCCATAGCACAACTATCTTGTGACTTGGAGGAAAAAATAAAAATCTGTTTTTATTTAAGTTTTCCACTTTTCTTATTCTAAAATTGTTCAGCTGTGATCACTGAAGGAAGGACTCTCTGTTATTTAAATCTGAAACATGTTAAATATGTGTGCTAAACATTTATCTTTTCATACTGGCCTCCTGCAGAAGCACTGCAGCTGGGCAGAGCACTCCCAGCTCTGTCAACAGAAGTATTACCATTGCTTCAGTGAGAACAAGGCCGAGCTCATAAATCCAGAGTGAAGACATTTCTGTCTCTTCCCTCTGTTCTTGGTAATGTTTTTGTTCTTCTCCATCCAACATCACGCTTAGTCACCATCAGCAGGTAGGTTGTGTAATATCTGTTCAGGGACAAGTGTACTGAAAACAGTTCCATAGGTCAAGGTCATAGCTCCAAAAGGAAAAATACTGCCCTAAAAGAACCCACTCAGTGGGAAGGCTGTTCTGAACTTACAAACATGTCCATGTTGCATTTGAAAGTCAGGACACAGGCAAAGCCCAAGAACCTGACTTACATTCATCCATTCAGAAAAAGGGGTTTTTATTTTACAGAACATGATGCCTTGGAGCTTATTTTCTTATAAGAATCTGGTATCTGTAGTCCCTAATCTTTTCCAGCCTCAGCACCTGCAATCCATACCTAAGGTCCATAATAATTAGGACTTCTTTTTTAGAGCTGTTTGAC
This sequence comes from Poliocrania exsul, assembly GCA_035041345.1. Lineage (NCBI taxonomy): Eukaryota > Metazoa > Chordata > Aves > Passeriformes > Thamnophilidae > Poliocrania > Poliocrania exsul. Next base: position 54,863,620 of record JAWWLZ010000082.1, read on the forward strand.
TCTACAACTCCCCTTAAGCATTTTTTTTGCACTGTGTTGATATTCTAATATAAATATTCATAAAGTAACTTCATCCATGAAGAAAAGCACTAACCAAACAGTAATTTGCCATTGTTGCCACTAGAGGATGAACATTAAACAGTGAAACTGTATACCACTAGTGCCTCTCACAAAGCCTGTTCCTTTCAAGGTATGCATACATACTATGACAGAAAACTAGCTCTATCATTAAATTTTAACACTAAATTCCAGTAGACTTAGGAGTCTACAGGAGAAACAAAGTACAAGCCCTTTAAGCAAAGAAATACTGGTTGTTTGGTTGGGGTTTTTTGTTTGTTTTTGGTTTGTTTTTCCATTTTTTATCCCAATTTATATACTTCTATGTGAAGTACAAATAATAGCAGTATAGTTTGATATGCTCTAACATCACTGTTTATTAAATTTGAGGCAAGCCTTTCTTTGACAAAAAATCATTCACTAAGGTCTAATGTAGTACATAGACCTGGTTGAAGACACTTAGCATTCTAATATATAATTAACTGTTGACGTAGATTATCAGACACATGTTGAAAAAAAACCACCATGAGCACCAGTTGATTTTATTAATATTTTCTCATGAAATACTGTAAGCCATTTTATGACCTTTGCAAATTCATAAGCACTAAAATAACTGCAAGATATAGGCTATGTAGTCTTTTGTATTTTTTAAACATTCTAGAAAAGAAATAGAAGGAGTTTCCAAAATCATGACAGCCTTTAGTTTTTCCATCTGTCTGCCTGATACAACTTCAGAACTTGCAAAGACCCAAAGTCAATTCTGTGTTACTGTTCAGGGCACTTTGTTATCCCCCACTGAGGCAAGTCTCTGGGATCTTATTGGCACCAACTAGTTCCATGGACCTGCCAGGGTGGCAGCCTTGCTCCCTAGAAAACTTTCCCAGCATTTACTGTATTCTGAGTTTTGAGAAGTTTCTATTGCACTTGGCACAAAGCCAAAGACTTACTAGATGTTAAGTAACCATAGTTCCTGGATTCCTCTTGCATTGGACATAGTGAAGCAGGGCCTGAGAAGGACCTTCCCAGCAACTACATCGCTGGCCTCCTAAGGGCTGCAACTCATCCCAGCTGACCTTTCCCTTTGGAGTAACATCATGGAGGGAGTCAGCCTAAGCAGATAAAGGCACTGAGTTTTGACAGAAGACCTATGTCAGGTGTCAAATGGGCAAGGGATGCAGCAGTGAAGAGCAGGCATGGAAGACAGAAGACCTCTGTGTCTTATAAGGAAGGAAGCAACCAGAGGCCAAGCTGGAGAAGGCATTAGATAGAGGTATTTGAAGACCAAGGAACTGAATGGGCAGGAGTCAAGAGTGACTTTGAGAAGTGACTGTGAGAAAGGAAAGCAGGAGCAGTATCAGTGCTTTCTGAGACTTGGATGAGAAGCCTGAAGAAGGAACAAGTGGAACTGACTATCTGGGAAGGAACAAATAAACAAGAGATAGAACTGGGTCATTTGGATTAAGCATCGGGTCATGCGGCCAGACTAATCTGTGCTTGTCCCAGGGGTACAGGAGGGTTTTACACTAACCTTGCACTTGCCTGATCTTAGTTCAGCCCCTGGCACAAATCATAGATACTGATGAAATGCCTGCAAGCTCAAGGGGAATAGCAGCACATCTGCAACCATGCCTATTTTATCTCAAAAGCAGCTTGGGATCTACACCCGCCAGGAGCTCTCTGGTTGCCAGAGGAACCTGGGGGGGGCCAGACAAGCAGCCTGGGTAACACACAAACAAATACCAGAACATTAACTAAACATCAAACCAAGTGAGCATGCCTTGGCTGATGACCTGAGGGACAGCATTGCCCCACTGCTTGGCTACACAGAAAGCCAGGGCTGAGGATAAGGCTGTTCTCTTGAGAGTAGAAGAATCATTAGCAAAAACATCCTAATTCCTTTTAAATCCTGAGAGAGGTTTTAAAGTCAGAACTCCACTCTTACAATTTTGACCATAACACAGATGCTGTTGGTCAGCCTGTCTCATAATGTTGGCTTGGGACATATTTCTGTTTTTCTGCCACCTTAGACATGAGATATTACAAGTTAGTGTGTGGGAAGGAAATGCAAAATGGGTCCTTTGCCTCTGTTCTTAACTTGCAGCTTCTCCTGAACTGGACCTCTCCTCTCTGGGGTAATTAGTAGTGCCTGGAACAGCTGCAAAACCAGTATAACCAGGGAAGTGCAAATGCTAGAGCTACACAAGTGCAGAAATACATGTATGTAGGTGATAAATATGTTCTGGATTCCTACTGCTGCCAGTCCATAGATCACATAGAAGTGATAAACTCTGCCTAAAGATTAAATAACAGACAGCTAGGAACTAATGCAAACATGCTTTTTGCATCACTTCTTGACTGATGCTTCAGAGAGATCCTGTGGATTAAATTACAGTTTTGACAATACAGCTTCCAGGTAATGGACCCTTCTTGACTGCCATGCAGCAGCTCCAGAGTAAAAATAGAAAACTCATACTGACTCAAAACACAAAAGCATTTAATAATCTCCAGTGCAACGAGTTGCAGTTACAATCCAGGGCTAGGACAAACTCATTTTGAACCAAAACTTTAAAACAAACTGTCATTAATTAGTAATCCCCAGAGAGTGGCCTCCCTCCTTGGTGCCCCTCATGATTTCCTCATCTCTCCAGCAAGCAGCAAAAACATCCCAGATTGCATCAGCTGTGATTACTCTTTAGATGAGGAGATTCTCCTCTGGCTAACCAGGATAACATTATGTGGCCACTAGGACTTTGTCACTTAAGAAATGTCAGCAATCCTAGAAGAGTTGAATGCTACACAAGAGTACAGTCAGGAAGAGCTGTGGCAGGATGAAGAATGATTTTTACACAAAGATCTTCTTCCCTTCTTTGTTCCAGGTCTTCTGCCATTATAAATTAAAATTGGTGTTCATGTAGAAGCACTTTTTAATTTGTACCTGGCCTCTCCTAGATTTAAGAGGCAAGAAGAATCACAAAACAGACAAACAATGAAAAAAAAAAACATTTTGGAAGGAAAGAGAAAGTCTGAACAGGCACTATAGTCAAGAGTGTGATTTACTGGAACCAGGTATTCCCACGAAATGGATGTGACATCACTATTTCCATAGGTAGCCCAATCAAGCTTCTTCAATTGTCAATTCATGTGTAGTTGCCTCCTCAATGTTTTGAAGTTGACGAAGCAGCCATTCTCTTTCTTTCTTTCTCTGTTATAAAAGAGAAACTATTATTTAGTCAACCTAATCCATTCAGATGCCACCTGCTTTCAAAAACAACATACTTAGCTTAGTTTTAAGCTAAGAAGCTTTTGCTCTCAGAGCTGCTAAGTTTTTTTGAGTTTTCAACACACCCATGAAAAATGCATTACAGAGGAAAGAGCAAACCAGAATAGAATCTGATGGCTTCACACTGACACAAGAACCTTCAGAGTCCAACTCTGCTGCCTCCCTATCCTTTCTATGGGCTTTCAACAGGCCCTTTGCTAATTATTAAAATTGCAGGAAGCTGAGTTCTTGTGCTCCACAGACAATTAAGACCTGCATAAGGTCTGTTAGTTTCAGCTTGCCCCAGGAAACCCTACACTAATCAAGAGGACTGCAAACAAGATCCCCATTTGCAATGACTAGCATTCTTTTTATAAAGAACTATGATTTAGATTAAACAAAGAAAGGAGTAGATTATTAGCTATTGTATAACAAAATGAAAACCTTTACCAGAAGAGCTTTATCAGTTTTCTTCTTCCTGTTTTTTCCTATTGGGATATCTTTTATCCCTGGTATTCCAGTAAGAAGCCACGAAGGTTCACTCTTGCGAGTTACTGCAGCCTCCGCAGATGCTTTGGTGTTATCTTGAGTTCCCATGTTTGGGACAATCTTGTCACTTGGCTCTTGATTTGATTCATCAGATGCCAACACAGTGGAAAGCCTCCTTCTAGAAAATACAAGCTGAGAGCTTTGGCTTTTCTCTTTATTTAATTCTTGTGAGTCAAACACTGTTGAAAGCCTTTTTGGGGACACATGAGGGAAGTATGCATCAACACGTACTGATGATACTTGAGATAATGATCTACTTATATTTGATTTTGGCATTGGAGATACAAAAACTCTCTTACTGGTATCTTGGTCCTTGATTGACTGATTTGTCAGATCTGTAAGATCTGTTCTTGAAAGCATCAAGTCCACTGGGGTGCTGTGTTTCACCATTCTCCTTCTCACAGATCTTTTAACATTCAGAAAAGAATCATCTTCCTCTGACATCTTGAAGTCAGGTTTCTTGCCTGAAGAACATAAGAAGATTGTATCATTGCTCATACAGAAAGAGATGCAATGCAAAGTGCTTTTTAGCAGTAAACTGCTAAATGAAATCCAAGGTGTTCCTATTTTCATGTCTATGTTCTATCTTTACATGGAATTTATCCTTTGTATAGAGAAGTATTCAAGGGTTTAGAAGAGCCATATTGAAAACAGAACATTAAAAGACAGAAGTCACACATACAACACTTACACCTGTCCCAGCCTTCTACATATGACGCTCCAAGCGTGCTAGAAGTTTTTAAGTTATTTCATTAACCAAAACATCATTAAGGCAATGTTTTCTCCATCAGAGTATACACATAATATACTTTTGGTGTTACAGCTGCTAATACTGTGTATGTAAATGAAAACTGTTAGATGCCAGAGTGATTACCATATTGTAGCAAAAAGTCAAGTGCTCTAAAGAGATATGCAGGGAGTTGCTGGATTCACCCAGCCATTTCTTAGTCCAGCTGCCTTTTTGTTTCTCTTAATTCCTTAATAGGGACTCACAAACCTCTCAGTCTCTCCTACTTACTTGACATTTGGCTTACTTCAGCCAATCCTAAGCTTTGATTTTAAAAAAAAAATGTGCTTTGTGAAAGTCTATTTTCAATTGAATTTACAGCAATGGCAAGGTTGCTTTTGCTAGTAGCATTTCTCCTGTCCACTTGCAAGTCCCCAACAAAAAGGAACTCAAATTCTTACAGGTGGAAAAGCCCAAGATAAAAATATCCAGTTTAAAATATATTTAAGATAAATATCTCAATTAGAGGAGCATTTAAGTACCTCTAGTAACTGCTGGACTCTCTACTTTCATGAAACAGTTCAGATATTTCATGCAGGTGGATTGCATGAAGCTCACTTAGCAAGGGGGCAGTATGTTTTAAATGCATCTTTTCTAATCTGTATGTAGATCAAGGTCTTGCTTGTCGCTAGAGGGGCAAGACAAGGAGGGGTACAGGAGGGCAGGGAGATACATTTGCTGAAGTAAAAGACACTAGTTCATTTCTTGTTAGTGTTTTGCATCTGTGTAGGGTTTAAGTTTTCTAGGAGAGTTTCACATGTACTTTGTGTTTCTCAACAGGAGGCAAGAGATAGAGCACTGACTCTTCAACACAGCACAAATCAGGTGTTTTGTGGTTTGTTTGGTTTTTTTTTCTCCTTAGAAAGAGGGAGGGGTACTCCATTTTTTTTGGATAATACTCATTTCCCCTCTCACTTCTTGACAATGGTATCTTGTGTGACACATTATAAGCAGCACTCAACCTGTAGACACTGCCTTTTTCCTCTCCTGTTTATGCAGATTGACTTTCTTTAGTCTTTATCATAGAAGCTTACTGGCAGTAAGCTTACATGATTAAGCTTAGAGAGAAAATAAGAAGGAGTTTGCAGCCATCACCCCTCCCCCAAGCTATCCTCAGCTTTTTAATGCTTTCCCCTTAATCATTAAAATTTAGATGGTCAAGTAAGAGGTATTTTTTACATAAATTAGCTTTAACAAGTATTTTCAACCAAAGCTTGTGAGGAAAACAACAATGATTTTTTTTATTTCACCCTTCTCTGTACTTTAGAGAGATACATATATGTACCCAACAGATTTTTTCTGCTCCAACACCATCATAGTTATACGAGAAGTCTAAAAATGACAGAGAAAGACAAACTATTATAAAAATATCAGAGTCTACCATGGACAAAGCACTTTGTAGGAAATTTAACAAAAGAAAACAGGCTTACCAGACCAACCAGGTTCTATTTGATATCTTCCTCTGTTTTTCAAGTGATCTGGCTTCAGCTGCTGCTTCCCTTCTTATAGACCTACTAGCTACCCACCCTGATCATCATTTGCTGCAGAGACTCCTTAATTAACACATTTAGCAGTTTTTAGGAGTCTCAGCAATGCTGCTAAACTACTGAATAGAATTCTATGATTAATTAATCATAGGAAAATGAGTTAGCCTACTTATCTTTGTGCTATGTTTTTTGCTATTTAATCTGTGGTTCTCGCTGCCTGTTTCAATCAGAAAAGACTCTATTGGCTAATTGTCTTCACCTGGCTTCTTAAGGCACACTGAGGATCTGTTGCAAGAGAGATGTATGTTGATGGAGTACATCTGTTGCCATCCTGAATTATTTTCTCACTGCTTTTCTTGCTTAAAAAATAAATGGGAAATTAATGTTTAATCTGCCATGAAAAAGCTCTTCTTTTGGGAAAATAGGTAGTGAGAATAAACCAAAGATTGTTTTACTTCAGTGCGAATTTCATGGTATTTGCCACTAACAGCTAATTAGCAGCATTTTATTTTGAAGTATGTATTTTCAAAATATCAGATTTTAGATTAGAATTACATTGATTTGGAAAGATATGGTTAAGGAGGACCATATTTTTCTGTCAACAGAAAAGTAGCTGGATTGCACCATCCCTGCTGAATTGCAAGTCAGCTCTGTGATGGGTGGCAGGAAACAACTTGCTATCCCAATGCTGTAGAGTAAGCACAGGTGTGAGGGAGCATATGCACAAATATTGGGGTAGCCTCCTTTGACAAAGCATGACCTGTGGACCTTTAAAATCTAAGCTGATCAAGTAGACCTAATTTCAGGGCTTTATATGGGTGACCTGAGATTGTAGAGTGCATGTAGCCCAGACAGAGGGGTGAAGTGCTGATCTCGCAGGGATTTGAACTTGTGGTTCCAGGGAGTCTGGGCATTTCAAACCTAATCATAAACCACCCTCTCTTGCCACATTAATAGTTGCACTATGAATAGACAATTGGAGCTACCAGTTCAATATTTAGGAATAACAGTCTGTCGGTATATGGGGAAAGTTGCTAGGTTTAAATTATGCTCCCCTAAGGAACTGAAGGAGAGCTTGAGAAATGGAGGCACTTTACAATCACATGGATTGCACAAGTAAACATCTTGGAAATAAATAGTCTGTCCAGGATAAGCTATTTATTTCCTAAACTCCCAGGAGAGGTTCCTACAGGAATATTTCGAGAACTAAACAAAAACTATTTTGAGATACTTGTGGCTGGGCAAAAAAAAAAAAACAAACCTAAAAAAAAAACAAAAACAAAAACCAACAAACCTCAGTCCTTTATAAACATAGACCAACCTTTACCTCTTTTTGAATATTTGTAGTCAGTTTTTGAACCTTGTGGCTTGGTGAGCAAACCCACCAGGTGAGCCATACTGTACCTCACAGAGCTCAGCAAGCTCATTCCTTATATAGTACAGAGAGGAGAGGGATGTCTTGACATGGGGTCACAACATTTGTGCTGTCCTGCTGCACCAGTGGGACATAATCTCCCCTCTCCCAGCAAGGCAGTGATGCAAACAACACTAAGCAGCATATACCTGTGTGATGAGCTTCCTGAAGGGACTGAGCAAAATTTACATCATTTCAGTGGACCCCTTCAAAAACTCCTGGCCTTGGCTCCCAGCTGGTGCTTTGCCTTCCTCGCTGGCATCGCCCTCACTTTTTAATGTGTCCTTTCCATGGTATCCCATAGTCCACCTGTGCTGTCTGTAGCTGCACCATCTTTGTGTCTACCTTCCATGGCCTTTTCTGCAAAACTCTTAAAGAACCCCTTCCCCTATCCTGCAAAGCCTTTACTTGCTGTTTTCTCTAGTTCCTTGCCAAATATTCTCAAGATACAAATTAGGAGATTTGCAAGTTGTTCTCACTGTTAATGGTTTATGTCCTACAGATTCATCTCTTTATCAAGTGGTGGCAGAATGTTACAGAGAATAGGAAGGACATAACTATTCAGAGATCAGACAGAAAAGAGGCCAAAATTAATGTAAGCATGTGGAGCTCAGCAGAACAGCTGCAATGATGATATTACCTTGACTTCAGTGTATCTGTGTGAACACGAAACACCCAACTTGAAACTTGAGTGAGACCTTGAAGGCTTCTTGCATCTTTCAAAGAATGACACATACCATGTCCTGCACTCACGCTTATTTATTATGAATCATTCCTTCACGAATTTTACATTCCTTGGTATGTTCATCTTCAACCTCAGCATTGCCTACTTGATATTTTGAAGCAATAACTCCACAGGTCTGGTTCCAGCTTTTTGGTCTATATTTACATACCTTCCTCTCACTTGTTGTAAAATACATGACAACACTCAATTCTAGCAATATTATTATGCACCTTTCTGTATATTATATCAAATCTCCCATGGCTTTATGTTTATGTCTTGAAAGACTCCTTTGTTGATCTCATTTAGAAGATAATTTCATCTCCTTTATAAATTTCTTCCAAAAATACCAAACCTACATAGGAAATGATTTAAGTGTTTTTACTGCATTCCCTTGGGGGAAAAAAAATAAAAATACTTAATATTTTTGCTTCCAAAACCAACACAAGTATGGAATATAATGATATAATGACAGCACAGTGTTTTGTTAAAATTTCAGCCCTTTCATTCTAGTTCAAATGCATGAATTCACTTCAGAGACATGGGAGTTCGAGGAGACTTCATCTGGAACAGGGCAAAATTGGAATTATTTTTCAGTTTGGCAAGGAATAACATACATGGAGGGACAAAAATGGACACTTTTCCCCTTTGTCTTCTGTTCTGTTTTAAGAAACTGTGATTCTTCATTTGCTGCTCTTTTAATTTCTTCATTTCTCACTCTAATGATGTCGCCAAACAGTTCTCCTGAAGGAGACTTGGATGCTGAAACCACCCTTAGCTCATATGCTTCCCTAATGTAATTTATTGAATTGGATATGTAATTCTAGTTTGTGAAGTCACAAATCTTACATAAGTGTCCAAGCCATTAGGAGCTGCTTGCAGTCTTTCCTGGGCAGAACACTATCAGGCCCTCTTCCTGCTCTTGCAACTAGTCTGATGTTTTCAGGTGCAGAGTTATTCCACAAAGAATTAGGAGCTGGTAAGTATTGCTGAACATTCTACTCTGTCTGATGACCCATGGTGATGTGCCCCTTGTTTGAAGCATTAGGAGGAAGATGGAAGAGCCAGAGAAAGCATATAAACAGTGGTGGCGAGTAAAAGGATAGTTTAAAAAAGAAGAAATTAAGAGAGGGACACAAGGTCATATAGAGTCATATAGAAAGAATAAATTAGAAGAAATATAAAATGAATGGGCAGGACAAAGGGAAAATAAAAAAAAAAAGGCAAATTAAATTGTTTCCCCCAAGATTTAGAGGACTTGGGCCCAGATTACTATGTGAAACTCCATCCAGTCCAGCTGCCTGGCCACTTCAGGACTGGCCAAAACTTAAGAGATGTGATTAAGGACATTGTCCAAATGACTCTTAAAGACTGAAAAGAACAGGGATCGCCCCTCTAGGAAGCTTGTTATAGTGTTTGACCACCTTTTTGGTAATGAAAGCTTCCTAATTTCCAGTCTGACAAATGTGGCTTTGAACCATTCCCACACATCCAGGCAGTGGCTTCCTGTCCTCAGGAAGCTGTAGGGAGCAGTGAGGTTATCCCTCAACCTCCTTGTTGCCAAACTAGACAACCTATTTTCCTCAGCTGCTCCTCAGAGGATATACCTTCCAGCCCTTCCACCAGCAAAACCTTTACTGAAACCTTCAGGACTATCTGAATCCTTTGTAGACTGTTAAACAAACTGAAAAGCACATTTATAATCTTGTTCTCCACCAACTTTAAAGCTTTGTCCTTTTAGACAACTTTCTTCACATTTGGTAGAATTCTGTTGAATTATGATGTTATGATCACTGGAGAAAAATATGGCATTATTTATGATGGTAATGTGGAAGTGGTACCTTTGCAACTGTGGGAACATCCCATCTTTCAGTGTGACAATGACCTTTTTCTGACCAGAGGCAAGATCAGTGTCTTTGTCCTCTGTCTTCAGGAACAGAGCTATGTGTGGCATAATTTTGATTCCAATTTAGTCATAGGAGTACCTCATAAGCACCCTGAGAGGAAGGCTTTAGGGAATCCTGCATAAATAGAGATTTCATAACCTGCCAGAAAAAAAATGGCTCTGAACTAGCAATACACTGAGTCATGATGGGTGCTTCAGGTGATGTATTTCTACAGGTTTTGGATATGACTGCTATGACTAGATCTATCCAACTGGACAACAAGTCTGCTTTTGTACACTTAAAGTCACAGTCTTGAAATACTAACTAGGTTTTGTTGCTGCTCAGAAAGTCAAACCCTTATTCCAATGTCTATATCAGTTTCCATATGATTCATTTCAGTAAGAACTTGAGGAACAATGATACTTGGCTCTTTGTCCCTGAACAATTTCAAATAGTCTTAAATGCTTTTAATTTGGGTGTTGACGTAAACAATTTTTCACCAAGGTTGACCAATTACAGGGATTTTTTTTTCCTACTTTAATGTAACATTAAGACTGAGCAAAGAAAAGCCCTAAGGAACACACCTTTACCCCTTATAGACAAGTTCAGTGCCACATGCCCCTTCAGTTTGGACCACCTCTGCCCTCAGATGCAGTGCTTGGTGTGTATGTGAAAGGAGGATTAGTTTGTACATATTTAAAGATGCTACTATATTAAGATGAATTATAAAACCTTAAGGCATTAAAAATTGTTGTCTCTCTTGGTTAAACAAGGTCATAATACACAAATAGCCAGTTTAAAACCATTGTGGGAGATGTCAAATTTGGAAAAATTATCTTTTTTTATACAGAAGTCTGAAGGATCAATATTTGACTTCAAAATGTCTAATTCCCTCAGATGTAAGAAGCCAGGTACTCTTTAATAACAGTAAAGGTCATTGACCTTGATAAAATCAATGTGTTACCACCTGCCTTTGTAATTACGTCAATGACTCCTCTTCATTATATGCTTATCCACCTCAGTCTTCTCAGAGTGCCAGAATGTGTTCTCTCTGCATGTTGTTTATTCACTAGTTGGTGTCCTATACGCTTTCTACGTGTTTCTACAATCCAGAAGTCAATCTGAGTTAATGTTCAACTAGGACTTTTCCTCAGTAACTTGCTGTGTCTTTTCTGATATGACTGGTCCTTTCTAATTACGTTGGCAGTGCTGCTAAGGAGCACATAACAGTATTGCCAAAGTTCAATAAACATACAGAGTAACTATAGAGTTTGAGGAAAACAGTCAGTGCCGCTTTCATGACCTTTGGCAACAGTATGAGCACAGTTTGGCCAATGCCAAACAAATGTCTAACTTCAGATCTCTCAGTGACCAGAAAATGATGGATTTGTTTTACTTTATTACATCTAATAATAAACTAAAAATGCTGTGTTTGTGCAGTGCAGGAGTGTGGCCAGACAGAGTGTAGTCCTGTGCAGGAGGTAAGGCCAGGTGAGTGTCAATGGCTATTTCTTGTTGCACTAGAATTGTGCAGATGAATCCTCAGGTGGTCTGAGATGAAGGAAAGCTAATGAATTCATCAGAGTACCACTGACTTAGTGAAGCAGAGCATTTCTGGTAGGGAAAATCATCTGCTTCATCTGTGATGGTGTAGTAATTGATATGTTATACTGCCTCTATGAAAGCCATCATTGTCATCTTCAGTCTATGCCCTGTAAAGGTAAAAATTCATTATAATGATGACTAGCTTTCTATGGCTAAATCTAATAACAGTCAACCAAAGTTTGGTTATAAATATAGGAACAGCATAAGCCTGGAAGGCTCATATTAATGTAAAATTAAAAGTTAGTTTCTGTTCTCTGAGCTCAGAGCCTGAAAACCTACACAAAGTACCGCTGAAACTGATAGCAGAAATAATCTGTGCAGGTCTGAATGTTTAGGATCAGATCAGGACTCCTAAATAGCCTGACTATACCCCAAGACCCTCATTGTTAAGTGCTCTCTTCACAGTTCAGTGGGTTTAATGAGAGCCAAAATTGTCACAGACAATTTCTACTACATGGCTCACTTTACAACTATGACTTTTTTTTTTTTTCCATCAGAATGGCCCAAACAAGAATGGCCCAAACAAGAATATGGTCCATGACTGATACCTGTATAATTGTTTCCTTCCCATGAACATCATGTTCTGCCAGAAGAAACAGGGCATTAGGTGACCCATTGCTCTAGGGAATGGCTGCAAAACTGAGACTTTGACATAGATACAATGGCAATGCACCAATGTACACAATAGGCGATGTACACAATGTTCTCATTTTCTATTCTCCCCTTCTGCCTGTTTCAAATCGACAATATCCTCTGCTAATATTTTTGGACAAGAACCCCAGTTTCAGTCCTTGGTGGTTTATGCTACAGAATGCAGTCTCTCTGGAATTCCTCATGTCCAAAAGTGCCTCCAGAGGATATAAGTCATCTAATGCTGATACTGCCTCATTCTTGAAGCAAAACAAATTCTCATACTGTTTCTGAAGTGATTCAGCTGTGTAATGGAGCATGGCAGAAAAATGCTTCCAAGTAATGACCAGAGTCATTAATCCAGAACTTTCACTATCTCGTTAACATACGTGTGTGAGTGTACATATTTTATACACTAGTATAAATAGCTGTAGGTGTATTTATGTACATAAAATCCCCCAAAACACCACTGGGAGGGTTGCACATTTTAGTATTAAGTACCAATATGGCAGAATAGATGCAATGAAAGATGCATTTTCATTTTATGTCCTTTTGACTTTAGCAGAGTTATTCTGCTTGACACTTACGAAGATCTGGCATGTTGTCTTTCAGAGGGGAAAGACAAAACAAAAAATGGCTACATATGGTTTCAAACACTTCTCACTGATGTAATAACAAACTTAGAACAGTTCCATCACACTCCTTGTCAACATATTAATTCTGTACACCTCACACTGTATTCTCTAACCTGCAAGAACAACAGCTGTGGAGACTTTGTCCAGCACTTGGAAGGAAACCTCCATATCTGCACAGACAGGGATGAGGCATCTGAGCACCTCTGCTTCTGCTCTGAGCTGGGCAAATGTGAGTCTGCTGTCATTTGGAAGTGGTACAATGAAATTATTTGAATTACCCAAGCTTAGTGAGTCTCTTGTGAGGCATGTTACCTGATACAACTCAGTTTTTAAATCAAATTAACATATGCATTTTTGCACTCAGGTTGGCTCTGTATTTTGCACAATATAAACTGCCTACAAAATGTACGCTTGGCCCAGGCTGAGTAATTACTTCTGCCTTGTGAAAAGCAAGAGATGAGCTTCCCCTCCCCGTATTCTGGTCTATGTAGCTGGTATTTTGCCAGATATTGCACGTTTACTCTCCTCTGCTTCCACAATGAATGGCACACTTGGCCCAAGCTGGCTTCCATGGTGGTCAATGCAGAAAATCTATGGGACTCCAAAGGGAGCCAAATTGTTCCCATGAGATCCTTTATTTGAAAGCAATTCTGAAAGCAAAACTGGGGGATTTCTAGAGGCACGCTCTTAGCCTTAAAACTGAGAAGTTGCAGCTGGACCCTCTGAAAGGCAGGTTGGTACAGAATAATAAATGCAGCTTGATTTTAAAAAAAAAACAAAACCAAAATAAATCCCAAACAGCACTCTTCCCCCCGCAACCAAAAGCCAGACCAAACCCAAAACTATAATCTCAAACAGCTGTTTATTCAAGCAATGTTTTTTCCTTTATTTTTAATTAGATTGCAGAAATTATAATAGTGCAAACACTCAGTATAAAAGTTGCAATAAGAAATTTACATTCACATTTAACATTTCAGTCCATTCACTTTTTAACATAAAAATAGGACAAATATTCAATTGCTCTTCTCAATTTAACAATCCTGAAAAAGACTGGAAGATACTCTACAATATTCTATTTACATAAAAATAGACCCGTATTATTAATGCAAATCTATCATTAGAAGTTACCCAGGGTTAAGTTATTGTATTGTACTATGTATATACATACATATATATATATAATGTATAGCTATAAAGATAAAAAGATTATTTATAGGTTCAGTGGGCTGTAATAGTTGGAATAATGACATCTTGACTGACAAGTTCATTCCTTACAGTTAGGACTGTTCATTTTACCTGTGTAGATGTTTCTTTGTGATACAGTAGGCCTCCTCCTGGTCCCTTTGAAGTCACTGGTAATACCCTATTTAACATCAGTGGGAGAAGAAAAGACACTAGAATAAGGCCTAGTCTAACAATTCAATAATCATTGAATTTAATATTTTCATTATTTTTATTGGGTTGTAAACGGGAATAAAAATTCTACTGAAACCTTTTATGCCAATTAAATATAAGAATACATGTGGGTTTCTCTTTGAGGAATGGAATATCTCTACTGGATGCAAATAATTCTTTTTCCACAAAGTCCAAGCAAATACTCAAGATGGATCAGAAACAATGCAGAATTTGCTGCAAACATCTATAGGTTAAGCAGCTGGTAAGATTGTTCTTGTTCCAATTCAACTAGCCTTATAATACCTTGCAACTGTATCTTTCCTCACTCTAATATTTTAATACAGAGTGGTATCCAGGCACACAGAACATGACTGCTCTCGAAATAGGTTTGCACAGGTTTGGTAAAGTGCTAAGGGAATATGAATTAGGCTACCCCACTCTTGCTTATCTATGTCTCTTCTTTGGGCCCACAAGCAGAGATGCTGCTCTGCCTGCTGCTGGCAGGTTGAAGCCTCACTGCCCAGCTTACTGCCAGCTGCTGGTGCCTGCACTCCCACCACAGAGTAAGTTATTTGCCCTTTCGGGGTTGCTGTCACATGTACTGCTTCCTAACCAGATTATTTCAAAGCTATTTCTTTTCCCCAAGCATCTATTATATGAAAAATCTACTTTAAAAAAATGTATTGTCTTTTTGAAAAAAGAAGTTTGACAACCATGTAATGGAGGACCTATAGAAGGAGATAGTAAAGCAGGCCTGAGTGGACAGTAAACACCTAAAAAATATATCATGGCACACTGAAGGTGAGTTAAGGGTAGAAAGGGCACCTAAATTTCTTAAGAAGCTGCAGGTCATATTTTTATGTCTGAAGAAGACTTATGTGGTGTTAAGAGGCAGGTAGCTATGCCTAGCTTTTTCTCTTAGTGCTATGGTATTTATTAATTTATTACACTTATATATAGGATGCTTAAAATTATGGATAAGCTTACAATGTGCTCTGTCGTCATGTATCGGCAGGCTAATTTTGACTGTAGAACACATGTGTCATGTGGTCTTTTGCTTCCTACCTTAGGCTGCTGTACATTAATTATAAAACACTTTAAAATCTTTTCAATTAACAGATTGGAAAAATACTTATCTCATTTCCAAGCAGAACCTATAATGATATACCAGAAGGACTGAAATTAACCTCCAGACAGCAAGAATACAAGGACTTAGCAGAAGAATAAAATCCAGGTGTTAGTTACTACACGAGTTTTAGCCATAGGGATTTTAAGAGATGGGCCAAATTTGACTGAATCTCCTTGAAACTGTGAAAAGTGTGTATTATTACTGTTTTGCACCATTATCTACATTCTGTGTACAAACCAATGATTTGTACACAGAAAAATTTACACACAAGGATATTATGGAAAAAGAACCCCCAAGAAGATGTTTTTAACCTCTGTCAGAATTTCACTGAAAATAGTATCATTGCTCTGAGATTCTCTATATAAAGTTAATTATGTTAGAAATGGTAACTGCTCTTAGATTCTGGTTTTTACACCACTAACTCCAAAAGAATTGCTGTCATTGTATTCTGTAACATTTTTCAAAGCTACGTCTGTGTAATGATCAGCTGCCTGGATGAAGAAAAGAAACTCACCATGTGCTTTGTCTAGGTGTTATCACTTTTTTTTGTCCTAATTAAACCCTAGTAATGCTGCCATAAAGAAACAGGAATTCGAAGAAAAGAAGGATTTCTTCTGTAGCAGTTAAAAATATAATCATTATGAAGCAATTTTGTGATAACAGAGGTAATTCATTGTCATCTACATTTCACTGAAAATTCTTGATATATTGCCCAAATGGCTTTTGAAGTCTAAGAACAGAAAACCTTTACACCCATGTGCACTAAGGAGCAAAAGACATGAGAAATCACCCAAATAACTTCGATGTGCCAGCTGAAATTTTTCATAACTGATGCCACTATTGACAGGTCTAGGATTAAATCAGGTGAGGCACTTGAAAGTAAGACACGATAGTGCGCACAACTGCAGTAATTAAAGCCCAGAACAAGAACTGTTAGCTGCTTTACTCCCAGCAGGCCAACCTACACCTAGCAAAGGTGACAGCACACTTACAAGCTGTAGGTAAGTGTCCTGGATGTTTTTAGTCAACGTGTTGCATAAGCCTGTTCTGAACAGGAGGGCAGCCAACTTTTTCAAAGTTGCTCCAAACTATCTGGACAGATGTTCTACAGAATTGGGCTCACTGTGTGTGCTGAGCTTTTCAGGAAATCTATCCTTCTTTAGCTTGGACCCACATATATGAGTACCCTCCACAAAGAATTGGAGCACTCCTTGCATCCACAGAGCTGTGTTGATAGTAAACCAAAGTAGGAAAGGAATTAGTAAAAATCTTCACAGTGATGCAGCACTGTTTGTTCCTTCAGTTTTATGCAGGTGTGACACATCTGATGCCATAGAAGGCATAAAACAGGGATCCTAATGGAAAGAAATGGATCCTCCCGCATGCAGTAAGGCACAAGCAAAACCAAGTCCTTGCAGCACATATGGTATGTACGTTAACCAATGCTAATTCAAATTTCAAGGTGCTTCTTCATGATCAGAAAATAGGCATTAAAGGTGACAACCCCCAACTATTTCCAGTAATTCCTTCTGAAATTCTGAAAGTAGTTCACCAGGAGATCTTGGACACTTGTAAATGTGAACTGACACAAAAGCTCGGAAATGGATCTGGCCATACAGTTAAACACAAGACTTATTTTTGTTGTGCTATGAATCTGGTTGAATACTCTGCCAGCTCAGATACTCCAGACCTGTCCCATGCCACTGAGAGTTTTACGACCAACTTCCAAAGGAGTAATGGCTTTTCACCTTTTTCTTTCAGCAACTGCTATCATACTGGCTTATTTTTTTATTTTATTTTTTTTTATTTTGTACTCTAACTTTGTCCTTTTTTTTTTTTGCTTCTTTCCTTGTTCTTATCCTTGTACCTATCAGACTGTAAGTCACAGCAGGCCATGCAAGAAGCATGATATTTTAAGGACTAATTAAAGAGCAAGAGGAAGCCCCTCCCGTATAAGTACTTTTTATATTTATTTACAGTACTGTATTTATTAGTGATTTAGATTTGGCCTGAAAACTCAGTGAGAGGTGAAATTAAAAGGAACAAAGAGCTAAAAATACCCCACACAGAGGTCTGGAAAAAACCAATCATAAACAGAGCTGGGGTAGAGAAGCAGTGTCCAGATTGTCATTATTCACCATAATTATGCTACACTGAGATGTAAACCCCACTGAATTTGAGAGAAGTTAGACTGTTAGAAACCCTTAACTATTGTAATGAAGCCAATTGTCAGTACAAGGTGGTGGTTTGTGTATGCAGGCAGCAGGGCTATCCTGTATGAATAAGCATCTTAATTTAGAAGGACAAAAGTACTTGCAGAAGCTGTACTGCTTAATTAACCCAACAGTCACCTGATCAAACAAACTAATTAACGGATTTCTGAGTCCTATTATAAAACTAGCTCAAATTGTAAAATACAAGAAGTCCTTATCCAAAGCAGAAAGTATTCACAGTCCACCAGACTCAGTGTTATGCTCCTCCAATACTCCTCATTTATGATACAGCAATTATATATGTAATTTGAGAAGTAATCCTGAGTTGTAGTGACATAGATATGACAACTTTAAAAATGAGGCATGCAAAATACCTCCAGAATTTAAAGTTTTGTTCAGCAGCATTATGAGAAAAATCAGATAGAGGAATGGATATTGATTTCTTTTCCATATGTCACCAGGTGATATGTGCCTCAAGCTGTGAGTTAGGCTGTGATGACCAAGGGAGGCAACACTGTAAGTGTGGCATCAGCACAAAACCTGTATGACTCAAAGCCAGATAAACCCAATGAACTTTCTCCTAATAGTTTGTTAAATACTTTCTGCTTAGCCATAGAAACTCTTTGGAAAATGAGTCAAACTAAGAGAAATAAGGCATCAAAATTACTTTATATGTGTGTATATATATTATACACACAAACACACACACATATATATATATACATATGTATGTATCCAGGAAAACAACCTATTTGCATGATGTACTTTTCACATACAATAACTTATTACCACATTAGAAATATACTCTGGGTAACATCAATGGGCCAAATTCACCTTTACCTTCCATAGTGTTGCACCTGCATACAGCAATGATAGATTCGACACTTGGTCCTTCTTGACAAGTATACTACATCAAATGCAGTATCAGACAATCCCATTTAATGTCAGATATTACATCATTATGAACTAGAATATCTGTTTGCTTTTTATATTACAGTAAGTAGTTTATTGCTTCTAATGACCAGAAGGTACCTTGTGAAGACAGCTTAGATGTTGATGACACTTTTCATAATACTGCGTTACGGACCTTGGAACACTGAGGTTGGCAGATCACAATCATTAAGTTATTTTTCGTCTTTATTTGCTGTTTGCATTTTGATTTGCTGAATGCACATGCAACTAGTGGATTAACTGTGCCAGAAGTGATATATCAAAAACATTTAGGAAAACTTACTGTTTTGTTTTGTTTTACTGAAGTCAGGCATGAATGGCATGCAGTAGATTTCAAGGAAAACCAAAAGGACGTCCATTTTCAAAGGATATATAATCTCCATGCACATGTAAAATGTCTCTTACAAAAATCATTAATTTTTTTTAAAAGTGTGCCTTTTTGTCTCTTTTTATACAAGTGTACATGCAATAACCTGTCCAAGCTAAAACTATTTACAAAATTTCATAGTACAATACATCTTTTAAAGTGAATAATACATGAAAGGCCAATGTTTTCTGTTGTTTTGTAACACTGTACAAGATTAAAAATAAATAAGGCATTATAATACAGGTTTATCACAAATTAAAAAATGTTGGTTTTCACTGTAATACAAAACTCTTAACTTGAAAGAACATTATGGCTAAATAGTCCTCCTGCCTGGGCAGAATACACAGAATCTGAACTTGCTGATGTAAAGAAAATGCCTTGTTTCTGCTACAAGCAGGAATCCAATGAAAATGATTCACGCTACCTAGTGATGTGTTCAGACTCCTCCAAGTGTGTTCAGACTCCTCCAAGCACTGAAATGGCACAGATCATACACTATTTCCCTTAAAACAGTGACTCCCAAGTAGCTTATTTTGCCCTACTGATAAATTACAGGCAAAAGTGTGAAAGAGGTTTAGGCGCATGACCTACTCTTGGTTAGAGTGTTGTAAAATTTTCTGTTCAGTACTGACACAAAACTTCGTTAAAACCCAAAGCAGAACTTGGCCTACAGAAGCTCAACTCCTGACCTTCACAAGAATGCTAAACTCCTGGTGATTGCTGCAGGCCTTGTGGGTATATAAAGGATGCAGATTCAGCCCTAACAAGCTAAAGCTTTTGGCTCTCAGTCTCACCTAAAGAAAGCAAGGGAGAATTCACGTGTGTTTTGGTGAAGATAAGGGAGTGTGACTTGCCACAGTGGGAAGCAGCTACAAAAACAGATGCATTTTACCGGCTGGGTAAAATAGTTTTCTAGTCAATGTAAATGGAATAAGTTTGGAAATATCTAGCCAGTAATTCCATGGAACACCAGTCTGCAATCTCAGCAGAGAATAATAATTAAAAAATCATTTAAAGATAAAGGTAGTATAGGAACACTTAGAAATTAGCTCCCAAGACTAAAGATCTCTGATACTTATATCCTTATATAAAGAATGAAAAACTACCATTATTACTATTATCTGAAAGAGAAAACGTGCAAACGGATGTGAAATATTGTGCTTTCTATTGACAGACATTGACATGCCAAGATGGCATCACTTGGTTGTAGGGCTTATATCTGTTAATTGTTTCAAGCTAACAGCTGCACAAAACAGTGAACAGAAGTACAGGTTATCCTGCCCACAATGCATCATGTTACTATCCTCAGATAAATGTAAGGGACTGTTGGTTGCTGTGGTGCAGAGCTTGCTCCTTGATGGGGCTACAGCAAGATCACTCAGGCAAAAGTTACAGAGCTTGACCAGAAAATTAATATAGGCAAGATGGGAAATACAACTGCATGCATTAAGGTGGACACAATACAAATCCCACATACCATCTTAAGTCAATTGTCAATAAAAATTTGATTACAAGCTTCTTTATATTGGCAAAAAATGTGCAATTATGGGTTTTTGGAAGTATTACTTCCATGTATATTTCCCCTTCTTTCCACATATAAAACTTACTGAACATGTCAAAGAATGCAGAAGAGCAGAGAGATTAAATATGTCATTTAAAGTTGTCACACAAGAGCTGAAATGAAAAAAAAAAATTCACAGAACAGGAAAATGGGGAAAATTATATCAGTAGGGAGGAAAAGCATAAAGGTAAGATCACAGTTTCATTATATCATGATTTCAATGGGCATTTAGCTTTCTCCGTTGAAAGAACTGCTGAACTCTTGACTATCATTTTCACATGATTTTTACTAATTTGTGCCTTTGCTGAACTTTTTTCATGACTTTGTACTGCCTAGTCCGGGACTACATAGTAACATACAGTTTTCCCCACAATAAAACCAACAACAACAACCATAACAAATATATGGAAAACATTAATGACGGGATATGATGTTAATGATTATGAACTTAATAAGTAGGGTGTTAACCTGGTCTATTGAAAGGTGTCCCTGCCTATGGCAGTGGGGTTGCTTAGAAAATCTTTGGAAATTTTCTACTAACACCTGCTAATCTTTTAAAATGTTAACGTGAATAATCCAATTTTACCTTGCTACATGATCTTCCAGTGACATTAGCAGGCTGGGAATGGGTCTGTGAATGAGAACAGTCACAAAAATATTAGCAGAAGGGACAATATATTTCTGCTCACTGTCCATTTAGTGATCAAAGAAAGAATGGAAAGATGCCTATATCTGAAGCCTAATAAAAAGAATAACAAATAAATAATTCCATTGCAAGCATTTAGACTGGTCAATGGGTTTGTTTGGGTGATGTGTTCATTTGTTAACAGATCTGCTGATAAGACCTGAAGATGCTTTTTTTTTCTATTAATATCAGTGAAATTACATAAAATTCACTGATTCCAAAACTGTGCAGCATGAGATCTTTGAGAATGGAACTGAGTCATTAATGCTATTGCACATAATACTTTCCAACTTGGTTAAACAATTAAGTTACCTGCACGATAATTTAGTTCTTATGAGCTAATTAGACAACATAAATATGCAGTGTGCTTTACATGAATACCACTTATTTAGTTTAATTATGTAAATATTTGTTCTTTTATATCTGTATTCTCTACATGTATTTATTTAAATGGCTTTGAATGCCTCAAAACCAGAAATAAATTATTCTAGAAACATAGCTGTGAACTGGATAGCTATTAGGAAGATAAATAAATGCAGTGACTCTCTACAGATCAACCAGGGTGCATACACCCTGTACAGGACACTTAGGAAGCAGTTCTCAGTTTTTTAGAGTCACTTTAATCGCAACACTAACTTTGCTAGCTTTGTAATGAAGCTCCTAGCTGACAGGGTACATAAAAATTAATTAAAAACCCTGCTGAAAGCCACTGGAGTTCCCCAGTAGACTGAGGTGGCTACACGGAGAACGGAAATTCCTGTAACATTTCTTTAACCATTTGCATTTGCTGACGCAGTATTTGTCCATATACTTTTAACACAAACAGTGACTGCTCCATAGCAAAAGCTGATTGCAGAAGAATCACTCAGAATCTTTCCACTGAAATTTGCAATAAAATAGGCTCACTAAAGTGAAATGTGGCATTTAATATGTGAAAGTTTTCTATTGTAGAATCTGAAAACTTCTGGGGTTTTTCATTTTCTTGGTGGTGTTGGTGGTTTTTGGTCTAAAGTTTTTTTGGGGTAAGTGGGGATTGTTTTCTTTGTTAAAGGGAAGTTTTGCGTGTTTTTAGCCCATGTAAAGTTTTGCTTCTTTTTTGAAAAGCAGTGAGGTTAGTTAGCCTGTGTATCCCCATCAGGACAGTATGGCACCTGTCCATGGAGTACATGTCACTCAGCAGGATGACCTCCAATTGCCCCCATCTCAAATACAGAGATGCACTCCACATTTCATATCCAGATCAGCATTTCAAGATGAAACCATGAACAATAGGATGTGGGCTGTATTAAAAAAAAAAAAAGCAGTCAAAATATGCTCCCTTTTTTGCAGATTAAGAGCAGGCCTTGCTCTCCTGGCACATTTACTAGTGCTCCTCATTTGGGCAGTCTGACTGTGCTTGTTTCTCAGAATTATAGCTTTCTACAGCTTTGAAGAGTGAGCCTGGATAGAATCAAGATATAATAAAACTGTGGCATAAATTTAAAAATCAATTAAGATATAAAACTTGTTGGCAAACATACAGATGTCACAAAGCTAGCAACAGCATGTTTGTCACTAGTACAGAACTATTCTTTAAGCTGTTTAGAAAGGTGAAGCTAAATCCTGGAACTGAGCCACAGGACTTGTGCTATTTCTAAAAGCCTGAAATACTACCATCCTTCTGCTCCTCAATAAAGTCAGCACTGTACATAAAGGAATGTTTCTATATTGCATAAGCATATTGCTGTGCTTGCAGGGTGGCTCCTCTGCCTTGAACAGAGTCAAATGACCTACAAAGAGGCAGCAAGTTCTAAACTCTACCACCCTTTTTTTTCTTTTTTTTTTTAATGGAAAGGATATATATTGTTCATCTGCCTAAACGTTATGCTCTGTGGTTTACCTACTTCATATCCTAGTGTTATGGGTTTTTTGGAATTTTTTGGAAATTTTTGGAGCATGCAAGAAGAATTTTTAAAAATACATAGGGTTTAGTGATTAGCTGAATCCAGCCTTCATTAACCTGCCATTGACAGCACAATAAACACTGTTCTCATTGCTTCTACTCATGCACTGGGAGCACAGTTTCTCTAACTCTTGCTGTAGCCCTGGAGAGTCTCCAGGTGCCCCACATTCCATGGTTAAATGCAGCTTTCCTAATCCCAGGCCCAACAATGCTGGCTATGACAGAAAGAGAAATCTCTTCACTATGTCATTGCAGGTGGATGTGTAAATAAATACACATTTTTTGTTTATCTCTATAAATCTCTATTAAGTCTACACAGAACTCTTTGTATATGTGCATATATAGATTAAAACATATATATACACACACACATAAATGATTGCTCGCACATTTATCTAATTTTTTTCATCTACCCTTTAAAAATGCCAAGAAAATAGTCCTCATTTCCAGAAAATCCCATTTTGACTTTTCCCAACAGAATTGCTAGCCCTTATATGTTCCATCCCAAGTTACACAGTCCCCAAGTTCTCTTTGGTTGGGTTGTAGTGGTCCTTGGTTAATGCCATGGCCTATGACCTCTGACCTCTTGGTAAAACTTCAGGCCACCGTTGCTCTCCAAGTTCACTGCAAGTGGCACAACCACATCTCTCCTTTGTTCTATGCCTCCTTCACAGCTGGCACAGAAGGAAGATAATGCAGTGTTTGATTTGTGTGAGTGGCAGACGCTTGACCTGCTCCAAGCCCAGGTTTTGCAGTAAAGCCAGCAACTGAGGCCACCGACGGACAGCTGGTGCCCAGTTTTGTTTGAATGTTTGCTCTCCCATAAGGGTACATTTTCCGCTCTAAGTTTAAAGACCGTGTTTGGGAATTATTTCCATCCACCTTTCCTTCCAGGAAATAGGTCAACATTTCACCTTTTCCCTTTACACTGACTTTACCTCTGCACACAAATTCGTAACTGCACCTTTTTAATATCCGCTGAACTTCTTCTGTCACCTGAAGACAGAAAAAAAATATTATTACTATTTTCTGTTCATGCAACTGCTCACTCCTCTCCATTTTACTTTTCTGTTGTGAAATATGCATAAGCAGAATGGATGAGCACCTACAGCTGCTCTCAGGCTCACTCAGAATTTTCTTAAAGAAATAAAGATGACCAATCAAACTGGAATATGAGAAACAAAACTTCTGGTCCTGAGCTGAATAATTACACAGCCAGATTAAGGTCTGTCCAACAGAAATGTATAACCAAATTGTAAGCTGGATCAGTTCCAGTGACATTAATTTACTGCAGAAGACCTTACGATCCCTGGAGATTAGACAGGTGTTTTAGATAAACGACTGCAAGAGTTCATCAAGCTCTTGAGAGGTACACCATAGCTTCTAGCCAAGCCCTAGTAGAACAACAATGCTCTCTGTCTGCATCACCTCTCCAATCCAAAGTATCAAAGGAATTTTTAAAGCTACATAAAATGCAGTAAGATGCAAACAGACATAAATCCTTTCCTTGTAGGTCTTATTCAGGCAAAATTTCTACAGTACAAGGCAGTGTCAGCATTCCCAGGCTTGCCTCCAACTGTGCGCAATGAAGCAGAGAACTTTCTTCTAATGGGAAATGATTTATTTAGGGATTTCATTGTCTCCAAGGAGTGAAGTGTATAAGATGGAAAACAACTATACCTCTGATGCCTGAGTCATCTGGAGAGTGTTGCCCTTTTCATAAGAAGATTGAGTGAGGCTGTGTTTTCTAAGTGGTCTTGAAAATGTAACCATATATAGAACTGGAGGTATGTAAAGTTTGCAAAATTGTCTTAGAATGCACTCACCTGAATTTTACCCTGCACACCAGTACTATCCATCCTGCTGGCAACATTTACAGTGTTCCCCCAAATATCATACTGTGGTCTTCTGGCTCCAATGACTCCTGCCACTACCGGCCCAACATTAATACCTAAAATTAAACAATGAGTTTGGTTTCATACACTACAGCATATTATCCAAGGGAAAAAAATGAAACCTGCAAAACAGATTCAACACAAGTGCCTTTGAATTTTTCTGGTCATAGGACATAATTTATGTTAGCAGAATGAAGCTGAGTCAGGGAAGGTTTAGGTTACATATCAGGGAAAGGTTTTTCACCCAAAGGGAGGTTGGACACTGAAACAGGTTTCCCAAGGGAGGGTCAGAGCACCAAACCTATCTGATTTCAAGAAGCATATGGGCAACACTTTCAGACGCATGGTGGGATTCTTGGGGTGTCCTTTGCAGGACCAGGAGTTGGACTTGCTGAACCTGATGGGTCACATCCCACTGGGCATAGTCTATGATTCCCTATTTAAATTAATACCAACTGTACTTCTGTATTTGTAAAAGGTTTATAAACAAAACAAAGATGTTCCTCAAGGTATCTTATTGGAAATCCATTATGATAGCATAAAAATTTGATTCTTTAGTGGATTTTGCTTGTTTATTTAAAAAAAAAAAAAGGAGAAAATCAGTGGTAGTGCAGAGTTTACCTGTAGATAAGACAAATTGTTAAAGATCTTTAATTGTTTCCTACAACTTCCACTACAGTTGCACATGGAAAGCCTTTGGAACAGAACTAATGGTCTGGAAGACACAAGGATTGGGGCAAGGGAAGCGTGTTGCATTTGTTGTTAGTACAAGACAACTGATCAGGAAAAAAGCTAAAGGATGGCAAATGGCTGAAACATGTTTTTTTCGGAAACTGCAGAGCTCGATTTTACATTTCTGACTGAATTTGACACCTTGTTTGGAAGATAAAAGATGATGTTCCTTCTGAGTGTCCTGAGGAGCTGCTAATACTAAACCCTCTGTGTGAGGGCTTTTCAAAGCAAGTTATGCAGAAGAATGGGGTTTAGATATTTGATCCTTTGTGAACCTGGAAAGACCAGTTATAGGAGAGTTCAAAGAGAATTTGGGGTTTATAATTATTTGGATGTACAGGAGGTCAAAGATATATAGCTCTCCTATTGCTGTCTTCGATGTCTTTCTCAATTTTCCACTGCTAACAACCTCCAGTCCATTCTCATAATTCAACCATGAAAATATATGGAGAAAAGAAGCTGGAGAAAACTATCTGTGTTAGAATATGCAATGAAATAAGAACAGAAGTGGAAATAACATTGAAGAGGAGCAGGGTGCAGGGAAGAAGGGGAAGAGGGGAACCTGATTTCTACAAAGATCGTGAGAAAGGACCCTGAGTGGTAAGACATGTAATAACATGTAAAGGATTGCATGGGAAGGGTTGTGTTGTGAAGACCAGAGGATGTGATTTGCTGGAGAAAACAGAACTGATTAAGGTGATTTGGCATCTATAGATAAAAAGCTCCCATCACACTTTTAATGCCAACAAAGCTTTTGCAGATAGAACTTAATAGCTAAGTACAGTAAGAACCAGTTTTCAGCAGTTTAGCAGTGCAAAGCAGTGTAAGACACAAGACTGTGTACACTCATAATATTGCATTTAATTAGTCATGCAGTTTTCTTTTAGGGGTGCATAGATTAAGTAAACACATCAGAATTTGACACAATTCTAATTCCTTAATATTAATGCCCACCATCCAGCCTGCTGACCTTCTATGTGAACGTGACCCTCTCTCTAAAGGAGAATTTTCAGTTTTAGTCATGAGTGCAGGATAGGTAATCCTTTGCTGACGGCACAGGAAAAGCCAACAAAAAACAATGTTCTGCTTGTGTGATAATTGTAGAAACGTGACTTACCAACTCGTAGGACAAAGTCATTGTAGGACTGATAGTTGATTTCATCAAGAACGTCAAACATCTCTATTGCAAAATCTGCCAGTGTACTCAGATGGGAATAAATTGATTTTTTAGCCTAGAAACAAAATAGTATTGCACATTAGATTTGTGTAGTACTGAAAGGCACGTGAAATACCAAAGTGAAAAACAATGGAAAACTCAGAATGGATGGCTTAGGAAAAGGATGTAAACAATTTTACTGTTTGTGAAAGGAAACTTTTGATGGTAGCTAAAGCACATGCATTCTTTTCTCGAGTGCTATTTTTTCTTGTCTCTCTCTTTTTGATTTCTGGGAAGAATGGAAAGCAAAGTTCCCGTGGTAAAGCAGTTCTGTTGCTAGAGAGCTGCAAATGTTTGTTGTGAGTGTGGCAGGGAATAAAACCTGCTTTCTGACAAAACTACTTTGCCTGATGATTATTAATAACTATAGTTTCTGCCCTCTTCTCCCTTTGGGGCTTTTGCTAGGTCCCAGCTCCGTGGGGTGCATGCTGTTCCCATTGACAAAATTCCTGTTAGGTTTAATCCCGTGAGATGCAAAACACCCCTATGTTCTTTCATTTCCAGGCAAACTGAAGGAATTTGTTATAAAATGTATCTAAATGAACTAAAGGAAAAGAACCAGAAGGGATCAAATGAAATGCTGAAGTATCAACTTTTCAATAAAACCCCAAACATAAGAAAATAATTTTTACAGCTTCTGGCTAATTAATTAAACTGTGGAGCTCCTTTTCAGAGAATATTGTGGATTCCAAAACTCTACAGAATTCTAAACTACTCAAACTCATGCAAGAAATATTTGCTACAAAGTAGTAAAAAAAAAGTTATCTGTAACTCCAGAATTTCTTAAAGAGCATATTATTAGGAAGTGGAAAGGAGAGGTTTGTGTATTTGTCCCATAACTCATGCCCTTCCCTCAGGATCTACCTTTGGTTAAAGACAGGTTTGTAGAATAAACCTTTGATGTGACTTAGTATGATTGCTTTTATGTTCTTCTCTTATTTCAATAAGAAATATGATTTTTAAAATAGATTTGCAAAGTGGAAGTGGGCTAAAGGTAGGATATGGTGAAAGAAATGCAGGGTCAGTGGCAGCTTCAGTAGGGCGTTGCACAACAGGACTGTAGAAGCTGGCATGAGATGAAAGCTTGCTGAGTTTTTGCCATCATAGTGAGATTTTATAAATGCAGTGCTTGACTGTGGCTGACAAACCTGAGAAACCGGTTGCTATTTGCTTTATTCTGCTCTGTTTGAAAGGGTTGCCTCATGTGACTGGGAAATTCACAAAAAAATGAAGTGCTAACAAAAAAATTATAAAATCCAATTTGGGCCAGTTCCAAATTTTGGGAAATTTATCTTTATCCACTTGACTGGATGTCTGACATTCTGCTTCTTGCAATGTCAAACTAATTAGCTCTATTCTTTTCCAGCATCACCAAGAAATAGGAAGAACAAGAATTAAGCTTATATAGCTGGTTGCTAAAGTTCCAACAGAAAAGGAAAAAATATTGAATGTCTGGGGGACAAAGGGAGTAGTGCCTAGTTTTATTCAATTTCTAATCTTCTTTATATTCCTTGTCCTTCCATTTCTTTGCTGTCTGATAAATGCTCTGTTTCCCTGCAATACCCTTCAGTGTTGCAGGAGAGAGGTCTTGTGACAAGTACTAGATGTGCTGCAGGTCGCAGATGCATCTCAATGGGATTACTGGCAAACTCTTTTGAACCTGCACTGAAGAACATCACAAAGTTAGGACCCTGGTGAAGACAGGATCCTGGTGAAATGCAATGAATTTATATTGTGCAAAAGATCTTCAAAGAGAAGATGTTTGTTTGTATGCTGCCCTGATGGTGTAACTGATGGCAAGCAATTTTTTATTTAAACATCAGAGGAATAGTTACTGGAAAGACTGCCCAGACCATGAAAGCAAAGCCACTCTGATAGAGATAATGTGCATTTACTTTATTCATCTGCTGAAGTCAAGCTGCAGAAACAACAGTCCTGTAAAATATGGGATTTAAATAATTAACTTCATCAAGGTTCTGTGCTCTTATGTGTGTAAATATCCTCAGTTAAGAGCACAATTAAGCTCATCCAGTGTTTTCTGCTTGCTCAAATCCTAGTATGAAATTAGTGGTTCACAATCAGAGGCTGTGCCAGGTTTTCTGTTGAAGTTGGGGCACTCCTGGCAGAGGGTGGACCAGAAGCACTGGAGTCTCTTATGGCTCCCTATGGACACCTAGGACTCTGTAGGGCAGCCCAGGGACCGTGTGATGGCTGGCAGTGACTGTCTGTGCATAATAGGGTAGCCAGGATTATCAGACTTCTAATACAAAGCTACATGCTGAAGGCCCATTGGGAAACTCCCAAGAGGATGTGAATAATTTCTATTCATTTGCATCACGTGAGTAGTGGGAAGAGAACACAGAAGAGCTGAAACCCCAAGTTAAGTAGAAACTATTGGCTGCTTCCTTCAAGATTTTTTTTTCTGGATTACAGAACTCTACATGTAAATTCTACATGTGCAGAAAAGATCAAAATTTGCCCCAAGGTTTAAGAGAAAGGCAAGACTTTCTGCGTGATTTAAAATGCATAATATAATAAGATCAGAGCAGTATCTTCAGTACTGGACTCATTCAGCTGACCCTTCACTTAACAACTATAAAATACGAGACAAACATGTTTAGATTTTGGAACTTATGCTGCCCAAGTTACCCAATAACACACCTGTTTTGAGGATTATAGTTCAAAGAACATTTATAGCAGACACACAAGTATGCCATTGCCTGTTTGCCTGAGATCACACACTGAAAAAAAATGTCAAGAATCAATGTTTTTCACTTGTCTCAGGACCCATGAGTCAACCATTCCAGGATAAATAGACTTTTAAAAATAACTTTTTTGTAATGTGTAGATTTCTAGGAATGATACAAAGGAAAGCATCAGCTACAAATACTCTGCAAACCAGAAAATTAGTTGTATGTGATATATTCCAATATGATTCTAATGGTTAATTTCAATGTGGTCTTATTTTTTATTTACTTAGCAGGGATATTAGCAGGGATAATTTTTTGCAGGGCATCTTCTGGCCTTTTTTGCTTTTGCCCTTTAATTTGATGTTATTTTTACACACTAAACTGTATGTATGAGTACAACATATGTACATGCATATCAGAACAAGGGAGAGATGTCTGGAAACTGGGCAGGTGAGGTGAATGGATTGCTTTCATTTTCATTATATTTGTACATTATTAATGTTACAACATTTTCATAATTTAGTTTTATTACTAAAATTATTAGTATGCATAGTACTCTGTATACAACATATTCAATATACTGCCCACACAGTTTTCTGACTTTCCAGATCCTGATTGCAAATCTAGAAAATTTCTGTCTCAAGACAGTAACTTAAGGTGAGAAAAACACTCAGGGTAGTAATGAGGATACAGAAGAATTGTGCCACAGAACTAGAGGGCTTCAAATTACTTTGACTTTTTTATTGCTGAGTAATTAAAGGGGTAAAAAGAATGCAAATAGCAGAGACAAAGAAGAGCATATTTGAAGGGACCAGGGTGAAGTAAAGCACTGTCTAGTGCTAAGTTCCTGTCCATGATGGGGGGTGGGAGAGGTTGTTTGTTTTAATTGTGGGTTATATCCAGATTTCCATATTAAAAAGAACACATGAAAATCACATTTTAATATTCTTCTGCTATTTTTGCAGCAATTCGTTACACCTAGGGTCTCCCTTTCCCTGCATCTTAGAGGGTCATGTAAGACACTGGTTTTAAAATACTACCACTCTGACTTAGAGGCTTTTATGCACCAATTTGAAGAGAATCCAGAGCTGCAGACATCAAAATCACAAGGGAAGCCCCATGAGCAACTGTGGCAGTTTTACGTTTCAGGCTACGGCTTTTCTTTGAATTTCAAATTTTAAGTGTTGCAAAGAAGTTATAAAAGCTTTCTATAATTACACAGAATTAGTTGTGTTCTGATGTTCCTCTGGAAATGGAAGGAAAATGGTTCCTTCACAAAGGACTATTGTGTAAAATCTTCTTACCTTAGTTCCTGAAGTAGGTACAAGTCCCACTGCTGCCATATATGTACTTCCAATTGTCTTGATCTTTTCTATGTCTTTATAATATTCTTTGTCCATAAGCTTTGTTTAAAACATAAAACTGTTAAATATTACATAATATTTTAGACGAGCAACCATAGTTATCAGATAATATGTGCAAGTTCATTGAACCATATTATTTCTGGTAAGTTGAGACTTGTCTGCTTTGAAGTCATTGAAAAAAATGTCATCAACTTGCATTTTGATGCTCTTCCTGTATTAGAGGAATTTGAGGTCAGATTCATGTACCTAAAAGTACAAACTGACCCATTTGGAGAAGCCCAGTGTGCACCAACTATGATTAAATAGGAAGTTTACAGTACTGCTTTATTAAGCAGCTCAAGATACTGTGAGTTGCTACAGATAATCTCTATTGATAGGAATTTCATAGAACTGGTATGGTCAAAAGACAAAGTATTTAGATCTTACCTCATCAAAATCAGCAATAATTTCATTTAACAGGCGTAAACATTCCACTCCCATATTATTGCCATCCAATTCGATGTAGAAATCGTTGAAGTTTGGGATGGAAGCAAACATCACTCCCACTTGTGAATATGACTGGTAATAAAGGTCCTGTAGTTCAGGAGCAGATATAATTTTTATTTTAAAAGATTAATCTAAACTAAGCATCATTATTACAATACTTGTTCTACTGCTAAGCAATACCTATGACAAAAGCCATTATTTTTGCTAGAGAGAAAGCCTGTCTTAAAATAATGTTGAAAGATGTCTTCACTTAAAACCACAAAAGAAAATTAACACCCAGGGTATTAAACCCATTTAAAACAACATAGTTTGTTGGGGTTTTTTCCTGTTTAGACATGGAAGAAGTGAGTAAAAATTTAGAGAAAGTCTTAAGAGTTGTAGAATTCCTATTGTATGAGAAAAAATAATTAGGTTTTCTTAATTTTGTTTTATAAGAAAAATAACGGAGCAATTTTATGCTGCAGCACAAGACCAGCCTCACTCCTTCATGTCTTTCCCTGAGTTGTGGAGTCCTATATAATATAATGCTGCTCTATATGCAAAGGTTTCTGCTTGAAAATGTAGAGGGCTCAAAGAAATCAAACCCACACTACTGTGGTTCAAATACATTGATCCAAATACATTGTCCATTAGTGGACAGTATAGCAACTCCAGTGCTGCAGATTTTCAGATTTACCAGAAAGACTCTGGTGAGGGCTTCCTGAACCAATTTATTTAGTCACTTCATCCTTTTATGTTAAAAGCTGCTGTGTCTTCTTTGAGTATGTATAATTCTCCTTTTTTAACTTTAAATGGATGGTTTTGGTAACGGTAGCATATTTTCCAGAACTAGAGTGGTTAATACAGTAGTTTCTAGCAGGTCATACATTTCACGACTCAGAACCAAACTGAGCTCATGCAATACTGTGATAAATCCCAATTTCCTAAACTGATTGGAAAAAAAAAAAGGGATTTACATGGAGACATTTGGTTACATTGATGTTGACTGACAACATTCCCTTACACTGATTTTTGTTAAAATTCTTTAGAAGGAGGAAAAAGAAATAATCTCAAATTATTGAACACAAATTTTTATGGAACTACTATTTAAACATGAATGAAATTTTAAAAGTCCAAGCCTTTCTTGAAAACATAATTGAAAGGTGACCCAAATAACACAGGGACATATTCATAAAACATGTAATTAAATTTTATCTTGGTTTACCATATTTCTTGGATTAGACATAAGAAAGTGCTGTGCAACATGTGCTGGCAACAGGTTGAAGAGAATTCTTTTATTATCCAGCTTGACTCTCTCCATATCATCTCTCTCTTCTTCTGCCTGTGGGAATAGAGGAAAAGAAAAACCTTTCCAAACCCCAAAAAGTTAGCTGAATCTATCAACTAGGTTCTACTAATTCATCCTTTGAAATTAGACTGAGCAAAATAATGTAGAGCAGTAATGCAGAGCGAGAACAGTTCTCCTGTACCATGCTTTTACATTAGGCAAAATCCCTGTAAGTTCTCAGTAAGTCAAGCTTAAATCTCTGGGCAACTTTGAGGATTTGATCAGCTAAGTGTATTGGTATCATTTGCAGTTTTTTATTTTTAAATAGACCCTTGATATTTTTAAAGAATAAGAAGCCAGGACAATCCCACTTAAGTCACATTGGCCTTGGAGGCCAATTCCTTCTGAGATAATCCAATACAGTGACGGCAGTATTTGATCCAATTTTCAAAAAAGAGAAGCCTGTAGACTCACCAGTATGTAAAGCAAACCTATGTCATTTTGCAGGAAAATGGAAAGAGACCTGGCCAGACAGTAACTTCAACAGAAAAAAGATTTTAAAATGGAGCCTCCTTAGAATTATATCTAAAACAAACAAACAAACAAAACAAAACAACAAAAACAAACAAAAACCCCAAACAAAACCAAACCAAAACCAGAAAGAGAATTAGCAGTTCTAGAGATGGTTTTAATTATGCTGGAGTTTGTCATGAAAACATGTACAGTTCCTTTGCAACAGAAATTCTATCATTTGTGTGAATGAAGGCACTCAGAAAGAGTGTTTAGGGGTTAACAGAGCTGGGATCCCTAACCCAAGATACTGGTATCTAACTCCAAGTGCCTTGACTCACAGGAGTTAGTGGGAGTCATACATTAAGAAACAATTCTAAAACTCAGACATCTTACTGGAAAATTACTGAATATCTAGGGATCTCTTTTGAGACCCCCAGGTTTGCCTTTTCCTTCATGTACTCATCAGCAAAATTAATTCTCTGGAATTCACTTCTTGTTCTTCGAGTGACCTTTGGCCCCACATTCTGATTTCAATTAGAAAATACTTGATCAGTATCATATAATTAATCTCATATAAATTATATCTTATTCTTTGCTCCTCAATCACACTCAGAGACCAGTAACATAAATCTTCTACTGTGATCCTAATATGATTTTTTTAATCTAATTATAATTAGTAGAAGACTGGAAGGCCAAATTCTCAGGCATTGCTGAGAAACCACCATCACCTAAACCATTGAACAACCTGTTCTAATCTTTGGTGGTTTCCCATTGGTATCTGGAATTTGGTATCCTGATCTATTACAAAGTCCATATACTTTTTCACTATCCATTCCTGTTGAAGTAGGAGAAAACCAGTCACCTCTTGCCTTAGTATAGTCTAATAATTTTTTTCATGTGATTTTTTTTCCCAGGAAGCTACATTTTATTTTCCATGACAAAACATAGGAAACAACTTTTTAATTCAAATTATGAAGTACATTTTGCTTTGCAATTTACTTCTGTATTTCCAAGTTGCTTTACAAATAAGAATGCTGAAAGGGAACTGATTTTATAAACATAAATTCTTCTCGAATTGTTCCCTTTTAAACAAATTCTCATCTCCTACTCTAATTTGTGTAGTAAGAAACAGATTCTATTCCAGCCATGAAATATCAGTAAATGCTAAATAGCAATGAAGTTCTGCAAGAAATATAGCTGAGGCTTTTATTCTAAGTAAGTGTCTATTTTCTGCTTGTGAGCTGTTTTTCCTGACACATGTTTAAATTTCACATGCTCTTTCCTTAAAATGTCCTCTGTTATTTCATTTGACTGTTGGAATTCAAAGGTTCTAATAGTAAAAATAAAAGGATTCTTCCAGCTGAAAATCCAAACCAAGCTGGTAACTCCATTTTTGCATCATACTGGAACATAGGAAATTTTACTCTGACAATAGCAAAGGGATTTCAAAAATAAATTGATGCTCTGAATTAAAAAAATCCATTTGGGTCTTGCTTATCCATTCCTCTATTTCTTGAATGAGAATTTTTTTGTTATTTTCTTTCTAAGAATGTTAAAGTTCTCAGTTAAGCTACTAATATTATATGGGGCAGAATACCAGCCTAAAGAATAATTCTACTTTGGGTGAGGGCATAGAGATTTCTGGACTACTCAAAGGAATCAAGTAGTGGCAGGTAAGTGGAGTAATCAGTTTGATGCATTGCATGGATAGTGATGTTGCTCACTCACTAGCAGATTCTGTTCATTTCTGTTCTGGAAATGTGTGATCAGATACCTCTGCATTGCCCAGTTGTGAGCCCAAGTGTTCATTTTGGAAGATGTGATTGAAAAGGTTCTTCAGTCCACCCATCATTGTGTATGAATCACAACAAAGATTTCAGAGCAAGCCACAGCCATGACTAAGAAGTGGAGAACTGAGCTCTTGACTGAAGAGCTGATGGTGCAAATCAAACTATCAGAGTCATGTCTGAGGGGGTGGCAAAATAAGAGCAGGGAAAGGCATCAAGAATGTCACCATTGCTAATGGTAGAATGCTACATCTCCAACACATCTAGCATGCATCTCTTCCCCTCTTTGGATGCAAAACTATTACCTACAATTTTGACTCTGAAAAGGTTCAGTTGCCAAAGATGAGATTGTGGGAAAAAGACTGGAGGTAAAATTAAAGGTTTGGAAATTATAGGGGGAAATATGGTTGCTACTCCCTGGATGGAAAGTGGTCAGCACACTCAACTTCCCCCCCACACAAAGAGCAACTGAACAGAGGATGGAGTGAAAGCACCACAACTCTGTTGAAACTTTTGCAGAGAGAACTCAGTGTTACTTTTTAGCTGATAAGCTGCACAGCATCTGAAACCAAGGGAAATAAAAGAAGACATTCTGCTGTTGAATCAGCAACTGTAGCAAAATTGCTGTCCTTGGGTTGATGCATATCCACATCCCAAGGTTATCTCAGGCACTATATTGACATTCCCCGCCTCCAAAGCATGACCACCCCTCACTGAGTAAGATCTATGACTAAAGACACTCAAGCTCCACCTAAACATATAGTATAAAACTGAGTTAAGAAAGGGGAGAGGTTAAGGAAGACTCCATTGTACCTTCTCAGATCATTTGATGAGCTGAACGTGCCTTATCCCCCACATGTTGGGTGAGAACTGTACTCTATGCATGCTGAATGATTACATTGAACGAGCTCTCACTAGGGATTAGAGCTTGTCTATATATTGCTTTGAATTTGTTTTTTACAGTCAGATACTATAACCAGCAATCCTCAAAAAGTATTTTTTTATTAATAAAGATTGTTAT
>JAWWLZ010000082.1:54899963-54925456 GCA_035041345.1 Poliocrania exsul
CAAACATGACCACCCCTCACTGAGTAAGATGTATGACTAAAGACACTCAAGCTCCACCTAAACATATAGTATAAAAGTGAGTTAAGAAAGGGGAGAGGTTAAGGAAGACTCCATTTTACCTTCTCAGATCATTTGATGGGCTGAACGTGCCTTATCCCCCACATGTTGGGTGAGAACTGTACTCTATGCATGCTGAATGGTTACATTGAACTAGCTCTCACTAGGGATTAGAGCTTGTCTATATATTGCTTTGAATATGTTTTTAGTCAGATACTATAACCAGCAATCCTCAAAATTTATTTTTTATTAATAAAGAGCGTTATCCTGTAAACTGTTAATATAGGTCCTTTAAGAGTGCTTGCAGTCACCAGCAATGAGTGAGAGTGTGGACTCCCAGGAGGAGGTCTCTCTGTTGGCATGTGACCATGAACAAATGAGTTGAACCACACTCCAACCTAGGGGACTGCTCAGTGAAGGCTCCCCATAACGGGACACTGGCAGACTGGTCAGGCACAAGGGTCTTGGCTTTCCTGGGGCACTGACAGACTAATCAAACACTAAGGGTTTGAGAAAATCTTCTCTCTTCATGTGTCAGAGCCACTAATGCCATGGAAAGCCCCTAAGGGAAAAATGCCATGGTGGGTAGTGGTATCAAGCCCAAATAGAGATGAAATATTTAAATAGCAAAACAAAGGAGCATAGATCAAGTGCACTTAACCCTTTCGTTCCCTGGCCTTTTTCAGGTAAAACACTTCCTAGCCATCAGGGAGAGAGGAATGCACTGGGAAATTTGCACTGATGATGCCTGTGTGGGGCAATGCAGTGCCCTGAAGACTAAGACGTGTTAGCTCTGCCTGACCTAGCCCCAAACCTAGAAGCAGAACATTCATGAAATTAGCACAGCACTCCTGAGTTACTTTTTCATGCTGAAAAGCAGAGGTATATTATCTCAAACCACACACTTAGTCAGTACTGCTATTTTGTTGCTCGTACCCTAGACAGAGTCTCTGCATGGACTGCATTTACACCATCCCCACATACCAAATATCTAATATCTTGTTTTATTATTATAGTGGTCTGTTAGGAGTATGAACTGAAGTGTACATTCTCTGCTGTTATTGCACAGAGTTTGAGTATCTATCCTTTTGACTTGTGCTGCCCAAGACAGCTCTCATATATCCAGTTCCCCAGGAGCTGCTTGGAGAAAGAGGAAAAATGTCCTTGCATCTCTTGCGAGGAAAGATAAAGGAGTGAAGGTGAGGTAAAGAAAAAGGCTTGATCGTGTTGAACAGTGAGGACTCTAAAACTATCCCATTACACTCTATAGGATGGAAGCTAACTGATTACTGGTATTTTCTGGACCTTTTTCTGGTTTCCTGCTTTCCACTTTTCAGGGAAATGCAATGAAAACTGTCCATCCTCCTTGTGCCTCATGAACACCTAATGTCTGCCCTTTGAATAGCTGAGATTAAAGAATATGTAGGCCCATTCTTTCCCAGACAAAACAGACATTGAGAAGGGAGAAGGAGTACTTGGGGCTGAAGGAAGAAGATTAAAATAGCACAGATTACAGGTATTTACATTCCTGGTGGGAATATTATTAAAACAGCTAAATGTCATCAAAACCTTTATCTGTTTGCCCCTATTCCCATTGGTTAATTAAGGAAAGCTGCAAACGTGATATTTATGCAATAGTTGCTGGCTTAAAAAAAAAAAAAGGTCAGATTATTGTGAAAATAAACAAGAAAGAAAATACATAGGCATGACCAACATAATTTTTCACATTCTGCTGTTTGCTTACCTGTTTTTATTCATGGCACCTAGGTAATTTTGCAGAACTTAACTGTATTTGCAGAACTGCAGTATTTTAAAGCAGGCTTTATTTTTGCTCTGATCATGGTGACAAAATTGAAAATGTTTTTGGTGCTGTGACTTTTTACATCAGTCTAATTAAAAGCTACTGCATTTTACATAGTTACACAGCATTCCACAGTTTTTATAATGCTGGTAACTGATTACACATCCTTTGGGAAGTGATCTGAGCAGTTGTACCACCTGGCTGTTTAAGCCTCAAAATGCTGTAACAATGTCAGTGACTAAATAGTTATCATGTGGAAATATAGTTCCCAGATTCAGCTAAAAAGACAGGCGCCCGTGCCTCAGAAACCTCATTTTTTGTACCTGAAGGTGGCACTAAAGCCACACTGCTTTCATAGGGCCAGGTTTTGAGAGGAAGTGCTAGCACACCTGGCAAGTCTTGCCTGCAGACTGCAAAATTTATATTTCTTACAAGTGTAGTGGGCTAGAAAAGCCAGTAGAATGATATTCTAGTATTCCCTAAAGAATGCATCAATTAGTCATATCATTTTATTATTCTTATTTTCCTCCTCTGGCCAATTTTCTGAGAGAGAGCAACTCGATTTTTTATCAGTTTTAGCATTTTCAAAAATTTACTACTTGTGTTTATTTGTCCATTCTTTTTTTCCCTCTTCTAGTATTGTTACATAATTTGCATAATCCAATATGATTATCAGTAAGAAATAAGGAAAATGTTCATATATTTGCTACTCATAGTTATTGTCATATGAGACACACACAGTTATTCAACAATGCTATGCAGAAAATGAAACAGTTCTCCCACTGCCTGTTAAAAAAATCAACAAAAACCCCAACAGATGTTTTCTGGAAATACTGTGATATTCAGAAGGGTTAAATTTGGTACAGAATAAAACCCTAGCCAAATCAACAAGAACCTATAACACCACTGACGTGAACAGTAACTACAAATATAGATGTTTTAACAACTTATCCTCAATATTTTTCCCACATGATGTACATAAATCATACTATATTATCTCTGTTCTGGTTATACAACCCAGATGCAAGGAAATTAGATTAACTTATCTTGAAACTGTATAATTTTTCTGAATCAGTTTTCCTTGTTTGAATTCTGCTCTTCTTCAAACCCCTTTTTTTTCCCTATGTGGCAGAAAAAAAATCCATAGATATGTGTTTAGCATAGACCACTGAAATTTTCTACCTATATATTCCTACTAAAAATGGTATTAATTTCAGGACACTTTCAGTGTTTAAAATATAATTTAGTTACTAAAAGTATCCAAAAATGGTACTTACATCTTCCAGAATAGCCCTGGAATCTGAAATTCTCCTAGTTTTAAGCCAACAACTGAAAAGCCTCCTAAAATGCCATGCTGAACCATGTTGGCACATCTGCACACAGCAGGGACTGGCTGCTGGGAGATGTGAATCTGGCTTTAGCATGTGCAATTCAGTGGTTGCACAAAGAACCAGCTCACTCTCTCTATGAAACTGAAAATCTCCACAGGCCCTGTGCACTAATTCACTGGTCTAAAACTTCTGTTACCAAGAATATAACCAAGTTAAGCCAACATGGTTCAATGGTAAGTAGTAGTATGGCTGTAGAGAAACATGACCAGGACTGCTTTTAGCCATATACATGGCTCCTGCAATCCAACAGCTAGAGAAAAATGGATGCTTGAGAATGCAATTTTTACTTGTCTCCTCTTAAAGGCTGTTAAACAATTAGTAGCTTGGAGTTTGCTAACTATTCAAAGGCAGTTTTAACATATATATATATTTCCAATCAAAATTGTTCCCAGATCCTTTAGTACTTAGATTTTTACTGTGCTGAAGAATCTATTAAGTACAAAGAAAATGTTTTGAGTTTTTCTCACTTATCCCTTTGAATAGATAATCACCATAAGCACTTCTGTAATATCCATCACAGACAGTATTTTGGTATATTATGTTAATTAGCCCTTGGACTCAATATCATTTACAACCAATACATAGGGTGGAAACCAGAAGAACATTTCTTATATCTTATCCATTTTTACTTACTGTACAGGGAATAGGTCTTCCACTTGGAATTGAGAAAAAGAAAGGTAAATGCCCAGATCATCTAAGAGGCGAGAACCTACCTAACATACTGATTGATTTTAAAGAATGGTAGTTGTGTTGATCCCTAAATTCTGAATTTTCTAACTAAACTGATTATTTTTTTCTTTTTTCAATATTATCATGCAAATCTCATAGACAAGGTAGCACCACATAAGTGCCTAATTTGCATTTGAAAAGATCTTAAAACGGCATTTGTTCTTTTCAGATGAAAAGCACTTTTTGAAGTGATACCTGAAGGACAGTACTGAAACCTGATGTCTTATTTCCCTTTATTGTCTCTTGAAAAAAGTGCACAATGCTTTCAACAATAGTAGTAAATGGTGAAGTATGTCTATATAACCTGTCCCCAAGAAAACAGAAAAAAATCATATTTTGTCCTTTACTATTGTCCAGTTCTGGTCTTTCAATAGACAAGCATCCCATAGATGTTTACATTTTTAAACTAAGCAATTGTGAATTAAAAATTCACTTAAAACTAAGAATCTTAACGCAGTACCTCCATTAGGGGTGCACAGTTCACCATATAAGTCATAGTAGCTGGAATGATGAAAAGCATTTGAGATGCTGGAACTCACTCTTGCCCTGTTGAAAGGCCACAGGATAGCAAAACCAGTACATTCCTGCTGCTACTCTATTTTAGGGCTAGGAATAACATACAGAAGATCTTGTATTCATGGATCCTATGGCACTCACATACTTCCACCATAGTA
Source organism: Poliocrania exsul (assembly GCA_035041345.1). Taxonomy (NCBI): domain Eukaryota; kingdom Metazoa; phylum Chordata; class Aves; order Passeriformes; family Thamnophilidae; genus Poliocrania; species Poliocrania exsul. The sequence continues at coordinate 54,904,616 of JAWWLZ010000082.1, forward strand.
GACAGCTAGACATGTACTCCACTGAATTTCAAAATCTAGGCACCTTTTCTTTCCATCTGAAAACTGTATTTGGCACCACAGCAAACAGAAACTTTATCAGTTTGCCCAAAACAAACCTCTGAGGCTGACAGGCACAGCAGCTCTCAATACTGCAGGCCACAGAACAAAAATTAAATTCAGTAATTACATGTTGAAGACTCAGTTAAACAGTACAGAATCAATGGAAATTATAGAACAAGGTAAATCATAAAGGAAGTGGACATAGTTTTGGACATCAAGACAAACAAGAAATCCCAGCAAACCTTAACTGTTAGGTAGAAAACCTTTACAAGCAGAAGGTAACAGAGCTAGGTCATTCCTGATTTCTCCATTTGAGGTAACACAGTGGAGCCAGGCATGTGTTCCAGGCTGATGTTATGTGCAAAAACAAGCACTGTGATGATTTATACAGACCTCTTGACAACACAGTTAACAGGATGTAAATGAGAACAGAAGTGACCTCTGTGAACTACAGGAGTGTAAGATTTACCAGAAGGGCAACTTCCAAATTCCACCAAACCGAATGTATAAATTTAACTGTCTACTTCCTTCAGGGGTCAGTGTGAAACACTTTGGAGGTGGGAATTGGACTGCTGAGAGGTGTGACAGCACCTCATGTGTTATGGTTAATATAATTTCTATAGGTTTTGCTGTGATTCTGATAGTTAGGAAATATATTTTCAAAGAAGGTCCATGCACTTGGTATCTAAATAAATTTCTGATCTTCCTCTGGAAAAGAGTTCCATAGTTTCATTGGATGATATGGATATAAATATTTCCTTTTATCAGTTTTATTTGCTTCTTTTCAGTTCACCTGAAAATTGACTTATTTTCACCCCTCTTTGTAATAAAAGATAAAACAACCTCATGGATTTAATTCTGTATCTCAGTTTTATATTGCTAATAGTCCATTCCTAATGCACCTTAGATATATTACTTGATTAAAGATGTACTGGAACAACTTCAAACAAACAAACAAAAATCACTTTTCCAGAAAAAAAGGAATTTTATAAGCCTGTGAAGAAGGCTCTAAAATAATTTTTCTCTGTGAACCCCAACAGCATGAAAAATTTTGAAAGAATCTTAGTCCAACTAATTTGTCTTGAAAATATTTCCAAAACAAATCAAAAAGTTGGGCATCATGAAGTCCTGTGACTTACCTGCACAGCCCAGAGGTAGTCCAGACGCAACTTCAAGTCCACCTGTCTTGAATGGAGTGCCAAAGCACAAGAAAAAAGCAAAATAGCTAGTATTGGTTCATAGCCACGCATATAAAAGGAGCCACCCCTTAAAAATAGGAAGAAAGTAAATGGGTTATTCCGGATTTTCTAATACCTAACAACACATATTTTTAAGATCAGAATTTTAGTTTAATAGATCTGAGTAACCCCTAAGCACTAGCCTTTTCTGAAAAGGCTCAGCTGGACAGGGACATGGGTGACAGTAAGTCTGGTCACTCTATCACACCAAAATGCAACTTCTTGAGGATTTTATAATGCTATGCATTATTGTAATGTGTGTGCCTGCTTTTTATTAGGAAAGATATAAACATTGAAATGCTCAAAAGCTTAAATGAAATTGGAATTGGTTGAGGGCTGCTGAAATATGGAAGTGAAGTTTTTAAACTGCTTTCTATTTCATATTATAGTTAGACTGCAGTATGTTCAGCTGAGGTCCGTTACCATAAAACTACAGAACAATGGGGCAACAGCTGCTTCCTCACAAAAGCTGATCTCCTGTTGATGGATGTTACTAGATCTTACAATTTTTGGGGAGAGGATGGTTAAAGTATTTCTTATGCTTAGCTGAGTCTATAGCCCTAAGCAGCACTGACCACTAGAGGATAATTCACAGATGCGTAGTCAATGTTGTGACTATCTACAGAGAATTACCCATTGCTTTAACTTTGCAAGATACCTACCCCAATGCTTTTCTGTAACCACTGAGTTCCAGAATAACTATGTACAAAATTGTAACAAAAAGCAGGAGAATCATTTTTGGCAAGGAAGATACACGTAGAAATATTGCCAAAGTGAGAGTCCCCACTACACAGGAAAGGAAAGCATAGTGGGCGGTGTCACATGGAAGTTCATTCATTGTTTTATTTGTTCCACCAGGAGAAATGATAACTATTGAGCTGCTGGAATTGGTATTCCAAACCCAAGGCATGCAGCCAACCTAGAAAAGACAGGAGAGGCAAGAAGGGGAGAAAGTTAAATACAAAATAAACAGAAATGCACTTGCTATGGAAGCTGACTGTAGTTCATTTCTAATTGGGAAAATAACACCATGGATTTCCCACCCAGCTCAATGCTGTATTAAAATCTCCTTGTCCTGCAATGTTTCACTGAATTTTAGGGGAGAGAGAAGATCTGTTCATTAGATGCCAGTAAGGGCAAACAATTGAAGTTTGGTCTTAGTTGCTGTGTCAGTGCTCAAAACCAACAGAATCTCATGCCAGCATATTCCTGTAAAATTAAGGAACTTCAGTTAACATTTAATGTGGCTATACAGGTGAAAAAGGATCTTGCACAGAACATAGAAATAAATGTGTTTGTTTTATTGACTATGTCAATTATATAAATTTCAATTAAATACAAAATAAAACATATTTTAATCATTGAGTGAAAAACTACACATGAATAATATCTTTTCTCCACCTCAGAGCTACTTCTGCTGTCACATTTGATTTAAATACAAGGCTCATCTTCAATTATCCCTGTCATTTCAGTTATCCAAGGAATTCTATTTCCTCCCTAGACTGGGATATAAAAAGATGTTTAAGTGCATTTCTTAAGGGAAGTTTGGGGAAATTTAACCTGCTTTTTCTAAAGGCAATGTCATGTACACATCTCGGAGCTGTTACCCAAGGAAGTGAGGAATCTCTGGCAAATAGTGCAAGTCCCTAGAGCTCCAGTTTTAACTGCAGTCCAACCTCCACCCCTAACGAAGGAAAAGGATAAGAGTTAGTACAAGTGGAGAGAGTGGGATGATAGTTTGGAATTGATTTTAAGAGGCACTGGCACATAAGCCCTGCCCTGGATTTAAGCTTCTCTTTTGAAGTGTGTTATAATACCTTTTTATTTCATCCTAACTACTGACAATGAAATATTGTAGCATACTGTAAAGTAACTGACAACCTGAAGGGTGATTAAGCAATGTATTTTATAGGAGGTTGTAGTAAATTAAAAAGATGAGACAATAAATAAAATGTGATTTAAACTCATAATGGCTAACATTGTGAAATGAGAGTGAAGTGAAAAATCCCTTTAATGTGATTTTGTTCAATGTCCTTAAAAATGTTCTTCGTACTAAACTCATCCAAAAACATACACAGGCATGAGGGCTTCATGAAAGATCTGCACTCCACCCAGGAAAACAACATCTGCTGTACAACCAACAGTGAAACTTCAACACCTAGTGCCTCTGACAGATGAGAATTCTAGAGGCATTCCTTTGCAGGAACTAATAATTTCTATGGATAAAACATTTCTGTCTAAGTTACAGGTTATTTTTGTTCAGGAAAGGATAAATTTATATTTGTGACTTATATTAAATCATAACTGAAAGATTACTGCCTTGTTAGAGGTCAGAAATTCTGAATCCTAATCTGTCTTCTTCCAGTATTGTTCAACATTGCTCAGGGCTTATGATGTCTGTTTCTCATTTTCCCCATCTTTAAGTGGCAATGATGGTAATTGTTTCATTAGGTCAAAGTGTCAGGTCTATGGAGGCTGATTCACAAAGATTTCAGCTGTCATAACATTAATATCCATCCCAAAGTTGCTGAGAAACTAGCCTGGAGGCACTGCCTAGCTCCATGCATTTTGGGCTTATGTCCACACTAAGAACCAAATATATGTCTGTGTGCTATTTGGGCTGTGTGTTACTAACACAGCTGATGTTCAGGAATTCCCAGAAATGTCTCAACATCAGGTTTCTAGGTTTCATTCTAGGTTTCTCTCAGGATATTGGAATTTGGAGAAAAGGGATCCTCTGTCTATTCAGTTCATGGGGATAAGCTTGGTATATGTTCTCAGAATAGGTCCAAGGACAAGTGAATACACAAAATACAAAATAAGGGGCTTGGCATCTCATCATTGAGAATTGCTCCTGTCTTCTTATTGGTCAGAACACGTTTTCTAATTCCCACAGAGAGGCCTGATGTGAAACGTCTGATTTCTTAGCATTTCTAGTGGGTTTTAGTGTGCTATTTTTTGTGTAGATTCTTTCCTTTGAGTACCCTAACATTTCATTTGTTACCACTAGCAGCCGCAATGCTGAAATTGAGTGCTTGGGATTTGGCATGGCAACTGAATGACAAAGACTTAGATGGAAGTTTAAATGCCATTTGAGTTCAAGTCTACCACATAGAACTAGCTGCTCATCTACAGTAAAGGAAGCCAATTTTCAGAGCTGTTGAGCAAGTTCACTTTATACAACAGCAGCTTTCTAGATATTAAATGTGAATGGACCGTGTAAATGGCACAGTGTAAGCACATCTTCTCCTTACACAAAACTGTCTATATTTTAAGATCTTTTTATATTTTCCGTTCTACCTGGATTAAAAATATCCCCGTTATTACACAAAAATATGTTCTAAAAGTTGCCACATAGAAATAGTAATCTTGTTTTGATACCATGCCTTGTCTGTCACAAAATATTAGCCACTGAACCAATAAGCAAGTTGAACATTTAAAAATAGCTTTCCCTTAAAGTACATGACATCAGCAGACTATATGATGCTAAGATTTGATATACAAATTTCTATAAGTCTTAACTAAGTATGATCTGTAAAATTTGCTAATTGCTTTACTATTCCTAATTCAACACCTTGTCTCAGGGCAGTTAAAGTTCAAATTAGAGCAAAGGGGTTTAATTTTGAAGAAGCATACTCTGCAAGTATGAATAATAAAGAGAGTAGGAACTCAACAGATGAGAATATGGTATGTGTTTAATGGATCTCTACCAGGTTGTTCTTTAAACAGTATATTAAGTTAAGTAATACTTGATTTAAATACTCACCACACATCCTTGAGCCACGGAGTATATTAAGATCACAATAAAAATACACAAAATGGTACGAATTTGTATTGTCAGGCACCCTGGAAAACACTAAGGAATGAAAAAAAAAAAGATTTATAGATAAATATTTTTAAATATAAAGTGGGGCTGATATTTTTTTAGCAGACTATAAAGGGAAGTGAATAAGGGATATGGAAATTTTGCTTGCACAGCATATTATGAAGTTACAGATATTGTGTAATAATTGTTATGTAGTTATTATTGTGTAGATGGGTTTTAATGGTAATTGCAGTTTTGAGGATAATAAATGTGAAATTATTATTACTGTACATTATTTCTCACTATAATTAAAACCCTTAGAAAGTTTAGTGTCTACTCATGATGTGAATAGTAAATTAGGATGGCATTTCATTTTGCTCTCATGGGAAAAATACCCAAAGCAGCTCTTGTCTTGCAAATTGTCAGCTCCAAATTGTGATCCAAGAGAACATACTGTGATAGCATAGAATTTTGGAGTGGTGTTTGTGTCTTCTTTTATAAGTCATGTTAAATGCCAAGGTAGTCTTAATTATCAGGGCTCATTAAAAATATTGAATTTGTCAGGAAGTGCAGTAGAGAACAAAAATATCTGGTGAAATGGAGTCTTATGAACCTCCATTTTTACCGATTCCATCTATCACACTTTTAAATGTGTGAATTCCTTGCGCTTGTGAATGAGAGAGAGGAAGGATAAGTCTGACAGCCTTGTTTCAGTCATCCTGATCTACTCTGCTTTCAGGTAAAGCTACTTTCCTTCCTTTCCCCTGCACTAAGAATGTGTAGGGTATCTATTATATACTGGGTCCATGATAAATGTTTCAGACCACAGGACTTCTTCAGTAACTTCAAGGGTCAAGAATCAACTCCAAGAAACAATGAGATTTAAAGTGGGGATAATCCTGTGTTCTTTAAAAGGAGGAGGCTCAGACTTATTGATTGAATTTGATTTAAGGTCCAATGGAGCAAGCAAACACCTGATTTTTAGACAAAAATCACTAGTCCTGAAGAAAAGCTGTTCACTTCAAGGGTATCACCAAAATCAAAAGCATAGCTTCCAGCATGTAGCAAAGTACTCATAGAGAGGGGCTATTGTAGCCTTGGCACAATAAAAATCATATATTGAAGTGCCTCCCCTTCCTGTCTCATATGCAGAGACTGCATACACTTCCCCTGTATGTCTGACCATGAATTAGAAGTTGAAGTAGTCAGAGCTGAATCAACTTCGTTTGGGCTGTCAGACTTATGAATATAGAAAAAAAATAAAACAATACATGATCTGCAAATACATTCTGGCATCAGTATGGGTTAAATCCATGTAAACGTAGGTGTGGAACAACCAACATAGTACCAATACTAAATTTGTATTATGGACCTGAGTTAATTAGCTATGCCAGAAACCAATTTAAGTATTAGTCAGCATCATCAAAATATATTAGGATACCTGAGATATATCACCTTTAATAAAACAGTGAGCATGCTGTAGAACAAATACTACAAATTTGCAAATACTACAGAATCTGCAGTTGAAAAACTGTGTCTCAAGGGAAAAGATACAGCAGTGTCTAAAATTACATTATGAAAATTGACAGACTTTGTCTGCATTTATTCATCCCTATCATACAGTTCAGGTTGCAAGGGACCTCATGAGGCCCCAGAGTACTGTCTGCCCTAACCCCCAGAGCCCCAGGGCCATTTTTGCAGAGCTGGTTGCTCCCCAGCCTGTGGCATTGCAGGAGGTTCTTTCTTCTCAGGGGCTGGACTTTGCATTTATCTGTGCTGTATTTCATAAGATCCCAGTTGGCCCATTCTTTCAGCCCATCTAGGATCTTCTCAATGGCCATCCTGCCAGCTGTTCTTCTGAAACTGGAGTCTCTTGACATGAGTATATTCCATGTCCTTCTCCAGGTTGTTGATGAAAATGTCTGACAGGAGAGGATTCAGGATAAATGACTGTGGTACCTCACATATTACTAGTTTCCAGGTGGAGTACAACCATAAACTGCTATGCTCCAATTGTGATCATCTCAATGGCATTCTGCCCATTAAATTGTCCAACTAGACCAAAATCCTACACACATATGGGGTGGAATGTGTGGTTTTATCCATATAAATAAAAAATAAATTAATTTTGTTTGAAGGAAATATATATATATATTCCATTTATATATACTCCATTTATTCAGTTTGCAACCAAATAAATTTTATCTACTGTTTGTTAAAGAGAGTTTGAAGGTAATATTGGATTGTTAATACTGGCAAAACAACATACAGATTCAAAGACCACGTGTCCTGACACATTGCACAATTTTTCTTAGCCTGTGTGGCACATACATGTTCTGTGTGTTTACATCCCAGACTATTGTGTTAAAAAGATAAAAGAAATCTTTAAGAGATAAGGTATGAGACATCTGAATTAAAATTCTTATACTAACAAGATTCATTCTTTGACTTTAAGTCATTCTAAGATTGCATCTGCTCTTTTATGATAGCACACAATTTTGAGCTTCATTTTCTTTGTTTTCTTTTATTTGTGGAGTTTTTATTAACTAAACAAATACTGTCAGATGCCCAAAATGCAAGGCATCTGGTACAGTAGTACATTATCATAGTGGTTTTATGAGTGAGGCATTTGATGCTAAAGCATGGAGAAGTCACTTGTCCAGTGTGAAAGAGGAAATAAGTGACAGAAGACTGATTAACATAGAGGAATGATTGGTTTTCAATCTTATACCCATTATATGTAGCATATTCTTTATTTTTTACATATTATATAAGACAAATTTTCACCATAAATATTTAAACTGTGATATTCTGATGGTTTATATTTCCTTATTTTTGTAATGATGGATTTGATCCTGTGAGGTATTGAATCTGTAGAGGAATCTGGAATAAATACAAATTTTATTGACTGACAAAACAGATGGAACACATTTGAAGTTTGCACTAACCTTGGAAATAATATAAAGAGCAGCAATTTCCTACAAACTTTGTCTGTGTTTCTACCATCTATATAGAAAAGGACAGATGATAAACTACTTTTCCTTAATGAAACAGAAGAGATCGTCAAAATTACTTCCAAATAATTGTGCAAGTTTATAAATAGGGTTCTACTCTGTACCTGATACTCCACTAATATACTATTTAAATTTCCATGAAAACAATTACTTTTCTCCTGCCAAAGGACGTAATTTTTTTAAACTAAAATTAGTGTGTGCTAATCAGCAAAGCTGATTAACTGCGTAGGTGTTTTCTCCTGGTATTTGTCAGAAAAGACTAAATTTAGACTAATCCACTGCAGATTTCTTTCATCAGAAAATTAGCCTGTGGATGCTTTATTTTGATGTGGCAGACCTAGTTCTCTCCTAAAGCAACCAAATGTCCTTCTGCATAATTACTGTTGTGAAAATATGATGCAGGAGAATTAATCATTACTAAAGGTTTTGAAAAGGCCAAGGATTGTGTGTGCAAACCACTGTGCTTTACCATCAAAACAGCTGCTACTTTGGCAGGAAAAATTTTGAAAACAGAGGGGAAGATAGCAGGACTTTACACCCAGATACCATTTGGAATGGAAGGGGGAACTAGTGTGCCCTGTTGTCAGAAACCAGCAAAAGTCAGATTAAAGCAGTTGTTTATCTGAACACTGCAATGATTCAATACAGTGGCAGGGGTTAAGGGAAGATGCAGCAAAAAAAAAAAAAAAAAGAAAGAAAGCATTGAATTAATGGCACTAAATGCTTCACTGCTGGAAGGATTAGTCATGTAAAGTGTGCTTTCAGGTGATCCGTCTTTGTTTTTGAAGTGCCAAATACATTCCTTAGCAATGACTTGAAAAGCACCTAGATTTCAGCCTCTGTGAATCTGAGCATTTACTGATGGCTTCATATTCCAAAGGACAAACATAGCGTGGCTACCAAAAGGAAGAAAAGCAATAAAATCTTTAATCACTTACTTGTACTCGTGTGACATGTAGGTACATAATACAAGCCACTAGGAAGCATATGCAGAACACCAGGAGAACAAGAACTACGGTACTCCTAGAATCAAAACACAATAAAAGTAATGCAATGCAGCTCAGTAGCAGATGAGAACAACTGCTCATTGGGGTCCTTCTGAAATGATATTTTAAATGAATGATGTAGAATCACCTCTCTAACCTTGCTATAATACTAAGCATGGCAGAGGAAATTTAATAGTGAAGTCCACTGCTCTCAAGACTAAGACATTAGTAAATCCTCTTGTACATGGTCCCCACTCTGACCTCAACAAGGAGATCAAAGCATCTCAAAAATTCAAATGTATGGTGTGTCAGGAGAGACACTTTCTAATTGTAGGCTAATGCAGAATATTCAGCATGATGACTCGCATAAGGGGAGTGTATAACTCAATTACTTGGACTTGGCAGCAGTGTAACAGTTACCAGATGCTTTTTCCTTGTAATCTCTCTTTCTCAAAGATTCAGAAATCAAAGGTCATTCAACTCAAGTCACTTATCAAGTCAAATAAAATCTGACCAGATTGCCTTCTAATGAAACAGAACAACTCCTTCCTTTTGCGTCTTCCTCCAAGGTTAGACAAATCTTGCGTTTCACAAAGATGCTGTAATAATTTTTTAATTCTAAATATTCTTTCTCCTAATCTGCCAAAACAGGCTTAATGAAAATAGTGGAATAGTCTTCATGAAAAGAGGGGTGCAAGTAAGAATTTTCCTCCTCTAGAAAACTTCTGTTATTGGAAAAGTACTTTATGAATGTGAATAACCTGACAAAAGTAAGTTCACCAATGCTGTTGCATTTGATTTATGCTCGGGGACAACTGGCCCCATGCCAGCCATGGAACCAGGGCTGGATGGCAGCAGCATAAAATGATCTTCACACCTTCTCTTCTAACTTGTGAGAACAAAGCAGCCAGTCTAGAAGATGTGAACTATGGCTTCAGGCATATATGTATCTGAGTGCTTGACAATTACTGGGTAAAGACTGGTTATACAGAGTTTCTAACCGGAGAAGTGTGCAGTTTTCCTGTAGGATTTCTAACTATTTGACTTTGATTTCAAAGTCATGTAACAATTCCTACTGATCCAGGCACAGGGAAAATTCTGTGGTGTAGTATGTGTACCCAGAATGGGGAGGTGACCCTAGTGCTGTCAGTGTGGATTCTGAATACAAATATTAATAGATTGCAGGCTCTCATGCTTTTAGAGAATTCACATTTATTCAGGATGGTAATATACTAGAAAAGAATGGAGGGGATATGACTGCAATGACATCTTTCAGGGCAGCAAGCCAATGACTGACATCAGCAGAGTGGGACCCTGACAGACATTTGTGTTTTCCAAAAAAATAAACACAGTATAAGACGTCAGAAAGGTTCATCATCAGAGCTTTTAGTGGCTACAGTGCATGTGCGCCTCCATAATTGGACACATTAGGTTGACAGGAACATAGCCTTACTTTCAACAAGTCCATCTGGGGATATGAAATATGTTTTTAGCTGGGAAGCTGTTTTACTTAGATAATGATAGGAATTGTGAGAACGTCAAGCACGTTGCTTTCTGTGTATTTTCAGGCTATCATAGGACATTTTCTTGCCTAGATTTTGAACCTCCTCTTTGAAATATTGTGATACATCACTTCTTCCATTACAGTAATGTATTGCAAGTCTTGCCTTTTGCATTCTTTTGTCATACTTATAACTGCATTGGCAATCTAAAGAGCAGCTTAAATCTCCAAGTTCCAGGAAGAGGAAAAATTTTCCTATACTTCCAAAGTTATAATTTAGCTCATGGTAGCATCTGTGTCACAGACAGGGAAGAGCCCAAGAAGACTAGCAATGAACTCACCACCAACAGACACTGGAAGAAAGAACTTAGGAGCATTCAGTGGTTGGCTTTCCTAACTAACCCAGTCCATCTTCATGACCTTCAGTGATGATATTCTGCTTGAGCTTGTGCGTCTGTCAGATCAAGGCTTAAAGTGAATCTCTGTCCAGCAATTTTTTAAGGGACAGTATTTTTGGAAAGGTTACCATGTGATTCTTGGAAATTTATTCTAGTTTCAACTACACTAACATTCTTTGTTTCTCCTTGTTCAAAATTGCTATGTACTGCAGCTGTTGTTTACTACAAAGAAGGTGAAAGTCGTCTTAATTATGCTCCAGCAGAGTCATTAGTCTGTAAATGATGATGTAAATGATGATTTCTGTCAGTGATTTTGAATTCTTAATATGAAAGGTATTATATAACTGATGATGATGTAAAAAAACCCCAGTGTTTCTCAATCTTCCAATTAGAAATAATAGAATCTAAAAGTATTATTCTGACTGGGGATTTGTGAATAGAAATGATCAGAATTTTAAATAGGATTTTCATTAGTTGTGGCTAGTTCTATTGCCATTGAAATACTAATAATTAGCAAGAGTGAGTAAAGTTTATTTTTAATGTTTTGGTGTTCTAATATAAAAAAAGCTTGTTACTAATAATTTTTATACCTTAAACACAAGTTTATCTACTTATTATAACCTCTAGATTTGACAGTGAAGACTAATTAGTTTTTAATTAGTACACAATTGCATAGAATTGACAAATTCTGAAGTAATCACCAAACTGTATCACTCAGCAATAGGCATAGAACACCCACCAAATACATCATGAGCATTTGGTTATGTCTGCTTTAGTGCAGTCAAGGTCTGACTGCAAGTTATGTGTGCAAGGCCAAACTATCCACTAGGCAGTTTATGCAGTGATAGGACTGATACCGAAAACCTCAATGCAGGCTATAAATTCAGGTTAAAAAGCTAAATGAATACTTCAGTACATAGTTCCCATTAAACTCTGTATAGTTTTATCTGTGTTGCTATCAATACCTGAAGTACCTCATCTAAAGTCAGCACAAACACATTTTAAAAAGCTGCAGTAATACCTTTATTTGTAGGGCAGAAATGCTTTAAATAAGTTAGAAATAAACATGGAAATTCTGAATAAACACTGAAATGTGTTTTTCCCTTCTAAATGCATCCTTCTACAAAAAAATAAAATAAAAAAAGATAGTGGAAAGTGTCTCATTTGGAAAAATAGATGGAAAGAGATTAGACTGAGGATATACTAGCAGAGAATCTCCTATGTGAGAAGATGCCAACCTAGGTGCACATTCCCATGCCACAGACTTTACTGTTTTGACCTGTGCAGGATGTCTGAAGATGACCCACTTTGATTTATAATGACAAAAGACAGAAACTTACTGTGGTATTATTAGAAGGTAGACAAGGCCAAATAAGGCAGCTAGAATTAGCGAGAGAACTACAGCACTGGTGAAGTACTCATCCTGAAGCTGGTGGTACTGTTAAAGAAAGAAAGAAATTAAGACAGTTGGTATTTTATACACACCTCGTCAGCCACACTTGTCCATTCTCAGTAAGAAAAGAACTACAGCCTAAAATAAAACAAGCCCCTACTTAGTTTACAAACATACAAATAATCATGGCCTAATTCATATGAAAAAAAAACCCCAACAAAACAAAAACAAATAAGGCAAGTCTACACAACATTTTCCTTGAAGGGCTTCTGTTTTACCCTGTAACTAGTTAAAACTGGGTTCGGCTCAAGTTTATCTTTTGGAGATTTTGAAACAGAAGGAGGTGGCACTTCCTCTTCTCTGCTTGCTCATCACAAACCAAGGCCAAATATCCCTTGGTGCTGCCTTCAAGAAGTCCAGTCACCTCAGCTGCTCAGGACAGGACACTAATGGGTGGACTTGGAGGCAGCTGCTGATGAGATAAATGGGCTCAGTTTTGAGCAGCTACTGCTTCTGATTCCTCTAAAGCTACAGGCTTTACTCAGAAAGACTCAAAGTTCATTCTCATTTACACCAAAAGACTTTCTTAATTTGAAAGAGATCAGTTACAGTTAGATAATAAATTAATCTGAGAATTAATCTGAGAACTTGAAATCAAAATTTTTGCTCGAAACCTTAAAAAATTGGATCCAATACGGCACACAGTCTTCCAACTTGAAACATTAGTGGCATGAAATCTTAAACTATAAAGGGACTTACAATAGAAAATTAAATGCTACTGCCAAATTAATCCAAAACCTTAACATCTTTGCTTTTCAAACACATAAACTAATGATAATAAATACAAACAATTTCTACAAACAAAACCCCTACAAGGAAGGAACAATTGTTAGTTTATATACGTGCTTTCAAGTTAGGAGTTAATCCACTGCTTTCAGGACAGTCACACTGGTGCAAGATCCAAACCTTGCCCAGAGATTTAAGAGGTTTTTTTTGTATTTTCTAGAATTTATGAGATCAATGCATATCAGGCTACCTATGCAGAGGGGAGCATCCTTCTGTCATTAACACTTCTCCAGAGCACATGAGTGAGTAGGCAGCCACATTGTCATGAGACAGCATTAAACAGGTGACACAGGTCAGGTAGTTTGGAGAAGCAAAAGAAAGACCAAAACACAGGATATGTAACATTACAGAGTAGGATCTTGGTAAGAAGGATGTTACTGATTTTTTTTTTTTTATCCCCTTCAAGTATTTCCACAGAAGGTAGATATAATGTCTCCCTCTTGACTGAGAGACAGTCCAATGGAGTATTTAAAGATACTGAGTAAAATTTAAATAATTAAATATTAAAAACAAACAAAACCCTCAATGCTAGTTGGCTTATGGTCAGTGAAATCAGCAAAAATAATTTAAACTCCCCTTACTTTATTTTCACGCTCACTTTGCTTATACTTCAGGGTGATGAAGTTCAAGTCAGCCATCTCAGACTCAGTTTGCCGGGCCTCTATCAAGCGGCTGATGTATCTGTTTACTCGAGTTCCTGGAGTGTTGTATACAACATTGGTAGAAAAAGAGGAACGATTCCTGAGTTTTTCAGAGGCTGTCCTTAATGCTCTCCTCTGTAGCAGAGAAGAAGAAAGAAGCATAAATATTATTAGCATTGAAATTTTTCATTGTTATTCATATTACCTCAAGCTTACAGTCAGGATGAGGAGTTCATTAAAAGGAGTAACTACAAAAGACAGTGATCTTATCTCCATGTGAACGCTATCTTGTAAAAACTCCTTAGCTGAAATTGTGATTTCACTCAAACCAATGAGAAATCCTTCACAGCATTCCTAGATCTTAATGCAGAAATTCTCTTATACTGCCCTGACACTTCTCTGCCACGGAGGAAATAATGAGTTTGTTCCCATCAGTGTGAATTTACCTTGCAATTTTTTTTTCTTGAGAGAAGACATGAAGCTCTGAACATCTGGAAGACAATATAATCAGGCTTTTCACGACACAAGAAAGTCCTACTGCCTGAGTAACAATACATATTTTGCAAAGATAATTTTCCTTAACCACTTACACAATGACCACATGTGACTTCAGAGGGTCTGAAACCTCAAGTGTTGTTATGTTTAACTCAGCCAAGGGGCTTTCTTGTTAAGACCTCTTGAGTATGTCTCAAATGCACTTGCAGATCCAGATAGAGCAATCCAGTAAATTATCTGCGCTAACCTGTGCCTCACTGGCTCTTTCATGGTTGAGATAGCGTGACTGACAAGATGATCACTCATAGTCCCTTTCAGTGGAAAAGATTAATATAAAAGGAATTTTAGACAACCTGTCTTGCTTTTCACAGAGAGCACTCAGGAGACAGTGAGCAGCATCTCAGCCACACTGGTGGCAACCCTCATTTGAGAGCACTGTAATCTAAACCATTATCTGTACTAGTATGGATAGACAGGGATAAAGCCTTACTTCCCACAACAGTTTTGACCACCAAGCTCAGGCAAGTTCTGCTACTTCTCTAAAATTAAAGGAATACTTTTTTATCTAATATCTGCAGAGTTCAAGACAATTCAAAGCACAATGGAATGATAAGTCTGCTCAGGATATAATCAATACAGTATATTAGCAAGATGTTAAAGAAGCAAACAAAATGTCTGTCTTCAGAGTAGTCAGTACTTAATAGGCCACTCTTCAAAGGCTATACTACAAAATATCCTTTTAAACCAGACAGTAACAAAGGTGGTGATTTCTATTTAACTAATCCTGCAGGAATGGCCATTTCCTGTCTTATTCCACAGGAAGTTCTTATGAGATCCTCATCAGTGAGGAAACTGTGGACTACAATCGTTTATTAACTTACATGGCTTATGTTATATATATATTACACCTGAATACTTATGAACAGGGGGAAGGGTTGTATACTGATTAACACCTTAACTTTCTGATAGTAAAGAAAAGTGGACCTTAGGAAAGATAAAGTAACTTATCAAGTTTTGCTTTGCTGATTTTATACATAGGGAGGAATTATATTAGCAGTAAACAATGATGAGGCTACTTGAAACATTTTTCTTCAAACTATCAGATCCCATTATTTGGTAAATTGTCTGTGGTGTAAGAACTAATTGTTTCAACATGAAAAATAATCTTGGGGACATACATGGACTAGAGCTATCAATTCTGATCTTCCGGGTACAGCTAGCAATAACTGAAATCTTAAATTGCCAGCCAAACAACTATTCTCAATGTTCCTAAAGAGAGATACATTTGTTTGCTAGTAGAAGACATTTGTCACGCTAGTTTGTAGGGAAACTGAGTGCTTTCAATACTGTCAGGAATACACAATTTTACTCTTCAGAAACAATAATTAGTTAGCATATGTATTGCATAAAGTACAGGAGAAAGTACATCTTCAGGGATTTTTTTTTTTTACAATTCAAACTTAAGCCTTGCTTTAAAACATGGAATGAGGGTAGATGATGGGTGTTATTGTGCTTTATGGAATAAATTATATTATCTATTCTGCCACTTTGAAATAAGGTTAAAGTCACTGTTTTTAATCAAAAAGAGCTGAGTCTTACATATAATGATGTCCTCTGTGTCTCTTATTTTTATCTCTATTATTATTTCACACAGTAGACTGACATTATGTCTTATACGTGATCAAAACAGTGTTTATATTTCTCAGAAATGTATTGGCTTCAAAGCCTTTAAAGACTCACGTTTTACATGATTTACATGATTTGAGGACTGAAAGCTCTGAAGAAACCCTGCATTGCAACATAGTGTATTTATATTAATATCATATAATGTAAATCCATTATAAATGTTACATAAAAGTTACAAAAGCTCAGAACAACTGTTTCAGTTAATGACAGCATTGTAGAACTTCATTGCAAATGTTCTGACAAGAAAAAACTTTCATTAGATCCCTAGAAAACCCATATGGGTATTTTATATGTATATTATTATATTTATACATGTATATACACAGACACAATGCAAATATTGTATATGCTTCAAAGAATGTGTGGGTTACTGTTTTTTAATACTAAAAGCACTAATTCACAATTGGAAAGCCTTGTGCATGGCCAGTTTCAAAATAAAATCTGGAGTTTCTAAAATTCTTCACTGAAATTGTTTTAAAGATACTAATTGACTTTTCTGCCCTTCTCCTGCAGAAGCAGCACAAGCACATATAAAACCCAAAATATGAAATTTAGAATGCTTTCTGAAAGGAAGATTTAGACTGAATCTTCAATAAATGTACATGATTAAACAAAAATAACAACAACAAAAAAAACACCAAATAAACAAACAAAAAATCTCCTAAATAAGGTGGAGCAATCAGTCAAGCTGAATTACTAATTCCAATGTACATCTGTGCCACTGCTCACTGGTGGAGTGACTATGTAATATTGCCACCTGCTGGCAAAGCAATGAGCAACTCTAAAACTTTTCGTCCGTAAATTTCTCTGTAGATTCATATACAGAAAAGGAAGTAAACCAGGCTACTATAATGTAAAACAATTTTGAATGATGGCATTACAAGGTATCCAAGAAAGAGGAATTTGTATTTGTATTAGGAACTTCTATGCTTGGGTTTGTATCAGGGACTGAGAGGGTGTTTGGCTAATCAGTTGCCTTTTATATTTTAGAGAACCATCTAGAGATGTAGAATAATTCTGTTGTTTTTTATTTGCCACCATCACCTTCAGACTGCGATGGACAAAAGATGCAAAAGCATCTCTTTAAAATGATGGAAAAAGCCTCAGAAACTCTAATTTCTGTGAAGGAAGCCCATAATAGAAACAACATAAACTGTCTGGGCTAACTTTTCTAAGAAGTGCTTCAAATTTGAGACCTTTTTAAGTTTTGTCTTTACAGTGAGCATTAGATAGTTCTAGCTCCAGCAGGAACATCAGAAGCTTCTCTATCAGTTGGTAACATCCCCACATATGTTCTCAAAGCAGGTCTGCTTGATGCAGCCCTGGACCTGATGCCTAAAGAGTGCACATGGCCCACAAGGATTACCTTATCATCATCCTCACACGTCATGACATTGGAGAAAGGGATCTCCGCTTTGAACATCTTCCGACAGTGCATGAGTTGAACTAGCAAATAGCAGACTGTCTTGAACTTCATTCTTTTGGCAGGCTTAATGTCCGAGAGAATCAGTCCAGGAAATATCTGTGGGTCAGAAAAATAGTATTTGTAACTGTCATTAACATTACAACACAGGCAGATACGCTGGCAGACATTTGCACCACCCAGTGGTCAGAACAAAGCAATAGTCTAAGTAAGAAGCAATGGGTTTTGATAAACATCCTGTATTTGCAAACGAAGATTGCTTAATCTTTTTTTAAACCAAGTAGTAAAGAATCTATTGAACAGACTTTATTTAAACTCATACTTAACAGTTTGGAACTGTTTTCTACTTAGAAACATAGACTGCAAAACAGTGCATTAATGACAAACTCATAAAAGAGGCAGTACTTTTAATTTCTTTAATATTGAAATAAATTCTAGGAAAATATAAGAAAAATAAGGGTGAAATCAGCATTTTTATCAATTGATGTTAAAAAAACCCCAACGATTTCTGTCTTTTTCTTCTTTCCTTGTTTTGTTACTTCATCCATTGGTAAACTCATTAAAATCTGAAGAGGATAGTTTCTGCTTTAGAGTTATACATATGCCTCAGAAGGAGTCTTTGAGGCATGGAGGTTATATCTTACATCATATTTCTTCAAAGCAAGGAGTGTTATACCACAGAGAAATACTCTCAGTGGGTTGTGTATAATCTATTCCTTTTAGCATTGAGCTCCCAGTTCAGCAAGGACAAATATTTTCTTGGTTAACTCTTAAGCGTGTATTTATCTTTTGTTAAATTCAGTAAACCCCTGGTATGTGTTCAGATGCTTTCACAGATCAGAATATTCTATCCTCAGTATTTATACCCAACTTATTCATGCTTCTGGCATGTGAAATGTGTAAAGCAGTGCTAACAAGAAATGCAGAAGGCCCCTATGCCAGCACAGCATACTTGAGCTTGTAAAATTGATATATTCTGGGACAGCAAAATAAAGAAGCACACAAGATTTGGTCCCCAGTGTTCCTAGGTACAAAAGACAGAGCAAAGCACAGTCCAAAATCTTTAGTCAAATGCTCTTAAAACCTACAAATGATATTGAGAATTTGCTATGCAGTCTTCACAATACTGTGATTTACTAGAGACATTTACATCATTACTTCAATGATCAAAGAATGAAGAAGAAACTGAAAGCATTTGTTTAATGCATGTTTTCATGGACACCTAAATTTCGAGGGGCAGGGCAAATGACACTGCTGAAGCCAGCTAGCATCACCAGCACTGCACTGCACGGTCAGCAGCTGAATTCTAAAAGGGCATTGGTGTATCTAATGTGTAATCATTTGTATAAGTGATAATTTAACAAAAGTCTCTGCAAAGAAATTTCCAACATGAAACCTTTCTTTCAAGGGTTTTCTGGATGAAGACTTATCACTGAATTGCATAGAAGGTAATGTACAAGGATATTCACATCCCAATCACCCTTTAAGTTTTCCTAAAGACACCAAGTATATGGTTGTGTTATGATCAGCTTTTGAGCTACTATTCCCAGCAGCTAAAACATGCTTTTTTGAGAGATACTCCACTTACAAATTTTCCTAATGTAGTCATAATTCCTCTAGAAGTTCTATGTATTTTAGTCAGTCTCCCTATCAAAATTTTCATACAGAAAATTTAGCAACTTTATTGAAACTCCTTCCAGTTTTACATTTTGTTTCATCTTTAAGACAAGGCTATAATACAGGATTAAAGAGAAGTTTACAAGTGGACCATATCTTAAGAGGTCATTAGCTCTTTTTTTCCTCAAACCTTTCACTGTGAATATTGCACTAATTAGGTCAACAACTTTGATCTTAGATTGCCATTGCATTGGCTTGGAAAGATGCCTTTAAATAAATTCAGAGAGCAACGAAACCTGCCTGACAGCCTTCATTATAGAAGTGCCACAGTATAGATGCAAGAGTGGCAGAGAACAGGCAGAACATCTTACTAGCAAACCATTCAAGAAGGCATGACTGTGAAAGGTGGGCACACAGGCATGAGTATATCCTCCTACAAGGATTAGAAGTCCTCCATGCAAACTTCTTATAATAGATGTGTTTTTGAGAACAACTTGCAACTTGACAATTTGGAATGGATACAGTCTGACTAAGGCAGTGTGGCCCTGCCACAAGTACAACTTCTCTTCAACCACAGGTTTTCATTCAGTTTCCTGACTTTATCGTCAAATAAGGTAGAACATTTTTAGCTCTTACCATCAACCGCTCTCTTTCAGTTTATAGATCTTACTGGCAGATTATACATCAACAGTATACATGCTTTATATGTTGAAAATACAGCAAAATTTTCCACCTGTTTTGTAGTTAAATAGAAATTTCAGCACAGATCACTGGAAAAAATGGAGTAGTGTATCTACTTCTGAGCACTCCAGTACAAAAAAAACAGTGACAAACTGGAGTGAGTTCAGCAAAGGTTCACAAAAACAAGCAGGTTCTCAAGAACATGACACAGGAGAAGAACTTGAGGGAATTCAGTTCATTTAGCTGGGAAAAGAGAAGGCTAAGGAGGGATCTAATTGCCATCTTCAGATACTTAAGTAGTAGTTGGAAATAAGACAGAGCCAGACTCATCCCGAATATTACTCAGAAAAAAAGCCAATGAATATAGGCTGTACCAAGGGAAATTCTTACTTGATGTAAAGAAGAGAAGTTTAACTGTGGCGATGATCATGTGCTGGAGAAGGCTACACAGAGAGGCTGCAAATCTCCAGTCTAGAAAACACCCTGCACTCACTCACAAGTGGATCTAACTGCAAAGTTGGCCCTGCTTTGAGCAAGGAGGTTGACCACATGACCTCCAAAGGCCCCCTCCAAATTTAGTTACTGTGCAGTGTTATGAAAATTAGTGGGGCATACTCAGCTACTGTTCTTTATGGTTGGCCAAGAACATGCCCACTCTGAGGACATTGCATACACACAAAGCAGGCACATTGGCAGTTCTCAGCAGATCATGTATAATTTTATATATAGTTTTGATTAGTTGTTTGGGAGTGTTCTTTTGTTTTTGGGTTGTTTTGTTGTTTTGTTTTTGTGTGTGTGTGTGTGTCGTTTTGGTTTGATGTTGTTTGGGGTTTTTTTAATTTTTTAATCTAGTGGCTTCAGGACCTATAGATTCTGCACTGGAACTGAGGACTTTCCGTTCTACTATTACATATACCCAGGATCAAAAATACAAGGAGTTCTCTCACTTTCATCTCACTAATCATATCCCCTTTTTATATTTGCTTTTACAGCAGAATAACACTTTTGATACTGAATTTCTCAGTGAAACATTTAAGTAATCTCATCCTCTGCTCCA
>JAWWLZ010000082.1:54935207-54962121 GCA_035041345.1 Poliocrania exsul
CATATAAAATAGCTGCCTACATTATCTAAAGCAGATATATGCAACAAACAAATTCACTCATTATTACCACAAAAATTAGGAGGTTCCATTGTCCTCCTGTTCAGCAAATAATGATCTTGTAAAAATGCAACAAACAATGGCAGGTCCTTGTACAAATGTGAGCTACACACAGAAGACCAGCTGTGCACCTGTGCATTTAAATTGCATCCAAGACTGGACAATGAGTACTTAAAATTCCAGGACATGCCCCATGGGTTTATGTGTTACTGTATCATTTGCAAACACATCATCAATATTTGAGTTTTCTTTTCTATAGCACAGTAGTACTAGTGTTGGAAATCTTGCCATGTAAAAGGACTAAGGCACCCTCCTGGCCACCTGCAAGAGTAGAGGTGCAAAGGTAAAAATTTCCTGGAATAGCTATAAAAGTTTAGCATTCCTACATTCCATTGAATCTTTCATTCTCTTTATATTTCACATCTTCTAATAAGGATTTTTGTTTGGAAATGTTTGTTTCTAATCTAACCTATTACATAAATATCAAGATCATTTGGAGAATTCCACAGGATAAATCATATAATACATTGATTTCTCTTGCCAAACATAATCCTTCTTATCAATAGAAATTACATGCCAATACCTCAAAGAAGGAAATAAATTCTTCACCCATACGGGTTTCTATTTCTTTTTCTATGGTTCTCTTTCAGACTTACCCAGGCAGTCCTCCAGCTTCCATGACATTAGCTAAAGTCACATCATTTGACCAGACATCATACTGCCATTTTCGGAGACCCAGGACCCCACAAAGTACCCTGCCTGTATGCAATCCAACTCTCATGTTGAGATCAACCTCTGTGGCTTCTGCAACAGATCTGGAATGGAGAGCATCAGAATATTAATATTTAGACAATGACACTGCTCTTGATTTTCTTTTTCTCTCCTTCTCTCAAAGTTAGCATATATGACTGAACAGACATGATCTTTGAAAAACCACAAATTGTATATTCAGGTACTGTTCTCTTCCTCACTAATTTCAAAGCCATAGTGGTAATTCCAACAAAATAACTCTCTTGGTTATATTTTAATTTTTGTTGAAACAAAATCTTGGAATTTCTAAATTTCTCGACCATTTCTGTGAGAAAAGAGGAATGAAGGGGGTATAGTTAAGAAGGTCAATGTATAAGCAATTACTGCCAATCTACTATGTTCTAATTGGTTCAATTACCCAGTTACAGGAGTACAGGACAAAGAAAATTATGAAAGCAATAAATCAGTGTAAGAACAGCAGATGAAGTGTGATTATAAACCCTGGTGTCTTTCCAAAGCTCCTACAAGAGTGGCACAGAAAGCACCTGTAACTATGGTCTTGTACCTGTAAATTAAATCTAATGTTCAGATATTTTCCTTTTCTAGTTGAGGAATTAATCAGCAAAGTCATTATTAAAAGTGCTTTTATTTTTGCTGCCACAATAAGGAAGCATCCTCCATTTCTGTGAATGATTGGCATGCTATTACTTGCACTCTGGACAGATTTGTGAATACTGAAAAGGTACCTTGAGGCTAATAGTCTAAACATTACATGCAGAAATAATACTGTGAAGAGATCTTTTCAGCTCTTTCTGTAACAAAACACCTGGCATTCCACAGTTCAGTTGCAGTCCAAAAAGAGATAATATCAGTGAATAAAGAAAACAGTCTAATCAGTGTAAGACTTGACTTTCAGTTGGTTTTCTTAATTTGAATTTTCCAATGCATGTAATAGAAGATGACCTTACACTGAGACTCTGACTATAGTTTTTGCTGGATCTTAATTGAACAATTTGGTTTCCAAGTATCAGCAAGCTATGCTGGATTTGGCAAAGATGTCTTTAGAAAAGCTTTTCAACTATTTCAGGAGTTGTACTTGTTTAAATACAATTAACAGAAAGGTCATCACAGGTTGAGATGTGGGATGTGCAGCACAAGATAACTGGCCTGCATTTAAATAAGGAAGCACTGCATGTATGAAGCACTGAAGTCTATACCATTTCAACCATCACTAATAGGAGTAACATGGAGATCTCTTTAGTCCCCATAGGGAATCTGGGCCTAACACAATTTTCAGTCATATTTTATGCAACAGCACAGAAAGGCTTACACACAGCTTTCTGAAAGATTAAATATTTCCTTGACCTATTTCTATTCACTGCAAGTCAGCTTTCCTTTATTCAATATCTGTTCCCAGTCAAGCCTCAAATATGACTCCAAGGAGTCCTAAAAGGATTCTAGTGTTACAGGGCTTTGTTGTGCACACTGTTTGACAAAGCTTTGAGGAAAGAGGAAATGAATGGAGCTAATAACATAAGCCACCTAACAATAGCTTAACTTTTGTATCTTCACCTGTGTATGTGTTTCGTGTCATTATCATCTGACCTTACACCAAGACCATACCCTGCAAACCAAAGACTTTCAGGATTACAGTTTTCTTGGCTATGTTCTCCTGCATAACTAAGTACCTACTTAATTTTCTTAACTAATGAACCTGCAAGAGTGTGAATGTCTCTGTTCACAAATGACTGGGGTTTTCTGTTGGTTCTCCCCTTCTTTCTCCCCCATTTGAAAAAGTATATAAAACCTCAGCCTAAATGTAAGCAGAAAGACGGTGAAATTCAGAGACTCATAAAGTCCACTCCAGACCTTTAACATTGCTTTTGTCCCACCTGGCTTGAGTGAATGGGGGATTTAATCTGCTTTTAGAAATTTGAACAGAATAACAGAAAGTACATGAAAAGAAATGAGCAGAGAAATACAACATGGCTGACCATATTCCTTGTTAAATAAGCAGAACTGTGTAAGGCACCAATGAACCATAAAGCAGAATCTGAAAACATTGTTTTGAACAAAAGATTTCCAGAAGTAGTCACTTAGTAAAAAAATCTAAATCAAGAATGCATTTCTATATTTTCATATCTTCCCCAGAAACTACAAAGTGTTTCAGGGATACTTTCATCGTTATTAAATTTGAGTAGGAAAAAAGCTCATGAACGGTTCTTTTTTGGTTTTTTGGGTTTTGGTTTTTTTTAATTTATCTTGAAGATCTGCATGACCTTTATGCAGATAATTTCCATGAGTATACCTCACTGAACTATCAAAAATGAGGAATACTAAGAACAGGTTTCACATATAAATTAAGAGAGTACCATGATCATATTCCCAAACATCAGCATTTCTGCAAAAAAAATCACAAAAATGTTCAGTGAAACATTTCAAACTATAAATACATTTCATAAAAAATACCAGCATTTCACAAACAAGCCATGAATAGGAAAAAAGTTTCTCAAATAAATTATTCATTATAACTTATTCTCTCATATATTCATATATAACATACTCAAAAGTTTTCCAAATGTTAACACAAAAACAGACCCAGAAACAAATGAAAATAAAAAAACATTTTCCTTTTTACCAGATGTGTGAAAAGTTGATGCAAGTGACTAATAAGATAACCATGTACCCTGACAGCTCAAGTATCCTACAAAGCCTTTAAATTTCAGTTCTCTCTTTAGCTACAAATATTTCATGTGCTGCTCAAGCCATCAAAGTAATTTAAATCATCTGCAGAACAGCTCCAGACCTGTGCTCCTGAGCATTTGAAGGAGGAAAAAACCCCCGACCCTGCATCCCATTTCTTATAATTATTTAAGGCTTTTCTTCAGGTCTAAAAATAACTTCATAGAAATAGATGTTTCCTGGTTAAGGCATAGATATGATTTTTGGTTCAATTACATACACTTTCCCAGAGTGTTGCCCAGCTGCAGCATGGCAGCAGAGCACTACAGCAGTGTCTGGACTGTGAAGGGCTGCTAGAGGTACAAGCTGACTAAGCTTTCACCACTGGTAGACTACCTCCTCCATTGCTCAAAAGGCAGCAGCTGGTTCTCCCAGAACTCAGGGTCAATTTACTCCTGCCAGTTCAAAACTTTCCTAGCCTGAGACCTCTGGAGGACCAGGGGAAAAGCTTCAACAGTGTTGACATCTGCAAAGTTAATGCTTCCCTCTGCTTTCTCATACAAAATATCACACAGGAAACCTTGATATTTCCATTCAACTTCCTCAAATTGGCTACTGTAGTTTCTCTCCCTTTCCCAGTACCCTTGGTCAGTCAATGACCAAACCCATAGGAAGAAGACAATTCGAGCATCAACCTCCCCAGTGCCCGCTGCAACTAAGCAGCAACACAATGTACAGGTGTAAAATAAGCACCTCCATAGGTGAGGTCTTACATGACAACTGGTGGAGCCATTCATATTAGGTGGAGTCATCTGTATGGGATAAAATCACCTACGTGACAGAGAAAAACTGATGCCCAGTTCTTGCAAAGCAAGGATTCACAGACAATTTTCTTCAGAACTCTTCAAAGTCCACATGCAACAGGAACATTCAACCAAAATGTCAAATGAGATTTAGCCTAAAGTAACCTCCCTCTTGTCCCCACTGTAATATGAAGAAGTCAGGAGGAGTTGCTGTGATCTACAGACCATGCTCTTATTGTGCCATGCTACCTGCTACTGTCCACATAGCCAGTGATGCAGACAGAGGTGCAATTCCCTCCAAGACAGTACTAAAATAGCATTTAAGTAAGGTGTCAAGGGAAGAAGTATCATGAAAATGTACTGTCTATGTGACAACATGAATGATTACTGGATCCCATTAAAGTTTTGAGAAGTTTATGAATGGTGATGCCAGTATTTTGACCCTGTCCAAAATCTACACCCAGATTCTCTCCTTATTTCCGATTGGAAACATTACAGGTCAGTTCTTTCCCTGGAGTGTTATTGAAGGCATTTAAATAACTCCTTCATTTCATAATGTTTCATCTACTAAGAGGAATTTCTGGATTGAACCAAAGAATTGTTTAATATCATTTATATCCACTGATGAAGTGCTCTGTAAGGAAAGATACAGTATTATTAAGAATGTGTAAATCTGCCCCCATAACACTAGCCTAAACCAGAATTCTAGACACTTTTTGGAGGAGAAAAGGAGGGAAGAGCTTGGTTAGCTGGGCAAAACTTTTCTATATGGCAATTACCTAACAAATATATCTATTTAGAAGGTAAAATACATGAAGTATGTAAGACTGGAACCTTGCAATGTGGCAATCAATTTAAGTAAGGTGAAGAAAATCTTAGGCCTAACACACTGTTCATAGCCAAGGGGAGGACATCTGCCACGTTAGAGCAATACCTGACATCTTAGAGGGTCTAATGGATATGACCATTTTAATGATGTTGGTAACAAAAACTTGAGCTGAAACTCATATGGTGAAAGCAACATTGGTGGTATCAAACACTTAACTCCACTTACTGCCATGATGGTTTAAGTGACTCTAAAGTGGAAAAAAACCACTTGGCCTATACTGAGGCACTACACAATGGCTGCAAAAATTTATTTGGATTAGAAGCAGAATGTAACACTGTCTGTTTTGTGGGGGTTTTAAGGAAAAAAGATCCTCCCATAACGTTTATGCTCTGACTTTAACTGCGTCCTATAAGAAAACACTTTGAAGAAGGTAGATCAAATTGTGAAAATTTTACGGGTTTTTCAGTACTTTGAAAATTACATTCTCAGATGATATTCACATGCAGCACCAGGATACTTTCATAATAGTTACACAGCACATGAAATGAATTTAATGTATAAATCATATGAACACATTGTAACATTTAACTCAGTCCAATCACAGAGCCACCAACCAGCCACCACAAGTTTCTATCTGATTTCACAGAAAAAAACACCTGTTGGTGTTACGTATCTTATTACACTTCTAAATATCAAGGCTTTCTCATAAATGGAGTATCCCATATACTGCTGAAAGAATACACATATTCTTAGATTTTATAGTATCAGAGACTATCACAGATTCATAGATTACAAAGTATTTTGTCAATTTTACGATGTTTACAAACATGATGAACTTGCATTGAATGAGAGGGACAATATTCATTTACCCAACTCTTCACACTCTGAGAGATTTTATAATACATTAGCAAATGAAAGGGAGAAGTGAGGAGCTTCTGACAGTGAAGTAGGAATGCAACATTTTATTTTCTATTGGTATGATTATTCAGTTTTGTTTATCAGTCCCATGAGATAAAAAGTCACATTTATTTTTAAACTTCCCCCTTTAATCCAGAGTTGGATACCAGCTGGTAGTCTTCTTAATATTATAATAAAAACGCATGGATTGAGCTAAAAATGAAAACTAGCCTTTGATTGTTTTAGGTACTTCCTTTTTCCCATGGATTCAAGCCCTCTGCAAAGAAATATTAATTAATCCAGAAAAGTTTAAGAAAGAAGGTAAAATATTCCAAATAAAAAATGCATAATTTGAATTTGTGAGGTTTATGCTTGCTTATTCTATTTTTTCTTTATTTAATGTTTTACTATTAATTTTTAAATTGAGATTACACTAAATTCTGTTCACCTTAAGGTCCCCTGTGTGTACAATGCAAAAACTTGGGGATTAAGTGAGAGGAAGCAGAACCTTCAGTCGCCAACTCCACATTTCCAGCAGTCCGGATGACAGAACAGAGGAACTTGGCTACTTGGAACTGTGGCCAAACATTTTCCAGTACAGAACAGGCTAAGGCCTCTGATGTAAAACACATGTATGAGCTCATTTCTCATGTAATGACACTGTACTGAACAGTATTTAATTACATACATAATTAATACAGGTGTGCACACCCTCCTGTAGCATCCCTACAAAGTGCACACACGTCCACACACAGAGCAATACAGTAGTGAAGAACATTTACGTCTTTATCCTTTCCCTCCTATGCAATTAAATAGATCTCCAGCTCTCACTAAAAGCTCATTCACAGTTCTCTCACATTTACATTTTTTGCCTCAGTAAAATAATGATCAGTGCAGAGCTCTCAAGTAAAAAAAATCTGAGGAGCAAAGTGAATCTCACATTACGTTTTTGAAAAGCAAACAAAAGGTTTAAACGACATACAAAAAGGAGTACTCAGCAAGCTAAGTTTTTGAGACTACAGACACATATACAACAGGCATACATCAGGAGTGGTTTTGAGTTTACAAACTGGTGTGCAAAATGAGCAGTGTTTATCACTGCAAAGCAAGACATTTGACTCCTTTCTTTGTGGCAATTAGAAATGTGTATATTCTGTTACTCTTCAGTATCTTTCTGCCCCCTAATCAGTATGTATATGTGACTCTACATACTCTTACTTTTGCACTTACTCCTTACAGCCATTAAATGGAGTGGACAACCAAGGTCTAGAATCATCCTTCCTAAAATCAGTATCCTGTGACCTGAATGCAAAATGTTAATTTCCAGGTGGGCAGGGTTAGCAGACACTGCTGTTTTTCTAGTCACACACTTTCTGAACACCACATAGAAGTTGTTGCAGCACTCTTGTCTGGGTTCCCCCTGCACAGTACTTACGTGATGGTGTCAATCATATCCAGTCCCATTTCAACACAGCAATGGGCATGATCTGTTTTGGGCTGGGTCAATCCTGATACACAGTAGTAACAGTCCCCTAGGATTTTTATTCTTCTGCAATGATTTTCCTTTCATAAAAACAAAATAGGAAAAGTTTTACTGTTCATATAAATATCCCAATATTAACAGGGTAAAATCTTCTCCAAAACTATGCAGCCATGTAAGGAATCTTTTTGTGGTCAAATGAAATAATTGACAGTTCATGAAATCTGGGTTCCTTGTACACAACAGCTGACATAGACACATTTGTTTATTTATTTATAGATACATATGTATGGGACATCAGTCCTGTGTTGTTCTACACACATGGGTTAACACTGCTTAAAACCATCGCTCTGAACAAATAGTATTGCCTTGCCTTCATGCTAGGTCAGTATGAATTCAAGATTTGCAATGAGACTTCATTTCTGTATGAACTCAAACCAAAGGACAGAAGCCAAACCACTCTTGAATATCAGGAAATGTTTGCACTCTGAGAAGCTTTTTTTCCAAATGCAGTTCAAATTTAACAGAAAAGATTATGTATTTATCTGCAAAGGTACACACATTTATGCATTACTAATTTGTAAATCACAATTTACAATACAGCATGATCAGTATGACAGACTTGCAGATCAGAAGCTACAGTCAGTTTGCATTACCATCAAATTTATCTCCTGTTTGCAAGAAGTTTAATTTCTACAGCAAAAGGGATCTGACTAAATCCGTTTAAAAAAACCAGTGATGGCATGTCATGATTGCTACCTCAATCTGAGCAGAAAGTTCATTTCTAAACAGAGAGCACATAACAAAATGCCTTTAAGAAAGGAGTACCTTTAACTAACAAACTATGAGGAGACATGAAGAGATGATGGTATCTTTTGCAACTAGACTATGGCAACTTCTACACTTTTAGACTTTGGCACAGAACAGTAAATAACCCTGCTAAATGAATCCAACTTACACAGCAGGGAGGATGACAGTAAGTACCATGTAAAATTAACTGTGAAGAATATGATGGGAGGGGATTAAAAACAATTTGATTCCTCCCCCAGCAGTGTTCTATATAGGCTTGACTTCAGCAACCCAGAAGACGAGAAAAAAATAGAGAGAGAGGTGGTGGTGACAGAATTTCAAATTTCTATGAAAAAATTGCCTAATCGCAGAATCATACTTGCTCAGTTTCTCATATAGACAAATATTCTCATCCAGTCTCCTGCCTACAAGAATTAAAGCCTTTCTGAGTCAACCACACTCGCCACGTCGTTACCCATTTCCAGCTCTGAAGCAATGGTTATGTCTATAGTGATCCTTTTCTCCCTGACATGTGTCCATGTATACCAACATTTGGGGCTTGTTATTACACTTTTCCAGCTGCAGACACTCCCATGCCTCTCTTCTTTGTAAATCATACTGAGTATTGAACAAATACTACATAACAAAAATTACCTCTGTTCACATATGGAGGAAGTTATGCTAAAAAACAAAAAAAAAAAGTTTTTTCTACTTCTTTTATAAATTAAGCAACAAATTCAGATCTTGAGTCAAAGAAGAGAGCCATGTTTTTGGGTAGGCTTAAGTAGTAAAGAAGGCTTTTCCAATAGTGATTACTTAATATTTCTTGTACTGTACAGCAGAATTTTAAATATACTCCTAAGTATCATTGCTAATACATATTTTAATGAATACAAGCATATTTTAGAAAGATTGTCACCAGGGCCTAAAGACTATTCCCACAGTCTACAGTCAAAAAATGCCTCGCCAGTTTTAGCTAGACTTTTTTTGAGATCCTTGGCTAAATGGTATTATATCAGAAAAATAATTATCCATGCACAGAAAGTAATACATAGATTTCAAAGTCTATCTTGACACAAAACAGTCCTTCTAATTCAAGTTTTTTGGACAGAAACCATTATGTTTTTTAATAGAAAACACAAAGCTTTTACTAGATAGTACAAATTTATATTGTCAAAATATTTTTTTTTTAATTTTGGCTGAATCTTGAATCAGTAGTTAAAGCTGAAACCTGCTTTCCAAAATAAATCCAATTTTGGCCCCCACTTTAAAATCCTCTATAAGGCCATCTTCCTCTTCTCATTTGGTATGCATTATTTATGACCAGGCAATGTCTATTTGAACCATAGGAAAGCTATTCATAAAAAACATTTCAGTAACCTGGGGTGAACAATACATACATATTAATCGATCAGTGATTTCTCCTATTAGTGTCTACCTCTCAAATGACTCATTTCTAATGACTGGGTAACAGCCTAGCAGACAGTTTAAGAAATAAAAAAAACAAACCCTCCAAAAACAGAGATTAATCCATTACCACTTTTCCAAGTCCATTTATTGTTTGTGCAGGGGAAAAATAAAAGAAAATAATTGAGGCAGTATTTTCTGGAGAGATATTTATCTTGATGGAAGGCATATGGCTACATCACCTGATGTTTTTAAGACCACTACTCCGTTTCTTCCTTGTTAGATGTTATCCTCACTGCCCTGATTTATAATTGTCAATTAATACACAGTAAACTCGAGGAAAATTGTTTACTTTTTCTTGACACATGAGGCATGTTTTCAGGAAAGTGTCGCAGTGCAGCTTTGTAAAAACAATCTTGATATGAAAATTAATAAAGCAACCCCCTTCCCTTTCATTTTGTTTCCTCAGCAACTTCCAAGGAAGCCTTTGACTCATCCATAATTTTTAAATTTCTGTGATGAATTCAAGTGTTATAGTTACAAATTCTATTTGCAATTGATAGAAGCAATGTCTGTTTAGAAACAACTGATGATTTGGTTTTATGCACATGACAGAAAGCACTAGAGATTGCTAGCACTGCATTAGCCAGGCAGCTTGTCCATCTGCGGTGTCTCACTAAGATGCTTCCAAGTGGATCTGCAGAAATCCCTCCGGCACAACTGTCAGTCACAGGTTCTGGCAGTGTGTAGTGGAAGCCCAGCTCAGAAAGCAGAGGATACTTCAAAGTTGCCAAGAGCTTTCTTTACACTTTCAGACAAGCACTTTATAAAGTAGCTCATTCTATCTATCTGTTAGGCAGACGAAGGAGGGGGAGTCCTGTTTGAAACAGCTCTGGGGTTTTGCTGTTGTTGCAGTTCTTTATTTAACACATTTTGCAGAAAGAGTGAAGTCTGTCAACTTAGACGGAAATACTGAGAATTCAGACTATTAACTCCACATTCTTATACTACAGAAGTTGTTTTGTGTACACAGGATAAGGCTATTTTTTAATAAAAAGGGCAAAGATTTTACTGTTTGTAAAAAGGCTTTTTATATATATGTATATATGTGTGTGTGTGTGTGTGTGTGTGTGTATATATATATATACACACACACACATACACACACACACATATAGATTGACTCAAGGAAATAGCAAAGAAGCTGTCAGCCTTCTCCCAGCAAAACATAATCATAAGCAGACAGTCAGATGTTCTCTAGAACAGAGATTGTACTAAGTGCAAAGTCTTTTAAAGGAGGATATTTCTCAGATGTCAGACTGCAGCAATCCTTGTCGCTGGGATTGGAGCTTATTTAATTTTTTTAAACAGGCTATCTAAGTAAGTAATTGTTATGTAAACAGATCCAAAGTCAGGATCAATTTTTGTTACTTGTAATAGTGTCTGGTAGGAGAAGAGCCTCTTTAAAGTTTTTATTTATTTTAGAGATGGCAGAAGCCAATGACAGAAAGAGTCACAGATTTTCCTTCTGTCACTGCAACAATCTTTATATTTCCACATACTCATGTGTCATCATGGTATGTGATGCCTATCAGAGAGAGTCAAAAGGAAGGTCAGATAGACTACAACTTTAAAAACCAAGATTTTAAACGCTAAATGTTGAACTCTGCCTTGTAACTCCATGAACTGCAGTGGAATTGCACGAAGGATGAGTCTGACCTTGTGTGATTTAATATATTTTATGCTTATTATATGCACCTGTATCTTTGTCAGCAAGCTTGCTGGCAAGCCTACCTGATTTGCATGTGTGCTCTTCAGACTTTTTCTGGAATCACCCAGACTTTATTCCTGGAATCATAACCTATGAGTTAGGAGGGATTTTAATTATCCACAAATTAGAAAGACACATCCTAATAAAAACCTGCATCACCTAAAGTACATAAAACGTTTCTTTACCATATCCAGCCAACTTGGATTTAGTTATGCTTTGCAGAGATAGAGAAAAGATTAGTAAGGCCTACAAGAAGATGCATAAGCAGTGATTAATTTACCCTAACTCAGATCCTACCTGTCTTACACACCCTCAGCATGGTATGGACACGAGCAATAATAACATGCAGTTTTGTTTAGGCTAGAAAAAATGTGAACAGGAGTTTGGTCACTATCTACAATGCTTAGTGATTGCAAAGTCTTAAAGACAAAAAAAAGAAAGCAGGAAAACAAAACCAACACATGTTCAAGTTCAGCTATTTAAGTGTTGGGGCAAAAGGGAGGAGATTTATTAGGCCTGGACTTGCACAGACAGCTTTACGGTGTCAGCATCCTCACCATACCCCAGATGTCAGCACCAGTGAGATCTCTGGATATTGCCCCTGCATAGCTGCAAATTAGTACAAGAGCAGCACTGCATGAAGCAGAGGAGTGGAAGGATATGGATGGACTGGCAGCACAGGAAACAGCTCTTGAGCTAAAAACCCCTTCATGCCTTCCCCATCCACTCACTGCCTGAAGCTATTTGAATCTGGGGGTGGGGGGAAATTGTGCTACTCACTGAAAAAAAGCTATCACAATGTTTTCTTCACATATTAAAGAGAAGACATGGGTAATGTCTAAGTGCAAATCTCTGATGGCTCGGTTTTCAGTGAGAGTAGAATTAATTCTGAGGGGAGAAGTGGTGAACTGTGAGGGCTGAAGAGGGACTACAGATGAGTTTCCTAGCTCTGCTATCAACAGCTTCATCCTTGGGGCCAGGCAGCGCCACAGAGCGGCATGATCACCTTCCCTTGGAGGTGTTCAATGAGCCGAAGGAAGATCAGCGACCCTGAGGAAAGAACTGTCACAGAAGTACTTCTCTGGGTTTTTTCCCTTCACATTTGTCTTTTTACTTCTTGGATCATCAGTCATTTTCATTAGGAAAGCCCCATTCAAACAGCTTCCTCTGAGCAGCTTGCTGTACTCAGAACTGTTGTATCAGGTAGGCAAAGGGGATCAAATTTTCAATTCATATTTAGTCAGCATGGCATTATGTGTTTCAGGGAAACTACACTAATTTATAGCAGCTGTCCCTCTTTTCCTCAGGGACCCAAGCCATAATTAAATAATCCAGGTTAACCGCATCACAGTTACAGTCCTTTCTTTGTTATTACCATGTAAAATGTCTATTGGGGGAAAAAATGCAAAACACCTCTAAAACTCCCCAAAGATATAAAAGTATAATGAAATGCACTCCCTCTTTATCTCTCTTCACAAACCTAGAATTCCATTCTGCTTCCAAAGAAGTCTTGAGAATGGACAAAATAGGATTCACCATTACCACTGCAATTTACTTTCAATATATATAGTATGTGCAGCATATTTAACATTTATAGCATTTTATGCCAAAGTGCTATTAATCTAATTAGAAAAATTGGTTTAGAAAGCTTTAAGTCAGTCCAGAAATTGACATATACTACAGATGCATATAGAGATGCAAAAGGCTTGCAGAAAGAACCATATTTTTTGTTACATTCTCTGAAGATGAAATTATGTATTTATTCAATTTCTTTATAGCTGTTCATTAGATTGGAACAGAATCATAAAAAGAAACTATATTTTGACTATCACTATATATATGGATCCATGTGCTTATGTATATGCACAACATGCAGACATACAGTTGTGCAAGTTTACCTACACCCTCTTGCATATATACACAATATATGGAATAAGTGTAAATTTTTTTATTCATTCCCTGTAGTACTGATGTATTAACCAAAGTGGCTCAGCCTGACAGTTATGGGCCAAACAGTTTTGAGCTCCCCTTTTAAAATACTTGAATACAGACTGGTAGAAGATATCTGGGTGTTGATACCTCTCCCTGGCATTACTAGTCCACTCCTTCCTTTATGCAGAGGTATAGTCACTACTCCAAGCGCCTTTGGAAGGACACAGTACAGTGTTCTGCTGTTAAGGAAATGGTGAAGGACAAATCACCCTTCTTCAGGGTCATAGAAGAAAAGACAGCAAACTGGATGGCCTTTAGTTGGAAGGCTGTACAGTGTAACTAAGCAATACTATACCAAGTTATTAAGTTCAATGCATGACAGGGAGATATTCTTTGTACAAGATCAGTTTACATTTTTGACATTTGCACTTTTTTACTATAATTAATTTCCATATAAAATTAAACAAAACATAAAAAATCCCAACCAAAAAGCCAAACATAACAAAAACTTTCCATTTTTTCCTCCTCAACTCTGTGACTTTTTTGTGCATAAAAGATCTTTAAAGAAAAACAAAACTAAAATAATTCCATGGAAAGGACAACCAAGTGAAAGTCTTTTAGACTGCTGCAGTATTCTCAAAAGATACAGCTAGGTGCAGAAAAAGATGAAAACATGAGTTTAGATTCACATGCAAAACAGTCTTTAGAACTCTACCTTGAAACTCTTTTGAAAGGACCTTCATTCTCTGTCATTGAAAAGTGAACCTACTTAGGATAACTTTTAAAAGCCAAATCTATGAAAATCATAGAATCACTGAATAGTTAAATATCTTCTGGTTCCAGCTATATGGACAGTGATACCTTCGATTAGACCAGGTTACTCAGAGCTCCATGCAACCTGGACTTGAAGACTTCAAGAGATGTGGCATCCATAACTTCTCTGGCCCACCTTTGCCAGCATCACACCACCCTAATCTTAAAGAATTTCCTCCTTATGTACCATCTAAATGTACTCTTTCAGATTAAACCCTTTTTGACCCTTTGTCCTGATGAAGTCCTTGCTGAAAATTTTATAAGTTCCCTTTCACATATTGAAAGGCCTCGATGAAACCTCCCTGAAGCCTTCACTTCTCCAGGCTGAATAGCAACCCTCTCAGTTTTTCTTCACAGAAGAGATGTTTCAGCGTTGTGATAATTTTTATTACTCTCTTCTGGACCCATTCTAACAGCTCCAGGTCTCTCTTGTGCTGGGGGCCCCAGAGCTGGATGCAGTCTACTCACACCATCTGCAACTTTCATTAATGATACACAATAATTTCATTTATCATATTCCTTTTTTTTTCAGTGAAACAAAATAGATTTACCAACATGGTTTCTATGTGTAGTATCCAAATCTATTTTAGTGACTATGTTGAATGTGGGCCACAACATGTGAGAGATTATTGAAGCCAGCTTATCAGATAAACTTCATAGTCAAATCCTAAGTGTAATGAAGTGACATGGAAACCACTGCCAGCTCAATTACATTGCAGTGTGCCAACATTGCTAATACACTTATGAAAACTGTCCAACTCATTAGAAAATTTCATTGAATCCTGTCAATTGCTACAAACATATTTTACCATTTTTTCACTCAAGTTTTGAACTGTGGGTTAAAAAATTGAAACAGCTATTTTAATAACTTTTTAATGGAATAAATCCTACAAATAGTAACTTTATCAACTTACATTAGTTCTTGCACATCTGCTAGTCCCAGCACAAAAAGCCTTGAGAATGAATTAACTTCAATACTCCAGAGTTCAATTTAGCATAGTAATGGAGACATACTGCAACAAGAGTTAGTACAGACTTAACACGAAGAGCTTCTACAGAGTGGCAGAAACTAGGAAAGGAAAACAAATCTGGTTATGGTATAGAAGCTGCCACAAAAAATGACTTGATAAACTCTGATAGAGGAAAGCTGGCCATCTCCAGATGAGCATATGTAAGCTTGTAATTAAGTAATATGTTTGTGAAGTCATCACAAATTATCTACCATCATGGGAGCCATATAATGCATACACAAATGTAGAAATATTCAGGACAGCTATAAAAAGGATATTTTGTTTCAAATGCTTTCCCTCAATTTTATTGGCAATTATATAAGCTGATCTGCAATAACCTACTGGTTCTTGGTCTAACTTTTCTGTGCGTTTCCATTCTCACAATAAATTTCTTCCTTACTCCACATGAAGCGTAACTTTACAAAACTAGAATGTTATATATTTTTAGTCCTGGAGAGTGATAACTTATTTAACAGTCATATATGTTAATTTACTTAGAAATGAAAAACGATTTTAGCAAGGATATTTTACACAAATATCATGACTGACATGCACATTTGTCTCCTTCCTAGCTTTTATTAAGTATCATTTCAGAATCTGTTTTTTTGTGAAGATATGTCCCAGCAGAACCATGCCTAAAACACATACACTAAAATGCTGAAAAATTAGACCCTAAATTTCAGGAAATTGCTAGTTTTCTAGATTCCAGAAATGCCTTTTCCTATACTAACTGCGTAGTCAAAATAATTAGTTTCAGTACGAAGGCTCACACATCAAGAATCTGAAGCTGATAGCAATAATCCAATACAGTCCTATACAAAGATGCAAACCTTACAGTTGCAGCATACAAACTCAGAAAGAATTTGGTAATTGACCACAAGCATGTAAATTACGACAAGACATGTGACAATGAATTAGCCTACCAAGCACAGTATTCTCTTTCCTAAAATATATCTTAAAATAGGCAAGATCTAACCTCTGTAGTAGTTGCCCATTTATGTTTTCCTACAATACTTAAAGTGTGTGTGTTAATTTTCTCCCTGGAAAACTGTCCCCCAGAGACTAATTTTAGCTTCACTCCATGCACACACCATTAATTCCTGATTCTATAGAGTCACAGGCATTTTCATTAAGACCACTTTAATTTAAAAGTTTA
Source organism: Poliocrania exsul (assembly GCA_035041345.1). NCBI lineage: Eukaryota > Metazoa > Chordata > Aves > Passeriformes > Thamnophilidae > Poliocrania > Poliocrania exsul. The sequence continues at coordinate 54,951,584 of JAWWLZ010000082.1, forward strand.
CTTCCTTAGATCTCTCCAGGAGACCTCTCCAAAAGGCTGTTCAGAACTGGATTCAAGCTTATGTTGATGATCTGCCTCAGTGGAATCCTGTGTCTGTGCTGACTCACAAGGGGGATTGGGGAGACAAGTCTCCTTAAAATTAGCCTTTATAAATATCCACCCTCACAAGTGCACATTAATTTCCACAAAGGAAGGTTACACAAGTTTATACCTATGTTTTCCAGCACTAACTTACCCATGTTAGCCAGCCCACAAAACTTTGTTCATTTTATATTTTAAAAATACATCATAATTATTTTTATATAAATTAAAAGCATTCTATAGATGAAGTAGAAGCAATTTCTTAGAGTGATTGCTTCTAGGAAAAGCTAGTTCAATGCTCAGCAAAGAACTGACTGTTCTTGACACAGTAAAAAAACACACAAGCTGATTAAAAACATCACTTAATGACTCTGCCTGAGGTTCAGAAAGAATGTTTACTTCAGTATGTTTGAGCCTGAAGATGTACAAAAAGCCACTTCAGTAACATTGAAATATGGAAAGTAAAAATTGTTCACTGCTAAGAAGGCAATCAGGGAAGGATACTAAATTAAAATGGAAATAAATTAAAATAGACTAAGCCTACAAATACTAAGAGAGCCTGGAGGTATAGGTAACTAAATGGAAAAAACAAGGAAGTCATGTGTACTAGTCCACCTAACAGATGAGATGCCAGAAGTGGCAAAAACAAGTAAGAACTTTCATTCAGAATATCAGAATCCTCTTCTCATGATATCCTTTGAAAAGCATCTAAAATTCATGTATCCTTGTCCACTTGTAAATGAAAAGTCTTAGAAGTCCAAGATGCAGTAACATGGAAGTTGAAAGGTAAATAAATGAATCTGTGAATACAAATAATTAATTTCCCATGTAGATTAGATGCAAGAAGTATGTAAGAATAATCTACCTCAGAAAAGAGCAATTAAATAGAACAAAAACTTCTCTAAAAATCAAACATATTTTATTACAATGCAGAATGCTGAAGAAGTTTCTATTAAAATGATTTATCATAGGTAAAATATTTTGGACATATCTAAATGGTATAACAACATAGTAGAGCTTTGACCACGACAGTTCCCAAACAGGGGCATGTGCAGCTCTATATGACATTACTCAGGTAACAGTAGCCCTGAGAATCTTCCTTGTCCACAGTAAATCCATGCCACAGTTAAAGCAAGAAGAGAAAATGCAGACAAATATATGGTGCATTATATTAACAAGGCACCCAGTCTAAGTGTCACGTGTCCAAGAATTTCTTGGGAACATAAATCCAGCATAATGCAAATGATTATATCTCATTAAAATTTGTCACTCTTACAAGCAAGCTGAAGAATGACAAACTGAAAGCTAACTATAGAATTAAAGGTTGATTGCAAGTCATCTGAAGACCTCATGTGAAGATCAGTTGCTCCAAGCATTTATTGCTAATAAGTAATGCAGAATGACTATCAGTAGGAGGAAATCAGAGACTGCACAAATCTGCCCTTGCTTAGTTGAAGGAAACCAAAAAACTTCAAAGTAACAGCCAGAAGTACATAAACTGAGCCTGGGCAGCAAAAAAAAATCCAATAGAAATCAAGGCAAAATAATTCTTTTCATTTGAACTAGTCCTAGGCCTTATGAGAAACTTGACCAATTGCACATGTTCAGAAAGGTGGCATGTTATCGTTATGTGCAGTCCTACAGTCCCAAGGGATCCCTTGCATGGACAAAGTTCTCCAAAATGCTTTTATCAGGGTGCCTAAGACCATGACATTAGAAGACTTCAGTAACCAGACATACAAATGAATCCTGAGGCCTTATAACAGCATGTCCCCATGTGGATTCTCTGATGTTGGCTAGGATGAAGCTGCACTCCTGCAAGGATACTAATATTGACATTCATTTTTGTTGAGCTTTATATTTTTGAGATCAACATTCCTTTCTTCAAAGGGACTGAATTTGGCCCTATGACTCAAAAGTTATTGAGACCACCACAAAATCCTATATAAAATATGATTACCTAAGATTGTTTCTTTCAGAGAAACAGAAATCATGCCATCATTTTCAGGAACTACCTGGACAATGCTCTTAGTCATCGCTCGGTTTTAGGTAATACAGCAAGGACCAGGGATTTTGACTTCATGATCCTTATGAGTCCCTTCCAACTCAAGATATTCTATGATTTTAAGTACTGTATTCTGACCATCTCTTCACCAGCACAGTTCAAAGACTCTGATTTACAAGGTAAAACAGACTATGTAGGAACAAAGTTTCAAAAATGTCTTTTCTCTAGAGTTGAATAAAAATGAAAGGACATGATAAAAGTACAAATCAGTTCTAGTAGGGAGTAAGAGGAGTTTTTTTCCCCTCTCTGTTAACAGAATGCACAAGTACACTTTCAAAGGATTTGAGTGACAATATACTGAAACCTAAGGTTTGCCTTCAAAACTCCCTTTCATGAGCTGTAGCTATATTTGAACGTATTGTGATTTAAAAAAAAAAAGAAGAAAAAAAAGATGCAGCATTTCAAAGACAGCAAAACTATATGCCTTACCAAAACCCCCAAAATCCCAGCATATAGAAAGAGAGAAATAAGTAATGGTAAAAAGCATGAACCAGCTTCTAAATGTCAGAAGGACAAACTAGCAGAACTGTACTGTCAAAAAGCAGACTCACTATTCCTACAACATGTGCCAAACTGCCAAGATTCTTCATGGAGCTCCTGGCAAATATATGCTGCCTTACACTTACTACACTTCCCACAATGGTGGCAGGGATTCTTTTCAAGCATTACTATTTTAAGACAGGGCAATTTTTGTAACAGGGGCGTCAGAAACTGCCCCTTCCAGTTGACATTCCTTCCTAAGAAATAGCAGCATGCAGCATGCACATTCACAGATTGTACTTCAGTAGTCACAGGGAGCATACCAATCACTGTTACACTTTTTAAAGTCCCTGCAGTTTCCTCCTTGATCATTCCAAATACTAAAGCACAAGACAGTTTTAAAAATCGTTCCAGTCCTCTGTTTTGACCTAACAATGAATATCTAGAAACTGTTTTAACCAAGAGATCAGAATCCTTCTGAAAAAATACACTTCTCAGCACATTTCTCTGACTTCAGGAGACACAATTACAAGTTTCCCTTAATCACAGCACAAGGTGCTAAGGAAAGCTTGTACATTCTGTCCTTAATCACGCCTCAAAACAGCACAATCTGAACCAGAAGTACAGCTAAATAGTAAATCTTCCTCACATAACTGAAAGAAACCATGAGACTTATTTTAAAATTTAAAAAAAGAATCCTTGGAGGCTGAACAGAAAATCTAAGGCTTTTTAGCTCCTCTGCTACCTCTGAACTGCTTCTTCTCTGACCAACAACTGACCTCACACATCAAAAGCTGTCACCTGCCTGGTACCCTGCCTTCAGTGACACCTCCAGCTGGCAGTACGAGGCCACTGCTAAGGGAGCAAGCATGGTCGGATAGCCATGTCCCCAGCTTTAGTGTCATGCCACATGGCATAGGCTTATATATTTCTGTGTGCTCATGGGTGACCTTGTGTTATGTCACAGTACTTCCATGTTATTAAATTGTCATGCATTTCAAGTCTATGAAGACTCCATGAATGACAGCATTATAAGTTTTCAAATAACTTATTGGATGTCTGATTGACATTTGAAGGATGAAATTCAGTGATGAAATTCAGTAATTAAATTACATTAAGGAGACTATTTGAACTTCATCAGCCATTTAAGCTCTGTCCAATGACTATTCACATGGAAGTCCATTTTACTTCTAAGGTATCCAGCTATGAATTACTCTGGGCTGGGGACATGGCTCAATGAGACACTGCCAGTAGTTCCAGTATGAATTGGTTACACAAAGGCTTATGAATACTTTACAAATTCATACCAAAAATGCCCATACTTCCATTGCATCTCTACTCAGCATCTAAATTAATCTTCTGATTTCCTTGGAAAAAGAAAACACACAGTTTCTTTCTGTTATGGCTTGAACACATAATGCAAATCAGGACATAGCACTCAATCAGATGATAATCCAGTTAACTAAGAATAGGTCTCCCTCCACCCTAGCATCTTGTGGAGCAGAAGACATCTTTCTCCTTAGGGTATTGGAGAGCTGTTTATCAAGAGGGAGATAGAGATGCAAAATGCCCACCACACTTTAGATCTCTCATGTGAAAGACTGCACAGAGAAGTGAGTTTGGACTGAAAAAACATGGATGCTATTTATGTTCAGGGCCTAAAGAAATATGTTCTCTAGGCTGCTGCACAGAGTCTGAAGACAAAATAGCTAGATAGAGTAGCGTAATTTATGTGGAAGTGATACTTCTCAGCATGGCTGGCAGACAAGATAGATTTGATGAAGTTCTGCTTTGTTCAAGGGGAAAACACATTTTCAGCGTCTTGTTAAATGTAATTTGAAACAAGATGTGTGACTTTTTCTGGCATATCTATTCCTCTCATTTCTTGTCAAATGGTTCTTGTCAAATTAGGGTGCCTGGAGTTATAGGCAAGGAATATTTCTCTCATTTTCTCTTCCTTGGAGAATCTAACATAATGTAAGTGCAGCAACCAAAACACAAGCATCAGTTATGATATGGATCCCATTTTGCCTACCATACTCTCTCTGAAAAGTTACCATCATTTCTGTGGCAAGGAGTGCTCTCTGAGAAGAATGAATTTTACTCTCTAGCTTCCTACTATCACAGAAAGTAGTTTTATGCCAACTGTCAATATTCATATTTTCCATTATTCTGGGCTTTTTTTCCATGTAGGATAGAAATGTAAATATGGAAATATTTTCTCTATTTTGTGCAAACAGAATGAATAAAGACCACTGATGGACTGCATGGAGTGGAACAAAAAGTACATTTAAAAGTAGCACTTAAATTTATTTCCTAAACAATTAAAATAGAATGTTTTCTTTCCAGAATAATAATAAAAAACTAAAGCTTTAGAAATTAATGACACACAGGGCTATATAATTCTGTTACAGATTTCTAACATGGGTAATTTGTGCATAATTCTTCAGAAGGAAAGGTAAATTAAAGGGAAATAAGAATGTTGTACTTACTGTAGCTAATTCATCAAATTTTCCAAAAAGCTCATTCAGCAGCTTCACCAGCTCTTGAGCAGTACATTGTGATGCCAAACTAGTGAACCCCACAATGTCTGCAAACAAAATGCTGTAAAGAAGGAAAAGGACATAGAGAAATCAGTAGAGAAAACATCTCTTTACATTCTTGTTATACTCTTTTGTAGCACAAATGTGACCCTAAGCACAAACTCCAACAACCCCTGAAATGCTACCAGTGAAGTGCTAGTTGGAACAAAAAATGACAAATATTCAGACAAATAGGCATTAGTCTTGTTCTGTCAACTGTTGTAGAGAACCCTCAGGCACTTTCAATGCCTACATATCTATCTGGTGTAGATATTGCAAAACACCTCATTCATAGGCTCCCCAGTGAGTACTCCAGAAGCGCAGGGAACAATTTCTCCACTTTACCTCCAGGATCTCCTCAGCTTGGTCAATTTAAAAGATATTTTTGCATTGCTAGAGTTCCACAGCTAAACAGATAAACCTTGCATGAGGTTTACTAAGTACTGAAAGATGGGAGTTAATAAATTGTATGGTCTTACAGTAGCTCCCTGTGAGGAACCAGTGTCAAGCCAGTATTCTTTGTACTGTGCTGCCTGGCTAAGGTAAGTGTCTAGCTTTCATCAGTATTAGCAAGGTATTAATGTCCAATAGTTTAATCTGCTTTAACAATCCATACCCATCAGCGCTGATCAAGGGAGAAAGTTGAAAGAAGGACAGGCACCACTGTGATTGAGAGAATAAAAATTCTTGTGTAAATCCAGAAGCTTCAGAGAGTATGGTGCCATGACCCTTTCAATTCTTTAGATTTCTCCTTCTGTTGGCAGAGTTGTAATGCCAACTGCAGGAACACACTGCATTTATCTCCAACACCCAAACTAGAAATGTCAAACAATTTATGCAAATGTTAATAAACAGTCCCATGATACATGACCTAAGCATACACTTGACATAGTGTAAATCTTAGCTTACAAACTGTAAGTTGAATTAAGCGTTATGTACTCCCCTTCATCTCAGCAAACCTTCATTCTTTAGATGAAATAACAATACTAGAAAAGCAGGCCTAGTGAGTCGACTTTTTCCGTTCTCCATAACCAAGTCTCAACTCTCCTAGTAAATTACACAAAGGGCACTCCTGACTCAGACCCTGCCTCTATAATTTAATTTAACCCAGTTGTTAAAATCCCTTGTCCACTGCAGCAGATTAGGTAAAAATTAGCACAAAAGTGACTCATCTGAAGTTCAACAGCTTTGGTCTGCAAACAAAGCATCTTTGTTGTCGTGTTAAACCTTGAGGCAGCATTCTCCCCTCCCTGGAGCATGCATTATGAGAACACTGCTAAAGACAGCCCTCGTTCAAGAGAAAAAATAGTTATTCCATTTCTATGCTGTTTATACACAACAAAAAGCCTTCTAAAATAAAACATTCAGCTTATAGTTAATTTTACTGGTTCATGTCTCTGTTATGAAGAAAGTCGACCCATCAGTGGTGGGTAAAGTAAAAGGCATTAACAAAGTTCAATAACACCAGCAAAGTACTCTGCATATTTGCCCAAGGAGATCTACTTAGTCTCTTAATTCTGGATTGACATTCTTTGTTGTTTGACAGCTCTAGGTTGGTCTTTCTGGAAATTCATAAGTTAGTATCAAACAATCCTCCCAAATTCCTTGAAGATTATCAACTGAACAGAAATGTGCATCAATGTCTTTCACACATTTTGCTTTGTGGCCCTTTTTCTTTATGACCTAAATTCACATCAGAATTCATACAGTTGAAAAAGACACAGGGAAAAACCCAACAACTACAATCATTGTGATCCAAATGTAATGTAGTTTCCTGATTTTAATTCAATACTATCAGTATGGAGGGGAAGTATAGATGCTGCTTTATAATAATAGCTTCTGCCAGCCTGTCTACCATTTTACATCTAATCTATCCTACATGTTCTACATATTTATATTATTTTTCTATTGCCATTTAAATATGGCACTCCACTTTTTTTTCACCCTGTCTAACCACATGTACAGTAACAGTAATATTTCTGGCAGCACCAGCAATGTCCATTTCCAAAAAAACTCCATGGAGTGGGGAAAGGGTTAGGCCTTTAAGGTAATAAAAGTGTTATCTGTTTACCAAGGTCTTTAACAATGAGGAACATCTATATAAACACAAACGAGAAATGTTCTGTGTGTGTGCAGACTATATAACAATGTCTTAAAAACTAATAGAGCAACTATGACAATGCTGACATTGCACTTACATCAAAACCCCTCAATTAGTCACGCACAGGGCACAGGAAACAAATTCATGCATAATCATTCAGTTTAAAAGAAAATTATTTTACATATGACTACCTTACTAAGTCAGTATGGGATCCTTGCTAATCGTTTAAACATTCAAAAATAATCCTCAGCATTTAAATCAAAATACTGGTAATTATCCAAAAATGTGAAGTCCATAAAAATACTCACAATACATAACTGAACATGCAATTGAAAATCTTGCTAAAAGATATAATTATCATTCGCTGAGACACAGTTGTTCAGTTATACTTGTGAACTGTTTAATGCTGTAATTAAGTGCGTGTATACATTTTAAAGGTGATGGAACAGGTTAGGTAATATGATTACTGTTAATCTTTCTCAGCATAGGACTGACTTTTAAAATTTAACTTTTTTGCAAAATTCCTAACACTTTTAATAAAACATTCTTAAAATGTGCAAAATACAACTTCCATGTCTGAACACAGGACAGATGGGGAAATGCTGTGAGCAGAAGATATGCTATGCCTCTCTTTAATAGAAAGCTATGAGCTCACCAAATGAGTTTTCCTGTAAAAATGAACAAGGTTCCAAAAATTCACCTGCTGAATTTTTAGAAGAGCCCTCAGTTTTTTTAACACCTTAAGAAAGAGCACAAAGGAGAAAAAGCTGCACACTGTTTCTCAGATTGTAGTTTCATTGGCAAACTTTAGAAAATATGAGAATCTGGCTGAAGTTTAAAGTGTAACATCCAACTAAAATATAGCATTTTAGAAAGCATTGACTTAGAAGATGCTAACCCATACAACCTAACAAAATCGAGCCCATCCAGTACCAAAAGAAAGCATATTAGGAGGAGTAGATAAAGGGAAAGTAAAAGGGAAAATTACAGCTACCATCAGGTTCCTGTGAGAGTACAGCTTCCACCTGTCCAGGTGGCAGCGTTTGAAGAAGCCCAGAGAGCACATGTTGTTGCTTTTATTTGCTTTGGCCCCACTGTGACTATACCCCCTGCCCCCAGGTGGGACCCCTAGTGTGCCAGCCAATCCTGGGCTGGGCCAGGGCGGGCAGTGTTCCTGGTGTCCAGTGATGGACAGCTACTCCAGTGCTGCCCCAGGAAACTCACAGGGGCTGGCATATGGGATAGGGCATCACCTCACTCCTGTGAAATTTGACCTGTCCTTTTCCACACCCCCAAACACACACACACTTGAGTTGGTCTAGGCCAATAATTAATATAATTCATTGTCTCACACCCCCTCTCACATACACAGAGCTCTGATATTCTAAAAAATAGCATTGAAACTCAATAGTTGGTTCATTTTATTTTAGCTAGTGCACTGACCACTATTATCTCTTGCACTTCTTCACCCATGTATATCCATCTGTTGCCTCTTTTGTTGCATAGACTAACAGTACTGTGGGGCAGCACCAACACTGACTCTCTATTGTACAACATCTACAAGAAATTAGGGCAGCATCTTGGTCTCTGACATGGAGTCAAATCATCCATCTGACGCAATAAACATTTTTTTTACCCTGTTATGTTCTGTTCTGGTTTTTGCAACATAAAGGACGCAGAAGGCTTTTATCAGGAGGTGGCAAAATCAGCCACAGGGAGTGAGAACAGAAAAGAGATTCTGCTTCTTGCTATGGCCATGGAATTCATAATGGTACTAAAGAAAGAAATTATAAGAAAGACCATGCTAGAATTCCAGTGATATACCTGAAGTGTTTCCAGAGCCAAACCACATTTTTAAATATATTCAAATATTTTCAGTCTAAGTCCCCACATTGGCACTGAAATTCCCTTTCCTTTGATTTGGATATATTATTCACACAAAAATACTAAGAGCCTTAAATCCAGGACATGTCTAGTATCCTTAGAAAAGTTAAGACAAAGCAACTACAGGAATGACATCAGTGTTAAAGCACATTAATCACTCCTATAGATGCACTCATCCAAGAGCAAAGTAGCCTTGCTTCACAGTAAGTTAATCAGCAATTGCCATGGAGGTTCACATTCTCAGAGAGGATTAAACTAGAGTATACTAGGCCTACCTTATTTATGCATGAAAGACTCCTCATAATGGTATGGTATACAAAGGAATTACCAAGTAATTTTATTTAAAAAAAACAAGTAAATGTTAGCATTTATAGAAACAGGAAGTGAGAAGCTAGCAATTAACAATTGTTTCTCGTAATGACCATTCAGGGATCTGTCTCTCCCTGCTTTAATTCCATAGAATTAAACAATTTCATTCCACAGAATTAACAATGTCATTGGGGCACTCTGGTGAAAAACCAAAAAATCTCCAATCTCAATTAAACTGCACCTAATAAAGACTGAAGAGAAATGAAAGTGGAAAGTGAAAACAAAGGACAAAAGTTTCTTTTGTTTGCTCAACAGCACAGCTTGCACATTATTCAAACACTTATCTTCACTACCAGCGATGTGAATGTGTTGGTTAGGAAGGCTGAGTAGCTACTACAGTGCTGTGTGCTACGCCAGGTGTTGTCGCATTGCTCAGGGGCCCAGCAATGCTCTTCTTCCTCCATCCCACAACTAAGCAAGGGAAACACAAGGACCTAACATTGTCTTTGCCTGTGTGCTATGCCAAGATCTCTGCAATGCCATGCTCTTTGAAATACTCAGCATCTGTCCTGTAGTTTTCTGTCACAGAATCTCATAGAATCATAGAATATTAAGGGGTTGGAATGGACCTGAAAGATCATATGGTCTCAACTCTTCCTGCCATGATCAGGGACACCTCCCACTAGACTGGGCTGCTCAAGGCTTTATCCAACCTGGCTTTGAACAGTACCAGGGCTGGGGCATCCCTGGGCAACCTGTTCAATGACTGACTACCCTCACAGAAAAAAATTCTTTCTAATATCTAACCTAATTTTCTCCTCCTTCAATTTGTACCCATTACTCCTTGTCCTATCACTACAGTTCCTGAAAAGTTCCTTCTCAGCTTCCTGGTAGGTCCCCTTCAGATACTGGAAGGCTCCTATGAGGTCTCCACACAACCTTCTCTTATCCAGGCCAAACAGCCCCAACTTTCTCAGTCTGTCTTCCTAGGGGAAGTCTTCCAGTCCTCCTACTAACTTTGTGCTCCTCTGGACTT